>OX422218.1:240142263-240879763 GCA_949130495.1 Sambucus nigra | reverse complement strand
ATGTTTATTTATATTTCCAGTATTCAGTACTCCTTGGGAGTTAACTATTATTAGGATGATTTCATTTATGGTTCTTAAACTTGGTTTGTATTATCGAGATGGTTCAATTAGTGTGTGTTAATTGACATCCTTAGTATGTATGTGATTCTTAACTGTTGGGTATTAAAAGGTTTTCTTATTAGTATTTAATAAATAAAAAATGAGACTTTAAATTGTTTTGACACTTAGGTTAATTATTTAGGGTGTTCAAATTGGTAAATTTTATTTTGCGACAATGATGCTGAGAATCAACCAACCGTTCACCTTGATTTTAATTTAATAAAGGACTGATCACCTGGTATTTATTTAGACAGGGTGTTACACATAATTTCAAGGCAAAAATAATAGCTGTAAGTTCTAAATCGTGTGTACGATAATTACGTTCATGCATCTTTAACTGTCTAGATTCATAAGAAATTACCTTTCCATGTTGCATGACAACATAACCCAGATCCTGAGGTGAAGCGTCAATATAAATCACAAAACCTTCTCCACTAGATGGAATAGTGAGAACTGGAGCTGATACTATTCTATTTTTCAACTTTTGAAAGTTGTGCTGACATTCATCACTGCTCACAAATTTCACTTCCTTTCGGGTTAATTAACAGTAAGGCTATAGATGAAAACCCCTTTGTGAATATTCTATAATATCCCGCCAATCTTAGGAAACTCCTTATCTCCATTACATTTCTTGGTCTTTCCCATTGCATAATTGCCTCTACCTTCTTAGGGTCAACATAAATTCCATCTCCCGAAACAACATGTCCCAGAAATACTACCTAATTTAACCAAAACTCACATTTCCTAAACTTAGCAAACAATTTACTATCTCGCAAAACATGCAATACAAATCTGAGATGCTTTATATGTTCCTCTTGGCTAGGTGAGTATATTAAAACATCATCAATAAAGACAATCACAAATGAATCTATGAAAGGATGAAATACTCGATTCATTAAATCCATAAACATCGCCGGAGCATTTATTAACCCAAATGGCATTACCAAAAATTCATAATGACCATAATGAGAACGAAAAGTTGTCTTAGAAATGTCACAATATCTCACCCTTAATTGATGATAACCCGATCTCAAATCAATTTTTGAAAACACTTTAGCACCATGTAATTGATCACACAAATCATCAATACGAGGCAATGAATATTTATTTTGAGTAGTTGCTGCAAAGTCGCATGGTGCCATCTTTCTTTGTCACAAATAATACCGGAGCACCCCGTGATGATATACTGGGTCGAATAAAAACTATATCTAGAAAATCTTTCAGTTGAACCTTTAACTCCTTTAGTTCCACAGGTGACATTCTATATGGAGAAATAGAAAATGGAGATGTATCAGACACTAAATCAATAGTAAACTCTACCTCTCTACTAAGTGGAAACCCTGCTAATTCATCAAGGAACACATCTACAAAATCCTTAACTACTCGGATATCTTCTAATTTTTGTAATGCCTTTTTTGTATCCACAATATACGCAAAAAAGCCATGACATCCCTTGTTTAATAATTTCCTTGCCCTAAGGGAAGAAATAAGACAATTTGGAACCAAATTTGTTTCCCCAGTAAATTTAAATTATTCCTCCCCCCTTATATTAAATGTAACTTCTTTGCGAAAACGCCAATCGATGCATGGTAGGAAGATAACCAGTACATACCCAAGATTATATCAAAATCTCGATTATATAGTGGAATTAAATCAATGGTCAACTCCCTCCCCCCCACATATAATACACAATTTTTATACACAGGCTCCACTAACACCACATCCCGCAAAGGTGTAGAAATATATAAACCACAATCTAGATAAGAACATGGTCTACCAAAAATGCATGGTAAATGATAGTGCTATGAATGAATGAGTAAAACATGGATCCATAAGCACGTAAGAATGTTTGTTCATGATAGAAAATGTACTTGTCACCACCTCTGGAGTAGCCTAAGCATCCTGTAAAGTCATAGAAAATATCCTTAGCAGAGCCCTGGAACCACTAGCCTATCATCTACCTCATCCTCTCCCTATGCCTCCAGGCGATGAACCTAGACTAACAGTTTCTAATTGCGTCCCTCCTATTAGCATAGGACAGTTCTTTTTGGTATGACCAATTTGATGACAGTGATAACACTTTACCCCCTTTAACTTGGGACAATCTGGACTGATATGGCCCTCAGCTTTGCAAAAATAGCATGTAACAGACTTAGATCGCCCATTCTCATTCTCCTATTATCTATTCTATTGTCCCATCAATACTGCACCCCTAAAACTGCTTGGTGTCCTATTCTGAACATAATTTTTAGTCCCTCCACCACGCTTAAATCTTTGACTCCCTGTGACACCCCGCCTAATTAAATATCGGGCGATCACTCCTTTATTAAATTAAAATCAAGGTGAACAGTTGGTTCATTCTTAGCATCACTGTCGTCAAAATAAACTTTCCAATTTAAACACCCTAAATAATTAAGCTAAGTGTCGAAACCATTTTAGATATTACTTTCCAAATTTTATTCAAAACCAATATTTTAAAACTTTACATAATTCATAATTTAAGAATCAACCAACAATTATACTAGAACAAACAATCCAATTAATTAGACATCCTGACAATAATAAATCCCAAAGTGCAAATACTGGAAATAAATGAATTTCAATATCTAATAAAACAACTGAATAATGGAAAAGGGCGACATATGCCCAACTGGATAAAATAAATGCTAGAAGTGGAATCAAGAAATGAGGTCGTCTAAGCAAGAGGCCTGCAACTCTCACCTAAGCTATAGTGCATTCCTTCCAAAGGACCCTATGCAAGACGCCCCTGTAGCTGGGCAACTGTAATATATACATATATATACAAGAGGGAAAAGAAAATGGAAACGGGTCAGAGCCCGATTGTAAAAATGATTTAAAATTTGTTTAGCAAGTATTTAAAATGTTTACTGGCCAATGCAACAACATATTAGTGCGACATTCCGTTGAGAAATTCCCACCTCTCTTCTAATGTGCACGCCTATCGCACTAATCTTCCCAACGGTTTAACTTATCTTATCTTAGGTTGTCTGTAAGATTAAACTGGCAAATTAAATTGTTTAAGAGGTTCGTTTCGTTTAACAACATAGTTCTCATTAACCGTATTTACTAATAAAGTCTCTCAGCAATATATTATACTTTTCAAACACTTATTCCCAAATTGAAATAATTATTCATTTCTTACTTACCAATACACAGTAGGTAGTTCCCAAATTCCAGAATTTAAATATATATATTAAATACTCATATAATATATATATATATTCTAATGGCACCCCACATAATAATTATGGTGCGGGCATACTCTGCTATCCAGTCCACGTATCACTCGTACTAAGGGAAATACAAGCTCGGAATCTCTCTCGAACTATATTTAATACAAACACAAACAATATTGAGGCGAAGCATAGATTCCAGGTCTCTAAGAGGTCAGAACATGCCCCCACGTCTCTTAGGACCGTCTGAACTATCGATTCGATAGCCTGTACCGAAGGATTTCTATCTTCTAGGGTACGAGTCAATATCCCCCATAAAGTACCCATCGAGATAAGACTATCCCAGCACGGTAACCTCAGGGATAGCAAGTAGCGCGGGCATGGTTTTCACACGTATATAGTATATGCATAAACACAGTCATATAAATATACTACTATTACCACATCAAATTTAGGTACATCTCATAACCCATAATTATGATATTTATCCTTATTTCTCATTATTTAGTTATCACGTATAACGGTTCGTTTCTTACTTTAATTTGTGGAATTATCCCAACTTATTAAGTGACACTTGTGGATTCCTATCCTCCCAAGTGTAATTTCACTAGGTACTCATTTATTTACCAACGTAACTACCTTACTCGTCTCCCCCTTTTTATACCTAGTTCCATTGTCCCTTATATGTAAAAATCCCCAAAAAATGTAAATCTCGTCTTACATTAAAGATGTAATATTATCAATAAGTCCTACTAGTCTTCTTTATCTCCCAAAATATTTTATTAAAGATGTCCAAGGATTATTACTCATTTAAATTAAATTCAGCTATAAAAAAGGGGAACTATGAGTTTTCCAGGAGGGGTCGATCAATCGATGGCAGGAGCTCGATCGTTGAGGCGTCGATCGATCGACACTCCTGGTTTGATCGATCGATAAAACTGGTATGGCGAATCTGCAGAAAAACCAGTTAGGGGTTCTATCATCCAACTTCATCCAAATTCGGATTTTTAACAGCCAAACTCCCAGAAATTTGTACTACAAATATTATAAACCCAAACTAACAATCTTCTACATAAAGCATGTGAATTTTCATCAATACCCATGGATTAAAGGGCCAAACCTTATATAAATCTCATCAACCCTAGAAATTTCTTTAAATTTGTTCTAATTAACCTTTTTCCAGAATTTCTACTTCTAATCCATCATAAATCCGTGGTTCAACCTCTACATATGAAGGGGATTTCCAGATTATCAATTATATCATTACTACATGCAATTTTCCTATCTCCAACATGGGTTTTCTTCTCTGAAACTCATTCTAATCAACCCTAGACTAACATGAATGATGCATTAACGAAATTAAGCAAGATAAATACTTTCCTAGGAATTTTTGGTCTCTGATTTGTGCTGAAATCAGTGTGGTTATGATCCTTGCGACGTGATCTATCGTTTGGCGGCGACGGCGGCGCAAACGGAGGGGTTTTCGGCGTAGAATTCCTTGGCAAGCTCTCTCCTTCCTTCTCCAATGGCCATGACTTTCTTTTGGTTGTGTTAAACCTAGAAGGAAACCCTAAGCATCTGATATAACCTTGTAATTTTCGTGGGTTTAATTACCCAAAATTACGAAATGTCCAAAACGCCCTCCTGGTTTGCTAAATAGGCCTAAAAACGCCCCGAGACCCAAACTAAACCCCCGAGTACATATTTTTTACTATCTCGACCCTTCTGGACACTTTGGCGCGCTCAAAATGACCATACCGATGACTTATAATTTATTCACTTTTATAAATCAATATTTAGTCCCGATGCGACACGGGCGCATCCCGACTCAAATTTACAAAATTGTCATTTTATTTACTCGTGAAATTTAATAGTACCAATATTATATTACTTTACTCATTAGTAATATTCAACAAGTTTCCAATGATTACTAACCCTCGTCACGTTAGTAATTAACAATAATTAATTTTTGAATTTATATTAAATTAATAACTCACATTAAATTTAATAAATCCCCAAATTTAGAAAGCATAAAAATACGGGGTATTACATACTTCCCCCCTAATAACGGAATTTCGTCTCGAAATTCAGAAAATAAGGCATACCTGGTAAGAATAAATCTGGGTATCTCTCGTGCATATCTGCCACGCGCTCCCAGGTGAATTCCTCCACATTATGATGCTCCCACTGGACTCGTACAAGTGGAACTACCTTTGACCTAAATCTCCTATAGCTATGGTCTAGGATAGCCAATGGTCTCTCCTCGTAAGATCTGCCAGTATGTAAGTCTATCTCTTCTATCGCTATGTGGGTGTGGGCCATATCATCCCGAAGGTATCGTCTCAACGATGAGATGTGGAATACATCGTGGATGCGATGTAGATGCTCTGGCAGTCCCAATCTGTATGCTACCAGCCCAATCCTCTCGATAATGGGAAATGGTCCCACGTATCTCGGGGACAATTTCCCTTTCTTCCCGAACCTCATCACTACTTTCATAGGGGATACACGTAGTAATACTTGGTCCCCCATATTAAATTACCGAAAGAATCGTTTCGCATCGGTGTAGCTTTTCTGCCTATCCTGGGCTACTCGAATGTGACTACTGTTCATCTTAATCCTAGCGGTGGTTTCCTGAATCACCTCTGGTCCAAGCAACTAGTTATCCCCTACCTCTAGCCAACAAGTTGGGGAACGACAAGGCCTGCCATACAAAGCCTCAAATGGAGCCATGCTAATCGTGAACTGATAAGAGTTATTGTAAGCGAACTCTATCTGTGGAAGATGTGGCTCCCAACCTCCTCTAAAATCAAGGACACACATGCATAGCATATCCTCTAACATCTGATTAGTATGCTCTATTTTTCCATCTGTCTGTGGGTGATAAGTTGAACTCAACCTCAACTCTGTACGCATAGCCTCCTGGAAGCTCTCCCAGAAATGCGATATGAAAATTTTGTCTCTATCTGACACAATATTCAGGGGCACCCCATGTAATTTGACAATCTCAACAATAAACAACTGAGCATACTGACCCGTGGTATAGTCCATTTGCATCGGCAAAAAATGAGCCACCTTGGTCAAACGGTCCACAACCACCCTGATGGAGTCGTGGCCCCGTTGTGATGTAGGCAACACAGTAACAAAATCCATAGAAATACTCTCCCACTTCCACGCGGGTATTTCCCGGCTGAAGCAACCTTGACGGTTTCTGATGGTCCACCTTTAATAGCTTCCAGGTAGAACATTTGGACACGAACTCCGCAATGTTCTTTTTCATCCCACTCCACCAGTATTGCCGCCTCATATCCTGATATATCTTATCTCCCCAAGGATGTACCACAAATCGGGACCCGTGAGACTAGGTCATCACTGCATGACGTAAGTCTGCCCCTTCTGGGACCACTAATCTCCCATTACACCTCAAACCCCCATCAGAAATAACAGAATTGGACTCAGCACCCTCGGCTAAAAGTCGTACAATTTGCTTCTGGCAAAATGGGTCTGCGGTCTGTGCCTGTATCACCCTCGTAACAATCTCAGGTGTCACTGTCATGAAAGATATGAAAGAATGGGCTACTGCATCCTAGTGACCTAACTCTTTCATCTTTTCTTTCCAGACGTCCGCTATATCGTCTACCGGTCTACGACTCAACGCATTAGCAACTACATTGGCCTTCCCCAGATGGTACTGAATGTCGAACTGATAGTCCTTCACAACCTCTATCCATCTGTGCTGACGCATATTCAGCTTCCACTGAGTGAACAGGTACTGCAGTGACTTATGGTCTGTGAACAGGAGGAATTTCTCCCCTAATAAATAGTGCCTCTAAATCCTCAATGCAAAAACGACCGCTGCCAACTCTAGATCATGTGTGGGGTAATTCTTCTCGTGCGTATTAAGCTTTCGGGAGGCAAAAGCTATAGCCTTATCCTCCTGCTGAAGTACTCCCCCAAGTCCCCATAAAGAGGAATCAGTGTAAACCAGGTACTCCACGCCCGGTCTAGGTAAATCAAGGACCGGTGCTGAAGTAAGCTTGTCTTTCAACTCATCGAAAGCCAATTGACAAGCATCATCCCAAACATATGGAACCCCTTTGCGAGTTAGGTTCGTCAATGTACCCGCAACTTTGTAGAACCCCTGAATGAATCTCCTGTAGTATCCGGCTAATCCCAAGAAACTATGCACTTTCGTCATTGTCATGGTCTATCCCCACTCCCTCACCGCTGACACTTTACTCGGGTCAGCTGCTATCCCTTGTTCAAAAACAACATGTCCCAAGAACTGCACTTCACGTAACCAGAACCCGACCTTCTCGTACTTAGCATACAACTTATGCTCTCGTAGAGTCTGAAGAACCTGCCACAAGTTCTTGGCATGCTCCTCCTCGGAGTGTGAATATATCAGAATGTCATCTATGAAGACAATGACAAACTGATCCAAGAACTCTCTGAACACTTGGTTCATCAAGTCCATGAATACGGCTGGAGCATTTGTGAGGCCGAATGGCATCACTCTGAACTCATAGGACCCATATCTCGTCAAGAAAGCAGTCTTTGAAACATCCTGCTCCCTAATACATAGCTGATGGTACCCTGACCTCAGATCTATCTTCGAAAAGAAATTTTCTCCCCTCAATTGGTCGAATAGATCATTGATTTGAGGCAATGGATATTTGTTCCATATCGTGACCTTATTCATCTCTCGATAGTCCACACATAGCCTCAATGAACCATCTCTCCTTTTCACAAACAAAATTAGAGCGCCCCAAGGTGAGGCACTCCTGCGAATGAAGCCCTGACCTAACAGCTGCTCTATCTGATCTCATAACTCTCGCATCTCCGCCGGAGCCATACAGTATGGAGCGCGCTCTATAGGTCGAGTATTTGGTAATAAATCTATGACAAAATCTATCTCACGGCTCGGGGGTAGTCCTGGTATCTCCTGAAATAAATCAGAATACTCACGAACAACTAGGATAGAGTCTAAGGGGATCATAACCTCCTTAGAGGTATCCTCCTCTATGTAATACAAATGAGCGGTCGAGCCTCCCTCCGGGCGAGCCATAGCCACTACAAACATCTCTTGCCCCGGAATGGAAAAGACAATACTCCCACCGAAATAATCTATCATGGCTCTGTAAGCTGCGAGCCAATCCATACCAATAATAACATCGTGCTCATGCATATCTAAGACTAACATGTCTACTGGTAATACCAAGCTACCAATCTCTACCCCCACTCCCCGGCATATAAATAAAATTAGCGATCCATTTCCCAATGGTGAGTCTACACACGTCATAGTGCTCTCTGTTGTGGATAATAACCCTAAGGCCTTCGCAAAATGGGTAGCTATATAATAGTGCGTCACCCCAGTGTCAAATAAAACCCGACCCATAGTACCATGGATAGGAAACATACCCTCAATCATGGGTGGTGCCTATGGAGATGCTGCCTGGTGGACGTTATAGACATGTCCGTACTGTAACTACCCCTGCTGCACTGGAGCGGCTAGAATGGCTGGTATGGCTGGTACCTGAGCTGGTGCTGGGAGGGCGGCTGGAAAAAGTGGCCTATGTGGCTCATTACGGGCACCCTGCTCCTGTGGGGCCCTATCACCCTCTGGACAATCCTGGGGCTTATGGCCTTGCTTACCGCACACAAAACATCGACTTCTGAAATTACCTCACCTCTGACCCTGCTGACCACGGCCCTGTTGGCCGTTACCGCCCCGCCACTAGCCCTGTTGGCCCTAATGAAAATGTTGTTGGCCCTGCTGCTAACCCTGCTGCTGGCGGTGTTGGCCTTGTTGGCCCTGCTGATTAGACTGTCCCTACTGACCCTGCCTAAATCCTCCAAATCCCTGTCAGGAATCACCTGATCAGAACCACTTGGCAGGGTCCCCCTGATGGGAACTCTGCTCATGTTGAAGAGTCTGCCCCTGAGATGTCGGTGCTCCACTAGTGCCACTACCCCCTGTCCTGCCCTATTGGCCGGACTCTCCTGCACGCTTTCTTCCCTGCAGATGGAAGCGGTGATCCTGACAGTGTAGTAAAGCAGCATTGAGTACATCTGTGAAGGTACTTAGAGACAGATTCCCTATAAGGTGCTGATGGATCCTCCAAGCTAACCCGTCCACAAACAACAATATCTTCTTACCCTTAGTGGGTGCCTCATCTGGCACTATAGTGAGAAGTCTTGTGAACTCCTTTTCATACTCAGCAATGGTAGAATTATCCTATTTCAAGTTCAGTAACTTTTGCCTCATCTCAGTTTGCACGGCGGATGGAAAGTACTTGCGGTCAAACCGCTCCCAGAATGACTGAATCGGGATAGTATCCCTCTCCTCCAAGGTGGTGGTGGATTCCCACCACTACAAAGCGGCCCCCACTAGCTTAAATGAGGCCAACACTTGTTTCTTCACGTTCGTGAACTCATACATACGCAGATGCCTCTAGATATATTTCTTCCATTGGTTGACGATGATGATATCTGAACTACCCGAGAACTCAGGGGGATGCGACTTCTGAAAGGCATCCCTAACCCTCTCCCATGCTAATGGAAGCTGTGCAGGTACTGGCACCACTGCCTGAATCTGGGGTGGAGCCTATTGTACTACCGCCAATGCGGCATTCACCACCTGAGTAACATTAGCGGCTACCTCATTAGCATTCATCGTTCCCTGAGCCGGAGCTGCTGGCTACTCGGCTTGGGCACGCCTATCCTTTGGTGCACGTCTCAGAGGCATCTGAAACGTGAAAAATTTATTAGTCTATAGTTATTATCAAATCTCAAATAGCTGAAGACGTAATCATAAAAGCAAGAATACAATAATCCTAAAATAGGGCTCTATAACAAAAATGTTAAGCTGAAAGCGAAATAAGCCGTACAGATCCTAAAGACACTAGAACCTGATGCTCTGATACCACCTGGGACACCCGGCCTAAATAAATACCGGGCGACCACTCCTTTATTAAATTAAAAACAAGGTGAACAGTTGGTTCATTCTTAGCATCACTGTCGTCAAAATAAACTTTCCAATTTAAACACCCTAAATAATTAAGCTAAGTGTCAAAACCATTTTAAATATTACTTTCCAAATTTTATTCAAAACCAATATTTTAAAACTTTACATAATTCATAATTTAAGAATCAACCAACAATTATACTAGAACAAACAATCCAATTAATTAAACATCCAACTGAGAAAATCCCAACATTTAAGACTTAAAGGAAAACATCGTGACAATAATAAATCCCAAAGTGCAAATACTGGAAATAAATGAATTTCAATATATAATAAAACAACTGAATAATGGAAAAGGGCGACATATGCCCAACTGGATAAAATAAATACTAGAAGTGGAATCAAGAAATGAGATCGTTTAAGAAAGAGGCCTGCAACTCCCACATAAGATGTAGCGCATTCCTGCCAAAGGACTCTATGCAAGACGCCCGTGTAGGTAGGCACCTGTAATATATACATATATATACAAGAGGGAAAAGAAAATGGAAACGGGTCAGAGCCCAATTGTAAAAATGATTTAAAATTTGTTTAGCAGGTATTTAAAATGTTTACTGGCCAATGCAACAACATATTAGTGGGACACTCCCTTGAGAAAATATCACCTCTCTTCTAATGTGCACGCCTATCGCACTAATCTTCCCAACGGTTTAACTTATATTATCTAAGGTTGTTCGTAAGATTAAACTCGCAAATTCAACTGTTTAAGAGGTTCATTTACTTTAATAACATAGTTCTCATTAACCTTATTTACTAATAAAGTCTCTCAGCAATATATTATACTTTTCAAACACTTATTCCCAAATTGAAATAATTATTCATTTATTACTTACCAATACACAGTAGGTAGTTCCCAAATTCCATAATTTAAATATATATATTAAATACTCATATAATACATATATTCTAACGGAACCCCACATAATAATTATGGTGCAGGCATACTCTGCTATCCAGTCCCCGTATCACTCGTACTAAAGGAAATACAAGTTCGGAATCGCTCTCGAACTATATTAATACAAACACTAACAATATTGAGGCGAAGCATAAATTCCAGGTCTCTAAGAGGTCAGCACATGGCCCCTTGTCTTTTAGGACCGTCTGAACTATCGATTCGATAGCCTGTACCGAAGGATTTCTATCTTCTAGGGTACGAGTTAATATCCCCCATAAAGGTCCCATCGAGATAAGACTGTCCCAGCGCGGTAACCTCAGTGATAGCAAGTAGCGCGGGCATGGTTTTCACACGTATATAGTATATGCATAAACACAGTCATATAAATATACTACTATTACCACATCAAATTTAGGTACATCTCATAGCCCATAATTATGATATTTATCCTTATTTCTCGTTATTTAGTTATCACATATAACGGTTCATTTCTTACTTTAATTTGTGAAATTATCCCAACTTATTAAGTGACACTCGTGGATTCCTATCCTCCCAAGTGTAATTTCAGTAGGTTCTCATTTATTTACCAACGTAACTACCTTACTCGACTCCCCCTTTTTATACCTAGTTCCATCGTCCCTTATATGTAAACATTCCCGAAAAATGTAAATCTCGTCTTACATTAAAGATTTCATATTATCAATAAGTCCTACTGGTCTTCTTTATTTCCAAAATATTTTAATAAGGATGTCCAAGGATTATTACTCATTTAAATTGAATTCGGCTATAAAAAAGGTGAAATATGAGTCTTCTAGGAGGGGTCGATCGATCGATGGCAGGAGCTCGATCGATCGATGCGTCGATCGATCGACACTCCTGGTTCGATCGATCGATCAAACAGGTATGGCGAATCTGCAGAAAAACCAGTTAAGGGTTATATCATCCAACCTCATCCAAATCCGGATTTTTAACACTCAAACTCCCAGAAATTTGTACTACAAACATTATAAACCCAAACTAACAATCTTCTATGAAAAGCATGTGAATTTTCATCAATATCCATGGATTAAAGGGCCAAAACTTATATAAATCACATGAACCCTAGAAATTTCTTTAACTTTGTTCTAATCAACCTTTTTCTAGAATTTCTACTTCTAGTCCATCATAAATCCATGGTTCAACCTCTACATATGAAGGGGATTTCCAGATTATCATTTATATCATTACTACATGCAGTTTTCCTATCTCCAACATGGGTATTCTTCTATTAAACTCATCCTAATCAACCCTAGACTAACATGAATGGTGCATTAACGAAATTAAGCAAGATAAATACTTGCCTAGGAATTTTTGGTCTCTGATTTGAGCTGAAATCAGTGTGCTTACGGTCCTTGCGACGTGAACTCTCGTTTGGCAGCGACGGCGGCACAAACGGAGGGGTTTTCGGCCTAGAATTCCTTGCCAAGATCTCTCCTTCCTTCTCCAATGGTTGTCACTTGCTTTTGGTTGTGTTAACCCTAGAAGGAAACCCTAAGAATCTGATATAACCTTGTAATTTTCGTGGGTTTAATTACCCAAAATTACGAAATGTCCAAAACGCCCTCCCGGAGTGCTAAATAGGCCTAAAAACTCCCCGAGACCCAAACTTAATCCCCGGGTACATATTTTTTACTATCCCGACCCTTCCAGACACTTTGGCGCACTCGAAATGACCATACGGGTGACTTATAATTTATTCACTTTTATAAACCAATATTTAGTCCCGACGCGACACCGGGGCGTCCCGACTCAAATTTCCAAAATTATCATTTTATTCACTCGTGACATTTAATAGTACCAATATTATATTACTTTACTCATTAGTAATATTCAACAATTTTCCAATGATTACTAACTCTCATAACGTTAGTAATTAATAATAATTAATTTCCAGATATATATTAAATTAATAACTCACATTAAATTTAATAAATCCCCAAATTTAGAAAGCATAAAAATACGGGGCATTACACTCCCCTATTTTGAGTATTCTATATTGCCTTCCTTTTGCTGAGATGGATCAAATCTACTTCTCTTTCCCCATTTTTCCATATTCTTTATTGCATCATTAACATCTCCTTCAACCATCATAGCTTTGTTAACTAAATAAGTATAATCTACCATTTCCAGTGCAGTGAGTCTAGACTTGATAACCAAATTGAACCCATCCTGAAATTTGGTGCATTTGTCCTCCTCATCATGTAAGAAACGTAATGAAAATCGGGACAAAGATATAAATTTAGTTTCATAATCCCTGGCCGACATATTACCTTGAGTCAATGATAAAAATTCTCTCTCTTTTTGCTTCCGATACATACGAGGAAAATACTTTTCATATAAGAGTTTAATAAAGGAATTCCAAGTAATTACCTCACCTTCCCCGGAGCAAGCAATAAATGTTTGGAATACTCCCACCAATATTTATCTTCGCCCTTTAACATGAAAGTAGCAAAAATTACCTTCTGTGCACCAGGTATATTCATCACCCCGAAGATTGTTTTTGTGTTTCTAACCCAAGCCTCAACTTCTAAAGTATCTACAAAATCTGAGAATGCTGGGGGGTTCAATTTGATAAACTTCTCGTACAGAGTATTCTTCTCATCTCATTGTATTTCCCTTTCACTTCTATCCAAGGTCTGCTCCTCTAATTACTTGTCCTGTTATTCTGTTATTTGCATCATAAACATGTTTTTTTATTCTGCCATTAAAGTCATGGCATGAGCCATTATCTGCATATCTGTAAGTTTTTCAAGTGCCCCATCTACATTATTTGGATTTTGTCGGTTTACTGTATTTGAATACTCCTTATGCACCCTCTCATGAACATTTACTCCTTCTATATCTTACCATTTGTCGTAAACCACAATTACATAAATAAGAATACAACATTTATTTCTAACATAATGGCTAGTATTTCTCACAAATTAATATAAATGACCCACACCACACTATTCCTGTGACTGCCACATCTAGACTCTCGAACCCCAGAATATACAAACCTAAAGATCTCATACCAAGTTGTCACACCCTACCACCATTAGGATATAATTAACAAAATAGTTCACAAACCACACTTATTATTTATTTATTCATTTTGTAATACACATTAAAACAACTTCAAGGTTAAAATGTGGAATACTAAAAATCCAATCGTTTTAAGGAGACATAATTTAAGAAAAATTACCATACCATTTAACTTAATTACAACTAGTACAATGTATAAAACAAAACTGATGAGACCCTACTACTATTCAGTAAACCCCGTAGACCTTGCAGTGGCAGCTTTAAAACCTGAAAATGTAAACATATAAAACCATGAGTTTAAAAACTCAATGAATGTACTACATCTATATATAGTAAAAATATTATATTAACATCTCAAAATATCAATATATCCATCTCTGTGCCAAATTAGTCCATATAAATATCCGGAGTTAATAAATCCCACATCTCCTGCTCGTAGGAAATATTCATATCCATAGGTTTTAATAACCTAACATCTCCTGAATTGCATAGTAACTCAACATATCTTGACTTTTATAAAGACATGACATCTCAGCATATCTTGACTTTTAATAAGCCATAACCTTTCAACATCTCATGGCTTTTAATAAGCCATATCATCTCAACATATAATACATACACATCATATCCATAATCAACTCAGTAAGTACACTCACATTGGGTTGTCAACTATGTATTCACGTTTCCCTCGGGTGGAGCTAAACTGGGTTGATTCGAACTTACACCGGTTAATCCAACTAAATCAGTATTGAATCTCAATCATAAGTATTGTTATAATATATCTATGTAACTTTCTATGACTATAAAACAACAATATAATTCTACTCAAGTCACATCCCATGAAACATGTGTAAAGATGAAACAATGGTATATATGTTGATAAGGTTATGAACATTCAACCATAGAAAAAACCTCGTAAGCAATTTATAACTAAAATCAAGTAAACATAAAAGAATAATTCTCAATGTATATATACATGAAACATGTACTCAAAATACTCTTGGGAAAGAGCATATAAAAACCTTCTTTCATGGGGCATCCAGTATGGCCTCAAATTATGGTCCTCCATACTTAACCATCCCATATTCATACATTGTACATATACAGGTTTCCACGATTACCAATAAGAAAACATATCTGAATATACTTTCCATTACAAGTGACGATGTAATTTTTTAATCTTCCTAGGGCAAGTTATGATGATTTCTTTACAACCTATTAAATCTTCCCCACAAGCTTCTCTATTGTTCCCTCAAATTCCAAGAATTTTCATAATTTTTCTCCAAAATAAATTTCCATTACTTTCCAGCTATTTTCAATACAAATACTAAATAGTAAATAATTAAAGTTTCATAAATTTTTGACTTCATTTCCTATGTCAAAATCTCGACCAAACTCAGGTCATATCGAAATGAAATATACAAACATCAACTATGTACCAGCTTGCAACCATCACCAAGGCCCAACAACAAGGAGATAAATTCTTATTTTTGGATACGATATGAATATGTGAGTCTAGTTTCATATCCAATTGGAATTTCTCAATTACAGTAAGCAACAAACATATATGCAAGTTTGAATACAAGGGATTTCAATAATAAGCAATACGGGATACATACACCACTTATCTCACATTTGAACAAATACTTATTATCACAAAGGAGGATGGAATTTTAATCAATCATTAAAGATTTATATACTTTTAAATAAGTATAATATAAGATTAAAACAATATTAATCACATAATTATACCTTGGAAACACTTTAAGGATTTTCTTGGAATTTTCCCAACTTTTCTTGTAATCTTTTCTTCCTTAACTTCTACATTCTATTTCCTCGATCAAAAACTCTCCAAAATTGAACTTAGGGTTGAATTTTCTGAACCAATAGGTTCGAAGAATAGTTTTAAGTCGTCCAAGTGTGCCTCCCATGACAACCAATAAAATTAAGACATCTTGTTTACTAAAAGACAATTTACCACTTAAAGGGAATCGACAGATTTTCCCCTTATTCGTAAATTTGGGTTAGATTCTTACTCGAACATCCGTTTGATACTCCATTTTTTTCACAAACCTAACTCATATATCTACAACTATATAGTTTTCACCTTGAGTCAGTTCTAACATTATAAGGGTCAAAACTAGTCTCCAACGGGAACATATCTACCGAAAATAACAAAATCTTGTGTTTGTAAATAATTCGACATTTGTTGATTTATGAAAGTAGGATTATACTGACCATAATCACTTAACATTAGATATACTAATAACACATTATTCATATCGCATAAGGTAAGAATGATTTAAATATAATCTATCATAATTATATTCGGGTTGTCACGGTTGATGAGGCTATAGGTACCTAGTTGTGATTAAGTACGGCCTATCATCCATAGACGAATGAGAAGAACGAGCGAACAAATCATATGTTAGAGGATATGTTATGGATGTGTATCCTCGATTTTAGCGGGGGTTGGGAGCCGTATCTTCCATTGGTAGAGTTCGCGTACTATAACTCCTACCAATTTACGATTGGCATGGCACCATTTGAGGCATTATATGGTAGAC
This sequence comes from Sambucus nigra, assembly GCA_949130495.1. Lineage (NCBI taxonomy): Eukaryota > Viridiplantae > Streptophyta > Magnoliopsida > Dipsacales > Adoxaceae > Sambucus > Sambucus nigra. The sequence continues at coordinate 240,862,921 of OX422218.1, read as the reverse complement.
CTTATCATTCACCTGCTTGTTGGCTAGAGGTGGGGGACAATAAGACATTAGGGCTAGAGATGATTCAGTAAACTGCAACTACAATAGAGATGATTCGGAGTCATATATGGGTAGCTCTAGATAGGAAGAAAAGCTACGCCAATACCAAGCGGTTCTTCAGAGAGTTTACTATGGGGGATAAGGTACTATTACAAGTGTCTTCTATGAAAGGGATAATGCGGTTTGGTAAAAAGGGAAAGTTGGCACTGAGGTACGTAGGGCTATTCCCTATCATTGAGCGAATTGACCCCGTAGCTTACAGACAAGGGTTACCAGAGCACTTACATAGGATTCATGACATGATCCATAATTCTTTGCTGAGGAGATATCTTCGAAATGACTTGGCCCACACTCATATTACTTTAGAGGAGATCGACCTATAACCTGATAGTTCCTACAAGGAGGATCCATTTACTATCCTAGACCATAGCGAGAGGAAATTAAGTTCAATGGTACTGCCGTTAGTACCTATTTAGTGGCGGAACCATAATGTCGAGGAGTCTACCTACGAGCGCGAAGATGAGATGCACGAGAAGTATTCAGATTTATTCGTACTATGTATACCTTATTTTTTGAATTTCAGGAAGAAATTCCGTTATTAGGGGGGAAGTATGTAACACCCCATATTTTTTATTATTTTAAATAATAATGGGAAAAATTATTATTATTATTATTATTATTATTATTATTATTATTATTATTATTATGAGATTAATTAAATTAAATGTACGAAATTAATTGATAATTAATACGAATGAAAATAAATATTAACTAGCGTGCTAAGGGTTAATACTTATTATTGAGAATTATTAGATATTACTATGTGAATAAGTAATATGGGAGTATGATAGTATATAAATTGTCGTGAGTGAGAAATACGACAGTTTGGTAAATTAAGTCGGGACGCGCGTGTGACTCGTGTTCGGACTACTTTAATGGGTTAAAAAGATAATTTATTTTTAAGTAACTTGTATGGTCATTTTGAGTGCCCTATTAAGTCTGAAAGGGTCGAGATAGTCAGAAAAGTCTACTCGGGGGTTTAATTTGTGCCCCAAAGTATTTAAGGCCAAACCGACACCCCGGAGGGGTATTTTTGTCTTTTGATATTTTGAGTGAATAATATGGACGAAAATATGTAATTAAAAAGGAAGTGTATGTGGGTGATACGATGTCTGTCAGTTTTCAAACCTAAGTGAGAAAGAAAGAAAACCAATGAGGGAGAAGAAGAACTCCATAGGTGTTCTTGGAGAAAGACTCGAGCTTTCACACAAAAAGTTCCACTAACGCGTAGATCGTGAAGACGGGGATCGTTCCAATAGAAATTTTTTTCAGAAATTCAGACTCTCAAAAAAAGGAAATTTTTTATCTTGCTAAGTTTTGTGCAAATATTACCCATGTTCGAGTAGATTTGATGATTTTCCATGATTATGTTGAATTGGTGTTGAAATTGAATATAAAATCTAGTCCCTGAGTAGGAAATGCATGTAGTTGGAGAATTCATATGTAGAGACTTTAAATTCTGAGATTGATGCATGATTAAAAATGAATTTTAATCTGGGTTTAATTTAGAGTTATGCATATTAATTTGAGAACTACGGTTATCATGAAATTGATTTGGGAATTTGTGATTCTATGATGAATTCGCATGAGTTGATGATAATAGGTTGTTAAAAAACCATCAAAGTAAGATGGGAAGTTGATTTGAAATGATATATTAGTGATTGGTACTGAACAGTAGAGGTTTTAGGTTTTAGAAATGGTGAGAAGAACGTATTTGTACAAAATTAGTTTATAGGTCATCGGACCGGTCTAGCATAGGGCCCCAGATTGGTTCATTTTTCATTTAGATCGTATTAGTTCATTTTCATTTCCACCGGATCGGTCCGGTCTAGTGCATTTTTTTATTTTAATTATAAGATCTCTTGAACATCCTTCGGTTCTTGAAATTTGAGAATTCTATTGAAGTACGTTGAGATTTGAATCAATGAAAAAATAGGGCAAGTTTGGTTTAGGACTTGGGCACATGTGGGATGTATTACCCTTAGAAAGTTACAAGAGAGAACATAATCGTAATTATTAATACCTCGAGAGTTTTAAGTGAAAATTAATACTACGTATGGGATATGATACTTATTTTTCATGAATACCTAAGATATGTTATGGGTTGTGTGAATACCTAAAGATTATAATAGGTTACGAGTATACCTATGGTTTTATTTATTTTTGTGTATGAGATACCTACATTTCTTCCTATCGGGTTAAGGCTATGCGCATGGGAAGTCTTATCCTGATGAGCTTTTGGGGGGATTTTAGACTCGCACCATAGAACATTGAACCTTAGAAACGTGTTATCCGAGATATGATAGTTTCGACGGTCAAATGGGAATGTATGTTTGTGCGTGACCCAATGGGTTGGGGAATATGTTCGCCTCCAATATATTTGATTTTTATATTGATGGTTCATGTGATATTATCCAAACCCATTATCGGAACTCATTATCCATATTCAGTCCTAGATGTGTCGAGATACGATAGCAGAGTATGCATTGCACCAAGAGGTCTTAACCGAGGGGTGCAGGATAAGTATATATATCTTGACATGATTACATATATATACTGGTAAATAATTCTACTGTGTGTAATTAGTAGATTTGAATGTTGTGATAAGTAAGATAATATTAATAAGTAAAACATTAACTATACGAATGATGAACGTACTTGACTTTTCGGTACAAACTATTTTGATAACGTATTGTATGGGCGATACGGATATACTACGAGTGAGCATAGGTAGTACTATTATATGTTCAAACTAGTTGTGAGGGGTATCATAGCTATTATGGGTTAGAATATGCATTAGGCGTGCACTTTAAATGAGAGGTGAGAATCTCAAGGGAGAGTGCGAACTTCTAACATGTCTATAATATATGCTAAATTACAACTTATGCATTTGCTTTTTTTAAACTATTTTGTACTCGTGTTCTAACCCGTTTCTTAAAATTATTTTCTCTTGCCTATATATATGTATATTGACAGGTGCCCAGCAATAGGGACCCCAAATTTAGATACTTGGAATATTTGACGAGCTGTAGCGATTGTGGATGCTGTAGGTCCTTGATATTTGACGCATCTATCATTTCTTTGAGTTTATTTAGACTTTATATTTAGGGAATATGTCTCCCATCCTCAGAGTATGTTTATTTCGAGAAATTTTAGTATTTCTCAGTTAGTATTTCAGCTCAGTTAAACTTGGTATCTTATTTTGGTGATTGTAGACATTTTAGCTGGGACATTCATTCCAGTATTGATTATTATGTTATTTATTTCATTGAATGGTATTTAAAGTGTTTGTGTAGTTTATTTACCTAATGCAATTGGTTATTTAATATAGTAACTGAATGGGTGTGTTATGGGTAATTGGTTTTTACACTAGCTTAAATAAATATTAGCTAATTTAATGAATTAAAGTTTTTCGACAGTGATGCAAAGAATGAACCAACCGAGCATTTTGTTTTAAGTTATTAAAATATTGATCACCCAATGTTTAATTGGGCGCGGTGTCACAGGTGGTATTAGAACTTTAGGTTCTAGTATCCTTAGGATATGTACGGCTTTCTACGTTTCAGCATATCATTCTTTGATATAGAGCCCTATTATTAGTATGTTTTATTCCTCCGCGTATTACGACTTACGTGCTCCTGTCAGGAAATATAAGTGATTTAATTCTTAAACGAGCTCGGTCAGGCATCGATGACTAGTGAGGGTCATTAGAAGAACCACGGGTGGAGGACTCAACCAAAGATATATAGTGTTTATGAAATGGTGTTTGAGATAGAACCCACCAAAATTGTTGTTTAGGCTGAGGACAATAAAGAAGACGTTCAGGAACTATAGTTTCTTGACCACCGTTATGGATGACGTGTATGCCATTCCAAACCTACCCAGCACTATCAATGAAAGGTGAAGGAGTCAAAAGGACTCTTGTTCAGGAATAAATTCAAAGGCAATTATATAGGGTGAAGTGTCGTAAACACCCGGGACTTGAAAATTTCGGACGAAAGTTTTTCTCATAGTAGAAATCTAAAGTGATTAGAGTTCGACATCACATATAAAGAAGCATGTGTGAAGCTAAAATGAGAAATTTGGGTACGAGTCGACCGTGAAATCATCCATCTGCAGTTTTAAGAGAGATGTGAAAGAATCTCGAAACTTATCTCATTTGGGCATGAAAAAAAACCCAACGCGAGATAGAAGTAAACTAGCTTAATGAAATCTTTACCCAAAGAAGAAGGGGTATATCGAGGATAATAAGAGTTCATTGTTGTGAATGGACTCATGAGTTAAATACTCAAATGAGGATGGAAATTTGAGGAAGATTTCTAGGGTCAATGTCAACAAGAAATTTGTAACCGCTTCCACAAGAGAGGGATCTCGGAGGGTTAGGAAAACCTAGCCAAATTGCAAGATTGAATTCAATGGTGATAGTGAAACATTACGAGAAAGTTACCCAGTAGGGGACCTATTTAAATCCTTACGAAGCGGCGATGAACTGAAGATGGTTGTTGGATCAATTTATTATTATTAGATGATTGAAAAGGCTTGTCCCATGGTGTGGCAATTATAGAAACAAATTCTTGGCAGGCGGGGAACAATCTGGAGAGAATTCAGACTCTCTATCTCTATCTTTAGAATCCATTTCTTTAAATTCTCTCCTGGACGTCTTGACACTCTTTGTATCTCAGGTCCATACACATGTTGAATTCAATAAAGATCAATTACAACATTATTTAAAATATATAATCCAAAAGCATATTCTTTTATACCATATTTATGTAAGCTCAATTACATGTCAGGTATATCAATTTCATCGCATAAATTTCAAGTTCAATATATTGTCCCAACAACTTGTCGAAATCCACAAATCTAATACATTGTAGGTTTAATCAAATTAAAACATATAATAGTATAAACATGTGAATTAATAATTATAAGCAAAATATTCCAAGATTCTAGCCAATTTTCAATAATTATTTGATTTCATAAGCCTTGGCATATTTTTGGGATTCATATAAAATTAGCATGTTACACAATCCAATTCGTATATTAATGTATCCTAATTATCCTAAAACATGTAAGATTTCAATTATTTATTCCATTTTAAAAAATTCATAAAAATATACTTTTAATTAGGTTATCACATCTCTAAATTATGTTCCTAATAATATTTACAAAACCACGTGTAATTTGGATTTAGGTAACATTAAATCAAATAGGACTTAAAGAGAAAAATAGATCTGTTCTGGCCTCTTATTTGTAATCTGATATTTTTATTTGTGGAGCTTGGTGTTCTTCCAAAAACACTAACTAATCTTCTTTGATATTCCAAAAAATCCAAGTGCAAAGCTCCCTAATTAAGGTTTTAAGGTGTTTAATTGGGATATATGAGTTGAAGGTATAAGTATCCATAGGTATCTGTTTTGGGAAGAAGCATGTAAAGTAAAAGAATATTTTGGTTACTTAAATAATAAAAAAAATAATCGCTCCATCATTTCACACGAGGACTCTATAGTGGACAAACCCTCCCGCTATAGAGGTAAAAGTCCCCTGCTATAGCGGTTCCTCCCTTCACACGCAATATCTCTTCCTTTTTCTTGAGTTTAAATTGAATTCTAATACTTTATCAAAGTCCATTTAATTTGCAATTCTAAACCAACATGTCAATCGATACATGATTGACTTTTTGAAAGTTTTATCTTGGAGTCCAATCATGTCTAAAAATACTCAAATGCCCCCAGGGCTTCTAACCAAACCCCATAATACCAATTAATTAAAGAATCATATTTTAATCATTTAATTAACCAAAAATACAAATTGATTAAAATTATTTTTTTCTTATTCAATTCAATTTCTCACTTAAGAATTCATTGTAATTCACTAGTCCAATTAATAAATAAATTATCATTCTAAAAATTTGGGGGAATTACATTTTGTACTTTTTTTGTTTTACTTTTGTTTTGGATTACAAATTCCCCTTTGACACTCGTTGATTATTTTATTTCATTTTATATCTAACTTTATCACATTTAGTTCGTAGTGTTTGGGTTTTATTTTTCTGTAATGTATATTTTTTATTGTATCTGGGTGAGTTTAATTTCCTGCAAAGGTCATCTAGAGATTCATTAAATATAAGTGTGCTTACTATGAGGGTTGTATGTGTTTTATACACCAAATTTCTAACTATATTCTAGTCTTTACCCCATACATTTTCTTATAGGATTGGAAGTCTCTAACTTGAAATTAACCAGTGTGATACGACATGGATATGATCCCCTTTTAATAATAGAATTTGGTTTGTTATTTGTTTTTCATTTTGTTTTATGTTAAAATGTTTTGTGTAGTTTAGTGGTGAAATCGGTTTGAATTAAATGAAAGCACGTTACATATTTGATGTAATGCGTGTAAGAAATTAGCCTTACATGTTGGTAGGTTTCAATTTGATTTTTCAAACTAGAAATGTTTTTTTAATTGATTTGAGATTATATAAGGCCATATTATTATGTTCATAAAGTAAGCATAATTAATTTACTTGTAGATGATTAATTTAATGGATCGGGATCAATTACTATTCCTAAATGTTTTAGTACAAGTTTTGAACTAATGAATATTATTACAATTAGAATCTTTCAATTAATTGGTGTTTCACTACTTGTTTCTGTTGATATACACTTCTGGTTTCTTAAAGACGATATGAACACATTATTTGTCTACTTAAAGTTCATGTCATAATGAAATGCAATATTAAAAACTGCAATTGTATGGGCTTAGAAATATACTTGATAAAATTGCATCCAATATGATTTTTACTCTTATTTTCCTTTTATAATAAAATAGTTCTAAGTATCGTCTTCTTTGTTTTAGTTTTTTTTCCTTTAGCACTGTCATACCCCATAAAATTTGAAGGCTGAGAATTCCAATATTTTGAAGAGAAATAGAATTTATTTCAATTGCGAGGAATTGGAAATTTTAAATGGGAGAATATTATTAGGTGTCTCGGATGAAAATTTAGATTGTACAGTCAAAATGACTTCCCGAATGTTGTATTTAAACGAGTCATTTAAAGAGTGTATTATCATTAAAAGTTGGGTATTATTAGAAATAAGCTTATTAGGCTTACGAGATAAGCCAGTCTCATTTGTGAGAAAGAGAAAAACCTAGAAAGGGAGATAAGAAGAAGAAAGGAGGAGAAAAGCTTGGAAATTCCAGCCAAAAATCATGATTTTAAGGAAGATTCAGACTCTACAACTTTGAGGAAAGTGATTAAACTTGATAAATACTTATGTGTGTGACTTATTTCATAATTTGTGAACAATTAGTTGATGATTGAATATTTATGAGAAAAAACTACAGTTGGTGTTTAATCTTGAATTTGATGTGTATATAGGGGTTTAATGGTATAAAAATGGTTGGGATCATTTATGAGATGTTAAATTATTGTTGGAATGTAGTAATATTTGGGTTTAAGAGATGTAGAGTATATTTTGGGATGTTTGGGAGATAAAATTTGGGGTGTTAACTTCGTAAGCTGTAAAGTATAACTTCTATAGAATCGAACATGTCCGGGTAGGAAAGCAGGATCGATTCGTTTTCAAGGAAATCGGATCGGTCTAGTCATTAAATGTCTTCTGTCCAATTTTAAGGACCGGACCGGTTCATTTTTTAGGACCCTCAGTCCGGTCCGGTCACTGTATTTTGCCAGTTCCTGTTTTAAACCCTTTTCAATTGGTGTATTACTTAGGGACCCTCTAAAATAGTGTAGTAAACATGTTTATAAGATATCATAGGGGTTAATATTTGGATATAATAGAGAGGCCACTTTGGGGGCTGTAATAGAGGTATATAAGAGTAAATTATGTTGTTTTCTTTTAGTAATCCTCCAAGGAATGAGGATTCTCTTGAGGATGGTTTCGGGTTATTATGGAGGTATATTTGGGAATTTAACATACCGAATCCTTCTATATATTCTCCGAGTAGTAGGAATTTACTTGACGTTGAATGTGGACTAGTTAGAGAGGGATATTGTGTGTCCTTAGTGTTGATTAAATTGGGTGATTATTCTTATCTTAGGTGTAATGGATTAGTAAATCTCAAGTGACGGATTGAATAATAAAATGAATTGAGAAGGTATGCAGGAGTGTAACGGTTAGTATAATGGGAGTTATACAGATATATCCGGATTCATTACTTTTATACATGCGAACGTGAGATAGTGTGTGTGTGTGTGTGTGTGTGTGTGTGTGTATATGGCATGAACGTATAAACCTTGTGTGGTGGTTTATATAGATGATGTGATCGAATGTATATATATATATATATATATATATATATATATATATATATATATATATATATATATATATATATATATATATATATATATATATATTATGTGAATCATACTCCTTCAGTGCTGCCAAGGGAAGTTGTGCGATGTAGGCGAATCCTCCTGGCTTGAGGAGCAGGGAGAGTGTAATCCCCAGGTCATAGCATCCATTATTTATATTGTGTGATTTTTATAAAGGGTGAGACATGGTGGGTATGTCTCGTTCTCATTTCTAGTGAGGAACTATGACCGCTTCGCAGTCGTTAAGATTTATTTTTTACCAAGTTTGGTGTGAGATATTCCGACTATTGGTAACCCAGGGACATGTGAGGGACTCCTTAGAAGTTGATACGATTTTAGAGATTATTAGTATACATATATTATGCGTATTATGTATGTGTACTTGTTAGAGAGTGATAAATTATGTATAATACATGCGAGTAATATTATACAAGCTCTATGGATAGTGTATGTTATCTAAATATTATAACTACAGAAAGCTATAAAGATGTGTATTGTATTTTATCTTTTGTAGCATGAGAGTGGGGGAGTATACTCTTATCCCTATAGACGGGAAGTAATTGGGTGTGTACTTTGGACCGAGGGCTTAACTGATTCCCAAGACCGACAATGTTAGGTGGTAGTCTATCGGAGCGCTTCCTTGTTTGGATTTCGCTTTGCGAGATATCCCACGAACGAAACCTAGCATAACGTTGGGAGTGGGGAGATGTTTGACCCTTAGTTCTTAGGTATAGGTGACGAGTAGGGGTATATTACTATCATGTATGATGACATGTGATATCTTAGCCTAATTAGAAGACCCAGATAAATATAATTGAGTTATATTATGGTGTAAGTTGGGCGTAAACTTATAAGGCGGTAGAAGAAGTGGATAGACGGTTATGTTAGAAATAATGGGCTATGAGAATGGGGTTTATGCATAAATTTAAGAGGATATATCCCTAGAATGTGTTGGGTTTTTTAATTGAGGTTCATATGCATACGTTAGGTGTGCGCTGTAGATGAGGGGTGAGGTTGAGTTCCAAGATAGTGCGACACAACTTTAATTATGATATTGTCCATTCATAATTATTATGCATTTTAATTAACTTGCAAAAACTATTTTCAAACCTTAGGCTCTGACTCGTTTATATATTTTCTATTTCTATATATTTATATATTTTAGGTGTCCCTCCGCAAAAACGCTAATGATGCTTATTTTGTCCAGAGTCCTTTGAGCTGTAGCAAATGTGAAATGTTACATGATTTTGTTGAGCCACTTTATATTATTTTAAATATAGTTACGGATCCATTTTGTATACCGATTATGTGTACCCATGGATTGTATATATCTTTTTTATTCTCACCATATAGATGTTGTATTGTGTGTGACTCGACAGCATATTTGGGTTTATTCTTTTTGTACTCATGTTTTACATTTATCATGTTCTATAATTATTATAGATATTTATTTGTAGTTCTTGTATGTTTGTAAAAAAATTTGGCACCCGTTTATTTTGTTATTGACCGGTTAGTTAGCTTTTGAGTCTGTGCTACAGTGATGGTGAGAATGATGATCCACTTGAGATTCCTGTTTTATCTTGGTATACGACTGGACACCCGTTATTAATTTAAGCGGGATGTCACAAGCACATTTGGGTTCATATGAGGAATTTGGTCACATGATAGTTAATTCTAAAGAATGTCAGTATATGGTCTTTAATAAAGTCTTGTCAAGTAAAACACAAGGATGTTGGATGTAAAAATTATATTACATCACAACATATTTTCACAGTATCAGTCATTATAAGAAACAAATTTATATATAAAGGTTTAATTGTTTAATTCATTATGAATATTTGAATTGATTTTATATGTAGTTTCAACAACTTAAGTCTATAATGGATGTTCAGTGTGTCATATGTTTGGTACGTGGAGTATCAACACATTGAGTTTGTAATGGAGGTCTGGTGCCTTTGTTTTCCCTTTTTTTTCAATTTTGTTATTTTTTTGCTATAATTCAAATTTGATGAAGAAACTTTTGTCAATGAATTATATCGATTTATTGCAACTACAACTAAAATTTTATCATGCATTCTCATTAATGTTACGTAACCATGTGGTAGAAGTAATATAATTACTTTTCACATAAAAATTGTTTTGATATTCATTTCATTTTTATATCGAGAAATTTGTTATTATGGATCTACAACAAGCTCATTTAAAACTGCATGTGCATCATTCTAGTTGAACCATTGTATATTATACAGAGTCGTGAAAGTTATCTGGGTGTAGTAATGAATCGCTTTCTATATATTACACCCAAACGCGAAAAATAAAACCTTCAGGACATGAAAAGAAAGTGACCATGTTATTATTGCATGTAATTAAATACAAAATCATGATTATTAACATTCTTTTAAAAGGTTCTTATAAATACTTTCAAATCATATAGGCATTGGGCTAACAATCATAATAAATGTAGTTTTAGCTCATGAACAGGTTGGTTATAACCCCAGTGGTATGTTGATTTATACATATAAATAAAGATTACTTTTTTAAATGCAAGATTATTGTTGATTTCGTGTGTGTGTGTATATATATACACACGCACACACTAACTTATATTTAATAGTCAAATACGACACATTTGATATCTAAATTAGAAAGGGTAAAATGTATTTGTGACGTCCCATTTCTAGGTGTCAAGTAGGAAACATTTTATACTTTAATTTTGTTTAGTAAAACCCCTTTTTCCCAATGAATACTTCCCTATTGATTTTTGTCGCAAAACATATTTAATTTAGTTAATTAAATGATGTCCATCTTGTGAAATTATTATAAACATTTTATATAAGCATTAATGGAAAATCTTCATTTGTCCTCTATTATTACAACCAAACTTAAAAACCTTGAACTAAAGTCCGAAATAACAAAAACCATAGTCCGAAATAGATTATGTATTAAAAAATAGTAATCAGAGCTTTACAGGTGTGAATAACTCTCATTTCCTATCCTGGTATCCTTGTTGTTGCCTCCACCCGAAGTACCCCGGTGGTGCCAACAGGAGGGTATGATCATGCGCCTAGTAGGATGTGACAACTCTCTCTAAATAATAACGGGTGGCCAGCCCTATACTACATAAATCAGGTATCTCAGATGGCACGGTCTCAACATCAACATACAACACTATAATATAAGGCTAACTACCCATAATCATTAAAAGAGAATTGTCAAGAATTTTAAACTTTTTATTTAACAACAACAACAAAACCAAGTAATGCAACTCAACCAACAATAAACATCTAACTATGATGAGTGACAAGTGTAAACTCCAATAAAATAAAGGAGTACAAAACGATGTACAAATAAAGTCTCAATAAATAAATACCCGAATATGTTGTCGGGTAACAGACAGTACAATAATCAGATAAAGGAAATATAAAATTATTAATCTACAACACTTGAATACTAACTCAATACAACTGAATCCTGATCTAGATATACAAAGATAGTAATCGACTAAAGCAAAGTGCCGCAACAGTCCGCTACTGCCACAGCTCCACGAATCCTGAATGGATGAACATCAATGGCGTCCTTGCGGAGGAACACCTGAAGTAATACAATATATATACATAGAGGAGAAAATATAAACGGATCAGAGCCCGAGTTTGAAAAACATTTTATAGCAAGTGTACTAAAATGCATAATAATTATAAATGCATTATTACATGATTTAGTTGGAATTGAACTCTCCATAATAATTCAACTCACCTCTCATCTAAAGCGCGCACTAAGTGTATGCACGAGATCTCCAAATGGATGTACGATTCTAATTTAGGTAGGAGGATTCTAACTTAAACCCAAAAGAAGTAATTTAAGTGAAAATCATCCAACCTATCTCCCAATACATTTGTTTCCATAATTAATAAGTTATAAATATTAACTTTAATATAATCGTTATAGTTATCTTTATAATGTTCATTTGTTGAACATATAAAGTTACATGATCCAATCATGTCCACATCATCACAATACATCAACAATCTCATTTACTCGAATTTATATTCTAGAGATTCCCTTCTGAGGCATGAAACCATCTATATAATTATAATATGAGTTATTAGCATCAAGAGTTAAGGACTAAACTCCTCCCGATTCTCAACATGGCTCTGCATTTCGTGAGTGGGACGTCTCGCCGAAGTGAAATCCAAACAAGGAACCCCCCCCCCCCCCCGTTACACTACTCCTGACTGTATCGATCCTCAGGGATCATTATGCCCTCAATGCAAGATGCATGTAACCCAAATGATTATTATCCAATTTTAATTAATTAATATTCCCAATTCTCAACAGTACATGGCGTTTCATGCGTGGGACGTCTCGCCGAAGCGAAATCCGAATAAGGAACCCCCCCATTACACTACTATTGGCACTATCGATTGTCGGGATAGGTGATATATATAATTAATTATGAGCATTAAAGACTAAACTTATCCCCAAGTTCCAACATTACACTGCGGTTCGTGCGTGGGACGTCTCGCCGAGGAGAAATCCAAACAAGGAACCCCCCCCGATACACTAACGCTGGCAATGTAGGTCGTTGAGGTCCATTATGCCCTTGATACCCAAATACAAGCACAAGCAATAATAACCATCCAACCGAGCTATAACTCGAAGGACGTAGACTCACATGCTATCATCTTCCAGCAGCCCATATACGTAGCAAACTGGGGCCACCTGGTGGGGTTCAACGACACCCACCTCGTGATCTACTCACGCACACAACGTCTGGGAAGCGGTCATAGTTCCTAACCGGCAAGTGAGAGCGACACATACCCACGACCTCTCACCCCCAAAATAAATAAATAAATAAATATATATATATATATATATGTCATTTGCTGACCACAAAGGACGACTATGACTTGGGGAACATCCAGATCCTGCTTTTCTAGTCAGAATGCTCACCCTCTACGCACGAAACTTCCCAATGATAGCAAGGAGGGGGTATGCTTAACATGTATATACACCATCATATAAGGTATACATACATCCCACATAATAAAGATATACCATTATATAAGGTATACCAGCAACAACATATTTATTTTCATTATACGCTCTTAGGCGCAATTTGATTAACATCATTTTTTAGTATATCTCTCTCATGATACACCAATCGTCAATACTCACACATTTTCCCCACTTAGTATATATTATACTAATTCTCTCTTGAAGCTCTCATGTCGCTTCTAGTATGAATTGTCTTTCAATTCTATTTAAGTTAAGGATATTGTATATCCTAATGCACCTCAATTAGCATTTCTCATTGTGTGAGATATCTCCCAAATCAATCATCAATAAGGATATTTCTATATCCGTATGCACATCAAATAGCATTTATGATTCTCCATCCATTATAGGATTCAATTCAGTTTATGAACCTTTTTAAAGTTATCCCAATTGGGATTGGATTCTAAAATCCATTATCTCTAAATTATTCACATTCTTTCATATGAATTGAATTTATTATCTCCAAGTATAACCTCCCGATCAAGGTGGGTTTCCCCACTTAGAATAAACCATAATATCTAATCGGTATTCCTCAAATTTAGTCAATATGACTCCAATCATTTCCTATAAGGGAAACTATCTAAAAGTCTCCAAAACATACTCCAAATAACTCCCATAGAAGTTCCCAATAGATAACTTTAGACGAAACGGGATGAAATTCTTCCTAGAAAAACATCTCCAAAATCCCCTATTTCTGAATCGATTCGGGCCAGAAAAGCGAATCGATTCGGCCCATCCGAATCGATTCGGTCTAATAGACCTGGGAGTCTTCTACAAGCTGAATCGATTCACAAGGGACGAATCGATTCGGCCCTAAAGAGCTGGGAAATTTGCAATAGGCCGAATCGATTCGGTAGGGGCGAATCAATTCGGGAAGTGCAGTAAGCTACAAAATGGGTTGTTTTCTTCTTAACCCAAAATACCCAAAAATCATTTTAATCATCTTCCAACCATTTTCATCCAACCCAATCACATATATAACATTAATATTCCTTCTAGAATACCTATAAACTAATTTCTAACCTTAAATCCATTTTATACACTACAAATCTACGTTTTTCCCAAAAGTTAGGTTTTAATAATTTAAACCTAAAACCCAAAATTCAATCCACAAATGATGCAATAATTAGTACACAACAATTATTTAAGAAGTTTAATCACTTGCCTCGAGTTCGTAGGATCTGAATCCGCCTTGAGATCGCGTATTTGCCCGGAAATCCTCTTTCTCCCTCTTTTTCTCCTTCCTTTTTCCTCTTCTTTCTTCTTCTCTTTCTTTCTATTTCTCTCTTTGGAGAATTGTTTCTCCCGTAGGCTAATTTAGCCCAATCTCCTCAGATACACATCTTTAAATGATAATACACACACTAAATGACTCGGTAACTTTAATTCGAGTCAAACGGTCCTAATTTATTTCGGTACCCAAATAGACCCCAAGTACAGTCATTTCGACTTTTTTGACCCTTCCGGAGACGATGGTACCCTAAGAAATTCCATTCGACACACTTTCTAACACTCCAAATTTTGACTTTAATTGTCAATTTAATTATTCTCCTAATAAAATAATATTTATTTCTCCCAAAATAAATAAATATTCGTCTCCAAGACCTCGGGTTATTACATAGGAGAAATACTTACACATTAGTATGTCCAAAGAGATATTTATCTATATAAAGAATTTTAGCAATTATGCAATCATTCTTCACCGGATTTAGTATTCTCCTGAAAATTGTATCATTACCAGGAAATTGTCATTATAACCATATAGCTAGGGTGATGAGCCCACTCACACTTAATCTTCCTTTTATTACTTCATGTATCCCATTAATAGAAACCTTAACGTACTTTGAGATTTTTCCAAATTGTCACATTAACTTGACTTTACATTAATGAGTGTCGTGCTTAAAGTCATCTTATCACTTTATTAATCGGGTTAAAAAATCATAAGTATTATATGGCCTTTCACCGACTACCATCGTGGCGTAATATGTTTTTTATTAGTGGTCTTAGGTCTGAACATTAAGTCACACTCTTGGGCTTGAGGCCCTCCTTAACTTTCCTTGTTACCTCTAAGTGTATTTACTTGTTTCGTCATTGTAACACTTTTCCCTTTCTTCCTTTTTTATCCACTTTTAGGCCTTTAAACTTTACTTCCATCTACCAACCGATGAGACCAAATAGTCAGGATAAAACTAGTCCCGACACACTTTATGTCCGGGTTCCACACTTTATCAAAATTCCATTCTCATTTCACTTTAAAACTCAATATTTCACTTTTTGAAAACAAATTTATTTATAGTTTTGTAGTGAAACTAATATTTTGAGTTCAAACACCCATTTCTTATATTTTTGCGTACTTTTCACTATTTATCCACATTAGTAAATTTGTGTTTAATTAATTTTGCAAAAATTCTTATTTTCATTTTTAATTTGAAAAACATGACTTTTCACCACATTAAATCTAACTCTTTAGCCTCTTAGTTTAGTGAAGTTTCTCTTAAGCCAAACTTTTTTAATTTCAAAACTTGTAATTCAACTTATTTAACTTACATTTTTTTGCCATATTTTCTTATCTTTTTATGTGTTAACTTTAAACAATTTAATGTTTTTGCCCCAAACAATTCACTACTATCACATTTGGTCACTTATATAATAATATTTAGGGACTTTCCTCACATATGTTTATACCATTTCATGTGATTAGTGATAGAGAAAAATTTTGCGTATATATTTTGTCGTTGTTGAAGGTCCTCTAATCAAAACATTTCATACCTACAAAAAATAACACTACTAGAATGTAGTGGTAAGTAAGGGAATCAATCCAAATATAAAGGTGAAACATATAAAAGAGGCATGCAATTCATTTGTTTATTATTCTCTTTTTCGATTTTTTTTAGCTTTTTCAATATTAAAATAATTTTGTGATTAAGGTCAGATGTAAATAACTAACTAAAAAGAATAAGTGAACATAGTAATTAAATCAAACTAATAAAAATCTAAAATATAAGATGGGTGAGGAAATAAAAGTGAGGACTAACAATGGATAGGATGACACCATACATTCTAGTTAATTAATATAAAATAATTCATTAAAATTAATTATTCCAAGTTAGTATCAAAATCACAAATCAACTCTCGTTGCAAATGTAATTTTGACAATAAGATTTTAGAAAATTAAATTTAATACTCTTACAACTCTTGAAATGCAGATCCAAACATCTTCTAACAAATCACCCGCTAGGATCGATCGATTAAACTTGTTTAAATCATAAAAGTAAGCCTAGAGTTGAAATTAAATGAATAATACCACACTTGAGAAAACCCTATCACTAGTTTGAATCTTAAATGTGTATTATAACTAGAATTTCATTTTTCTCTCGAAAATCATTTACCCTCTCTCGAAGCGTAAATTAAAATGTAAGAGTACAAAGTTAAACATCAAAGGGACATTTAATTTAAATCAATTAATTAAATTAGGATTAACATCAAATAATGGGTCACCCCACCCCTTGAAAGGGGTTTTAGCTTAACATGATATCAAGCATGACAAATAAACATTCAATAGGAATTTAATATAAAAGAATAGAGAGAAGAACAATCAACCCAATCTCTGGAATTCAATAGACTTCAATCCTTGAATGAGAAGTATACAACCCTCCAAGTGAGTGATAAATAAGAATATAAATGAGAATTTTTACTCAACTTGAATCTCACAAATTTATTTTCTCACTAATCTCTAAAAAATAAAATAAAATAAATTCTAACCTAAAAAAAACTACACTAAAATGGTGTTTCTCTCTCTAAAATATCATTGATCCCCTTTCCAAATGAGCTTTGGGTCTTCATTCATAGTGAAGCACATGGAGCTAGGGGTAATTTGGGGAAATAGGCTTGAGTGTGCATGAAAATGATGAGACGAGCATGGGGTGCGAGAGGTATTGGCTGACGGGTAATTTATGACTTAAATGGATGAGAGCATGTGGTAGAAGTGTTGGGGGTATTTTTCAAAAAGGGGCTAAAGTTGGTTAAAAGACATGTGGTGTATTTTGTATTTTAATTTTGGTTTTGTCTTTTGTCTTTGGTTTGTTTGTTGGCAGAATGTAGAAATCGATTTTTGTCTCATAGGTTGGAATTTGGATGAAATAGAGGTTTGAAGTTGGAAATGAAAATGGGTTTTAAAGTCGATTTTGAGTAGTGGGTCGGGAGTTTCATTTAGAACTGGGTTCAAACCTAGGAAAAGGTGTACGGGTTGGTACAAAGAGGTTTGGGTTTTTGGATTGATCAGGGGTTAAGCAGCGGGTTCACCACGGCTATGGGGTTCAGACCGGGTTGATGAGGTGGTTCGGAATGGGTTCATGGCATTGTTCGATTGGTTACTGGATCGGGCGACAGGTTGGGGAGTGGATCGTATAGGGTTGTTGAGTTTCGTATTTTCTGCCGCCGGGTTGATTAGGTGGTTCGACCGGAGGTGGTTATGGCCACCGGCGGATTTAGTTGGTGGGATGGTAGGAGTTAAATGTGTAAGGGGTTTGGAAGATGTGTTTGATAATGGAGTATGGAGAGAGGAAAGAGAGAATGGGTGCTTGGTGGAGAAGAAGGTGAATAGTGGAGGGGGGTTCATTGTGTGTAAGTTAGGTGCATGGATAGGTGGGTGTGGGTGAGTGGGTTGGTTAGGTGTATATGATTGTGTGGAAATTGGGTGTAAGTGTGGTGTAGGATTCGTGGTTGTGTATTACTTTGTACCCAAGTAAAAAATAAAAATAAACCTAATAAAAACAAGTGAAATAAAAACTAAACTAATAATAAAACTAAAAAATTTAGTAAACTACTAAAGACTAATCCTAAAAATAAAAATAAATAAAATTAAACATTAAAAATCTAATAAAACTTAAAAAACTAAAATCCTAGATAAAAAATAAAAAAGACACAAAATAAATATAAAAATCTATTAAAACTAAAAATATAATCCTAATATAATAAAACTAAAGAAAGATCAAATATAATAAAACTAGAAAATAATTTCCTAAAAACTAATCCTAAGAAAAATAAAATAAAATAGAGATAAAAATTAAAAACTAATAAAAATCAAAATCGAAATAAAGAAATATAAAAGTAGAAAATAAATCGTAGAAAATTCTAAATAATTCTAAAAATAAAAACGAATCAAATAAAAATCTAAAAAAAATACAAACACAAAGCACACACGGGGCTCGGGTGACGGTTTGGGCCAGGTTAGGCTTGGGTAAGGATACGAAACAAGGAAATTAGCTCCATATGATGCGCATTTGTCTTGAAATAAGCGTCGAACTTTCGCAAATGGTGATCAAGCCTGCACATTAAACAATTAAGTATATAAGAACCAAATTGCCAAGAATTAGCAACTAAAAACTCGCTATTCGGGGTATAAAATGTACACTTTTGGGTACTTATCACACCATCCCCAAACAGAACATTGTTAGTCCTCAAGCAAGAAGATAGAGAGAAAAAGAAAGATAAGAAACCAAAAGTGTATCATTTTCGCGGGCACTTGTGATTGCACATAGCATGTGCAGCAAGCCTTTAAACTTATAGGTTACCCTACAAGACGAGTTTTGTCTCGTGAGGGTTAGCAGTGAATATACCCAAAAGAAAAATTATTTAAAATGATTTATTGAAAGGCAATCAATCTCTTATTAGACGTAGAACAATCCATCACAAGATAAATACTTTGAGAAATACAAGCTAGAATATAGAAAAGGTTATCTAAGTAAATATTCAAGGCACATCCTTCCTAGGACTCAACGTGTGTAGTGTGAATCAGTCAAAACGGGTCAAGTATCATTCCTACATCGCCTTTTCGAAATCAACGCTTCAACTTCAAAATCTCACGGAATATAGCTCTCTTAAACGAACTCTCGAGATTAGGGTAAGTGTATCACTCTTGTGTGTAAGGATGTGAGTAAAAGTAAGCAAGGTCAAACGTCTCACACACACATAAGAAAGAATGACATTTAGAAAGAAAAATGATCTCATGAAAGAATGTTAATCACTATAGTGAGAACGTCGAGTTATTCACGACGTTGACTTTCATTTGTCTGAACACTAGGGGGAACATGATTCATATGGGTGAGGGACAAATGACATGGGAAGGATTGTATGAGGTGTGGTATGATGGGATGGATGGATGATGGATGTGTATGCGAGAAGAGTGTTCTACACTTTGAGCATAGATGACTTTATTACATAAAAACTAACTACAAACTCCCTTTTTCTTTTCTTTCCTCTATTTTATCTTCTTTTTTTCTTTTCGAATTTTCTTCATCTTTTTTTTTTTTTTGCTAATTTTCTATTTTTTTCTTCTCTCTCGCTATTTTTTATACTCTGAACTCTCAAGACATATTAAATTTTAAAAACACCCTTTTTCTCATAATTATGGATGATATATGAATTGAGTGGGGAATGTGTATGGATGGTGAGGGGAATAGATGTGAATATGGAATAATATGGGAAAGTAATAGGTGAAGTGAATGGGTGAAAATCTTGTGATCGGGAAAAATTTTAAGACACGTGTTTCTTACAACTCAAAAGTGATGTCGTTCTCAGTGATCAAGCCAAAAATTTAGTGAAAAAATAATGATATCATACAACGATTAAGTGCGAGCACAAACGAAGTTGAATCAACTTCTGATTCGGAGATTGCGTAAAACATTCTGAAAGGGTGAAAGGAACATATCTCACAAGCTAAAGTCTCTACTAGTGATCCCCTAATGTTTTCTTGGGATTTATAATACTCTTCAAGTCTAAACCACTATGACGTGATAAGTGCGCGAACTTTTGTTGAGTCTAAAAATTCATGGTGCAACATGGCTTGTTACGTATTAAATAAGCTATTTAGAAAATAAAATCATCTATCTTGATTCCTAGACTTAAAAATATGGATGATAGAAAATTCACATCAATGACTAAATGAAAGAAACGGCACGAAATTTTTTTAAAAAAAATCTGGCTTTGAAAAATCAAATTTTTTTCAAAGAGGTACGATTTGGATAAAATTCCACACCCTGAAACAAAAAGGAATATCATCCTCGATGTTAAGTAAAATGATTTTAAAAATTGAGAGCATATGGTAGGAAAGAGATTACCATAATCATATGATGCAAAGCATTGGTGGATGATGGGCGGGTGGGTATTAAGGTAAGGTTAAGAAAGGAAAACGTGAATAAGCATTGGTCATAGGCCTTATTGAGCCGGAAGGTGAGGGCAGTGAGGGACCTATAAGAATAGTGCTCTAGTTGAATGGGGAGGCAATATGGTTTGGCAACTAGAATGGGGTGGGGCTCATATAAATCACACGATCGTTCTATGAATGGGAGATAATAATGGTCGCGCCGTGAGAGGCTAGGGAGTTGTCGATGGGAAAAATCAACACCATGAGAGAGTGGCGGGCATAGGGTAACAAGCTCGGCGTCATGAAATTTGTAAAATCAAGATACAAACCAAGTGGTGGGGTGGAAGGAACAATGGGTGGGTCAGTGGGATAAATGGTGGGGGAAGGTCATCCAACACAAGTGTAAGGGACACACACTCGTCGGGAAGAATAGAGAAATACTCCATAGAGAGTGTGGTATCTAAAGAAGGAGTGGTCAACTTCTCCATTTGAATATCAAACGAGGCATCCAAAATTGAGAGAGAAAAATCATCGGTAATATATGACTAAAAATGAGCCAAGCATTGTGGAACATTATCCATATCTGGAGAAGTAGAAACCATATAGGAGTCAATCTCAATAAAATGGTGAGTACTCGTAGTCGGAGCTAAACTAGGATGTACTGGTTCCTCGGGAACACCCACGGTGGGGTCAATAGGTATAGACTCGGGTATTTTTTTAGATTCTTCGGGAAAGGGAGTGTGAACCTCAATGTTAGGTTTATGTGGATATGGTTGGATTTGATCATGCTCACTATCAATTGATAGATCAACACAATTGCCAACTTGAGGCACGGACCACGTATCATCACTCCATATGGGGGCAGTTAACTTGGGGTGATGTTCGACTCTGTCGCACACTCAATTTCAATAAAGCATTGTTCAACCCCTTGGAGGTATTCATTTTGAATTTTAGTTACTTGCTCTTACTCGACGATGAACTTTTGCAATAGGCTTTTGAGAGAGGAGGTGGATGATGGTGGTGAAGTGACGGGTGATGGTGTTGGTTGAGGTGGACACAACACACTAGTATCATAAATAAATGTAGAATACTCATAGGAAGTGTGGGGAGCGAGGTCAAGTGTGTCATACACAGGAAAAGCATCTCCATGAGAGACAAAAGGCTAATAATCAGTGGCTGCATAGTGAGGGAATAGATCGAGATAGTGTGAACTAGGTTTCCATGATGATTGTTGGAATGCGTGAGGATCCATAACATCGAGTTGGGATTCGTATTGCGGGGAAAGGTGATAAGGCCTCCACGAATAGCTAGGGTACTCACACAACTCGGTATTGGATATATCGTGATAATAGGATGAGGTGCATTTCAGAACACTTTCATATGGATACACATGATCCATGGACGGTTCATAGGGGTATGAAAAGTACGGGCACTCATGGGACAAATGATCGGCATATGAACAATGGGTGCACGACAAAGTATGCGACACGTCAACACTTGACACTAAGGGTAATGGAATAGGAGATGTGTTCATAGATGGGCCAAGACTATCAACAGTACTCGTACGAGAGGTGAGACCAGTAAGTATATCATAAAGAGACGCCTCAGGATCACTCTCATACGTGTCGCGTGATAGTCAAAAATGACCAAAATAGTCCCGTAAGGGACGTTCATCTGCCATGAGGAGAGAAATATTTTTTTTTGGATTTTTCAATTTTTCTTAAAATAAAAGAAAGAAAATATATCTGGATTTTTTTTTAAAAATAAAGGAAGAAAATATTTTTGGATTTTTTTTGGAAGAAAAGAGTGAGAAAAATATTTGGACTCTTAAATTTGGGACGAACTAACTAAAACCGACTACTGAAAAATTAATTGGACACACACAAGTCAAGGAGAATTCCTAACTAGCACATAGCCAATTTTTATCTTTAAATTTATGTGAGAGGGGTAGTCAAATTTTAATTAAGTCCTGCAACAACCCGCCTAATGGGATACCGGGAGATCACCCCTATATCAAATTAAAACAGGAGTCACATATGGATCATCCTTAGCATCACTGTCGAAAATCCATTTAATTACTAATATCCTATTAGGCGAGCGTTAAAAATTTTTACTTAACTACTCTTTTTAACGATTAAAATAAAACATCCACAAGTTAATGCGTAAATGAAACTGAAATGAAATAAAATAACCGAACACTCGGTCAAAATATACAACCATATCGAATGCTGTACTGAAAGAGTAAATAAATGCAATTGGACCATTGGCCCGAATATTTATACAGTACCTCCTATATAGGGTACAAGGATGGAAGCGGCTATCAAAAACCTGCATGCATCCACAGCTGCTGCAGCTGACGTCTGACTCGAAGGAATTGTCATCCAGGCGTCCCTGTGTCTGGACACCTATGTATATATAATATATAGCAAGAAAGGAAAAGTAGATAAACGGGTCAGAGCCCGAATTTTGAAAATATTTTGCAAGTGCATAAATGCCTTATTATTTTGAAAAAGGTTTTATCTCATATTTAAGGTTGGTATCACACTCCCATGAGATACCCCTCACCTCTCCGCTAATAGTGCACTCCTATCGCATCTATCTAGAACATTCTAGTCAAGCTACCCTACTAAACTAGTCTATCACCCCACCACTATCTACCCTATATAGTCCAAGTAATGTACTAAGGGCTTAGCTTCACCCCAATCTCAACGCTATGCCATGTTCGTGCGTGGGGTGTCTCACAAAGCGAAATCCAAAGAAGGAACCCCCTCGATACACTACTATGCGGCACGGTCGATCGTCGAGATCTGCTAGTCCCTAAGTACAGAAAGATATATAACAATATATATACCATAAGCATTTATAATATTAGAGCACTAAGGATTAAACTTCTCCCCAGTCTCAACACATTGCCATATTCGTGCGTGGGGTGTCTCGCAAAGCGAAATCCAAACAAGGAACCCCCCTGATACACTACTATGCGGCAAGGTCAATCATCGGGATCCATTATACCCTCGGTACTCGATTCATCCATATATACATATTTTACCATAACCATCCGGATCTATCTCCCGGACTGAGGATTCATATACAAGTATTTATCAATACATTCATTTTCTCAAAACTTCTCATTTCCCTTTTTATACTCAGGAAATGTAAATATAAAAACCAATTCATTATCATGAATTTCTTTACCAAATCATATACTTTTTAAAAACCAGTTTTATTATCATAAAAATGCTTTTCCTTTATATGTCATCCCATTTCCCTTTTTATACTCAGGAAATGTACCCAAAGCCATTTCCATTATCATGAAAATTCTTTGGTCAAATCATGCTTCCACATCCCTTCTTCCATTCGGGAGTGTTACCGAAGCCAAACATTTATCCCATTTCCCTTTTTATACTTAGGAAATGTAAATTAAAGCCAATCCATTATCATGAATTGCTTTAATAAAACTAAGACCGCCCCTCCGGGTTTCCCCACTGGACGCGCCCCTAAATGGCCATCATCTTCCAGGGCCTATCTATACAAGACAACCTGGGAACCTACCAACGTCGGGAAGCGGCCATATTGCCCGCGGGAAAGTCAGGACCACACCCGGAATCCCCTAACCAGCGCAGTAATAAAAATGCCCATATGGCCTAAGGACTATATCCAACCTGCTCAACAGCCAGGAAGGCTTCACCACAATGCGTGCAACTTCCCTTATGATAGCGATTTAGGGAGGTGTGTAACCATAATTTATCAATTATGAAAATCATTTATCTTTCCATTTTGAAAATATTCATTTATATTTTTAAAATCATTTACATCATATCATATATATATACTTTATTCACATAATATATATACATACCATATAGTCCTCCTAGAATATATAAACGGACATAATGGCCTATATCATCTAGCGATGACCAATAATCCCAAAGATTCCCTCCAGGAATCATAATCATGCATTCATATAAGCATGATACTAAACCCAAAGTATTTTCTTTCTTTAATAAATAATACATACTTAAATCCCATCTACGGATTCATTTGGATATCTCCAATTATACCAATTCACTCTAAGTGAATATACACATATATAAATTCCCAATTCCTCAAGTCCTTTAGGACATAACCCTCCGTATTTTCTAATTTGGAAGGGCCTTAAACATTAAACTCAAAAAGGAGAAATAATCCTAATCTCCAAAATCTTGGGCTGAAAACAGAGCACCAGTCGACCAATCTTAGACCCCCGGTCAACCGCGGGCTGTAAATAAGCCTACGAAACAAAGCAGTAGGCCCTTTCTCCTTGACGCGGTCGACCGGCCATAGGGGCGCGGTCGACCGGTCACACCAGGTCTCCCAAATTAAAATCCTTAAGTCCCTTATCCAACAACCCAAATTCATTTTCGGGGTTTCTAAACTACCCTAAAAATTATCCCGAACATCTACGACAATAATTCTAGCCGTAATTTTTCCAATTCCCGATTTGATTTCTGAGTTGATGATTTCAACCCGGAGCTGTCATCTTGTAAAAATGATATCAAATCATAGAAAAATCAGAAAAATACGTGGTCAGTGACCACGCGACCGTATCTAAAAGGTCTACAACTTTCGTGTTTTGGCCGAAAGCTAAATCAATTCTTTTCCTGGCCAAAAAGTCTCCCTAAAGTGACGGGTTACTATTCATCGTCTTCTCCGAGACGATTTCGGCCATTAAAGCCTCTACCAAGCTTTTGTCGCCTCACCCAACGTCCTACAACCTCAACCAACTACAAATACACATATATTAAGGATTCTAAACTTCATAGAATCCAAAACCACCTATTAATTTAGTTTAAAACCTAAGTTCCACAAATTGAAATATTATTTGGGGTTTAATTGTTTTAACTCCCCAAAACCCGTTTTATCCACGATAACCCACCCCAAAACCATTAGGGTTTGTTTATACCAAGCTACGGTATGAGATATTTATGCAAAAAGATAAATAAAGCAAGTAAACACTTGCCTCGTGGATAAAATCCGACGACCTCGAGTCGAATCCGGCGGAGTTTGCCCGAGATCTCCATTTCTCCTCCTCTTTCTCCTTCCTCTCTCTCTTCTCTCTCTTTTCTTTCTTTCTTTCTCTTTTCTTTACCTCTCTCCCTCTTTATATAAGAAGAAAATGGTTTTAACCCTTAAAACCCAAAAACGACTCGTTTACCCAATTACGAGATACTTTTACCTCTAAAATTACCCGAAACTCATTTTCGACAATCGGACACTCTTTTCCGACTATCTCGGACATTTCGAGACTCACGGCGCAGTCGAAATTCCCATCCGAGGTACTTGACCGCAAATCACTATTCCAACCCAAAATAAATAAATGCGGTTTTTCCAATTAAAAATCTTACCTCGTGTCGCTTTATTCAACGACGACATATAATTAAAATATTTCGACCTATATAGTCCCAAAATAATTACAGCACCCATCGAAAATCATTCAATCCTCGAAAATCCCAAAAATTACTATTTAGGAAAATTCCCCAAATTCCAATTTATATCCAATTATGGAATTTAATGGTCTCCAAAAGGACGGGTTGTTACATACCCCCCCTTACAACGGAATTTCGTCCTCGAAATTCAGATACGACCTACACCACCAATCTTAGGATCACTCCAAATCCTAATACCTCAAGGGAAACAATACTAACCCAACGGTTCCCAACCATATGCTACACGACTATCACGATCGCAAAGTGACTCTTATACGTCACATAATACCCATCATCTATAATGCCTATCGGCATGAATTTCGACCTTATATACTACGCCCATTCTATTTCAGGCGGTATATAAACCAACTTATGAAGGTGCCCATACACCTTTCTAACTTGTGCATATCTGCAGATCCGTAGTGAACGTCTGACACGTAACACTCTCTCCCAATAATGATCTCCTTTCCTCGGTGTAATACTCATCTATGGGTCCTCCCGACCCTCGAAAATTCAATCCTCCTAACCTCGGCGCCACTAACTCTAGCGAACCTACATCCTACTAATGCTACGGTCTAAGCGTTACCCTACTTAAGCGAAACGAGTATCCTAAATATGTCCCTAGTGCCCAAGGCCTCTCTCGAATCCCGACATTTGCTCGGTTTCGTGCGTGGGACGTCTCGCCAAGGCGAAATCCAAATAAGGAACCCTCCCGTTACGCTACTCCCTCGCGTCGTCGGTCATCGAGATGTAACGGCCCAAGACACACCAGCGGGACATCCTAAATCCTACTAGGCTAGCCTATGAACGCATTCCTACTATCTTATCCTTCCGCCCATACAGAAGGAAACCTAATCCATCGAAGTGCCCACTTTCTGTAGAAAGTGTCACGAACATAATACCCAAATTGTATCTCCTCAAAATTTGCCTTTTCATTAAGGCTGGTTATATTCCTCTACCCAATTTCTCAAAATTTGCTTTCTTATTAAGGCAGGGATATCATCCTCAAATCAAATTCTCTAAGTCCCACTCCACCCCACTACTTGTGGTGAGAAGACCAATTTAGTGCTTTTCCATAGCACAATATTTCCATAAATATACCATCATCACAGGGCTCGTAGTCTATAGTGGTTCATCAACACTATAAGACTAACCCACATCCTTGCATCCAATAACAGCTCTCCACGCCCGACGCCGTTAAGAGTCATGTGTAGAGTATCTCGCAAAGCAAAATCCAAACAAGGAACCCCTCCACACATTAACACTTGACTTCGTCGGTCACGGAGTCCCGTTATTTCAGACATGCAACAGGGATAATCCTATCCCTAAACAACAAAAGGTGGTCTGAACTCCTATCTCTAACTAAGAGTCACACCACCCCGCGCTCGCACTATATTTTAAGTCCTTGCGCAAAAAATAATGAGCTTTATCTTACAGCTCAACACAAATCCTGCGGCCTTAAATCATATATATAAGGTTGCCATATATTCAAATCACGATAAGGAAACCTCTTATCATCGAAGTTCCATTAACCCATAACAAATAAGGTGAACTCAACATATATCTAGGTGAGACACCGCAACAATAACCTGTTCCCTCAAGGAACCATGGACACGATAGACTTGCCATTCTTAGCCTGCTATCGCTCCGAAAATACACCATAATGTATTATACTCATCATACCACCATGCTCGTATAGACATATAAAATGAGCATCATTAACCAGATATGTATATATATACCATATATCAGCACCCGCCTCTATGGGGAATGAAAAAAAATAAAACTCCGCTACTTCGGACACACATAGGCATACATGATATAATGTTATCGATACCGCCATAACTCAAATTACCCACATGATTCTAGGGCTAACTAATATCGCGATTTTATCTAGTCACTCCAAATATACCTCCTCAATTGAGGTAAAACTCATAACAACATCTTCGCCTTTATTCACTGTCGGCCTTTAGCCGAACCTTATGTGAATAACCCAAAACAGCATTCTTCTCATTCATGCTGAATCATGAGGAGTCACGGTTAGAACTATCCGTAAGATCCCTTTCGAACCCTCAATTTCCATGAGGAATTCGACTTTAGCACCACTCTCTACTTGAGTGGTACTGCGGTAATCCTAACTACCATTATTCAGTAGTCGCCGCCAAAATCCTTAACAATTACCATAAGTAGAGTGACCTCTACTAAGGTCCTCATCCCAACCTTCTACCGGCTGCTCCAGCTAAGCCCCACCTCCTGCCACCATCCAAGCTCCGCATACGATTCTCAAATGAGCACGCAAAAGATTTCTATAATCTCATAATATGGCAGGAGAACGAAATCTCACAATAGAAATCAACAATCCTAGTCCCGAGGCTCTATAACAAATGAGAGCAACGCTGAAAGCGTAGTACATCCGCACAGATTCTTAAGGACACTAGAACCTGATGCTCTGATACCATCTGTAACAACCCGCCTAATGGGATACTGGGCGATCACTCCTATATCAAATTAAAACAGGAGTCACATATGGATCATCATTAGCATCACTGTCGAAAATCCATTTAATTACTAATATCCTATTAGGCGAGTGTTAAACTTTTACTTAACTACTCTTTTTAACGATTAAAATAAAACATCCACAAGTTAATGCGTAAATGAAACTGAAATGAAATAAAATAACCGAACACTCGGTCAAAATATACACCCATATCGAATGCTGTACTGAAAGAGTAAATAAATGCAATTGGACCATTGGCCCGAATATTTATAAGTACCTCCTATCTAGAGTACAAGGATGGAAGCAGCTATCAAAAACCTACACGCATCCACAGCTGCTGCAGCTGACGTCTGACTCGAAGGAATTGTCATCCAGGCGTCCCTGTGTCTGGACACCTATGTATATATAATATATAGCAAGAAAGGAAAAGTAGATAAACGGGTCAGAGCCCGAATTTTGAAAATATTTTGCAAGTGCATAAATGCCTTATTATTTTGAAAAAGGTTTTATCTCATATTTAAGTTTGGTATCGCACTCCCATGAGATACCCCTCACCTCTCCGCTAATAGTGCACTCCTATTGCATCTATCTAGAACATTCTAGTCAAGCTACCCTGCTAAACTAGTCTATCACCCCACCACTATCTACCCTAAGTAGTCCAAGTAATGTACTAAGGGCTAAGCTTCACCCCAGTCTCAACGCTATGCCATGTTCGTGCGTGGGGTGTCTCGCAAAGCGAAATCCAAACAAGGAACCCCCCGATACACTACTATGCGGTACGGTCGATCGTCGAGATCTTCTAGTCCCTAAGTACAGAAAGATATATAATAATATATATACCATAAGCATTTATAATATTAGAGCACTAAGGATTAAACTTCTCCCCAGTCTCAACACATTGCCATATTCGTGCATGGGGTGTCTCGCAAAGCGAAATCCAAACAAGGAACCCCCCCCCCCCCGATACACTACTATGCGGCAAGGTCAATCATCGGGATCCATTAGACCCTCGGTACTCGATTCATCCATATATACATATTTTACCATAACCATCTGGATCTATCTCCCGGACTGAGGATTCATATACAAGTATTTATCAATACATTCATTTTCTCAAAACTTCCCATTTCCCTTTTTATACTCAGGAAATGTAAATATAAAAGCCAATTCATTATCATGAATTGCTTTACCAAATCATATACTTTTTAAAAGCCAGTTTTATTATCACAAAAATGCTTTTCCTTTATATGTCATCCCATTTCCCTTTTTATACTCAGGAAATGTACCCAAAGCCATTTCCATTATCGTGAAAATGCTTTGGTCAAATCATGCTTCCACATCCCTTCTTCCATTCGGGAATGTTACCGAAGCCAAACCTTTATCCCATTTCCCTTTTTATACTCAGGAAATGTAAATTAAAGCCAATGCATTATCATGAATTGCTTTAATAAATCTAAGACCGCCCCTCCGGGTTTCCCCACTGGACGCGCCCCTAAATGGCTATCATCTTCCAGGGCCTATATATACAAGACAACCTGGGAACCTACCAACGTCGGGAAGCGGCCATATTGCCTGCGGGAAAGTCAGGACCACACCCGGAATCCCCTAACCAGCGCAGTAATACAAATGCCCATATGGCCTAGGGACTATATCCAACCTGCTCAACAGCCAGGAAGGCTTCACCACAACGCGCGTAACTTCCCTTATGATAGCGATTTAGGGAGGTGTGTAACCATAATTTATCAATTATGAAAATCATTTATCTTTCCATTTTGAAAATATTCATTTATATTTTTAAAATCATTTACATCATATCATATATATATATACTTTATTCACATAATATATATATACATACCATATAGTCCTCCTAGAATATATAAACGGCCATAATGGCCTATATCATCTAGCCATGACCAATAATCCTAAAGATTCCCTCCAGGAATCATAATCTTGCATTCATATAAGCATGATACTAAACCCAAAGTATTTTCTTTCTTTAATAAATAATACATACTTAAATCCCATCTACGGATTCATTTGGATATCTCCAATTATACCAATTCATTCTAAGTGAATATACACATATATAAATTCCCAATTCCTCAAGTCCTTTAGGACATAACCCTCCATAATTTCTAAATTGGCAGGGCCTTAAACATTAAACTCAAAAAGGAGAAATAATCCTAATCTCCAAAATCTTGGTCTGAAAACAGAGCACCGGTCGACCGGTCTTAGACCCCCGATCGACCGCGGGTTGTAAATAAGCCTACGAAACAAAGTAGTAGGCCCTTTCTCCTTGACGCGGTCGACCGGCCATAGGGGCGCGGTCGACCGGTCACACCAGGTCTCCCAAATTAAAATCCTTAAGTCCCTTATCCTACAACCCAAATTCATTTTCGGGGTTTCTAAACTATCCCAAAAATTATCCCGAACATCTACGATATTAATTCTAGCGGTAATTTTTCCAATTCCCGATTTGATTTCCGAGTTGATGATTTCAACCCGGAGCTGTCATCTTGTAAAAATTATATCAAATCGTAGAAAAATCAGAAAAATACGCGGTCAGTGTTCACGCGACCGTATCGAAAAGGTCTACAACTTTCATGTTTTGGCCAAAAGCTAAATCAATTCTTTTCCTGTCCAAAAAGTCTCCCTAAAGTGATGGGTTACTATTCATCGTCTTCTCCGAGACGATTTCGGCCATTAAAGCTTCTACCAAGCTTTTGTCGCCTCACCCAACGTCCTACAACCTCAACCAACTACAAATACACATATATTAAGGGTTCTAAACATCCTAGAACCCAAAACCACCAATTAATTTAGATTAAAACCTAAGTTCCACAAATTGAAATATTATTTGGGGTTTAATTGTTTTAACTCCCAAAAATCCGTTTTATCGACGATTAACCCACCCCAAAACCATTAGGGTTTGTTTATACCAAACTACGGTATGAGATATTTATGCAAAAAGATAAATAAATCAAGTAAACACTTGCCTCGTGGATAAAATCCGACGACCTCGAGTCGAATCCGGCGGAGTTTGCCCGAGATCTCCATTTCTTCTCCTCTTTCTCCTTCCTCTCTCTCTTCTCTCTCTTTTCTTTCTTTCTTTCTCTTTTCTTTCCCTCTCTCCCTCTTTATATAAGAAGAAAATGGTTTTAACCCTTAAACCACAAAAACGACTCATTTACCCAATTACGAGTTACTTTTACCTCTAAAATTATCCGAAACTCTTTTTCGACAATCGGACACTCTTTTCCGACTATCTCGGACATTTCGAGACTCACGGCGCAGTCGAAATTCCCATCCGAGGTACTTGACCGCAAATCACTATTCCAACCCAAAATAAATAAATGCGGGTTTTCCAATTAAAAATCTTACCTCGTGTCGCTTTACTCAACGACGACATATAATTAAAATATTTCGACCTATATAGTCCCAAAAATAATTACAGCACCCATCGAAAATCATTCAATCCTCGAAAATCCCAAAAATTACTATTTAGGAAAATTCCCCAAATTCCAATTTATATCCAATTATGGAATTTAATGGTCTCCAAGAGGACGAGTTGTTACAAGTCCACGGGCGATAAAAATCACGTAATTATATGAGTGATCGCCTTTGCAAAATGTTCCCCTATTAGGCTACCTAGTTAATTGTCTTTAAATTTATTGATGGCTAGGATATCACACAATTGGTAAGCGAGTGAGTCGAATGATGAAATCCCTTCTCGTGAATGACCGAGTGTAGGTCTTAGTAATTTAATTCATCACACAATTTGAAAATAAAGGCGAGAATCAAATCACACAAGAGCACGTAATCACACACAAGATATTGAATCTCTAACAAGAGAGGCGCGAGAGTTTTGAAATGTACCTCCCACAATTTTTACACCACGGGGTGCTGAAAAAGTTGAGTCGACTGGGGGGAAATTACGCCTATCTCAGTCGGCCCCAGGAGTCCTACCGACTCAAAGTACAGAGGCTTATTTTCCTCGCCTATGGACATCCTCGCTCTACCTTGTTCGGTTTCCTTATCACGCTTATCTTCGATTATTACAAATTTAAATGAAAAATAAATGGTGTCTCTAAGCACCGAAATACAAGCCAGGAATAGAATAATCCTAATACAACTTCTAAAAAAATGAAAAAGGGTATAAAAAATGAAAACTACAAATGAATCACAAAATGGGAAATCCTCTCAAGTGCTTCGATCTCAAAACATTGGCAACGACGCCATTTGCTAAACAAAAGAAATTGCGTCCCCAATATATTTTTGTCATTATTGTAAATTTTTTCATCAAAATTCCCTTGAACCTACAAATAAACTCAAAATATGTATAGGGTGAGTAAGGGAGTATCAATCCATCTATAAGGATGAAACACAAAATATGTGAAGACGTGGGTAAATTCATTTCATTATTATTATTTTTTTATGATTGCTTTTTATATTTTTTATGGATTTTTAAAGGGATTATTAATAAACTACTATAGAGAAAAATTTTGCGTATATATTTTGTCATTGTTGAAGCTCCTCTACTCAAAACCTTACATACCTACAAAAATATAACAATACTAGAGTGTAGCAGTAAGTAAGCGAATCAATCCAAATCTAAGGGTGAAACATATAAAAGAGGCATGCAATTCTTTTGTTTATTATTCTCTTTCTCGATTTTTGCTTTTTCTATTTTTTTTTTTACTTTTTCAATATTAAAACAAATTTTAGATTAAGGTAAGATGTAAATAATTAACTAAAAAGAATAAGTGAAAATACAAATTAAATCTAACTAAATAAAAATCTAAAATATGAGATGGGTGAGGAAATAAAATTGAGGACTAACAAGGGATAGGATGACACCATATATTCTAGTTAATTGAAATTAATTAATTTATTAAAATTAATTATCCCAAGTTAGTATCAAAATCAGAAATCAACTCTCATTGAAAATGTAATTTTGATAATAATATTTTAGACAATTAAATTTAACACTCCTACAACTCTTGAAATGTAGATCTAAATATCAACTAACAAATCACGCGCTAGGACCGATCGATTAAACTAGTTTAAATCATAAAAGTAAGCCTAGAGTTGAAATTAAATGAATAATACCACACTTGAGAAACCCCTATCTCTAGTTCGAAACTAAAATGTGTATTATAACTAGAATTTTGATTTTCTCTCAAAAATCATTTACCCTCTCTCGAGGCATAAATTATAATGTAAGAGTACAAAGTTAATCATCAAAGGGACATTTAATTTAAATCAATTAATTAAATTAGGATTAACATCAAATAATGGGTCACCCCACCCTTTGAAAGGGGTTTTATCCTAACATGATATCAAACCTGATAAGCAAACATTCAATAGGCATTTATGTAAAAAAGTAGAGAGAAGAACAATCAAACCCATATCTTGAATTCAATACACTTTAA
The DNA here is from genome assembly GCA_949130495.1 of Sambucus nigra. Classification (NCBI taxonomy): domain Eukaryota; kingdom Viridiplantae; phylum Streptophyta; class Magnoliopsida; order Dipsacales; family Adoxaceae; genus Sambucus; species Sambucus nigra. Next base: position 240,828,885 of record OX422218.1, on the reverse strand, counting down.
TCCTTGAATGAGAAGCATACAACCATCCAAGTGAGTGATCAACAAAAATATAAATGAAAATTTTTACTCAACTTGAATCTCACAAAATTATTTTCTCACTAATCTCTAAAAAAAATAAAATAAAACAAATTCTAACCTAAAAGAAAAGTACACTATAATGGTGTTTCTCTCTCTAAAATTTTCTCTCTAAAATATTATTGATCCCCTTTCCAAATGAGCTTTGGGTCTTCATTTATAATGAGGCACATGGAGCTATGGGTGTGTAATACCCCAAGCTTTTAGGGATTATTCAATTACATTAGTGGGAGTAATTTGGAGATTAAGGGAAATCCTGTGAATAGAAATTTTGAAATTTATGAACATTTGATTATTACTGGTGTGTGTTTCTGTGACACCCCTCCTAATTAAATACCGGGCGATCACTCCTTTATTAAATTAAAATCAAGGTGAACAGTTGGTTCATTCTTAGCATCACTGTCGCAAAAATAACTTTTCCAATTAAACACCCTAAATAATTAAGCTAAGTGTCAAAACCATTTAAAACCTTATTTCCATTTTAGTAAATCCGATTATAAAACCTTTAACCATTAGCATTTTTAAGAGTCACATATTAAGTATGAGAATAGAAATGAGCATTCAAGAGTTTAACCATCAATCATAAATCCCAACATTAAAATACTAAAGGAAAACATCCTGACAATAAGAAATCCCGAAATAAAGATACTGAAAGTAAAAGAATTGCAATCTCTGACAAAACCAACTAAATAATGGAAAAGGGCAACACATGTCCCCACTGGATAAAACTGAACTAGAAGTGGAGTCAATAATGAAGTCGTCTAAGCAATGGCCTGCAACTCCCACAAAAGCTACAGCACGTTCCGTTCCAAAGAATCCTAAGCAAGACGCCCCTGTGGCTGGGCACCTGTAATACATATATATATACACAAAAGAGAGAAGAGATACAGCAAACGGGTCATAGCCTGAATGTAAAACAGTTTTAAAAATAGTTTAGCAAGTATTTAAAATGCTTACCGGCTAATGCAACAGTTATATTAGTATGCGACACTCTCTTGAGAATTCTCACCTCTCATCTAGTGTGCACGTCTATCGTACTAATGAACCCCATATATCTCTCTAACTTATTTTCCATAAGTTTTAACACGTGAAATTTAGGTTATGATGTTCACTTTAGAAAAGTCTATCTCTTCAAGATTTCTTACGTTATTTAGAAAATTCCGTATTGTTATAATGTTTCCGAATACGTACAGTGAAGTTGATGAATTTCATACTTTACTTAACTACTATTTTACTCAGTAGAAAGTTCTCATATAGATACACGTATATATATTAATTACTCGTATAATATATATACAAACAGCACCCCACATAAAAACTATGGTGCTAGACTTTCATATATAAGTATATATATACCAATCACTCATAAATTATATATATACTAACGGCACCCCACATAAAAACTATGGTGCTGGTATACTCTGCTATCAAGTCCATGTATCACACATACTTAGGGAAATGCTAGTTCGGAATCACTCTCGAACTGCATTAACACAAACACATACAACTGGAGGCGAGGCATAGTTCCAAGTCCAAGAGGTCAGCACATACCCTTGCATCTCTTAGGACCGTGACTATCTATACGATAGCCTGTACCTAGGAATCTTATGCTCTAGGGTACAAGTCAATATCCCCTGTAAAAGTCCCATCGAGATAAGACTGTCCCGGTGCGGAAACCTCCGTGATAGCCAGTAGCCCGGGTACGATTTTCACACAGAAATAATATATGCACAATCACACCGTCATATATAAAATATGTATTCACATCCACATTATTAAATTAGGTACGCTCACGACCCATAATTATAATTATCTGTTACTACACATTTTACTCAATTATATCGTATAACGGCCTCATTCCTTTTATTCTCGTAATTAATTTATTCTAAACTCACTTCTCGTCACTCGAAGTCTTCTCTTTATCTAAGAACAATTTCAGTAGGCCCTCTCTCGCCTCCTAATCCAACTTATTAGATGTTTCAATTATTTAATCAACGCACGTGTGATTTCTTAAGTCTGAAAGTCTCCCCATTTACCCTTTATTTCCCTTCACATTAAAGTTCCACTTTATGGGATTTCTCCTGACCCTACTGGTCCTTTTTATGTTCCAATATGTTCTAGCAATCCTAATCAAGGTTTACTATGCATAAAATCGAATTAAGCTAACACGAGACAAAAATGTTGTTTTCCCAGGAGGGGTCGATCGATCGAACCGTCAATCGATCGATGCTCTGGGTCGATCGATCAATCAAACAGATATGGCAAAATCTGTTGAATACCAGTTACGGGTTCTATCATCCAAACTCATCAAACTCCAAACTTTTAACTCCCAAACTCCCAGAAATTAATACCACAAACATAATAAACTTAAGTGAGTAATAATCTACATAAGGCATGCGAGTTTTCATCAAGAATCATGGGTTAAAAGGGCCAAACTTTATATAATTCTCATGAACCCTAATATTTTCCTTATCTTAGTTTCTTTCATTCTTTTTCCAGATTTTCTATCACCAATGTCATGAAAATTCGTGGTTCAACCTCTACATGTGAAATGGATTCCCAGAAATATGATCTCTATCACTATACATGCAATTTGTGTCTCGAATTAATGTTTTTTTTTCAAGAACACTAATTCTAATCAACCTAAGACTAATATAAAAGGATGCATTAACTTGATAAAAGCAAGATAGATACTTACCTGAAAATTTAGTCTCTGATTTGTGGAAGAAAAGGTGTGGTTGTGATCCCCTTCGCGCGATCTACGATTTGGCGGTGACGGCGGTGCAATCGGAGGTGTTCTTGGCCTATAACCCTTGGAAAGCTCCTCCCCTTCCTCTCCAATGTCCGTCATTAGTTTTAGGTTGTGTTAACCCTAAAAGATAACACCTAACATCTGATATAACCCTTGAAACTTCGTGGGTTTAATTACCCATAATTACAAAATGTCTAAAATGCCCTCCCGGGGTGCTAATTAAGCCTAAAAATGCCCCGAGACCCAAACTAAACCCCCCGGTACACTTTTCTAACTATCTCGACCCTTCCGGACACTTTGGCGCACTCATAATTTATTCACTTTTAATTATCGACATTTAGTCCCAACACGACACGGGCGCGTCCCGACTTAAATTTTCCTAATTGTCATTTTATTCACTTGTGACAATTTTACAAAAATAAATATCATATATTACTATACTCATCCAGTAACATTCAACAAATAACAAATTTCCAATAATTACTAACTCTCGTCACGCTAGTAAATATTTAAAACAACATTCCGGATTTAAAATTAAATTAATTTATCTCAATTAAATTTAATAAATCCCTAAATTTAAAAGCCATAAAAATACGGGGTATTACAGTTTCTTTTACTTTTAAGACTAAGTAAATGAGTTGGATTATTTTAATTACATGTCGCAGTTGGATAAAGCGACAAAGGATAATATTTTAATTGGAAAATCCGCATTGAGATGTATTAGGTGTAATTAGTGGATTGCGGTCAAGTACCTCGGATGGAGATTTCGAGTGCGCGATCTCAAAATGGCCAAGATAGTCATAATAGAGTATCCGGGGGTTGTAATTGAGTTTCGAGAACTTTTTGATTAAAAGAAACTCGCAATTGAGTAAACGAGTCATTTTTGGGTTCAAAGGGATAAACCCTTATTTCTCCCTATATAAGACATGGGAGAGGGAAAGAAAGAAAATAAAAGAGAGAAAATAAAGAGGAGAGGAAAGGAGGAAAGAAAAGAGGAAGAAAAGGGAGGTTTTGACTTCCGCGGGATTCGACTCGAGGTCATCAGATTTTATCGATAAGGCAAGTGTTTATTTGCTCATTTATTTTAAAGCATAAATCTCATATTGTAGTTGGTAGAGATAAACAACAAAGATTTTCGAGATGGGTTTTTGTGAACCAAAACGGGTTTTTGAAAAAGTTTAACGGATTAACGCCGAAAAATATCCCAATTGGAAAACTTAGGATATAATCAAAATTTGTTGTTGGTTATGGGTTCTAGGATGTTTAGAACCCTTTTTAGTTGTGTGTATATAGTTGATTTAGGTTGGAGGACGTTAGGAGATGAGATAAAGGCTTAGGGGAAGCTTTAATGGAAAAAATAGCTTCTCAGAGAAGAAGCTGTCCCAGTCGATCGATCGATCGATGGCCTAGGATCGATCAATCGATGGCCCAGAAAATTTGAAAATTTTGGCTTGTTTTAGTTAAATGGGATAAATTCCAAATTTAATTATCTCTAGATTATTTAATTGGGGAAATAAGAGTTCACTTAGGGAATTAAAATCTAGCCATTTGAAGAATTTGTGGGGGCTAGGAGGGTACTATAATAGTGTTGCACTAAAAGTGAATTTTTGAGGGAAATAAATAAATTGAGGAATTAGATAATTGCGGTTCCCAAAAATAGAGTGGGGACTTCTAAATTATTATTGGAGTGATATGTATACTTTGGGTTAATTAAGTAAAATCCTGGACTTATTTATTCAGGGGGTCGGGATGAGTAACACCCGAGGGAATATTTCAGCAGGCGATTGTATGTAGATAATTGTGCGCGTAGAATATGTAATTATATGCCGAATATAATTGAGTAAATAATACGAGGTGACTAGAATGGAATTTCGGATATTCGAAGAGTGTATAAGTACCAAAAAGTGATCAAGGTGCGAGGTCTATTTGTGAAAGAGAATACTTAAATATTATTATGAGATTGACAATTTTAGCGAGATATACATTCGACGAATGAGGAAAATATACTGATATATATATATATATACACACACACGATGTGAATACAATATATATAATATATGATACGAATACATATATATATATCTGTGTGTGATTGGTATATGTGTATCTTAGAGGCTGATTTCCACGAGCTTTCCTTTGGCGTAGGGTTGGAACAACCAGATTATATTTTTTCCTCTAGTGCGATCTAGGAAGGTTGCGCAATGTCGGTGAATCCCCTGGCTTGAGGAGCAGGGAGTGTATATCCTCAGGTCATCTCGTCCCACGTTCGAGTGCGATGTGTGTACTCTACTTGCAGAGGGAGCATGACCGCCTCCACCATTGTGTATATTTTACCATGACCATTCAGTAACTCTGGCTTGGTACCGTGGTATAGTGAGTAAATCTGGATTTGGGATCGGAACTATGAGACTGCATCCTCGAGTTATAGCTCGGTGGGATGGTTATTTTGCATTGGATATGTATAATTATATACTGGTTGTGTATAGTATATTGTTTATATATGAAGGTGACTAATCATATATAGTAAATCGTATATAAGAATTGAAAGAATGATAAGAGTTAATCCTTTCCGGTAAATGTATATATATATTCGGATTTATATGTTGCGTAGGTTCTATTGAGAACTCAATGTTTATATATTTATATATATATGAGTTATATATATACGTTGCGTGTTGAGGGCTTAATGGATCTCGACGAACAACATTGCCAAGTAGTAGTGTATCGGGGGGTTCCTTGTTTGGATTTCGCTTCGCGAGACACCCCACGCACGAATTTAGAGCAGTGTTAGGAATGGAGAGAAGTTTAGCCCTTAGTACTCGGGTCAATTAGGATTTTCAGAGTTTGGATGAGGGGTATCAAAACGGAGTAGTTAGGCAAGGTAACTGGTTAGGTTACATAATAGGTACGCGTTAGCTTTGCACTATTAGAAGAGGGGTGAGGGGTTTCTCATGGGAGTGCGTTACCAATTTAAATATGAGGTAAAGCATAATTTTTTAAAATATAGCATTTATGCACTTGAAAAATATTTTCAAAAATCTGGCTCTGACCCGTTTATCTCTTTTCTACAGTCTTGTTATATATATATATATATATTATATATATATATATATTATATATATATATATATATATATATATATATATATATATATATATATATATATATATATATATATAGCTGTCCACACACAGGGACGCCTGAATGATGATTCATTCAAGTCAAACGCTAGCTACAGTAGCTGTGGATGCATGCATGTTTCTTGTAGACGCTTCCAGCCATGAGATCTATATAGGAGGTACAGTAGAAACATTCGGGCTGATAGCCCAATTGTATTTATTTATTCCTTTACCACCTTTTTGTGTGGCCTTTGATTTGATTGTATTATATTAAACCGACTGTTCGGTAATTTTATTTATTTTCAGTTTCATTTTTATAAACTGTGTGATGGTTTTACTTTGTTGGTTTGATTAAAAAGATTAATTAAATAAAATTTTGACGCTAGCCTAATAGGTTATTACTAATTAAATTGGTTTTCGACAGTGATGCTAAGAATGAAGCATATGAGACTCTATTTTAATTTGGTACAGGATTGATCGCCCGGTATTTTATTTGGAGGGGTGTCACAGATGGTATCAGAACATCAGGTTTTAGTGTCCTTAGGAATATGTACGGACATACTACACTTCCAGTGTTGCTCTCTATTTGATATAGAGCCTTAGGATTAGGATTATTGATTCCTCTTGTGAGATTTTGTTCTTCAACTATTATGTAAGATTATAGTAAGTCTTTTGCGCGCTCATTCGAGACTCGTGTGTTGATCGATGAAGGACGATCACAGAAGGCCATTTCAAGGGTGGCAAGAGGTGGGGCTTAGTTGGAGCTATAAGCTAAAGTTGGGGATGAGGATCGCAATAGAGGTCACTCCCTTTATGGCATTGTCGAGGATTATTTCAACAACTACTAAAGTATATTAGTTATATTCATCCAAGTACCGATGTAGTAGAGAGTGGTGCTAAAGTTGAATTACCCGGCAAAGTCGAATTGAAAAAGGTGCGAAAGGGTCTTCGATAAGGACCATACCCTGAAGTTAAGTTATACGGAGTAAGTGTAATGTGATTTAATGGAAGTAGAAGTCTTTGGAGCTTTTCCTTAGAGCAGGGTGTGGAAATACCCATATGAGAAAATTTGAGGAAATTTTTTCACTCGTGGGAGCAATATTGGAAATGTGTGAATAGTGGTCACCATAATCGGGGGAGGAGCATGTTTTGTTCGAAGAGGAATCTCATGAACGGTTTTAATTGCAAATTCCTTTAGTGGATTAGGAATGAAGAGAATGCATTTTTTAGAATATTCACATAAGGATCGGCCAGAGGCCGATAATGAATAAAGAGTGATATGGAAAAGTGAACCTAGTACCGACGTAAGGTAGGTACAATAAAGAGAGAGAGTCCTTCAGAAGAATGATACGCTCTCTGGGTAGTGTTGCTAACACTTATCGAGAATTTGTATCCATGGAACCCCATTGGTGGACATCCACCTGGGGAATTCATTGAGCCAGGGATGTTGAGGCCAGTACTGGAGTTTCCTTTTGACGAAGAAGTTAAGGGAATTATGAAGGTGATTGTCAGGATCGAGGCAAGAGATTCCAAGATACTGATAACCTTAACATGGTCAGGATGGCCAGAGATGGGGAATGTTATAATGTGGAATGTTGAACCACACGGTTAGTCTTTGCCCAGTAGGACTTAAAGGACAAAAGTAGGGTGCTCATATGGAGCATTGATTAAAATAATTTTTGTTTGGTTAAGACAAGTGTGCTAGGTCAGGGAACCAATCAGAGTAGTCAGGAAAATTGGCAAAGTTATTGTTATAAGTTTCACCTCGGATGGAGGAGGTATAGTTAGTGTGACTAGATAAAGTCTCGGTATTTCTCTAGCCCTAGGCTCGTGTGGGTAATTTGAGCTTTCTGGGGCTTTCGGTAACATTATATTGAATATATATCTATATATTTTTCCGCGGTAGCGGGGTTATATTTTGAATTATATCTGTTTTGCACTATTTGTTTGGTATGTGTAATATGAGTATAATATGTTCTTCGTTGATCGGAAAGATAGCAGGCTAATGCTTGAAAGACTGTCATGTCTGCGGTTCCAGAGTGGAACAGGTTGTTATTGTCATATCTCATCTGGATAAATATTGAGCTCGCCTTTATAAAATGTTTAGATGGAACCTCGACGAGTAAACGTTTCATTATCATGCTTTGAGTGTGTGGCGACCTTATAAATGTGATTTAAGGCATGTAGAATCTACTGATAAACTATGAGTTTAAGCTCTTTGATATTGGTTCAAAGGACTTAGTGTTAGTGCGAGCTCTTGGTGGTGTGACTCCTGGAAAGAAATAGGAGTTTTGACCACATTTTTGTTGATAGGCAGGATAGGATGTTCTCGGTTGCATATTTAAAGCTAACGGACCTCCACGACTGACAAAGTTAAGCAGTAGTGTATAGGAGGGGTCCCTTGTTTGGATTTCGCTTTGCAAGACGCTACATGCATGAACCTTAACGGCGTCGGGATTGGAGAGATGCTATGGGATTCAAGGATATTGGTTTTAATGATATGTGACATAATGTGGAGAAAACACTATAGACTGAGAGTTGTGTAATCATTACATGTTTATGGGGATGGAAGTTCTATAGAAAATCACTAAAATGGTTCTCTCACTACAAGTATGTGGGTGAGGCAAGGTAAAGGAAATTAATTTAAATCTTGTAGATAGGCCTTGATGGGAAGGTTGATTCAGAGGTATGTGATGTTCATAACATGTTTGAAGAGAGTAGGAGCCTCGATTAATTAGATTTTCCATTGCGACAAGGTGGAAGGATAGGGTGGTAGAAGAGCGTTAGTATTTTAGTGAGGTAGGATTTAGAACATCCCGCTGATGTAACTTAGTCTGTCATATCTCGATGACCGACGATGCAAGGAAGTAATGTAATGGGATGGTTCCTTATCTGGATTTCACTTTGTGAGATGTCCCACGCGTGAAATCGAGCAAATGTCAGAAGTTGAGAAGGTCTGGGGCACTAGGGATATAGTTAGAATAGTACTATTTTACGTATGAATGAAATGCTTTGATAATAGGATAATTAGAAAGTAAAGCCAATAGAGTTAGTGGCCCTGATATAGAAAGATTGTTGGGGGTTAACATATTGGTGGGTTAACTTTTAGAAAAATGGGATTTTCGGGGGTAAGAAGAACTGAGTTTTGATTTTTTCTCGGGTTAGGAAAACCCAGGTATTAGTACCAGGCCGAGGAAGTGAGACCCATCTTTAGAGAGTTTTATGTGTCGGACGTTTACAATGGTTGTGAAAATAGGCATGAGTTAAAAAGGTGTATGGGCACCTTAGTAAGTTGGTTTTACACACTGCCTGAAATAGAAGGGGTGTAGTATATAAAGTTTAAGATAATGCCGTGAGGCAGTCATAATGGATGTGGAGTGTGTTAGATGGAATTTCCTAATAGGTACGTGATAATCCAAGTGTATGGGGTAATAAGGGGTAGCATGCCTAAGATAACCAATGAGACTGATGGGAATAGTTAAGCGCTAGTGTAGTCTCTTTTTGAAGGAAATCAGATGTCCCGATGTGAATTAGGCGGACGCTTAGAATAGCGGATCTCTGATGGGATCGATAACTTAGAGCGGTGGGTATAGGCTCATTTTAATTACATGCGGCTATAGAAGCACTAAGTATAATGTGACGTTAGAGTCAAACTTACGACCGAGGTAACGTTGTAGCACGTGAAGATTTAGATAACCTTATACGTATGAACACACGCTTAGAATAAGGAACCATTGTATTATCACCTTTCAACTTGGGTGTACTAGGACGTAGTGTAATTAGCGATCATAGGTTGGTGGTTCAGGTTATATCCAAATTTCGAGGGCAAAATTCCGTTGTAAGGGGGGGGGGGGAGTATGTAATACCCCGCGCTTTTAGGGATTATTAAATTACATTAGTGGGCATAATTTGGAGATTAAGGGAAATCCTGTGAATAGAAATTTTAGGATTTATGAATATTTGATTATTACTGGTGTGTGTTTCATTTACTGTTAAGACTAAGTAAATGAGTTGGATTATTTTAATTACATGTCGCAGTTGGATAAATCGATAAAGGATAATATTTTAATTGGAGAACCCGCATTGAGATGTATTGGGTTTAATTAGTGGATTGCGATCAATTACCTCAGATGGAGATTTCGAGTGCGCGGTTGGCCTCAGAATGTCCGAGATAGTCAGAATAGAGTATTCGGGGGTCCTAATTGAGTTTCGGGATTTTTTGGATTAAAAGGAACTCGCAATTGAGTAAACGAGTCATTTTGGGGTTCAAAGGGATAAACCCTTATTTCACCCTATATAAGGCACGGGAGAGGGAAATAAAAAAAACAAAAGAGAGAAAATAAAGAGGAGAGGAAAGGAGGGAAGAAAAGATCAAGAAAAGGGATGTTCCGGCCAAATTCCGAGGGATTTGACTCGAGGTCGTCGGATTTTATCCACAAGGCAAGTGTTTATTTGCTCATTTATTTTAAAGCATAAATCTCATATTGTAGTTGGTAGAGATAAATCACAAATATTTTCGGGATGGGTTTTTGTGAACCAAAACGGGTTTTTAGAAAAGTTTAACGAATTAACCCCAAAAATATCCCAATTGGAAAACTTAGGATTTAATAGAAATTTATTCTTGGTTATGGGTTCTAGGATGTCTATAACCCTTTTCAGATGTGTATATGTAGTTGATTTATGTTAGAGGACGTTAGGAGAGGAGATAAAGACTTAGGGGAAGCCTTAATGGCCGAAACAGCTTCTCGGAGAAGAAGTTGTCCGGGTCGATCGATCGATCGATGGCCCATGATCGATCGATCCATGGCCCAAAACATTTGACAATGTCGGCTTGTTTTAGTTAAATGGGATAAATTCCAAATTTAATTATCTCTAGCTTATTTAATTGCAGAAATAAGGGTTCACTTAGGGAATTAAAATCTAGCCATTTCAGGAATTTATGGGGGCTAGGAGGGTACTATAATAGTGGGGCACTAAAAGTGTATTTTCGAGGGAAATAAATAAATTGAGAAATTAGACAATTGGGGTTCCCAAAAATAGAGTGTGGACTTCTAAATTATTATTGAATGAGATATATACTTTCGGTTAATTAAGTAAAATCCGGGACTTACTTATTCAGGGGGTCGGGATGAGTAACACCCGAGGGATTATTTCAGCAGGCGATTGTATGTAGATAATTGTGTCCGTAGAATATGTAATTATATGCTGACTATAATTGAGTAAATCATATAAGGTGACTATAATGGAATTTGGGATATTCGGAGAGTGAAAAAATTCTAAAAAGTTATTAAGGTGCGAGGTCTATTTGTGTAAGAGAATACTTTTGGGATTAATATTTAAGTAGGAGAATACTTAAATATTATTATGAGATTGAAAATTATAGCCAAATATACATTCGAGGAATGCGGAAAATATATATATATATATATATATATATATATATACGTTGTGAATATAGTATATATAACATATGATACGAATACATATATATCTGTGTGTGATTGGTATATGTGTATCTTAGAGGCTGATTTCTACAGGCTTTCCTTTGGCGTAGGGTTGGAACAGCCAGATTATATTTTTTTTCTCTAGTGCGATCCAGGGAGGTTTCGCGATATAGGTGAATCCCCTCGTTTGAGGAGCAGGGGGAGTATATCCCCAGGTCATCTCGTCCCGCATTTGAGTGCGATGTGTGTACTCTACTTGCAGAGGGAGCATGACCGCCTCCACCATTGTGTATATTTTACCATGACCATTCAGTAACTATGGCTTGGTACCGTGGTATAGTGAGTAAATCTGGATTTAGGATCGGAACTATGAGACTGCATCCTCGAATTATAGCTCGGTGGGATGGTTATTTTGCATTGGATATGTATAATTATATACTGGTTGTGTATAGTATATTGTTTATATATGAAGGTGAATAATCATATATAGTAAATCGTATATAAGAATTGAAAGAATGATAAGAGTTAATCCTTTCCGGTAAATGTATATATATATTCGGATTTATATGTCGCGTAGGTTCTATTGAGAACTCAATGTTTATATATTTATATATATATGAGTTATATATATACGTTGTGTGTTGAGGGCTTAATGGATCTCAACGAATAACATTGCCAAGTAGTAGTGTATCGAGGGGTTCCTTCTTTGGATTTCGCTTCGCGAGACACCCCATGCACGAATTTAGAAAAGTGTTAGGAATGGAGAGAAGTTTATCCCTTAGTACTCGGGTCAATTAGGATTTTCAGAGTTTGGATGAGGGGTAACTAGACGGAGTAGTTAGGCAAGGTAACTAATTAGGTTACTTAATTGGTACGCGTTAGCTCTGCACTATTAGAAGAAGGGTGAGGGGTTTCTCATGGGAGTGCGTTACCAATTTAAATATGAGGTAAAGAATAATTTTTTTAAATATTGCATTTATGCACTTGAAAAATATTTTCACAAATCGGGCTCTGACCCGTTTATCTCTTTTCTCCACTCTTTCTATATATTATATATATATATATAGGTGTCCAGACACAGGGATGCTCGGATGATGATTCCTTCGAGTCAGACGCTTGCTGCAGCAGCTGTGGATGCATGCAGGTTTCTTGTAAACACTTCCATCCTTGAGATCTATATACGAATTACTGTAGAAACATTCGGGCTGATAGCCCAATTGTATTTGTTTATTCTTTTACCGCCTTTTTGTGCATCCTTTTATTTGAGTGTATTATATTAAACCGAGTGTTATGTTATTTTATTTCTTTTCAGTTTCATTTTTATAAACTGTGCGATAGTTATACTTTGTTGGTTTGATTAAAAACATTAATTAAATAAAATTTTAACACCACCCCATAAGTTATTAGTAATTAAATTGGTTTTCGACAATGATGCTAAGAATGAACCATGTGAGACTCTTGTTTTAATTTGGTACAAGATTGGTCGCTCGGTATTTTATTAGGCGGGGTGTCACAGGGTAATTTTGGGAAATAGGCTTGAGTGTGCATGGAAATGATGAGAGGAACATGGGCTGTGAGAGGTATTGGGTGAGGGGTAATTTTGGACATAAACGAATGAGAGAATGTTGGAGAAGTATTGGGTGTATTTTTGCAAAAAGGGGCTAAAGTTTATTAAAAAACATGTGGGGTATTTTGTATTTTATTTTTGGTTTTGGCTTTTGTCTTTGGTTTGTTTGTTGGCAGAATGTAGAAATCGATTTTTGGCTCATGGGATGGAATTTGGATGAAATAAAGGTTTGAAGCTGGAAATGAAAATGGGTTTTCAAGTCGGTTTTGAGCAGTGGGTCGCGAGTTTGATTTAGAATCGGGTTCAAACCTAGGAGAAGGTGTTCGGGTTGGTACAGAGCGATTTGGGTTTTTGAATTGGTCAGGGGTTAAGCAACGGGCTAACCGTGGCTATGGGGTTCGAATTTTTTGCCGCTGAGTTGATGAGGTGGTTCGGAATGGAGTCGTAGCATTGTTGGGTTCGTTGTTGGATCGGGTGTGGTCGCGATGGGTTAGGGAGTGGATAGGACAAGGTTGTCGGGTTTTGAATTTTCCTCTGTCGGGTTGATTAGGTGGTTTGATGGAGGTGGTTATGGCCGCCAACGGATTTAGTTGGTGGGATGGCAGGAGTTAAATAGGTAATGGTTTTGGAAGATGTGTTTGAGAATGGAGTATGGGGAAAGGAGAGAGAGAGTGTGTGTTTATTAGAGAAGAAGGTGAACAGTGGAGGGGGGTTGATTGTGAGTGAGTTAGGTGTATGGATAAGTGGGTGTGGGTGAGTGGGTTAGTTAGGTGCATGTGATTGTGTGGTAATAGGGTATAAGTGTATTGTAGGATTTGTGTGTGTATTAGTTTGTACCCAACAAAAAAATTGAAAATAAGAAAATAAAAATAAACCTAATAAAAAACAAGTCAAATAAAAACTAAACTAATACTAAAAGTAAAAATCTAGTTAACTACGAAAGAGTAATTCTAAAAATAAAAAGAAATAAAATTAAACATTGAAAATCTAATAAAACTAAAAGCACTAAAATCCTAGATAAAAAATATAAAAGACACAAATTAAAAATAAAAATCTATTAAAACTAAAAATACAATCCTAATATAATAAAACTAAAGAGAGATGAAATCTAATAAAACTAATAATTAAATTCTTAAAAACTAATCCTAATAAAAATAAAATAAAGAAAAAAATTTAAAATTAATAAAAATAAAAATCGAAATAAAGAAATTTAAAAACAAAAAATAAATCTTAGATAATTCTAAATAAATCTAAAAATAAAAACGAACAAATAAAAATCTAAAAAAAAAGTACAAACACAACGCGCACATAGGGTTCGACGGTTTGGGCCAGGTTAGGCTTGGGTAAGGTCACGGGACAAGGGAATTCCTTCCATATGATGTGCAATTGCCTTGAAATAAGCGTCCAACTTTCGCAAACGTAGATCAATCCTGCACATTACACAATTAAGTTTATAAACCTAAATTGCCGAGAATTAGCAACTAAAAATAGCCTATTCGGGGTATAAAATGTACACTTTTTGGTGTTTATCAGACCACCCCCAAATAGAACATTTCTAGTCCTCGAGCAAGAAGATACAGAGAAAGAGAGAGATGAGAAACCAAAAGTGTACCACTTTTGGTGGCAGTTACGATTGCACTTAGCACGTGTAACAAGCTTTTAAACCTATAGGTTGCCCTACAAGACGAGATGTGTCTCGTGAGGGTTTGCTGGAAATATACTCACAAAATTCTTTATTTAAAATTATTTATTTAAAGGCAGTCAATCTCTTATTAGACGTAGAATAATCGGACAATCCATCACAAGATAAAAATTTTGAGAAATACAAGCTATAATATAGAAAAAGGTTAGCTAAGTAAATACTCAAGGAACATCCTTCCTAGAACTCAACGTGTGTAGTGTGAATCGGTCAAAATGGGTGAAGTATCACAAAAGTAATTCCTAAATCGCATTTTCAGAATCAACGCTTCAACTTCAAAATCTCACGGGATATAGCTCTCTGAAACGAAATCACGAGATTAAGGAAAGTTTATTGCTCGTATGTGTAAGGAGGTGAGTAAATGTAAGCAAGGTCAAACATCTCACACACACATAAGAAAGAACGACATTTAGAAAGAAAAATGATCTCTTGAAAGAATGCAAATCACTACAGTGAGAACGTCGAGTTATTTACCATGTTTACTTTTATTTTCCTGAACACTAGGGGGACATGATTCATATGGGTGAGGGGGAAATGAAATGGGAAGGATGGTATGAGGTTTGATATGATGGGATGGATGGATGATGGATGTGTATGCGAGAAGAGTGTTTTACACTTTGAGCACAAATGCCTTTATTACATAAAAACTAACTACAAACACTCTTTTTCTTTTATTTTCTCTCTTCTCTCTTTTTTTTCTTTTCTATTTTGTTTTCAAATTTTCTTTTCATTTTTTCTTCGTCTTTTTTTTTTTTGCTATTTTTCTATTTTTTGTTTTTTCTCTCTCGCTTTTTTTTATACTCTCAACTCTGAAGACATTTTACATTTGAAAAACACTCTTTTTCTCAAAATGATGGATGTTATATGAATGGAGTGGGGAATGTGTATGGATGGTGAGGGAAATAGATTTGAATATGGAATAATATGGGAAGGTAATGGGTGAAGTGAATGTGTGAAAATCTAGTGATTGGGATAAATTTTAAGACACGTGTTTCTTACAACTAAAAAGTAATGTCATTCTGCGTAAGCAAGCCAAAAATTTAGTGGAAAATAATGAGATCATACAACAATTAAGTGTGGACCCAAATGAAGTTGAATCAACTTGTGACTCGGAGATTTCGTAACACACTCTGAAAGTGTGAAAAGCACAAATCTAACAAGCTAAAATCTCGACTAGTGATCCTTAAAGTTTTCTTAGGATTTGTAATACTCTTTAACTCCAAACTGTTGTGACGTGATAAGTGCGCAAATTTTTGTTGATTCTAGAAATTCATGTTGCAACATGCCTTATTACGTATTAAATAAACTATTTAGAAAATCAAATCATATAGATTTATTCCTAAACTTAAAAAGATGGATGATAGAAAATTCACATCAATGAGTGAGATAAAAGAAACTGCACGAAAATTTAAAAAAAAATCACGTTTTCAAAAATCAAAATTTTTCAAAAGAGGTACGATTTTGATAAAATTCCTCACCCCCAAACAAAAAGGAACATCGTCCTTGATGTTAAGTAAGATTGTTTTTAAATTGAAAGAAAAAGGTGGCAAGGATATTACACAAATCAACCGATAATGAAGTGGATAGATGAAGCCAAAATGAACCATAAATAAATGATTAGAAAAAAATGTGTATGAGTCTATAAACATGGTAAAGCATTGGGTGGGGTGAAACACCGCCCCCAAACAGGATGAGACTCATACGAGAAGTCACAGGCTGCCTCCCGATAGCACTAAGTTTAATGTCGTCAACCGATCGAATCATTCTCACCCTAAAGATAATATAAATGAAAGCATAGGGCGGCAGAAAAAATGGGTGATGAGAATCACCCCCAAACAAGACTGAAGTGTCAGTCTTGTTGGATAAAGGCTAAAGGGATCAATTCACTTGTCTGGAAAAGAATATCACATGATGCAAAGCATCGGTGGACCATGGGCGGGTGGGTATTAAGGTAAGGGTAAGAAAGGAAAACATGAATAAGCATCGGTCACGGGCTTTATTAAGATGAAAGGCGAGGGGAATGAGAGCCCCATAATAATGATGTTGTAGTTTAATGGGGAGGAAATATGGTTTAGAAAGTGGAATGGGGTAGGGCTCATAGAAATCACACGACTGTTCTATGAATGGGCGATGATAATGGTCGCATCATGACACGCCAGGGAGCTATCGATAGGAAAAACTAACACCACAAGAGAGTGGTGGGACTAAGGTAACAAGCGCAGTGTCACGAAATTGGAGAGTAGCACGACAAATACTCTCGTGAATGGTGGATGTTGGTTTTAGATGAGGATCTAAAATTATAGATGAAAACATGAAATGTGCAAAATGAAGATCCAAACCAGGTGGTGGGATGGAAGGAACAACGGGTGGGTCGGGTGGGATAAATGGCGGGGGAAGGTGATCTAACTCAAGTGTAGGGGACACACACTCATCGGGAAGAGTACAGGAATACTCACTAGAGAGTGTGGTATCGAAAGATGGAGTGGTCAATTTCTCCATAAGAATATCAAATGAGGCATCCAAATCTGAGAGAGAAGAATCACCGATATTATATGACTCAAAATGAGCTAAGCATTATGGAATTTGATCCATATCCGAAGAGGTAGAATCCATCTTGATGTCAATCTCGAGAAAATGGTGAGCACTCGTAGCCGAAGCTAACCTATGATGTAGTGGGTCCTCGGGAACACACACGGTGGGGTCAATAGGTATAGACTCGGGCATTTTTTTGGATTCTGCAGGAAAGGGAGAGTGAACCTCAATGGTAAGGTCATGTGGATATGGGTGGATTTGATTAGGCTCATTATCGATGGATAGATCAACACAATTGCCAACTTGAGGCTTGGACCATGGAATGGTCTCAACTTCGAGGCTCTCGGGAGGATAGGGTTGGTCACACTCAAATTCAGTGGCACAAGACGACGCATAATCACTTCATGTGGGGGTAACAATGGGTTGACTTGGGGTGAAGTCCGACTCTCTCACACACTCATTTCATTAATGCATTGTTCAAGCCTTTGGAGGGATTCATTTTGAATTTGAGTGGCTTGCTCTTTCTTGACGATGAACTTTTGCAAGAGGCTTTTAAGAGAGAAGGTGGATGATTGTGGTGAAGTGTGTCATACACGGGAAAAACATCTCCGTGAGAGATAAAAGGCTGACAATCAGTCAATGGATAGTGAGGGAATTGATCGGGATAGGGTGCACAAGGTTACCACAATAACTGTTGGAATGTGTGAGGATCCATAACATCAGGTTGGGATTCGTATTGCGTGGAAGGGTGATAAGGCCTCCAGGAATAGCTAAGGTACTCACACAACTCGGGATTAAAGATATCGTGATAATAAGCCGAGGTGGATTACGAAACAGTGTCATATGGATACAAATGTTCCATGGTTGGTTCATAAGGATATGAAAAAAATGGGCCCTCATGGGACAAGAGATCGGCATATGAACAATGGGTGCACGACAAAGTATGCGACATGTCGACACTTGACACCAAGGGTAATGGAATAGGACATGCGTGCATAAATGGGTCAAGAGTATCAACGGTACTCATAAGAGAGGTCAAACCACTAAGTATATCATATAAAGATGGCTCGGTATCACTCTCATATGTGTCACGTGACAATGAAAAATGACCAAAATAGTCTCGTAAGGAACGTTCGTCGGCCATATGGAGAGATGTATTCTTTTTGGGATTTTTGAATTTTTTTCAGAAGTAAAGAAAATATTTTTGGATTTTTCTGAAAATGAAGGAAAGAAAATATTTTTGGATTTTCTAAAAAAAAGTAAAGGAAGAAAATATTTTTGGATTTTTTTGGGGAAAATAAAGGAAGAAAATATTTTTGCACTTTTTTTGGAAGAAAATAGTGGGACAAATATTTGGACTCTTAAATTTGGAACGAACTCACTAAAACCGACTACCGAAAAATGAATTGGACACACACAAGTCAAGCAGAATTCCTAACTAACACATGAGCAATTTTTATCTTTAAATTTAGGTGAGAGGGGTAGTCAATTTTTAAATAAGTCCGCGGGTGATAAAATCACGTAATTATCTGAGTGATCGCCTTTACAAAATGTTCTCCTATTGGGATACCTAGTTGATTGATTTTAAATTTAGTGATGGCTAGTGTAGCACACAATTGGTAAGCGAGTGAGTCCGATGATGAAATCCCTTCTCGTGAGTGATCGGGTGTAGGTATTAGTAATTTAATGCATCACACCATTTGAAAATAATTGCGAGAATAAAAGCACTCAAGAGCATGTAATAACACACAAGATATTGACTCGCTAATAGGAGAGGCACGAGAGTTTAGAAATGTACCTCCCACGATTTTTACACCGTGGGGTGCTGAAAAAGTTGAGTCGACCGGGGGGAGATTACGCCTATCTCATTCGGGCCCGAGAGTCTTACCGACCAAAAGTAGAGAGACTTCTTTTTCTCGCCTTTGGACGCTCTCTCTACCTTATTTGGTTTACCTATCATGCTTGTCTTCGATTATTACAAATCTAAATGAAAAATTAACGATGTCTCTAAGCACCGGAACACAAGCCAAGAATAGAATAATCCTAATACAAGGCTTCTAAAAAAAAATAAAAAAGGGTACAAAAAATGAAAAATATAAATGAATCACAAAATTGGAAAATCCTCTCAAGTGCTTCGAGCTCAAAACATTGAAAACGGCGCCACTTGATAGAGAAAAAATTGCGTCTCCAATATATTTTTGTCGTTGTTGCAAAAAAAAAATTCATCAAATTCCCTTGAACCTACAAATAAACTCAAAATATGCATAGGGTAAGTAAGGGAGTATCAATCCAACTCTAAGGATGAAACACAAAATATGTGAAGACATATCTAAATTCAATTCCATATTATTATTTTTTTATGATTTTTTTTATTTTTGCTTTTCATATTTTTTTAATGGATTTTTCAAGGGATTATTAATTAACTACTGTAGCGAAAACTTTTGCGTATATATTTTGTCGTTGCTGAAGCTCCTCTAATTAAAACCTTTCATACCTACAAAAATATAACAATACTAGAGTGTAGAGGTAAGTAAGGGAATCAATCCAAATCTAAGGGTGAAACATATAAAAGAGGCATGCAATTCATTTGTTTATTATTCTCTTTCTCGATTTTTGCTTTTTCAAATTTTTTTGCTTTTTCAATATTAAAACAAATTTTAGATTAAGGTAAGATGTAAATAACTAACTAAAAAGAATAAGTGAAAATAGAAATTAAATCTAACTAAATAAAAATTTTAAATATGAGATGGGTGGGGAAATAAAATTGCGGACTAACAAGGGATAGGATGACACCATATATTCTAGTTAATTAAAATTTATTATCCCAAGTTAGTATCAAAATCACAAATCAACTCTCATTGAAAATGTAATTTTGACAATAACATTTTAGAAAATTAAATTTAACACTCCTACAACTCTTAAAATGTAGATCCAAATATCATCTAACAAATCCTGAGCTAGGATCGATCGATTAAACTAGTTTAAATCATAAAAGTAAGCCTAGAGTTGAAATTAAAGGAATAATACCACACTTGAGAAACCCCTATCTCTAGTTCGAATCTAAAATGTGTATTATACCTAGAATTTTGATTTTCTCTCGAAAATCATTTACCCTCTCTCGAGGCATAAATTAAAATGTAAGAGTACAAAGTTAATCATCAAAGGGTCATTTTATTTAAATCAATTGATTAAATTAGGATTAACATCAAATAATGGGTCACCCCACCCTTTGAAAGGGGTTTTAGCCTAACATGATATCAAACCTGATAAACAAACATTCAATAGGCATTTATGTAAAAAAGTAGAGAGAAAAACAATCAAACCAATCTCTTGAATTCAATAGACTTCAATCCTAGAATGAGAAGCATATAACCCTCCAAGTGAATGATAAATAAAAATATAAATGAAAATTTTTACTCAACTTGAATCTCACAAATTTATTTTCTCACTAATGTCTAAAAAATAAAAATAAATAAATTCTAACCTAAAAAAAACTACACTAAAATGGTGTTTCTCTCTCTAAAATTTTCTCTCTAGAATATTATTGATCCCCTTTCTAAATGAGCTTTTGGTCTTAATTTATAGTGAGGCACATGGAGCTAGGGGTAATTTTAGGAAATAGGATTGAGTGTGCATGGAAACGATCAGAGGAACATGGGGTGTGAGAGGTATTGGGTGAGGGGTAATTTAGGACTTAAATCGATGAGAGCGTGTGGGAGAAGTGTTGCGAGTATTTTTCGAATAGGGGCTAAAGTTGGTTAAAAGACATGTGGGGTATTTTGTATTTTATTTTTATTTTTGGCTTTTGTCTTTGGTTTGTTTGATGGCAGAATGTAGAAATCGAGTTTTGGCTCATGGGTTGGAATTTGGATGAAATGGAGGCTTCAAGTTGGAAATGAAAATGGGTTTTCAAGTAGATTTTGAGCAGTGGGTCACATGTTTGATTTAGAACCAGGTTCAAACCTAGGAGAAGGTGTTCGAGTTAGTACATAGTGGTTTGGGTTTTCGGATTAGTCAGTGGTTAGGCAGTGGGTTCACCGCGGAAATGGGGTTCGGATTTTCTGCCGTCGGGTTGATGAGGTGGTTCGAAAAGGGGTCGTGGTATTGTTGGGTTCGTTGCTGGATCGGGTTTTGTCGCGAAGGGTTGGGGAGTGGATCGACCAAGGTTGTCGGGTTTCGAATTTTCCGTCGTCGGGTTGATAAGGTTATTCGGCCGGACGTGTTATGGCCCCCAACGGATTTACTTGGTGGGATGGCGGGAGTTAAATGGGTAAGGGGTTTGGAAGATGTGTTTGATAATGGAGTATGGAGAGAGGAGATGGAGAGTGGGTGTTTGGTGGAGAAAAAGGTGAATAGTGGAGGAGGATTGATTGTGTGTGAGTTAGGTGAATGGATAGGTGGGTGTGGGTGAGTGGGTTAGTTAGGTGTATGTGATTGTGTGGTATTAGGTGTAAGTGTGTTGTAGGATTTGTGTGTGTGTGTATTAGTTTGTACCCCAATTAAAAAAATAAAAATAAGAAAATAAAAATAAACCCACTAAAAATAAGTGAAATAAAAACTAAACTAATACTAAAATTAAAAATCTAGTAAACTACTAACGACTAATCGTGAAAACAAAAAGAAATGAAATTAAACATTAAAAATCTAATAAAACTAAAAAAACTAAAATCCAAGATAAAAAAAAATATAAAAGACACAAAATAAAAATAAAAATAAAAATCTATTAAAACTAAAAATATAATCCTAATATGATAAAACTAAAGAAAGATAAAATCTAATGAAACTAGAAAATAAATTCCTAAAAACTAATCCTAATAAAAATAAAATAAATTAAAATAAAATAAGGATTAAAATTAAAAAGTAATAAAAATCAAAATAAAAATCAAAATCGAAATAAAGAAAGATAAAAATAGAAAATAAATCCTAGAAAATTCAAAATAAATATAAAAATAAAAATGAATCAAATAAAAATCTAAAAAAAATAAAAGTACAAACACAACGCACGCGCGGGGTTCGGGTGACGGTTTGGGCTAGGTTAGGCTTGGGTAAGGTTACGGGACAAGGGAAGTATCTCCATATGATGCCCATTTGCCTTGAAATAAGTGTTGAACTTCCGCAAATGACTATCAAGCCTGCACATTATGCAATTAAGCATATAAGACCCAAATTTTCGAGTATTAGCGACTAAAAACCACCTATTCGGGGTATAAAATGTACTCTTTTGGGTGCTTATCAAATAGTATTTCGAAAATTTTTCCGTATATCTTTTCATGGTTCAAAGGCTCATTTTAACATATTTAGCGCATTTTACCAACTACATAGGTTTATGTTGTGACCGTACAATTTTATACATATAAAACCCATATATGGATCCAATTATTTCTTAAAGAAGTTCAACATGAAATCAACGAGTTTTACATGATTTGTTCAAGAAATAATTAGCTTAAACATTCTGAAATGTAACCTTCTTTTAATCTTTGGCTTTCATCCATTTTTTATCCCATATCCTTCAATATATATTCATATGTAGTGATACTAAGCATAAATAATCCTGTGAATCATACATATATACATATATCTAGCATTCTTTGTCTTTAAACCTAAAAATTGCGTGTAAAACCCCTATCTCTTAAGAGGATAATAAACATCGAAGAGCATGATGAACAAGCTCCCAAGAAACTCAAACTTTCTGAAAATATGTTCTTCCAGAACCCCCACTTTAGCACTCAAGAACACTCTTTACAAAACTTGGAAACATTTTAAAAATGGAATATCAGAATGTATTACAGTTTTTCTGAATATAGGTGGGATAATAAATCTTCGGGATGAGTAAACAGTGTAGAGAGAATAGCAATTTTGGATTTGTCCTTAATGTATAATTCCTCACTACATAAATGGAGGAGATGTGACTTGTGGCTCTCTTAACACCCTCTTAAAGACCTTAAAACCCACCATTAATGCCCCAAACCCTCTAAGGGATCCCCTTAAGGCTAGGGTTGTCAAAGTTGGATACAAATGAGATCCAAACTAGGGGAAATTCTCGCATTTAACATCCTACCTTACATAATATTGACTGACTACAACTAAACTGATATATTTCTATCAAAATGTTTTTAGTTTTCAGTTTATCTTAACTCATGTTTACAACCATAAAAACCTTATGTAATGCAAAATTTTTTAAAATTTGATTCATTATTATGTAACAAAACGCAGTGTCACAAACTCCTCACCTTTGGAATTTTCATCCCCGAAATAAAAATACTAAACAAACTTAAGTAAATAATGCGGGATTTCACCTCCTCATTATATATTCTAATTCCCAAGGCGTTCCCTTAACGCCATTATTATCCCAAACAACCGTGATGAGGGGAATCATTTTCTTATGAAGTATCTTCTATTTGTGGTCTAATATCATCAAGTGAATAGTATCATAATAAAATATTGTGCACATTGGCCAAATGAGGCGGTAGCACTAAACGGTGCGATACTGGACTAATCCTCCCTAAAATATCAAAAGGTCTTGTGTACCTCGGTGTCAAATTTCCCTTATTAAAAACTACATTACTCCAGGTCTATCCTTGTTCTCCAAAAATACATGATCATGACACAGAACTCTGAACTGAAACAATGTACATCATCATAGTTCTTTTGATGGCTATAAGCAGTTACTGGTCTTCCCAGAATGACCCTAGTTTTCTTAGTGACCTCCTCAATAATATCTGACTATGAGACGTGCTTTTTACCGACCTCCACCCAATAAATGAGTGAACAACATGGTCTCTTCTATAATGCTTCAAATGGTTCCATCCCAATACTATCCTGAAAACTTTTACTATAGGAAAACTCTGTTAACGGTAGATGATCAGTCCAACTACCCTAAAAATTTATACTGCAAGCCCGTAACATATCTTCCAATGTCTAAAATGTTCTCTAAGATGTTCATTTGTATGTGGCTGATAGGTTGTATTATGATTTAAATTTATTCCCAGCTCTTGCTACATCTTATTCGAAAATATGGATATAAATCTCGAATCCCTATTTGAAATAGTGGATAACGGTGGGCCATGAAACCTTATAATTTCTCGAATGTATAGTCTATTAAGCTTGGCCACACTATCCGTGAATTTTTTTGGAAGGAAGTGTACTAACTTGGTGAATCGATCAATCACAAACCATATGGCATCGTTCCCTACCTAAGTTCTTAGAAAAACTATAACGAATTCCATTGTTATGTGTTCCCACTTCGATTGGGATACCGAAAGTGGTTACAACAACCATGTCGATTTCTACTACTTGTCCTATACCTTCTAACAAGTGGGTAACTTTGACATAAAAAGTGCAACATCCTTTTTAATTCGTGACCATGAGTATTCCCTCCACAAAACCATATATATATATATATATATATATATATATATATATATATATATACTGCCTGGACAAACGCTGCAACTAGATTGGTGTACTTCCTCCGTGACTTCTGCCCTAAGATCCTTAATACCCGAAACTACCAACCTTTTTTGAAACCTCACACCATTATCCTTATTCTCAGACAAGTCTTCAATTGGTTCACCGAATAAGATGTGATTCCTAAAGTTTACTAAATTAATATCAAAGGTTTGTGAAAAAGAACTTTTTGTCATATCACTGGCCTTGCCACCATCCTGTAGATGTGGGCATGATGTTTTCCATGCTTCACCCTGAACTCATATCTCTAAAGGTCTTGCATCATAAATTGGAAATAGAACTTCATTTTAATAAGAGATGCTCCAGTGTTCCTGCACAATGTGTTGGCTACAATATTGGCCTTACTCGGGTGATAGTGGAGACAAAAGCCATAATCTTTCAGAAGCTATATCCATCTTCTCTGCCTGAGATTTAAATCCCTCTGAGGGATAACATATTGAAGACTCATGTGATCCGAGTACACCTCATACCATTCTCCTTACAAGTAATATCTCAAAATTCCAATGGTAACAACAACTGCTTTATCATTTAGGTCATGCGTTAGGTAGTTCTTACTGCAAACCTTTAACTACTTTGACATATAAACCACCATATTCTTCACTTGTATTAGTTCCTTTAAAAGTCATGCTCCTGATGTATCATAATACACAACGTTACCCTTTCCTCTCTCTAGGAGGATTAGTACCTATGTTGATGTCCATCTATTTTTCAACTCCTAGAAGTCCACCTCACTGTCATCTATCCACTCAAAGAGAACATCTTTATGTGTCAACCTAGTGAGGTGTGAATCAATTTGTGAAAATTTATGGATGAAATATCTATAGTACCAGTCGAGTCCCAAGAAACTCCTCACCTCCATTATTATCTTTGGTTGTTCCCAATTCACCACTAGTTAAACCCTTATTGGGTCTACCGAAATCCCTTGTCTTGAAACAACATGGCCAAGAAACCGAGCCTTATCCATCCAGAACTCAACTTTCTAAACTTGGCATACATATGATTTCCATGAATCACTTACAAGGCTGTGCAAAGTTGCTCCTTGTGATCAAAGCCGAGTATATTAGGATATTGTTAACAGATACTATTACAAATTGATATAAGTACGGATGGTAAATATAATTCATTAGGTCCATAGATAATGAAGGTTAATTCCTAAACTCATATGTCATCACTAAGGACTCATAATTCACACATTGTTTCACGAATGTTGTCTTCTAAATATCCTCAGTCTTGACTTTGAACTGATGATAGTCGGATCGAATATAAATCTCTGAGAATACACCCACACCTTGTAATTAATCAAAGAGATCATGAATCTATGGCATGGGATAATAGTTCTTGATACTAAAATGATTTAGATGCATGTAGTCAATACAAATCCTAATGGCATTGTCATTCTTCTTAGCAAAAAGGACTAGTACTCCCTACATTCACACACTTAGCCTAATGATACCCTTGGATATCAAATCATCTAACTGTATGTTTAGTTCTTTCATCTTGGATGGATCTATATGGTGCGTAAGAATGCAAATCGTTATGACACCCGTGTGCACCTCAATTGTAAAACATATCTCCTTTTGCAGTGGTACCCTAAAAGCTCCTTCGAAAACACGTACGAGAACTCCCATACAATAAAATGATAAAGTGCCATCCTGTCGGAACCATCCTCTGCCACAAGGCTTAGAAGCCACCCAAAATAATTATTTTATTAGTGTAATCACAAGGAGGTTCTGTGAGTTCTTCACTGTTAAGTCTGTAACTGTAACCGTCCGATAATAACACTGAAACACTATGCCGATGACATTAAAGAGTGGCGCTAAAGCACGAAATCCAATCCATCCCAAGGATAACCTCAAAACTCTACATATCCATGATAATTAAGTTATAATCAAACATAAAATCTCCTATAATGATGACATAAGCATGACATTTGTAATTTAAAGAGATGTCTTTGCTAATTACAAGTCCTAGGAAATAGGGAATACAAATAATCTATCTCTAATCCTAAACTGAAAGCTAATGTACTTCATTTAAAGGAATCCAATGCATCAAAATCAAATAAATCTCTAAACCACGTATGAAATATTGAAATCATACCTTACATCAGAGTGGCATTTGGACAAATCGTAGGTTGAGTAATAGCATAGGCACCCCCTGTGTGAATCTTCTACTTTGGCTACCTTATTGGTTCCACTATCCCTATCCATCGTAGCACTGGATGGGTCGTGAACCCTCATAATGATGCCCGCCTTTCTAAAACCCACTATATTACTGAGGTTTCTTGGTGGAGGCTATAAAGCTAGAGTTTTGTGTTGGTTGAAAGATAGAACCTTCGTTGCTTAGTTGAAGACCGATGCGTCTCTAGAAGCATTCCATCTTCTAATGGTTAGGTTCCCTAGATATGACACACCCTTTTCCTGCCTTCCCTGGCCCTTTCATTTAACTCTAACCCTGTGAATAACTAATGTCGCTTGCCGCCTTTAACATAGAAAGTATCCCATTGGAACCACCATCCGTGTGCTTTTTACCTCCACCACTTCCTTATTCGTTACTAGGCCCCATCTTCTTTTCTTTAATAAACCTATCATCCTTGTAGTCCAACTCTATTCTAATGGATTTGTTAACTAAACCTCTGAATCCACGAACATGTTGACGGATGATAAGCCTCATAATGGACATGTTGAGACCCTTTTATGAAAAAATGAGTCTTTTCCCTCTCATCACCACCCAAATGTTGATCATAGTCTGACAAGGTTTTAAACATGATCTCATACTCTCCTATAGACATATTTCCCCAGAACAAGTTATGAAACTATTACCTCTTCCCATCAAGGTAAGCTCTAAAAAAGTAGTGGTCTAGAAATGCAACTCAAAAATCTTACCAAATGATTGCCCCATTCAGACTGTCCTAATGGGACATCCACCACTTTTGATCTTATTTCGTAAAATAAAATGTATACACTTGAACCATGTAATCAGTAGTGTAAGGATATATTTCTCATGCCTGATATCTTACAGTTATGTATGTCGTGCGCCGCTACATTTGACACGTCTCTTCACGATCTCACACGACGACCTAAATACGAATTTTGGGAATCAAGCATTCAACATCTCCATCATGTGTTCCACTTCTACCTCAACGACTTCACATTCCATAATTTTAGGTACTTTATGCAAGTGGTACGCAAGAGAAGACAAAATAGTGAAAGAAGGCACGATATGAAAGTTCAAGGACATTTTGGTAATTTTATAGACACCATATAGAGGACTGGTCAATTGTAAAGTTGAAGATCTCGACGCCATGAAGATACTGGAAGAAACAACACCTCAATCTGAGCTACGGTGAAGAAGTTATGGCCCTTTGAAAATGGAGAAGAAAAATAATAATGGAGTGATGCAAATCTCTTTTTAGTCTTTATCATTTTAAGGTTTTAGACTTCATTATTTTAAGCCTTTTTATACTTCATCATTTTAAGTCTCTTTAGACTTCATCAATTTAAGGCTTTATGCCTCTTTAAATGCACACTTGCACTCCCATTTACAAGGGCAGATATTTAAACCTTCAAGGAATTATTCTTACTCATTTTGGAGTATTTTGTGGAGAAGACATTCTCTTCTTCATTGCTGCCCATCTGGAATTCTTACGGGAGATTCCATCCGACGATATCGGAATCGACACCTGCGGGTATTTTCGTATGTCACAATTATTTTCATTATAATCCGTGTAATCGTTCTTTACAAATTAAAGTGAAAATAATATGGTTTTTCCCTATGGGGATTTTTCCTGATATTTTGTGTCACATGCTTTATTTTATTTGATAAATCATCATGATGCATGTTTTTATGATTTAATTGAAAAACTATGTTTAATTAAGTAACTTCTTAATTTGGACACACGGGTACATATTTAGGGGTTGTGTTTAATTTGTTTAAAAATAGACTCTTAATAAAAATGGTTTACTTGGAAACTTGCGAATAATTTTTATTTCAATATCACATACCGTATTTATTTATGACACTTTTCAAATTGGTATCAGAGCGGGTTGCGCTAATTTATCGCATATTCCTATTTTCTTCAAAATCGTGTGATATTGATTTTTTGAAAAATCAATTTTGTGTTTATTCGCAATTTTTCCAATGGAACGCCCATCTTATGTGGAGCCTATTTTTGAAATTGTTCATGATACTGCTAAAATATTAAAACTTTTGAATTTGACACTTTGCAAAAGAATTAAACTTTTGGAAAAAGAAAATTCCCGTTTTAAATCCGCAATGGATCTTTTGCAAACGGTTCAAAATCAAAGAGATTTTTATCCTGAAAAATTTGTTTCCTTAGACCGTGACTTTAATGATTCAAAATTGTCCAAGCAGGAGAGTGTTGATAAAGTCCTATTTTAGAAAAGGAAGTGGAGGACTTAAACAATTCTAGGGTTCCCGTTTATGCCGTCGAGGGTAAAAAATTAATCGATGATTTTACGGCACGTGAAAAGACTCTTAGGGATAAATTTGTTTTAATTGGGGAGGAGCGTGATAAACTGTTTAGTTTAATTGAAAATTTGAAAAAGAATCCCTATCTTTGGAAGAGTCTAATTTGTTGCTTGAATAAAAAAATTTGAAGTAAAAAAATAATTTAAATGATTCAAGTAGTCGTAAGAGTTATGGTAATGGCTCGTTTTGTTCTCATGCTTCGAGTGTAAAAGCCAAAACCATAGTTTGTTTTAGAGGGTTAATTAATTCCAAGGACGTTAGAAAATGTCATACTTTAGGTAACATTCCTCCCGTTTACACATGCTCACATTGTGGTGGGAAACGTCACCTTGGAAGATTTTGTTTTGATCTTGGAAGATGTCCTAGGAAGTCGAAGTTTAGTGTTTTGTTGGTTTCCAAAACCCCCATGCGTCATGTCACATCCGTTTGGGTTAGGAAATCACTTTTGGATACGCTAGATTTTAGAATAGTTGATTCTCGTTTGCTTGCACATGATTCTTCTCTTTCCATATCATATAGATGATTGTGTTTGCATGTTTGTCATGCGCTAGTTTTTTTTCATGATATTTGTATTTGCAAGCATTGTGACATATACTTTTTGTATGAATTTTCGTGTTTGAAAAATTTTGAAAAAAAATACAAAAAGATTTTATTTTGATAAATTTTTTTAAAAATGCACAAAAAGATTTTTATTTTTTTTCACCGTTTATGGATAAACACTTAGGATGACTAAGTCACAACAGCATTCCATTTTTCATGTGACTATTTGATAGTGTTTTGAGACAATATATCATGTCATCTTTCTGCTTTATAATGTTTGGAGTCATTAAGATGTAATTAAGTGTTACTTCCTACATGTTTGACTCATGATTTACTTTATTGCACACATGCATGGATTTATTTGATTATTGTGCTTGTTTTATCACATGTTGGTTGGGTATTTTCACTTCAATCTTGTCCTTAAAACGAACCAAGCATGATAAAACTTGATAAGAAAGGTGTGCCTGTATAAACCGTTTTTGTGAGATTGTGTGGTATTTTAAAAACGGGGAGGGGCTGCGAAAGGTAATTATCTATCCTTTGCGCTAAAGCCACCATTAAAATGGACCTCAAAATTGAGAAATTTTATTATCCGGGGTCCAAAGTGGTTAAAAGAGCCCGAAAAAAAAATTGAGGGAAATAAAAAGCAATTCATGCCAAATATGGGCCATTAGGTTTCACCATCAAATTCTCCAATGTTTGAGAAGTTTGTTTATCACCTCTAAAAGATAATATATTTTAGGGTGTTTTGGTTGGAGATTTTATAACGGGTTTGAACGTCCTTGAATAGCTTGAAAAAACGCTAATAGTTTTGGACGTTATTGGTGTGGAAATGTATAAGACGATGTCATCTAAATTCAACAAACTTTTACACCTAAGGATCTTTTTATGTTCATTCGTTAGGAGTACACGTATTCATCGTGGACATATGATTGATTGAGTTTATTTACCTGTCGAATGTGTTCACACCCATGCATTCTGTTTCCATGACTTGGTTGTTTGAGTTTAAATCCATGGTGTGATTTTTAGTATCTTATTTATTGTGTAATTTTTTTTTTGAAAAATTCAAATATTGAAGATTTTTTTTTTACATTTACCATATTCTTTGTTTTATATTTTGGGTAAAAAAAATCAATTCAAAAAAATAGAAAAAAAAATGTGACATTTTCCATATTTATGCTTCTCATATATGTCTATTTGGGGACATCATAAAATGGGGGAAAACGAATTATGGGGGATAAATTATGTTTATTTATCTGTGATTTGCTTAAGCTTAAATGATATTTGATTTTTGCATATCATTATAAATAAAAATGTTGCATGTCACGGGTATTTGCTTTTTCTCATGTGTGTAGCTACAAAGTTGATATCTATTGGATTGCACACCCTGACGAGAAAAGATTTAGTAGTTTCTGAAGTGTGGAAGATTTGAAGATGTTGAAGTTTGATTGAAGACATGTCATTTAGTATTCTCAGTTTAAGGGTTTAATGGGGATATTATCTTATATGTCATTTATTTTTGGGAGATTGCATAATTCTTATTTTTTACGGCATAGACATAGGGGGAGATTTTTAAGGAATATTTCTCAAGTCCGATATCTTACAGTTGTGTATGTCATACGTCGCTACATTTGGCACGTCTCTTCACGATCTCACATGATGGAATCAATTCTAATTCTAGGAATCAAGCATTCAGCGTCTCCATCATCTGTCCCACTTCTTCCTCAACGACTTCATGTTCCATGATTTTAGGTACTTTATGCAAGTGGTACGCAAGAGAAGTCAAAACAGTGAAAAAAGGCACGATATGAAACTTCAAGGGCATTTTGGTAATTCTTACAGCCACTATTCGGAGGACTAGTCAATTGTAAAGTTGAAGAGCTCAACTGCACGAAGATACTGGAAGAAATGGAACCTCAATCAGAGCTACGGTGAATAAGTTATGGTCCTTTGAAAATAGAGAAGAAAAATAATAATGGAGTGACGCAAATCTCTTTTTAGTCTTCATCATTTTAAGGTTTTAGACTTCATCATTTTAAGTCTTTTTAGATTTCATCATTTTAAGTCTCTTTAGACTTCATTATTTTAAGGCTTTATGCCTCTTCAAATGCACACTTGCACTCCCATTTACAAGGGAAGATGTTTAAACCTTCAAGGAATTATTCTTACTCATTTTGGAGTATTTTACGGAGAATCCAGTCTCTTCTTCATTGCTGCCCATCTGGAATTCTTGTGGGAGATTCCAGCCAACGACATCGGAACCGACACCTGCGCCTATTTTCCTATGTCACAATTATTTTCATTATAATCCGTGTAACCGTTCTTTACAAATTATAGTGAAAATAATATGGTTTTGCCCTGCGGGGATTTTTCCTGATATTTTGTGTCACATGCTTTATTTTATTCGATAAATCATCTAGATGCATGTTTTTAGGATTTAATTGAAAAACTGTGTTTAATTAAATAACTTATTAATTTGGACACATAGGTACATGTTTAGGGGTTGTATTTAATTTGTTTAAAAATAGGCTCTTATTCAAAATGGTTTACTTGGAAACTTGCGAATAATTTTTATTTTAATATCACATACCGTATTTATTTATGACACTTTTCAAGTAGTTACCTTAAGGACCTTAAAGATACGTGTGATGCAATGCAACCAGTCATCAGCCCCTTCGGGCCCTATAGTATTGTTGAACTTCGGGGGGTTGAATTTCCTAAATTCTTTTAGAATAGTTATAGCCTTTCTATTCTCTTTTGAGCTACCATTGTCATCATTGTGCTAATAATAGAGTGAGTGAGTTACTTATCGTAATACCCATGTCTTTTGATGGTGTTTCCATGAGTGCGTCCACCACTATTACATTCGCCTCTTATACGAGTAAACATTCTAAAAGAAAAAATGATAGTTTAGTATGAAGAGAATATATAAGGAACCAATACACAAAGAAAGTGGAACATAGAAACACTCTTCGGCACTCATGTAACCTATGTTGTCATACCATGTTGTGACTCCCCATGTTCGGTTGTTAAAACCGAAAACCTTGTATACTTTAATTTAATTTAAGAAAACTTATTTTTCCAATAAATACTTTCCTATTGATTTGTGTCGCAAAATATATTTAATTAAATTAATGAAATGAAGTTCAGTTTATGAAATTCTTAAGGACACATGAAATAAATGAGTTTTGCAGTTTCGTTGAATAAATATCCATTAAATGAAAATCATCACTTGCCCTATACTATTTTCACCAAAGTTAAATTCCTTGCATTAAAATCTGAAACAATAAAAACCATAGTCCGAAATCAATTATGCATTAAAACAAAATAGTAATCAGATCTCTACGGGTGTGAATAACTCTCTTTTCCTTTTTCGGTATTGTTTCTTTGCCTCTACCAGAAGTACTTGGGGGTTTAGCAAAAGCCAGGGGTTTGATCATGCACCCAGTAGGAGAAATACTAGCACAATATTTTGTCCAATGAGATATTTATATATATAACTTATTTTAGCAATTATGAAATCATCCTTTATTTGATTTAGTATTCCCCCGAAAATTGTATCATAACTAGGAAATTGACATTATACCCATATATCTCAGGTGATGAGCCCACTCACAACTACTCTTCCTTTTATTAATACTGGTATCACATTAATCGGACCATTAACGTACTTTGGCATATTTCAAAATTGTCAAATTAAGTTTCTTTTATGAACGAGCGTTGTGCTCAAAGTCTTCTTATCACATTATTAATCAGGGTAACAAACCATAAGTATTATATGGCATTTCATCGACTACCATCATGGCGTAATATGTTTCTGAACAATGGTCATGCGTCTAAACATTAAGTCTCACCCTAGGGCTCGAGGTTCTCCTTAAATTTCCCTAATAACTCTGAGTGTCTTTTACTCGTTTCATCTTTGTAACCCTTTTTCCTCTCTTTCTTTCTTATCCACTTTTAAGGCTTTTAACTTTATATCCATTTACCAACCGACGAGGCCAAATACCCAGGATAAAACTAGTCTCAATGCACTTTGTGTCCAAGTTACACACTTTATCAAAAACCCATTTTCATTTCACTTTAAAACTTAGTGTTTCACCTTTTGAAAACAACTTTATTTATAATTTCTTGTGAAACTAATATTTTAAGTTAAAATACCCATTTTTGTGTACTTTTTACCATTCACGAACACTAGTAAATTTGTGTTTTATTAATTTTGCCAAAGTGATTCTTCTCACCTATAATTTGCAAAACATGAGTTTTCACCACATTATATTTAATTTGTCTAACCATTCCGCTTAGTTTAGTGAATTTTGTCGTAAGTCCTCTTTTATGTAAAATGATACTTTGTACAAAAACATTACATTCATTATTTAAAGACTTGTAATTGAACTTAATTAACTTACACTTTTTTCTTTATTTTCTTATATTCTTTCGTGTTAACATTATACTATTTTAT
The DNA here is from genome assembly GCA_949130495.1 of Sambucus nigra. Taxonomy (NCBI): domain Eukaryota; kingdom Viridiplantae; phylum Streptophyta; class Magnoliopsida; order Dipsacales; family Adoxaceae; genus Sambucus; species Sambucus nigra. The sequence goes on along the minus strand of OX422218.1, from coordinate 240,794,740 downwards.
GTTTTACCCCAAAATTTTTTAAACTATCACATTTATGTGACACCCCGACTAATTAAATACCGGGTAGCTACTCCTTTATAAAATTAATTCAAAATGCCAAGTTGGCTCAGTTAATAGCATCACTGTCGAAAACATTTTATTATTTCTAACCACCTAGTATTTAAAAAGAAAGTTGCCAAATTTTAATTAAGGTCTGATTAACATGCAACAAATGTAATGAAGAAATAAATAACACCATTCACCATACTGAAGTAAAATGAATAACCATCACATAACAGTAAATAAAGTCTGGAGGAAAAACTCCTCACTACAATCCCACAACTGAAATAAATAAACTGAAACAATATATGCTAAAGTCTGAAAACTGAAATGTAAAAGATGTCTCTAAGGAAATGGGCAACATGCCCTACAACTGATATATGGTGACACTGGAATCCAAAAGATAGAAGCGTCTACATGCAAATCCCTGTAGCTTCCACAAGCAGCTACAGCTCGTCACCTGAATGAGTATCCTATGCTTGGTGTCCTTGTGGTTGGGCACCTAAAAATGGTTTTACAAGAAAAAGATTTGAAAAGCAAACGGGTCAGAGCCCGAATGTGGAGTTATATTTTAAAAACCTGCAAGTGCTTTAAAAAACATTTAAAACATTAAATGCAAAGTACATGTTAGGACGTACACTCGCCTGATATTCTCACCTCTCGTCTAACTGTGCACTCCTAACGTAAGTACCCATCTATAACGACCCATACTACTAGCTAACTGACAACATAACTAGCTAGACTGCCAAAGGTTCTACCCATATTACTCGGTTCCATTTAACATAACAACGCTCGTAATTAAGTAGAGGTTTAACGTAAACTCAGTTACTAAATATGCCATTGATATAACTATCAGTTAACTCATTATATATCTCGAAACAATACCGTAATATTTTTACAACATTAACATGAGGATTCCCATTAATTTAATGTATATTATTCATATCATAAATATACAATACAAGCACCCCGCAATCTAAGCTATGGTGCACACATACTCTGCTATCCATCCCGGTACATCACGTACATAAGGATCACACATTCCGAATCTCTCAGGAATAGTTCAGATAACACAAATCACAAATAGTGGAGGCGAACACAGTCACCATCACATGGGTCACGCACATACCTACGCTCCCATGATCAGCGGACTTATTAATATCACAATAAGTCTTTCCATGACCTATGTTCATCGAGGTACCAGTCTATATCCCCCCCGTAGGCACACAAGTATTAGAGGGTCCTAAGCGAACGCAACCTCCCGTGATAGCAAGTATGGTAGGTATGTCATACACACAATCCATTTACTAATACTAAGTAAACACACATCTTAGTAATCCCGTATTTTAATCATAGTACGTATCGCATTCTCGCACTAACTATATTTATCACAAACTACACTATTCCGGTTTGTAATTATACGCACTATAATTTCTCACGTCGTCGTAGACACTCACGTCTCATCCCAAACCGTCCATGTAATACAACTCTCGCATATAATTTACTTCTCATAATTGCCCAAAAGTCCCAATTCTATCACTATATCATCAAAGGAATGCTAACTCTACCCTTGAACCAGTTTCCGGGACTCCAAAAGTCAAAACAGTTCTAAAAGGACCAAACTGTCAACTCGTTAGAAGTTTCGTTCGAACGAGGAGGTTCGAACGAGATCCTTCTGTCAACTCGTTAGAAGTCTCGTTCGAACGAGGCTGTTCGAACGAGGTCCCAGTTCGTTCGAACGAACTGTTCCTTCTAACGATATCTCGTTCGAACGAGATATCGAACGAGATCCCTTCTCGTTAGTAACGACTGGTCAACTCGTTAGAAGCTCGTTCGAATGCGTTCGTTCGAACGACCTGGGAGCTGCTTCTAACGAGCTACCAGTTTCGGCCCAGATTTTTCCCATCTCGTTTTTCACCATTTTTATCACTTCAATCCTTCTCCAAAGTTCGTTCTAACAATGATTTAAGTCCTCTAATCATACTAAAACATGCTTAGGTCATAAACTAACGTCTTTTAAGGCAATAAGGCATCCTAAACATCATTAAATCCCAAGATTTTATACTTTTCCCCAATATCATCAAGAACATGAACCCTAGATATATATCAACATCAAATTCCAGAATTTAATTCGTTTTTCTTTCACCCAATCATGTATTAACATCAGATTAATTGTCTCCAAACTATTCTACATGCAATTCTCTTCACAATTTCTCAAGTTCTATGATCTAAACTACATGGCTTTTCATATTTATCAAGAACAAACCATAAATCCGAATTTTCTAACATGGAAAGAACATTTGCTGAAATTAAACATAATTAAACCACTTTCCTTGGTTTGATTTCTGATTTGGTGTAGGTTTGGTAAAGATTCTGCAGAGTTTCCTCTCTTTCTAAGTTCCTTCTCTAATGGTGGCTCAAGGTGGTTAGGGTTTGATTTGGGGAAGATTGTAAACCTAATGTTAGCCTCCGTAGCTTAAAGGGTTAATATGGGTTGGTTATGGGCTTAGTGGGTCAATATCCACATCATATTTAATTAACCAATTTTCGTCACTTTTAATTCCTAAAAATGTAAAATTACCAAAATACCCCTTTAAGTTACCGGTATGGCCTAAAAATACCCCGGGACCCAAACTATACCCCCGGCTAGTGTTTTCTGACTATCTCGACCCTTCCGGACGCGTTGGCGCACTCAAAACGACCATATGGATTATAGATTTTAAATTCACTTTTATTATCAAAATATTATACCGTGACGCGGCGGTCCCACGCGTCTCAACAAAATTTCTAAAATGCCGTATATAAATCTCACGACAAATTTTATAATACCAAGTTCATATATAATCATATATGCACATAATCAAATACTAACTCGCATCACATTAGTATTTTTAACCCGGATTAATTTCCAATTAATACGCATTTAATTAATTAATCCCAAAAATAAATATAGCCAAAAGTACGGGGTATTACATACTTCCCCCCTAATAACTGAATTTCGTCCCGAAATTCGAAACTAGAAAGTACCTGCTAAAAATAACTCTGGATAACGTTCGCGCATCTCATCCTCGCGCTCCCATGTGGACTCCTCGACATTGTGATGTCGCCACTGAACACGCACTAACGGGACTATCTTTGACCGCAGTTTCCTCTCGCTTCGGTCCAGAATAGCAATTGGCCCCTCCTCGTAGGAGCTATCCGGCTGGAGATCGATGTCTTCCACAGCAATGTGAGAATGAGCCAAATTATCTCTAAGGTATTTCCTCAGCGAGGAAATATGGAACACGTAGTGAATTCGATGCAAGTGCTCCGGTAGTCCAAGTCTATACGCAACCGGTCCGATCCGCTCAATAATAGGAAACAGCCCCACATACCTCGGTGCCAATTTCCCCTTCTTCCCGAATCGCATAATTCCCTTCATCGGAGATACCCTGAGCAAAACCTGGTCCCCCACTTGTAACTCTCTGAAAAACCTCTTCGCATCAGTATAACTCTTCTGCCTGTCTTGAGTTACCCGAATGCGACTCCGAATCAACTCAATCCTTGCCGAAGTATCCTGAATCACTTCCGGCCCAAGTAGTTTGTTGTCCCCCACTTCTAACCAACATACTGGGTAACGACAAGGCCTACCGTACAATGCCTCAAACGGAGCCATGCCAATCGTGAACTGATAGGAGTTATTGTAAGCAAACTCTACCAGTGGAAGGTACTGCTCCCATCCACCCCCGAAGTCAATAATGCACATGCGTAGCATGTCCTCCAACATCTGATTGGTGCGCTCTGTCTGCCCATCGGTCTGCGGATGATAAGCTGTACTCAACCGCAATTCCGTGCCCATGGCCTCCTGGAAACTCACCCAAAACCTCGAAACAAATATCTTGTCTCTGTCAGACAAGATATTTAGGGGCACACCGTGAAGTCTCACAATCTCTGAAATAAAGAGCTGGGCATACTGTCCCGTAGTGTAGTCCGTCCTTACGGGTAAGAAGTGAGCGACCTTAGACAACCTGTCCACAATTACCCAAACGGAGTCGTGACCCCTCTGCGACGTAGGCAACCCCGTGACAAAATCCATGGATATGCTCTCCCACATCCACACCGGAACCTCCAACGGCTGTAGCAATCCTGCCGGTCTGTGATGATCCACTTTTATGAGCTGACAAGTGGCGCATTTCGAGACAAACTCAGCGATATCTCTCTTCATACCGCTCCACCAATATTGCCGTCTCATGTCTTGGTACATTTTGTCCCCTCCAGGATGTACCGGGAACCGTGAGCCGTGCGACTCTGCCATCACATCGTGCCGCAATTCTTCCCCTTCCGGAACTACCAATCTCCCATTGAAGCGCAATCCCCCGTCTGAGCTAACGGTATAGGACTCGGCTCCCTCTGCAAGTAATCGAACTATCTGCTCCGGACAGAACGAGTCATTAGCCTGTGCCCGTACTACTTTCGTGACAATCTATGGGGTAACGGTCATCACAGACATGAAAGATCGGGCCACTGCATCCTGGTGTCCCAATTCCTTCCACTTAGCTTTCCACACCTCTGCCACCTCATCTGCTGGCCTGCGGCTCAACGCGTCTGCTACCACGTTAGCCTTACCCGGGTGGTACTGGATGTCGAACTGGTAGTCCTTCACAAATTCAAGCCACCTACGCTGCCGCATATTCAATTCCTTCTGCGTGAACAGATACTGTAGTGACTTGTGGTCCGTGAACAGCTGAAACTTCTCCCCCAGAAGATAGTGCCTCCAAATCCGTAAGGCAAATACCACTGCCGCCAACTCCAAATCATGCGTGGGACAATTCTTCTCATGAGGCTTAAGCTTACGGGAAGCATAAGCTATGGCCTGTCTTTCCTGCTGCAATACACCTCCCAGTCCTTGCAAAGACGCATCGGTGTAAACCAAAAACTCAACTCCCGGTCTCGGCAATGCTAACACAGGTGCTGAGGTCAATTTGTCCTTCAACTCATCAAATTCCAACTGACAGGCATCACTCCAGATATATGGCACACCCTTACGAGTAAGATGTGTCAAAGGACCTGCTATCTCTGAGAAACCCCGAATAAACCTCCTGTAGTATCCTGCTAAACCTAAGAAACTACGAATCTCCGTTGGCGTCGTGGGCTGTCCCCACTCCCTCACCGCTGATACCTTTCCCGGATCGACAGATATTCCCTGGTCAGAAATAATGTGACCCAAGAACTGGACTTCCTTCAGCCAAAACCCGCACTTCTCGTATTTTGCATACAACTCGTTCTGACGAAGTGTCTGCAAAACCTGCCTCAAATGCTCGACATGCTCCTCCTTTGTCTGAGAGTAAACCAGAATATCATCAATGAAGACAATGACAAACTGGTCTAGGAAATCCCTGAACACTCTGTTCATCAAGTCCATAAACACTGCTGGAGCGTTGGTCAAGCCGAAAGGCATAACCCGAAACTCGTAAGAACCATATCTCGACAAGAATGCGGTCTTCGAGACATCCTCCTCCCTGATACGCAACTGATGGTATCCTGACCTCAAGTCAATCTTCGAGAAGAAAGAAGCTCTTCTCAACTGGTCGAATAAGTCATCGATTCGAGGCAACGAATACTTATTCCGTATCGTGACCTTATTCAACTCTCGGTAGTCCACGCACAATCTCAGTGAACCGTCCCTCTTTTTCACAAACAAAACTGGAGCACCCCAAGGTGAGGTACTCCTGCGAATAAAGCCCTACCCTAACAGCTGCTCTATCTGATCCCGTAACTCTCGCATCTCTGCTGGAGCCATACGGTATGGTGCACGTGCTATAGGTCTCGTACCCGGTAGCAAATCAATAACGAAATCTATCTCTCGACTGGGTGGTAAGCCTGGTATCTCCTGAAACACATCCGAATACTCCCTGACAACCGGGATCGAATCCAAAGGAATCACAACCTCCTTAGAGGTATCCTTCTCTATATAATACAGATGAGCGGTCGATCCTCCCTCTGGGCGAGGCATCGCCACTATAAACATCTCTTGCCCCGGAATGGCAAAAACAATGCTCCCGCTGAAGCAATCAATCATGGCCCTATATGCTACGAGTCAATCCATACCGATGATCACATCGTGAACATACATGTCTAACACTAACATGTCTGCAGGCAATACCAAACCACCAATCTCTACCCCCACTCCCCGGCATATAAAGAAAATAAGTGACCCACTCCCTAATGGTGAGTTGACACACGTCACTGTGCTCTCTGCCGTAGCTAACAATCCTAAAGATTTCGTGAAGTGTGTAGCTATAAAACAGTGTGTAGCACCCATATCAAATAACACCCGACCCATAGTGCCATGGATAGGAAACGTACCCTCGATCGCGGGCGGTGCCTGTGGAACTGCAGCCTGGTGAACGTTGTAGACACGTCCATACTGTAGCTGCCCCTGCTGAACTGGGACTGCTGGAATGGGTGGCAATGCTGCCATCTGTGGCGGTGCAGGAAGAGCGGCGGGAAACATAGGTCTCTGTGGCTCCTGGCGAGCACCCTGCTGCTGCTGCTGTGGGGTCGTGCCCCTATCAGGACAATCCTGCTTCTTATGGCCAGTCTTGCCATAAGTAAAGCATTTCCCTGGGAAGTTCCCTCCCCTCTGCCCCTGCTGTCCCCGGCCCTGGTGGCCGTTACCATTCCTCCCTTGGCCCTGCTGGCCCTGACGAAACTGCTGCCCATTCTGCCCCTGCTGGCCCTGATGGCCGTTTGGACCCTGATGGCCCTGACGGAAACCTCCCTGACCCTGCCTGTAGTTCCCTGACCGGAACCTCTTATTATCCCCCTGCTGGGTACCCTGCTCATTCTGTCTCTTCCCCTGACCGGTTTGTGCCCCACTGGCACCATGTCCTCCAGTCCTGCCCTGATGGATAGACTCCCCCGACTGCTTGCCCTCGGCCATATGAAAACGGTGGTCCTGGCAGTGCAATAATGCAGCGTTAACCACATCAGAATACGTGGCCAACGATAGGTTCCCTAGCAGATGCTGACGGATCCTCCAATTCAACCCGTCGGTGAACTTCTCTATCTTCTTCTTCTCTGTTGGAATCTCGTCTGGAACGATATTCAACAGGTTAGTGAACTCGGCCTCATACTCGGCCACTGTCTTGCCCTCCTGCTTCAAACTCATTAGCTTCCTCCTCATCTCTGTATGAACTGCGGACGGAAAGTACTTGCGGTCGAACCGCACCCAGAACTCCTGAATCGTGAGAGTATCCCTCTCCTCCGCGGTGGGAATAGACTCCCACCACTGTAGTGAAGATCCCACTAGCTTGAAAGTAGCTAGCAGCTGTTTCTGAACATCTGTGCACTCATGCATCCTCAAATGCCTCTGTATGTCCTTCCTCCATTGGCTCGAGACTACCACGTCTGAGCTACCTGCAAACTCTGGTGGATGCGTTTTCTGAAAAGCGTCTCGTACACGCTCCCAAGCAGACGGGAATGCATTAACCTATGCTGGCGCAGCAACCGGCGCCTGAGGCGGTGCCTGCTGAATCACGGCAATCGCGGCATTTACCGCTTGGGCTACTATAGCAGCAACCTCAGCGGCGTTCATCATGCCCTGAACTGGAGCGGGCTGGGGTTCGGGCATTGCATTCCTGGGAACTCGTCGTGGAGGCATCTGAAATAAGAACAAATTTTATAAGTTCGCGGTTTATAAACTTAAAATAGCTGAAGAACGAAGTATACACAAAAAGAGTACAACAGTCCTAAAATGTAGGGCTCTATATCAAAGAAATGTAGCGGAAACATAATAGCCGTACAGATCCTATAGGACACTAGAACCTGATGCTCTGATACCACCTGTGACACCTCGACTAATTAAATACTGGGTAGCTACTCCTTTATAAAATTAATTCAAAATGCCAAGTTGGCTCAGTTAATAGCATCACTGTCGAAAACATTTTATTATTTCTAACCACCTAGTATTTAAAAAGAAAGTTGCCAAATTTTAATTAAGGTCTGATTAACATGCAACAAATGTAATGAAGAAATAAATAACACCATTCACCATACTGAAGTAAAATGAATAACCATCACATAACAGTAAATAAAGTCTGGAGGAAAAACTCCTCACTACAATCCCACAACTGAAATAAATAAACTGAAACAATATATGCTAAAGTCTGAAAACTGAAATGTAAAAGATGTCTCTAAGGAAATGGGCAACATGCCCTACAACTGATAGATGGTGACACTGGAATCCAAAAGATAGAAGCGTCTACATGCAAATCCTTGTAGCTTCCACAAGAAGCTACAGCTCGTCACCTGAATGAGTATCCTATGCTTGGTGTCCTTGTGGTTGGGCACCTAAAAATGGTTTTACAAGAAAAAGATTTGAAAAGCAAACGGGTCAGAGCCCGAATGTGGAGTTATATTTTAAAAACCTGCAAGTGCTTTAAAAAACATTTAAAACATTAAATGCAAAGTACATGTTAGGACGTACACTCGCATGATATTCTCACCTCTCGTCTAACTGTGCACTCCTAACGTAAGTACCCATCTATAACGACCCATACTACTAGCTAACTGACAACATAACTAGCTAGACTGCCAAAGGTTCTACCCATATTACTCGGTTCCATTTAACATAACAACGCTCGTAATTAAGTAGAGGTTTAACGTAAACTCAGTTACTAAATATGCCATTGATATAACTATCAGTTAACTCATTATATATCTCGAAACAATACCGTAATATTTTTACAACATTAACATGAGGATTCCCATTAATTTAATGTATATTATTCATATCATAAATATACAATACAAGCACCCCGCAATCTAAGCTATGGTGCACACATACTCTGCTATCCATCCCGGTACATCACGTACATAAGGATCACACATTCCGAATCTCTCAGGAATAGTTCAGATAACACAAATCACAAATAGTGGAGGCGAACACAGTCACCATCACATGGGTCACGCACATACCTACGCTCCCATGATCATCGGACTTATTAATATCACAATAAGTCTTTCCATGACCTATGTTCATCGAGGTACCAGTCTATATCCCCCCCGTAGGCACACAAGTATTAGAGGGTCCTAAGCGAACGCAACCTCCCGTGATAGCAAGTATGGTAGGTATGTCATACACACAATCCATTTACTAATACTAAGTAAACACACATCTTAGTAATCCCGTATTTTAATCATAGTACGTATCGCATTCTCGCACTAACTATATTTATCACAAACTACACTATTCCGGTTTGTAATTATACGCACTATAATTTCTCACGTCGTCGTAGACACTCACGTCTCATCCCAAACCGTCCATGTAATACAACTCTCGCATATAATTTACTTCTCATAATTGCCCAAAAGTCCCAATTCTATCACTATATCATCAAAGGAATGCTAACTCTACCCTTGAACCAGTTTCCGGGACTCCAAAAGTCAAAACAGTTCTAAAAGGACCAAACTGTCAACTCGTTAGAAGTTTCGTTCGAACGAGGAGGTTCGAACGAGATCCTTCTGTCAACTCGTTAGAAGTCTCGTTCGAACGAGGCTGTTCGAACGAGGTCCCAGTTCGTTCGAACGAACTGTTCCTTCTAACGATATCTCGTTCGAACGAGATATCGAACGAGATCCCTTCTCGTTAGTAACGACTGGTCAACTCGTTAGAAGCTCGTTCGAACGAGTTTGTTCGAACGACCTGGGGGCTGCTTCTAACGAGCTACCAGTTTCGGCCCAGATTTTTCCCATCTCATTTTTCACCATTTTTATCACTTCAATCCTTCTCCAAAGTTCGTTATAACAATGATTTAATTCCTCTAATCATACTAAAACATGCTTAGGTCATAAACTAACGTCTTTTAAGGCAATAAGGCATCCTAAACATCATTAAATCCCAAGATTTTATACTTTTCCCCAATATCATCAAGAACATGAACCCTAGATATATATCAACATCAAATTCCAGAATTTAATTCGTTTTCCTTTCACCCAATCATGTATTAACATCATATTAATTGTCTCCAAACTATTCTACATGCAATTCTCTTCACAATTTCTCAAGTTCTATGATCTAAACTACATGGATTTTCATATTTATCAAGAACAAACCATAAATCCGAATTTTCTAACATGGAAAGAACATTTGCTGAAATTAAACATAATTAAACCACTTGCCTTGGTTTGATTTCTGATTTGGTGTAGGTTTGGTGAAGATTCTGCAGAGTTTCCTCTCTCTCTAAGTTCCTTCTCCAATGGTGGCTCAAGGTGGCTAGGGTTTGATTTGGGGAAGATTGTAAACCTAATGTTAGCCTCCGTAGCTTAAAGGGTTAATATGGGTTGGTTATGGGCTTAGTGGGTCAATATCCACATCAGATTTAATTAACCAATTTTCGTCACTTTTAATTCCTCAAAATGTAAAATTACCAAAATACCCCTTTAAGTTACCGGTATGGCCTAAAAATACCCCGGGACCCAAACTATACCCCCGGCTAGTGTTTTCTGACTATCTCGACCCTTCCGGACGCGTTGGCGCACTCAAAACGGCCATATGGATTATAGATTTTAAATTCACTTTTATTATCAAAATATTATACCGTGACGCGGCGGTCCCACGCGTCTCAACAAAATTTCTAAAATGCCGTATATAAATCTCACGACAAATTTTATAATACCAAGTCCATATATAATCATATATGCACATAATCAAATACTAACTCGCATCACATTAGTATTTTTAACCCGGATTAATTTCCAATTAATACGCATTTAATTAATTAATCCCAAAAATAAATATAGCCAAAAGTACGGGGTATTACAATATAGTCCCTTATGTCATAATGTTTATAGACATTCCTCATATATGTTTGTAGTATTTCATGTGATGAGTATATTAGAAATTTCAGTCTATATCTTTTCATGTTTCCAGGCTCAATTTAACATATTTTAAACTTACATAACACAATTTCTCAACTACAAAAGTTTATGTTGTGAATGTAAACCCCACATATGCATCATGTTACTTATTCAATGAGTTTAACATAACATTTATCATTAAATCAACAAGTTTTATATGATTTGTTCACGAAATAATTACCTTAAACATTCTGAAATTTAACCTTGTTTCAATTTTTATCTTTCATTAATTTTTATCATGAATTCTTCAACATATATTCATACATAGTGATAATAAGAATTAATAATCAGTTGAATCATATATATATATAGTTGCATGCTTCGAATTTAAACTTGAAAATAAAGTGTAGAACCCCTTCCTTTTGAGAGGATAATAAACTTTGAATAAGATGATGAACAAGATCCCAAGAAGCTCCAAATGTTCTAAAAATATGTTCTTCTAAAACACCCACTTCTATACCCAAGAACACCATCTACAACACTTATAACACTTTGCAATTGGAATATGGAATGTATTCTAATTTTTGAAAATATATGAGGGATAATGAAGTCCCCGTCTTAGTAAATAATGTAGCAAGAATATGAATTTAATATTTGGCCTTAATACAAAATTCCTCTCAGCATAAATGGATGAAATGGGGTAGGTGGCCCTCTTTACACCTGCTTAAAAAGCCTATGACCCACCATTAATGTCCCAAACCCTTTAAGGGAGTCTTACTAAGTCTAGGGTAGTCAAATTTTCAGATAAATATGGTCCAAACTAGGGGAAATCGATGCATTTAACATCCTAACTTACACAATTTCGACAAGCTACTTATAAAAGATTATGTTACTTTCAGGTCATCTGGATCGATCCAAAATCATTAGGGATTGATCCGAAATTCCAAAATTTTTTATTTTAATTATTTACAAATTTATTTTTTTGTGGTTGTTCCACACAAAGAATTTTTTTTAGTTTTGAGTTTATCTTAACTCAAGTTTACAACCGTGAGAAATTTACATAAGTCAAATTTTTTGAAAATTTATATTCTTTAATATTTAACAAAATCGAGTGTTATATTATTAAAGTAGCTGCACATATTATTATTATAACATCTTCAATTAAACTTCTTTCAAGACTCAAAAACATATAGAATAAAAACATGAAATGTAAATGTATCTTAATATTATTATTTAAGATGTGTGCATTTTGTGTTTTATCGTGTTAAAATATGAAATAAAATCATATTGGAGCATCAAAAAAAATTTGATAGAAAACTTACAGACTAAGAAGATGAAAAGATCAATTTAAATGTTTGATGCACTCTCCTTAAGATATATTCCATCGGTACTAATGGTGTTGAATGCATAAATCCGTAGGCATATGCCTCGTAGGATTAAATGATCTTCAACAAGAACAAGACGCACTTTAATGCATGTGTCTTCTTATAAACAACCATTTTAGGGATATTTATCTTGTATATATAGAAAATTATATATTTTTTCCTTAAAATATGTGAGTTTTTGTAAAATTCATTTAGGGATGTTTCAAATGAGCAATCACAACTAATGGTGAACAATCGCGACCTTTCACGATGATTCTAGGAAACAGTCACAATATATAGAGAATAGTCACAAATTTTAGTGAATGTTTAGAAAAACCATCCTAGAAATTAAATAAAATCTCCAATATTTTTATAAATGACAAGGGAAATTGGAAACTAAAATTTTCATTCATCATTTGTTCGTTTTTAAAAAATTTATATACAATGTGCCAAGTCTTTCTACAAGGAACATGTACGTTCTTGATCCAATTACATTTAATGCGTGGGTCCAACTTGTATAATGTCTCAAAGTTTCACCAAAAATTAATTTGGTCAAAATATGAATTTGTGTAAGAACACAATTTTTCTAGCACTAACATTGAATCATAATTCACAATAGTTTAAAAATGAAATTTAATTAATTCAATAGTTGTTCACTCATTCCTCTCTCGTAATCTCTCATAATGAATATATGAAATATGTGTAACCCCCCCGTATTTTTTACGATTTAAATAATTATGTGATTAATTATTATTATGGGAATAAGTATGCGATTAATTATTGTTGTTGGATTAATGAAATTAAAATGTGAGAAATTAAGTTGTTATTAATCCGGATTAAAATAATTATTAACTAGCGTACCATTGTTTAATACTTATTGTTGAGAATTATTCAATATTACTGTGTGATAAGTAATATGGAATTATAACATTTGACAAATTGTCGAAAGTGAGAAATACGGCAGTTTGGTAATTTAAGTCTGACACGCATGTGTGTCGTGTCGGGACTAATTGAATAGAATAAAAAGAGAATTTATTTTTTATTAACTCGTATGGTCATTTCAAGTACGCCGTTGAGTCCGAAAGGGTCGAGATAGTCAAAATAGTATACCCGGGTGTTTAGTTTGGGTCCCGGGGCAATTTTAGGCCTAACCGGCGTCCCGAAAGGGCATTATGGTAAATTATATTTTGGGTGGAATTAATGGACGAAAATTAAGAATTATTTTTATCAGCCTAAAGAAGTCCATTAGGGTTGAGAGTTGGAAAATAAAAGAACGGTCATAGAAAGTGTGGAGGAGAACCAAAACCCAAGAAGGAAGGCCATATCATCCTCACCTTGCATAACAGTGACCACCAACGCGTAGATCGAGAAGAGAGGAACGCGTATATACCAACATCAACAACGGATGAGACCGTCATATTCGAGGCAAGTGTTTATTACTTGCTTTCTTTTAGCAATAATCATACTCATGTTAGTGTAGGTGAATTTATTCCTTGAATTACATGTTAATTGGGTGAAAACTTGGAGTTCAAATGATGATTAGAGACTGGACTAAATAGTTGATGATATTCCTTCATGTATGTAGAGATTAAACTATGAAATTCAATTATATATTGATGAACGAATCTGGGTTGATTAGGTTCTTTAGTTGGAATTTTGAGAACTAGGGTTCATGTGAATTAATTTGGGGGTTTTATGTAATTATGATGATTAATGACAAATTAAGGATCCTAGGATGATAGAAATGATTTACAACCTATTAGGGTTGATGGGTATTGATGATGAGGCCTTGGGTGTTGAATCTTTCGAGGTTTCTAGGTTCATAAATGGTGGGAAAACGCAGGATTTTGGGAAAGAAGATGAACAGTGACGTCTCGCGCTATCTCGCGCGAAGTCGTTCGAGCGAGATGGCATCTCCCGTGAAGTCGCTCGAACGACACGTGGAAGTCGTTCAAATGACAACCTTTCTGGTTCGAGCGACAGAGGGAATTTTTGGAGATTTTCTCAAAGTCCAGTTTTGAGTTTGCAGGTTTATTGGAGTGAGAGAAATTGCTAAATAGTAAATTCAAATAGGACATAATTTCGGGAAGAGTATGGGAGAATTAATACTTTAATTATTTCAGTATAGAGAGAATGTACCTTAGAGATTATGAGAGAGATAGTAATCTAAATATTTATACTATACGTAGTGATAAGATTAAAATACGTATGAGGAGTATATATGTAGGTTGGAGAAATACCTATAAATTATAATAGGATGTGTGTATGCCTATTATGTGATATTATTGTTAAGAGCACTAATGGGTGATAACACGGGGGTGCAAGAACCTTATAGTTAAGCACACCAATGAGTGATAACTCGGGGGTGTAGAAACTCTATTGTTAAGTGTACTAATGGGTGATAACCTGGGGGTACAAGGATGACTATTGTTAGGCGCACTAATGGGTGATAATCCGGGGGTGCTGGATTATTATTGATAGGTGAATTAATGGGTGCTAACCCGGGGATGCAAGATTCTATTGTTAGGCGCACTAATGGGTGATAAATCGTGGGTGCTGAATTATTATTGATAGGTGCATTAATGGGTGATAACCCGGGGATGCATGATGTTCTGGATAGGTGTACTAATGGGTCTTAGCCAGGGGGTGCAGGATTAGTATATATATATATATATATATATATATATATATATTAACTTGTGAATATTTCTACTTGGTGAAATTAGTAGACTTGGTAATAATAATAATCATTACATTGCACCAAGTGGTATTAACCTAAGGGTGCATAATTAGTGTATATATATAGGGATGATGATACTATATATATGTATGAGTGTACTTGGTTAACTTTCTACTTTATGAGAATAGTAGATAAAATGGAATTGAGAAATGAAATAATCTTAGTGTATAAAAGATTAACCATTCATACGGTGCATAATGAAACTTAGTATGTGAAATAAACTATCTGAATAGCGTATTGTATGGGAGATACGGGAATACTACTAGTGAGCATAGTTAGTATTAGTATGGTTTTTGACTAGTTAGACTGGGAGGTATAACTAGGGGAGATTAGATGTACATTGGGCGTGCACAATAGACGAGAGGTGAGAAACTCCTGTGAGAGTTCGATAACTATCATGCGTAAAAGACTTGTTTTAAGAACGAGTTTTAAATACTTCCTAAATCATTTTTACACATCGGGCTCTGACCTGCTTCTTGCATTTCTTCTCTCTTTTGATATATATATGTATTATATCAGGTGCTCAGCCACAGGGACACCAGAATTAGAGATTTGGATTGCTTGACGTGCTGCAGCTGTTGTGGAAGTTGTAGGTCCTTGTAGTAGATGCATCTATCTTATCCATTCAGTTTCATCTAGACTTCTTATCTAGGGCATGGGTCTCCCACTTCTATCCTTTCATCAGAGTTATTGTGTGATGTTTAGTTTATGGTTTGGAGCTTTGAACTGAGAGTTTTACTCAGTCTTATTTATTTCAGTACTTGATTCATGTTCAGTATTTATTTACATTCCGATGTGTGGTGAATGGTTTATATTTTGAAATCTAATGGAAATGTATTTACTTGGTTTAACTAAATTGGAAATGTTTTGACAGCCAACTTAATTTTATATTAGGTGATTAATATATTAAAAAGTTTTTCGACAGTGATGCTAAGAATGAACCAACTGAATATCCAATTTTGAATTGGTAGAGGACTGATCACCCTATATTTAATTGGGTGGGGTGTCACATGTGGTATCAGAGCATCAAGTTCTAGTGTCCTTAGGATCTATGCGGCTTATTACGTTTCAGCACATCATTTTTTGATGTAGAGCCTTATGATAGGATGGTTGTGTTCCCTTACGTATGCGACTTACGTTCTCCTGCTACGAATTATAATGGATGTGACTCATTATACGAAATTTTGTGTGATTTGAACACCAAACATTTTAGGACGGCCATCGAGGGCCGTAAGAAGAACTGCGGGAGATGAAGCTCAACAGAAGACATAAGAGCAATCGGGATAGAGTGATCGGGACAAAAATCACCATGAGGATTACTGAAGCTAGAGATAGTAAAATCGTCACTCGAGAACTGTGTGTTCCCAGGACACAGTCATAGATAACGTTGGAGTGATTTTAAGACCACCTAGCATAGTCGATATAAGGGAAACCAAAGGGACTCTTGTGAAAACCCATCGGTGAAGATGCGGAGAAGAAAATGAGAAAGTGTAACGGACCAGCAGAAGTAGAAAATCTGAAGGAAATGGTGTAGAGTGGGGTGTGAAGACACCCAGAATTAAATTTGGAGTTAAAATCCATAGCTCTTAGGAGCATCATGTAGTGATTAGAGACAATCACCATACATGAAGAAGTGTGTTTGAAATTTAGAGAGAAATTTGGGTACGATTTGACCGTAAGGTATTCCATTCGATGTGGTAACAGAATGCGAGTGAAATTTTGATGGTTAGCATAATGGGTAAAATAGAAATCGATCGTGAGGGAAAGGTTAAATTTCATAATGAACTTTGTACCTGGAAGAGGGGCATAAATCCAATGGGTTCATAGTTGATAAAGGACCCGTGAGTAGAATACAAGCATGGATGAGAAATCCAGCTAAGATGACTAATGTTGATGTCATCATAGTTATACGGTTGTTAGTGACTATAGTCTTACCAGAAGAAGTGAGCAAAGAGGGATAGAGAATCCGTCTGAAGGGAAGAACTGAACATAATGGTGTTAGTGAAACACCACCTCAGAGTGTGCCCAATAGGGAACTCATTTAGGTGATTTTGATTGATTAACTTCCTACAAAGAGACGATGAAGTCAGTTCGGGCCGCGGAGGCCAACCATAGTTCGGAAAGGCCAGCATAGCCAGTAAGTTAAGACTACTCAGTCCGAGAGAAGGACATTCCTAAAATGGTCAGTGAGACCAGTAACGGGGAAATGTTTTGTGAAGTTTTCCTTATGTGAAGGAAGTAGAACTACAAGTATTGAAGGTGTCCACAATTGAGAAGTGAGACCGAAGAGATTAGAAATGGTAAACCATGCTAGTTAGGCAAAACAATTGGAGGAGCGAGACTTCCAGCGAAAGACTTTGGGGTCAAGAGTATTAGGCCCAGGAAATTTATAACCCGAGAGTGATGGGTTCAGGTGGGACCATTAGAGTCCTCGTTAATAGTAGCATACATTATGCCAGGGTCTACGGGGCTCGGGATCTAAATGGGAGTTCAATAAAGCTATAATTGAGGCCTAGAGAGTTTGGGCTAGCGTTTCAATAATGGGCGCGAAACTCACATAATGGAATAAATTGTATATGATGAGAGAGGACAATTATAGGATAAAATCCTAGGATGTACGACGATTAGATATGTTCATGGGTCGTGATGGCAACCACGTGCTGAGACCCTGTGACTTGGCGAGACTAGCGAGGTTTTGCTTCTTCCTTGTGAGTAAATGATAGATTCTAGTGACATGGGTGTGCCACAACTTTTATGTAAATTGAAAACCCTAAACTTCACGTGCGGGTCGAGTTTAGTGGGAACGTAAGTTTTAATAGTCTTGTTACAAATGCATTTCTCGTTGTTAGCAGGGCTTTTTGATGATTGCCTGTGAGTGAACCGGGTGGGCCCTAAGAATATGCTTTATTGTTATAATTTACTACTGCATTGAGTCAGCTTTAGTAGAGTTTATTATGGTAATGTGTAGTGATTAATTACCGTGTGGTTAAACGATAGTAAAAAATGTAGTGTTATGACTATCGTGTCGGATACTCCGGGGGGAGTGATCTTAGTTTTGTGCGGCGCCATCTGAAATAGGGTTGGGCCCAGATATGAGTATATATGAAACTTTCATGGTATTATAGACCTCAACGAGTATAATGTCTAATTATATGTGATTCCCGAGCATAGGAATTTATTTGTCTGTTAAGACTTAGAGTACATTGTGTTCTTATCGAGCGGAGAAATATTGCTCGTTATATATTTATAGCGCCAAGTACTTGGGATAGTGAGGGCGCCATGCTTCATGTTACATTTTTAGGGACATGAGAGTGGACGAGTAAACTTTTATGTCACAATACGTAGATTGTGTGAAAGTACATAGTATGTATTAAAGGCCTTACGGACCTCGGCAAGCGGCTAGGTTAGATGGTAGTGTATCGGGGGGTTCCTTGTTTGGATTTCTCTTTGCGAGACATCCCACGCATGAAACTAGCAAACGTCGGGAGTTGGAGAGAATTTTGGCTGATAGTAAATCAATTTTGTATGTTGGTTATTGTACCTATAGGAGAATATAATTGAGAGTTGATAATTCTTTTATGACTTAAGGGCAAAAGAGTCGCCTAGTCTTAGTATCATTCTGAATAGAGCAATGATACCATTGAAAGATTGATTAAATTTTGACTACTAGGGTGGTTGAGTGCACCTTTACCCTATCAGCATACCGAGTGTGAAAGAATTGAAGTAAGAAAATTTTATGTCTTTTGTATAATGACGCGCGAGGCATAGGGTGTATGGGCACCCTAGGGGATCGAATCAAACGGTGGATTATGATTATCTTGTGAATTCGATAACATGTAGTTGGGTAAGCCGAAGATTACTCCGTAAGATTTGTTAGAGACTTACATTTTCAAATAAACTGAGATTTTTGAGTGGGAAAAGAGACTTGTGTCACACAATTCGACAAAGTCACACGTATCATGATTAGAAGTACATTCAAGAGTGTATAAAATGTATTAGCATACTAATAACATTGGTAATGGGTTTAATGTAGAGTAACCTTCAAAGTTAGTCTTGCAGTGGGTCAGCTGACTATTGGAAAAAAGGCGGACAATTCGAAACCAGTAGGGGATCCTTCCACTAGAGAATGGAAGATTATCCCCAAGGATCTTCTCATGTAGCTGAGATAGTAAGATTATAGGTACTTAGATGCGATTGAGTACGACCTAATACCCACAGAGGGATGGGCAGGACAAGCGGTCTAATCGAATGCGGGAGAGAAAATTTTATGTGGACCCTGAGATATTAGGGGAAGACGAGAGGCAGTACCTTCCACTAGTGGAGTTTGTGTCCAAATAACTCCTATAAGTTCTCGTTCGGGCAGAGTGCCAGTAGAAGTATGGCATAATAAACTTTGTTATTGTCCTACTTGAGAGTTAAAGGTGGGGGACTAGTTATGATTTCAAATGTCGGAGAAGGGTCGATATTATCGTATATATTTTGTGTGAAATATATATTTCACAGCCAATTTACTTGTATGAACGACACGAGACGATGTCATATGTATCTGAAAGGAGGATAAATCAACTAAGGTGCAAATAGTAGAAAACTAGATAGTGAATATCTAAAATATAGTAAGTAGTGAAACTTAAACTATAAGGCTTGGGCAAGAGCCTATATGATAGGGTAACCTAGAGTTTAAAGCAAACACATGTGAAGTGTTCATTATTAAGGGTATTCGATAGCGTACTATATGGGTGGTACGGAGTATCTTACCTATGAGCGCCGGGATGCGATGCGCAATATTTTTACAGTGTTGTCTGTACATGGTATACTTTTTTCGAATTTTGGGACGAAATTCCGTTGTAATGGGGAAGTATGTAACACCCCATATTTTTGACGATTTAAATAATTATGTGATTAATTATTATTATGGAAATAAGTATGCGATTAATTATTGTTGTTGGATTAATTAAATTAATATGTGAGAAATTAAGTTGTTATTAATCCGGATTAAAATAATTATTAACTAGCGTGCCAAGGTTTAATACTTATTATTGATAATTATTCAATATTATTGTGTGATATGTAATATGGAATTATAACATTTGATAAATTATCAGATGTGAGAAATACGGCAGTTTGGTAATTTAAGTCTGACACGCGTGTGAGTCGTGTCGGGACTAATTGAATAGAATAAAAAGAGAACTTATTTTTTATTAACTCGTACGGTCATTTCGAGTGCGTCGTTGAGTCCGAAAAGGTCGAGATAGTCAAAATAGTATACCTGGGTGTTTAGTTTGGGTCTCGGGGCAATTTTAGGCCTAACCGGCGTCCCGAGAGGGCATTATGGTAAATTGTATTTTTGGGTGGAATTAATGGACGAAAATTAAGAATTATTTTTATCAGCCTAAAGAAGTCCATTAGGGTTGAGAGTTGGAAAAGAAAAGAACGGCCATAGAAAGTGTGGGGGAGAACCAAAACCCAAGAAGGAAGGTCAAATCATCCTCACCTTGCATAACCGTGACCAGCAACGCGTAGATCGAGAAGAGAGGAACGCATATATACCAACATCACCAATGGATTAAACCATCATATTCGAGTCAAGTGTTTATTACTTGCTTTCTTTTAGAAATAATCATACTCATGTTAGTGTAGGTGAATTTATTCCTTAAATTACATGTTAATTGGGTGAAAACTTGGAGTTTAAATGATGATTAGAGACTGGACTAAATAGTTGATGATATTCCTTCATGTACGTAGAAATTAAACTACGAAATTGAATTATATATTGATGAATGAATCTGGGTTGATTAGGTTCTTTAGTTGGAATTTTGGGAACTAGGGTTCATGTGAATTAAGTTGGGGGTTTTATGTGATTATGATGATTAATGACAAATTAAGGATCCTAGGATGGTAGAAATGATTTACAACCTATTAGGGTTGATGGGTATTGATGATGAGGTGTTGGGTGTTGAATCTTAGAGGTTTACAGGTTCATAAATGGTGGAAAAATGCAGGATTCTGGGAAAGAAGACGAACAGTGACATCTCACACGATCTCGCGCGAAGTCGTTCGAGCGAGATGGCATCTCCCGCGAAGTCGCTTGAACGACAAATGGAAGTCGTTCAAACAACAACCCTTTTGGTTCGAGCGACAGACGGAATTTATGGGGATTTTCTCAAAGTCGAATTTTAAGTTTGCCGGTTTATTGGAGTGAGAGAAATTGCCAAATAGTAAATTCAAATAGGACAGAATTTCGGGAAAACTATGAGAGAATTAATACTTTAATTATTTCGGTATTGAGAGAATGTACCTTGGATATTAAGAGAGAGATACTAATCTAAATATTTATACTATACGTAGTGATGAGGTTAAAATACATATGAGGAGTATATATATAGGTTGGAGAAATACCTATACATTATAATAGGATGTGTGTATACCTATTATGTGATATTATTGTTAAGAGCACTAATGGGTGATAACCCGGAGGTGCAAGAACCTTATAGTTAAGTGCACCAATGAGTGATAACTCGGGGGTGTAGAAAATCTATTATTAAGTGTACTAATGGGTGATAACCCGGGGGGTACAAGGATCACTATTGTTAGGCGCACTAATGGGTGATAACTCGGGGGTGCTGGATTATTATTGATAGGTGCATTAATGGGTCCTAACCCGGGGATGCAAGATTCTATTGTTAGGCGCACTAATGGGTGATAACCCGAGGGTGCTAAATTATTAGTGATAGGTGCATTAATGAGCTCTAATCCGGGGATGTATGATGGTCTGGATAGGTTCACTAATGGGTCTTAGCCCGGGGGTGCAGGATTAGTATATATATGTATAGGGATGATGCGAATATATATATATATATATATATATATATATACATATATGAACTTGTGAATATTTCAATTGTGTGAAATTAGTCGACTTGGTAATAATAATAATCATTACATTGCACCAAGTGGTCTTAACCTAAGGGTGCAGGAGAAGTGTATATATATAGGGATGATGAGACTATATATATGTATGAGTGTACTTGGTTAACTTTATACTTTATGAGAATAGTAGATAAAATGGAATTGAGAAATGAAATAATCTTAGTGGATAAAAGATTAGCCATTCATACGGTGAATAATGAAACTTAGTATGTGAGATAAACTATATGAATAGCGTATTGTATGGGCGATACGGGAATACTACTAGTGAGCATAGTTAGCATTAGTATGGTTTATGACTAGTTAGACTGGGAGGTATAACTAGGGAGAGATTATATGTACGTTAGGAGTGCACAATAGACGAAAGGTGAGAAACTTATGTGAGAGTTCGATAACTAACATGCGTATAAGACTTGTTTTAAGAACCAGTTTTAAATACTTGTAAAATCATTTTTACACATCGGGCTCTGACCCGTTTCTTGCATTTCTTCTCTCTTTTGCTATATATATGTATGTATTATATCAGGTGCTCAGCCACAGGGACACCGGAGTTAGAGATTTGGATTTCTTGACGTGTTGCAGCTGTTGTGGAAGCTGTAGGTCCTTGTAGTAGATGCATCTATCTTTTCCATTCAGTTTCATCTAGACTTCTTATCTAGGGCATGGGTCGCCCACTTCTAGTCTTTCATTAGAGTTATTGTATGTTGTTTAGTTTATGGTTTGGACCTTTGAACTGAGAGTTTTACTCAATCTTATTTACTTCAGTACTTGATTCATGTTCAGTATTTATTTACATTCTGATGTGTGGTGAATGGTTTATATTTTGAAATCTAATGGAAATGGATTTACTTTGTTTTACTAAATTGGAAATGTTTTGACACCTAGCTTAATTTTATATTAGGTGATTAATATGTTAAAAAGTTTTTCGACAGTGATGCTAAGAATGAACCAACTGAATTTCCTGTTTTGAATTGGTAGAGGACTGATCACCCTATATTTAATTGGGCGGGGTGTCACAATATGCAAACCATAACTAAAACATCTTCAATGAAAATGCAAAAATCTTTTAGACTAGACGAAAATACACTTTAACATAATAAACCCCTCATTAATTCATTTTATCTATCCAACTCAACTACCTATGGATCTTCAATCACTCTCCGTTAAACCTCTGACTTCGTATGTTCGCGACTCCTTGACGAATTCGATAACTCCCGTCGCTCTAACAATCCCTTATGACTCTAGTAATGCAAAAAAAGCCTCAGGTAAACCCTTATGAATTTTGTGACTCTTCGTCGGACACTTAGGTGACTCACTACAAAGTAACCTATGCTATAACAATTCACATTTAAAATCATGTCATTTCGCGATGCTATTTCTCATCGTGAAATCACACATGTATTTTTTTTTTCTTAAAAATTTTCATTTAAATTTAACTTAATTGATATATGATATTAGAAAATGAATATATATAAAAATAAATTTTAGTAAACAGTGAAGTTTCACACTGTGAAATATCATTTTGAAATTTGGAAATCCAAATTCTCACTACAAAATATGAGTCTGAAATTTCACCCCAGAAAACTGCACTAAGAAATTGCAAATTTCAAACTTCAAAATTAAATACCTTCATGGATCTCTTTTGATAGTATTCATTGAGAGATTTAAAAATATATAAACTTTATCTCAAATAGACTTATATTTTGGGCATTTAATTTTATGCTTTTCTCACAAAAAGATCAAGGACAAATTTGTACATAAAAAAAGATTTGGGTTTCTAACCAAAAACTATTCACGTGTGATAAATGTCTGATTTCACTTAAACATCCTTAATTATATTTTGTAAGTTCAATAATATTAATGGACAAACTAATGTCATGCTATAATGTTGACATTAATATGATTAGGGGACAAATTTTGAAAACACGGGATACATGTGATGGACTATATATGTTTGTATATTAGTGGAGCTCATAAAAAAGCGTCGTGAAATAAATGCAAAAGATATATCTGTTTCTTGAAAATGTGTCATTGTATCATGTCACCATAACAATATTGGTATAATTGATATAATATTATCATAAGTGGGTGTGGTTATCTATAGGTAAGGGATGGATATGTCCAACAACTTAGCTAGGAGAAAATGTTGTCCCCGAACCTAAAGAAGCATGGGTTAATAATGAACATAGGGTAGCCAACTACAACTCTAAGGGTCTTAATATCATATTTTTGTGTAAATCAAGAAGATTTATGTTGAATATCTACATGAACTACATACAATGAGTCATGGCACATTCTATAATTCACCAATGAGGGTACTGATATCGTTCGAATCTCAAAACTTCAACATCTCATCACTGGGTTTGATTTCTTTAAGAGGAGAAGTAATGAGACTTTGAATGAGTTTTATGAAAATTTCTCTGACATTATGACCTGACCCTTTTATATACTAAAGAAAATATCAGACTTTAGGAGTGTTAGGAAAATCCTTAGATCGCTATAACCTAGGTTGCTTCTCCACATCTTATCCAAAAACGTCATATGAGGTACAAATAACATGAAGGTAGAGGTGATCATTGGATCCATTCAAACCATTGAGGTACAAAATTATCTACCTCTAAAGAAAAAGAAGGGCATTATATATAAAGCAGATAAAAGTTCTCCCTCGATCTTAGAGTATTATTTCGATAAGAGTGAGGTGAGACTTCCTTCTTTAACATAATCCATCTTAAGATGGTGTTATGTCTGATACTGATGGGTACTAGTCTACAAAAAAGGAGTTTTATTGATGAGACTATATTAAAACTTCAACTGAATTTCAATAAACTTCTTGTGCTCAGCCGAGACATGGAGATAGTGAATGACAAACTGAAAAACTTGGTTGTATGCGAATTCATTAAGTGATTTAAAGGAGGTTGATGAACAAATTTTTATCTTGAAAAATAATGAATCTGCTCTCATAGGGAAGTTGAAATATGAGAAGAAAATATAGGAATCTTACCTGAAAAGGTTAGTACCTTGAAGATGGATCTTTTCGATCGTTGCATTTACTTAAGGTGTTAAATGCACAAGATGAGAAGCTTAATAAAGACATCCAAGAGTCTAAGAAAATTAAAGTTAATCTTCAAGTTCTTCTAGAGAAGTTAAAGAATATGCTTATTTTAACATTTCGGTCCTTGAATGAAAAAACGGTTCTGGTTGCAACGATGCATAAGAGTCTAAGACAAATAAAGAGATCACATTTATCAACAAACAAACCTCCTCATCCTCCTCCGAGAGTTACTCAAAGGATGAAAAATATGGATCCGCCTCAACCGTCACTACACCAAATCTGCCAAATTGTCACGGTCATTGACCTTGACAAGTTCAACTAGTCAAGGTCAATGACCATGACAATTCTGGGCGAGATAACTTTTTTTGTCACGATCATTGATCGTGGCAAGCTAGTTATAATTATCACGGTCACTGACCATGACAAGTTTTGTCATGGTTATACACCAAGACAAGCCCGTGATATTTAATAAAAAATTATCACGGTCAATGACCATGATAATTCTGGGCAGAATTGAAAAAAAATATGTTGGGCAGTATGGCCCCTTCCACTGCCCAGCTGTATATTTGTACCTGTTATAGCAATGTTGTACCTGTTCAAACATCGTATATCCAAATAAACTAGAGATAATGCAAATATACATTCAAAATAAAAACAATATGCATCACGATATAATTTAAATGTACCAACTTAAAAAAAATTCAAATGTACCAACTAAAAAATAATTCAATTCAATTCAAATAATGTCACTACATGTCTTGGGTAAGGTTAAATCCGAGGAGGTGAGTAGGCCACACGATATACGAATTGACACACCCACTGATATACATCGTACCGCATTGTTCGCGCAACCACAACGGGGAGTTCTCCTTCCCGGGTATCACATGCATGACAAGCACCTTGGACTCGATGTCTTGAAGCTCACGTCCATGATATTCAGGTCCCTCAACCCCCGCCCTATCCGCTGGACATCAAATATGTTCAGTATAAACATGCTCGGCCAACCAACCATCAACATCGGTCGATCGAAGGGACCCAAATAGGGAAGTGGATCATCAAAGTCCGCACATGTCGACGATGAAGCAGCGAGGTCCACATCCTTGTCATCCCGCACCTCGTCCTCCCGCACCCCCTCCCCCCCACCTTCTCCTTACTTTGCCCTTGCATTTGTCACCGCCCAACGAACGCTTCATGAATGAGAATATATCTTGGACCGTCGCCTCCAAACGGGACAGCTTCCCATCATGCGAGTCCACCGTTCGAGCCAACTCGGTGTCGCTCGTCTCCAATCCGATGATCCTAAATTTGGCCACCCGCGAGCTCACCCCTTGCCCTCCCCTTGCGATCAGAGCCAAGCACTTGGCTGAGTGTGTCTGTGGACAAAGATTCCTTGTCGGCATCAGACTGCGACTCATGCACTTCTTTAATCTTTGCCTAAAATGACAAAAAACACATGATTAGTAAAATACGTAAATTAAAAAATTATAACGTAATTAATAAAAAGTAAACTGTCGGATTACTTACA
Source organism: Sambucus nigra (assembly GCA_949130495.1). Taxonomy (NCBI): domain Eukaryota; kingdom Viridiplantae; phylum Streptophyta; class Magnoliopsida; order Dipsacales; family Adoxaceae; genus Sambucus; species Sambucus nigra. The sequence continues at coordinate 240,768,257 of OX422218.1, read as the reverse complement.
ATCGTGGTCGCGACGCTCGGGGACACCTCGTTGTCTTTCACCTTCTTCGTTTGAAGAGCCACATAAGTATTGAGCCTATGTGGCCTACCCCCAGGGCCACTCCCTGTCCCCTGAAATAAAATAAAGTGAAATTAGTATCGGCCCTGCAAAGTAAAATAATGCAGAATAATATATTTCTGTAGTTATAGAAAAATTAAATCTTACCATCACCCTATGCTCCACCGCGGCGTAAGATGTCCTGTCGGAGTAGTGCACGCCCGTCTTTTTTTCCCAGTTTTCCCTCCCTGATTGGCGAGATGCCAATTGTCTCTCCCCGATCTCAATGTCAACGAACTTTTGCCATTGTGTCAATGAGATCGGCTCCTTCGGACGGATTCGCGCCTTTGGATAATAGACTCTCGTGTCTTCCCAAAATACCGGGTCTGCATATTTTTCTTCCACGTCTTGTGTTGCTCCCTCAACTTCTCCAAGACGAAATCACGTAGCTTTGGATCCAGGCTGAATTGTTCCTGGTCAACAAATACAATATTAGTTGCAAATAAATATAAATATAAATATAAAATGAAATTGAAATCGAAATTGAAATATTCATATGAATATAAATATGAATATAACTATAAATACATTACCTGTAGTGCAACCCAAACATATAACTTGAGATCATATGGCACCTCCTTCAAACTAATGTACCCCCGGTCGATGATCATCTTTACCAGCTCGAGGGATCTCGTTAATAGTCCCGACTTGTTCTCGATGGCCATCCCCAATTTGCCATATTTTGGGAGCCTAGGGGCCGAGGAGCCCTCGTCGCCTCCGCTACCAACGAGCCCAGACGACATCATCGTAACAAGCATCATCATCCTAGCCTTAATACCTGAAGGAGACATTTGTTGTAAAAAAATATTATTAGTACATATCAAAATGAATTAAAAGAAGACATGTAAATAAACTAACAATTAAAGTATACAATTATTAATTTACTAATTTACAATGAGGGGCACTCCTACTTTCATAATTAATCATATATTAAGTTACTAATTTACAATGAGGGGAAATCATATATTGATTTAATAAAAAAAATTAATAACTAATTAATTCGTTTACAAGGGACATTACGCACAAACACGCACATAAACGCACACTACACACACATATACACTCATGCACACATTCACACACACACACACACGCAGCCCCCCCCCCCCCCCCTAACCCATCACCCACCCACCCATCCCTACCTCCTGCCCCCTGCCCCCCCCCCCCCCAACATCTCCTCCATCTCCTAAGGGTGAGTTCAAGTATTTTTCATTTAATTTCAAGTAATTATAAAAAAAAAGTTGAAAAATCCCACCCCCATATGGACAATAATCCAGTGGTCATGCCACTTTTAAAACTAACCAACCCAATATCGATCCACTATAATCCAACAGCAATGTCAACAACAAATGTGTATCCCGTACTCCTTCTAATTCATCTACTCAATTAATTCATTTCATCAATTAAACTAACAATTAAAGTATACCAATTATTAATTTACTAATTTACAATGAGGGGCAATCCTACTTTCATATGAAATGGGCACTAATTATTAGTTCACTTTCATATAAAAATATACAATTGAAGTTACAATTAAATCTATACAATTTATTAATTAAAGTTATACAATTGTTGAGATTGTCCCACCACACACACACACCCCATCCCACCCCCACCCCACCACCACCACACACACCTCAATTCTTAATTCCAAAACAACATCATCTAGCTCATAATATGTACAAGAGTGAAACGTCCCCACCCCCACCCCTACTGCCCACACACACGCACACTACACAAGAGTGATACAAAGTAATTTTTTTTAAAAAGGTTGAAAAATACCACCCCCATATGGACATTAATCCAGTGGTCATACCACTTCTAAAATTAACCAACCCAACATCGATCCACTATAATCCAATTCCATTAACAAATGTGTATCCCATACTCCTTCTAATTCATCTACTCAATTAAATCATTTCATCAATTAAACTAACAATTAAAGTATACAATTATTAATTTACTAATTTACAATGAGGAGCAATCCTACTTTCATATGAAATGGGCACTAATTATTAATTTACTTTCATATAAAACTATACAATTAAAGATATACAATTTATTTTATTAAATCTATACAGTTAAAGTTATTTCGAATCTCAACAATTATCTGTTAATGAGGTGCAATCCTACTTGCATATGAAAGGGGCAATACATATTTTATTAATCAATTTGTCCGTTTCAATTATTGAGATTGCCCTACCACACACACACTCCGCCTCACCACCACCACACACACACACCACCCCCTCCCCCACCACACACACGCACACGTACATGCACACACACCACCCCACCCCTTGCCCCCTCCCCCCACCACACACACACGGCACACACCTTCATACACACACACATACACCCCACCACCCTCTGCCCCCTCCCCACCACACACACAACACCCCACCCCTTGCCCCCCTCCCCCCACCACACACACACGCACACACCTGCACACACAAACACAAACACATACACCCCACCACCCCATACTCCCCCTCATCCCACCACACACACACCACCACCACCCCCTGCCCCCCACCCAGCCCCCTGTCCCTCCCCCCCCCCCCACCACACATGCACACACACCCTCCCCCCCCCCCCCCCACCCCCACCACCCCATGCCCCCTCCCCCCACCACACACATACACACTCATATATAAATGGAAGAGAAAAAAGGAAAAAAACATACCTTAGAGAGAGAGAGAGAGAGAGAGAGAGAGAACTCGAAATCTCTTAGAGAGAGAAAGAGAGGGAAAACCAAAAATGGTGGGAAAAAAAGAAAACGTATGTTTTTTTTACTGAACAAATTGTCACGGACGTGTCACGGTCCTTGGCCATGACAATATTATAAGTTATGTCACAGTCATTGACCGTGACAAGTCTGTGACAAGTGTAGTTGTCACGGTCAATGACCATGACAATACCTTACCACGGACTTGTCACGATCATTAACCGTGACAAAAATGCGTGTTTTCTTGTCACAGTCAATGACCGTGACAAGGCTAGCCGCTAGAAGGGTGCCAATTTTCCCATTTTGGTTTAGTGCGTTCATTTGCAACCATTGCAAAAGAAAGGGTCACGTTAGAGACTATTGTTACCGGCGAGAGCAAAGTGATCATGTTCAACCACATTGGAAGAAAGATTTCTAATAATTCCAAGAAGGTGCTGAGTACATCGTTTGAACATCCCAATTACTTATGGGGAAATTAAAAAGAATGATCAGTTCCCTTCCTAGTACTCAAGGTAAAAACAAGAGAAGGAATAGGAATAAGAATACGGTGTCTAGAGTAATGGATAAAGGCGATGATTCGTGCCATCCTCCTCTTCCAAGTTCATCGCCCATACCATATTTAGGTTAAAATTTTGTGTGTCGCATCTATTTCTTATTATCTTTCCTAGAGTGCATTATAATTTATTTATTTTTTTCAAAAAATTAAAAAAATATTGTTTTTCAAATTTTTTGAGTAAAACTAAAAAAGATTTTGTTTTGTTTTATGAATATAAAAAGATTTTAATATGTGATTTTTGCGATGTTTATTCATTTGATGATAGAGGATATGTGAACAACGCCATTTAACCTATTGCCTCTTTTCTAGCTTCTTAGAATTTTGGAAGATAGTGTGATCTTATTATAGACTTTTCATAATAATTATCTTTAGATTTATCCTATAAACAACCTATTACAATCATGCCATAGTTTTTATCATATCTCACACACTTGACATATTTAGTAACATGATGTGTCATCGATCCTAATCCAACAATCATTCATGCCATGTGTTTTCACTCAATTGGGTTATGTCTTATTCACTTTTTTTAGAGGTGTGCTTGCAAGAATCGTTGCTTATGAGTTAATTTAAAATTATTGAGAAAATCCCTGGTAAGAGTTTCCTAAAGAGGGTGATAACTACCATTGACAAAAGACTCAAAATAAAATATTTTTGCAATTACGAGAAATAGTAATGAAATTTATGCAAGGGAAAACTTGCAAAATAAAAGAAAATGCAAAATCAGAAACAATCAAAATAATGAAGGAGATATAATTTGAAGATCAATGGGTTCGAATGAGGAAACTATGGTTCGAACGAGGGCTTTGGTTCAGATAGGCCATCTTCTTAACAGGGTGTCTATTATAACCCTCAAGCATTCAAACCCCTTTTTGGTTTCTTAGAACCTCCAGTCCTTATATCTTCACTCTTTTTTCAAATTTTCCCTCTTGGGGTGATAAGTACATCTTTTAAGTATCCTTTTTAGAGTTTTTGGTCTTTAAGTAAGATTTATGTTCTTTCTTAATTCACTTTATGTATGTGTGATATATTATATATATTTGTATACGTGTTTTTCTTATTTCCCTTTATACATATATATATATATAACATCCTCTTTTGTTTATACATATTATTATGTGGGGAAAACCTATTTTCTATTGTTTTCAATATATATACTAGCATAATTCCTCTGTCTGAAGGCACATAGAAAACATTTCAAAGTTTTGAACCATGTATAATTTAAGTCAAAAAGTTTTTTACAGCACAAATAAGTGTAAACAATTTAGAAAAGTTGGGCAGAGTTTCCTTTGTTTACAGGACTATCCACTCTCTTTAAGAAATTAAAAATAAAATACTCCAACAATACTAATAGTTCCTCCTGGACCTCATATGAACAACATCATCGATTTAACTCAATTCGTAAAAATTCTTTAATAAATAAATAAAATAGTTTATGATGCAAAAACATAATTCCGTCAATGAATTTTCTGCCAAACCTTGTACACATCAAATATTGTCTTAACCTACTTTATTATAGTTGTAATCCTTACCCCATGAAAAGGAAGGAACAAACTTACTACTCAATCCTAACCTCCTTATAAGGACAAATTTCTAATAGCATCAATTTGTTTTTAATTGGCATAATTCCAGACAAAACTATTTGAGTCGTAAGTTAAACTTTGAGTTGTGATTTAATTTGTGATCCCACTATGTCGATTACATGAAGTGTCGAAGATGTTGTGGCAAAGATTCAAAGATATATCATGCCATTTTTCGTGCCAATTTTTATCTATGCACATTTACCAAGTATCTCACAAGTACAAATGCACTATTGAGTTATGAGACCTTGGATATATTTTAAGGATGAAATTTTAATTAAAATGCTTTGGAACTTTACTTTTAAAATTCTGAGTTTATTTCATCAGAATGAAATTTAAGGGCATGAGAACGATATGCAAGTTTCGTTCGAATTAACTTATATGTCACTAGAACTACATCAGTTTTTTATTTGAGAGATTGTTCGATGTTTTATTAAACGCACTTAAAATGAGGCAACATTATTTCAATTCGTTTCTAGCTTTTTAGATGTTGCTACAACCGAGATTGGGATCTCATTCAAAATAACATATGTTTTCATTCAAACGAGGTGGCATTCCTGTTCGAACGATATCAGTTTTCATTTGAACGATCCGCCGCCTCAAAATTTGTGTTTTCCTATTAAAGGACATTTTGACTTAGAAAATTTAAGAGATTTTTGCGAAAAATGTTTTTGCCCCTGTTTGAAAAAGTTACTAAGAAATACAAACATCCTTTTGTTTTCAATATCCAAGTTTTCAAAATTCATATGCTTTTGAGATCTTGATTTGGCACCAAGTTTATTTATTGCATCTAGAGAAGAAATATTTTTGTGCGTTGGACTACGTACGTGCTGATTGCAGTGAAGAAGGACTCCATGTTCCTATTCGTAGATGGTTATTGAGGCTTCCTTGATGGATACTGAAGCACGCATGGGCTCGTGTGCTGTGGACAGTTGCATAGGTGGAGTCCTGCATTGCCCTGTGGAGGACCAGTATAAGGTAGAAGAATGTGGGAGATCGAGTAGTTGAGTAAGTCTATAGTCTACTCTTGTAATTTCGTATCATTGTGGATTGTCTAGCCTGATCATCCGAGGTTTTTCCCTTAGCGGTTCTCTCGTACATCGACGTCTTGTGGATTGTGCTTTATTTAATTTTATTTTTCTTGATCACCATAGATGCATGCAATAAGGTTAAAATGATCAAATTTGGCAATAAGTTTCCCAACATTGGTGCAAATTAAAATTGAGAAAAAATTAAAAACTATTGTCTTTGGCTAAAATACGCACAGTAGCACTCTCACATTGATATCATTTGTTTATTTGTTTTGGATCATTTAAGGTTTGGTCCCCATTTAATTCTCTACAATGAGTCAAACTCCCGCAAATTGACTTTCTTAATGTTTGGTCCCCATTTTTAACATCTTATCCATTCTGCAGTTAACCAACATATTTAGTACCGATTATACCCTTACTTTAAATGGGGGCCAAACCTTAAACTAAAAAATGCTGAGAAAAAAACGAAAAATAAATAAAAATAAGAAATAAATAACAGAAAATAATTAAATATTAACCTCATAATTAATTTTAAAAAACACCGAGAAATTTATTAAAAAGTCAAAATGTATTAATTAAGAAAATAAATAACAGAAAATTAAAAAATGCCAGAAAATTAAAAATAAATATAAAATAAATAAAAACAAAAAATAAAAAAAAAAATGCAGAAAATAAATATTAACCTGAGAATTAATTTAAAAAAAACCCTAGAAATTTATTAAAAAGTCAAAAATTTATTAATTAAGAAAATAAATAACAGAAACTTAAAAAAATACTCTTAAAATTAAAAATAAAAACATAAAAAAATATAAATAAAAAAAATGAATAAAAAAATTGAAAATAAATATAAACCCCGAAATTAATTTTTTTTTTAAAACCCAAAAATTTATTTAAAAGTCAAAAAATTATTAATTAAGAAAATAAATAAAAAAAAATTAAAAAAAAAACGGTCAGAAAAAAAAGATAAATAAAAAACCAAAAATAATACAAAAAATACATAAAATGATTTGTAACCCCCATAATTAATTAAAAAATCCTAGAAATTTATTAAAAAGTAATAAATTTATTAAGAAAACAAATAGCAGAAAATTAAAAAAATGCTCAGAGAATTAAAAAACGCTCAAAATGTCACATTTTACAAAATCTTTTAAGGATCAATTTTACAAAATAAACATGTAGGGGATTATTTTGAAAACTAACTCAATTTTTAATTTGATATAATATGGTCCATTAACCCTATGCACATTAAGGGAGATTTTTTCTAAAATTAAAGCTCAACCATGTCCTACATTTTACCAATTTAAGATTTAACCACTCCATTTTTTACTCAAATCAAGTCAATACACACCCTTTCGTTAAAACTAAATAAATAAATTAAGTCTATTTTAAATTCAATTTATTTTAAATGAGGAAATTAACTATTTCTTTTAAAAAATAAATCTATTCATGAAGTTGGTTAACGTTGCATCACATTAGAGAGTGAATCCTCTCAAATATGAGGTATAAAGTGCAATTAAACTTAAATATTAAATAAATTAATTTAACATTCTAAATGTGTGTGATTTGAATACGTTAAACATTATAAAAAAATATTTATTTTTTAAATAGTTTTTTCTAAAAGAATAAAAAAGTAAAACAATTTTTTTGAAATTTTAAATTTTCGAAGAATTTTTTTAATTTTCTGTTATTTATTTTCTTAATTAATAAATTTTTGACTTTTTAATAAATTTCTGGGTGTTTTTTAAATTAATTTTAGGGTTTTATTAATTTTCTATTTTTTATTCCTTTTATATATTTTTTCATTATTTTCTATTTCTTTTATTTTTTGAAATTTTTTTTTTTATTTCAGTTATTATTTTCTTAATTAATAAAATTTTTAATTTTTAATAAATTTCAGGATTTTCTTTAAAATAATTCTCGGCTTAATATTTATTTTCTTTTTTTTATTCATTTTCTATATTTTTTTCATTATTTTTGGTTTTTATTTATTTTCTTTTTTTTAATTTTCTCGCTTTTTTAATTTTCTATTATTTGTTTTCTTAATTAATAAATTTTGACTTTTTAATAAATTTCTGGGTGTTTTTTTAAATTAATTATGAGGTTAATATTTATTTATTTTATGTTATTTGTTTCTTATTTCTATATATTTTATGTTATTTATTTATTATTTTTTGGTTTTTTTTTCTGAGCATTTTTTTTAATTTATGGTTTGACTCCCATTTAAAGTAAGGGTATAATCGGTATTAAATATGTTGGCAAACAGCAGAATGGACGGAATGTTAAAAATGGGGGGCAAACCTTAAGAAAGTCGATTTGTGGGGGTTTACCTCATTATTGAGAATTAAATGGGGGGCAAACCTTAAAATGACCCTTTTGTTTTTTTTATCTCGTGTCTTTAGCCATGAATCTTGGAGCGTTTAATGGATTTATAGCCCCTATGTTTGATGGGATGAACTATGCTTACTGGAAAATGCGTATAAGGCTATAGATGAGTGGGTGTCGTTAGCTGTAGTTAAGCGGTGGCACCACTAGTCCCAAGCGATGGAAAATCAATTAACTTCAAACATGTATAGTCGTGGAGGCTAAGTATAAATTATTGCAATATAACCCTAAAGGTTTAAGTGCTCTTTTTTGTTCTGTCACACTGGAGAAATTATGTTGTGTTATGATGTGTGAGACATCAAAAGAGGCTTGGTATATATTCCAACTCACCCATGAAGGAACTATTGAGGTTAAGGCTTCCAAACTCCAAACTCTAAAACCTCGACATAGTTATCTCATCATTTTACATGGGAGAGAAAATACCTGATAACCGTGTGATAAAGAAAATCTTAAGATCATTGCCTAACAGATTTAATCCAAAGGTCACTGTCTTTAATTCTTTGGGTACACTTGACTCGACAAAACTTGAAGAGATTGTAGGTGACCTACAAACTTTTGAGGTTGACAAATTTACCTCTAAGAATGAGACGAAGAAAGAAAAATGCATAGATTTGAAAGCCTGGATGGAGGAAATAATCATTTCGGATGATGAGTTTGAAATCGAGTTTGAGGATGTGTCCATGTTGGCTAAGAAGTTCAAGCAATTTCTCAATTTTCGAAAGGATTTGAAAGATGCAAAAAGGTTTGAGAAAGACAATAACAACAAGGCCAATCACTTCCTTAAGAATTGGAGTGAGAATGTTAAGAAGGATGAGTCAAAAAGATGTTTTTGTTATGAGGGTTATGGCCATAGGGTAGGTAAGTGACCCACTATACTAAGGAAGGAGGGAAATAAATCGATAGGTTATAATGAAATTCTTAGTGATAGTGATCCAAAAAAGGGAACGATTTCTCTAATGAGCTCAACTTTACTATGTTCATGGCTAGTCATGTAAGTGCTGATGAGAAATATTCCTATAAAGATATTCCTTTGCATGAAATTTCCAAGGCAATAGGTAATGAATCCCAAGTGAGTGAGAGTGATGTGAGTGGGGATGAAGAATTAGAGGAGAGTGAGCTACAAGTTTCCATCCGTGAGTTATATGCAGAAACTATAAAGGTGAAGAAGGATAACATAAAGTTGGAAGCTAGGTTTAAAGAGCGTTCTAAAGGAAATGATAATAATGCATTGATTAATGATCATAGGGAATGTTAAAGGACTCTTTGAGAGAAGATATAGTACATTAAAGGTGAAAGATATAGTTTTTGTGGTTTGATGGAATCAATGAAGAAATATCTTTTAGAGTTTGAAAAGTCTAGGCATTTACTCGATTCCAGGATAGTTGAGCTTGAGGAGATATTAAGATATTCGAGTAGGGTCAAATTTGATTTGGAGGCTACGTTAGAAAAGTTGGATAGAATGTTAAGAACCATCCAAATCAACGATGACAAGTATGGAATTGGATTCGATGATCATATTACTCCCATTCCTAAAGTCAAGAACGTGTGTTTAAGATAGTCGATTAGGAATTTTAGGAGGTCATCCTTTAGGCAACGCTCGTCGTCGTGTTTACACATGCAATCAATGCACAAAGAATGGTCACCTTAGGCATTTTTTCTATGATCTTAATAATGGTCGTAAGAAGTCTAAAAATGGATTCATTAAGGTTCCCAAAAACCCTAAGCATCACTTTAAACCTACTTCGGTTTGGAAATGGATTTAGAGTCTTTACATATTAGGATTGTTAATTCTCGTTTGATTTCATGGGATACTTCCCCTGTTATAACCAAAGGTTGATTGTATTAGCGGTGTTTGTCATACTCTAGTAGCACTTCATGATATACCCTTTATAGGGTTATGACGTGTGTATAATTTGTACTATTATATTTTTCTTTCTTGAGTCATATTGAAAAAATTAGAAAAAAAATATATTTAACTTTTGAGTTTGAGTCTTTTTAAAAAAGGTTGGTTAGTTTTGTTCGAAAGATTTTTGAAAAACTCACAACTTTTTTTGATTTTTGTGTCTTGAGTTTTAAACTTATGGTATTGCCCATTAATGTGCTAAAATACCCTTCACTTTCCAACTTCCACGTGGCTAGTATATTTTGTTATGACTTTATATACTTAGATTAATCTTAACCATGATTTTTGTGAAGTTGTTTCAAACTTTGCAAATGCAAGAGATCTTTAAATGTTTAACTTCTCATGACATTTGTGTTTAGTGAGGGATTCTTCTATCAATCTTTTCATCTACACGTATTAATGACTGAGAGGGAGTTGTGCATGTAAGAATCGTTGCTCGTGAGAGATTTTGTTTAGTATTGAAAAAATTATGAGTGTGCATGGAAAAGGGCTACGAAAGGAGAAAATATCATTTGTGGGAAAGTGATCGAGTGGAAAAACCGAGCGTCCGTGTAATACGCTAGTCGTTGTTATCGGCTTCCAACCTCAATACAAAAAAAAATCTAAACTTTTAACTACACTTTTATGGAGTATAGTAGTAAGTCTGGGTATCGAATCCACAGGGAATGTTTTATAGAATTTAATTGATTTATTACTTCTAAAATAAAAATGAAAAAGATGATGATTGGGAAAATTTCTATTAAAAAATTACTTAAGAAAAACAAACTGAAAAGTGCAAAAGAAATTAGATCTGACAAATGGGAGAAAATAGGGTAGGGTACAATCCCTCAATCCTTAACAAATTACCGTATAGAATACTAGAATTGTAAATTAAAATTATTGACTAGATCCGGTCTTTATACATTCTAAGCATTACATATATGAGGTTCAAGCCCGCATCATATGAAATCAAAGATAGATATAAAGCGGTGAATGAATCCAGTCTTTATATATTCTAAGCATTACGTATATGAGGTTCAAGCCCGCACCATACGAAATCAAAGGTAAATATAAAGCGGTGCTTTCACGATTCAATCAATATTTTAATTTAACCTCTATTTTCTACATAGATAATTTGCCTTGGATTGAGTTCATGTACCCCAACCCTTGGGAATTTAGCTAAACATGATTTGATTAAAGAACAAATTCATACACAAAATTATGGATCTACAAAACATGGTAAATAATTTGCAAGTAATAAAATAATAGAATGGAAAGAGTTTACTTGAATTCAGCAACAAGGAATTGAGATTCAGAATACAAACTAGGGTTCATAAAACTCTTGAGGAAATTGGAAATTTAACCTAGAAATTTAACCTAAAAACTCTCTCTAGAACTCTCAACCTAGCCTCCTAAAACTTGATAAAACAACTCCCCCTTTGAATGAATTAGTTCTTGGGCTTTTATAGTACGAATTTAACACGAATTAGACAGCCAATAGTGCTTGTGGAACAAGTTTTTCCAGCTGCACACGCCAAAAATCTGCAGAATTAATGCCAGAAATCTGTACCCGGATCGGTTCTTTTTTTCTGACCAGATCGGTCCTGTTCCCACCGGATCGGTTTGGTTCCATCCGGATCCATCCTATATTTTCTAGTTCATTTCTCTTCATTATCGCGCAACTTCAAAACCTCGTAACTTCTTTACCGTAGCTCGGATTGAGGTGCCGTTTTTTCCAGTGTTCTTGTAATTTAGAGCTCTTCAACTTTCTAGTTGGCCCCACCTCCGGACTAAGGCTGCGAAATTACGAAAATGCCCTTCAACTCTCCATTTCTTGGTTTCTTTCACTGTTTTGAGTTCTCCTTCACACTAACTTGCATGAAATACCTGTAAAACACATGAGAAATACACAAAACAAGAAATACTGGCCAAAAAAGGTTAGTAGAATACATTTGAGACAAATCCAAGCTACTTACACTGCACGGAATCATAAAAATACTGAAATTAAGGGGATAAATGTGAAGAATATGTGCCTAAACACACCCCCTAACTTAGAACTTTGCGCGTCCTGAGCAATGTAAATGAATCTAACCAAAATTCCACTCTTGAAAATTCCTTTATTAAAATAAAATTCCACTTTCGCAGGCACGCGATTGCATTTAGCGTATGCAACAAGCCTTTAAACCTCTAGGTTACCCTAGTAGGACGAGTTTTGTCTCGTGAGGGTTTGCAGTGAATACACCCACAAAATTCTTTATTGACTCAAATAAATATCAAAATACTTAAAAATTGTACAATTTAAACTTTTCGAAAAAATAATCACCATCAACTCATATTCAACTGTCTCAAACCGTAGTGTGTGTGTGTAAAGCCATCAATTAAACCTCAAATTTCCACCGATTGAGCATTACGTTACTTTCCAAAAATTCGTTTTGATTCAAATTCTTCCGGATTGCACTCACAAACGAATCACTCGTATTGTGGCTATTTTCTCTCGGTATGCATGATATAAAGAGTAAATATAATGGACACAAATTCATGCATACAAAATTGAAAAGAAGGAAATATATGGTGAAAAGATCTCATCATCGGAATACAGTTATTTGGAAATGGGAACATCACCTCTAGTTCACACCATTTAATCTCTCATTTTATCTTTTCATGTCTTAGCTCTCCATGCTGTAATTCATTTCGCAATTTGGACTCGGTTAGGACTTTTCGGGTTAAAAAGTGTAAATGGTATAATTGGGACTGGACGGAAATGTTGGAATTGGAAAATGTCCTTATGATGTCCGTTTGTGCTTTTTCGGGCATTTGCTCATTTTTTTCTTTTCTTTTTCAATTTTCATTTTTTTTTCTTTTCTTGCTATTTTTGTTGAGCATATCTATTTTTTTTTCTTGCCCCTTTTTGTTGCACAATTTGGACATGATGAATATTCAATTTTCACAATTCTGGGCTATTTGGGTTTTTCGGGTTATCAAACGAAAGGATAAATTTTATTTGGCTCAACTTGGGTTGCAAAGGGATAATTTTGTTTTTCACAACTTTTTATGGCTAATATTTTTGGGTAACAAACGAGGGCCTACTTCATTGTCCTCATTGCAAATCACATTACCATATGCATCTCGAGATTAATTAAGTTTAGAGATATATTTAGCACGAATTTTGAGACAACATTTCACACATTTCCCATAACTGATCAAAACAAAGGATTGAGATCATCGACGACTTATTAAAACGCTGAAAAGAACTTGTGACAACCCGCTATCCGAAATAAAGGGTGGCCAGCCCTATACCCCGACAAAATAGGAAATCATGGATAATATCATCCTCAGCATCATGACAATATACAAAGTATAAGGAATAACCACTCTATATTCCAGAAAACGGGTTATCAAAAACTTTGATTTGAAATAAAAAGAAAAACATTTTTCAACAACCCATGATAGAAATAGAGGGTGGAAACCCCCACAAGCGCATATAAGAAATCCCGAAAGATACAAAGGACCGAATAAAACTTCGGTCAATACCATCCATACAACATACATAGAGTACCAAGTGTTACATAATAAATTCATTATACATTTACAACTGTTTGGGCAACAAGCCCGAATGAACTGAACCTAACTAGAAACGTAAACAGAGGCGTCTACTCAAAATCCCGTGAAACCCGCACCATGTCACGGCTCCTCAAAACATGTGGAAAGAAAGGTCATTACGGGCGACCGTGCAGCGGAACACCTGAACGGATAATATAGATATACATACACAACAAGAAAAGGAGAACCGGTCAGGGCCGGGTATATGTGATCAATAGATAAATGACAAGTATGATAATGATGCACAACTAAGCATGGATGATAGTCTAACATGTGAACGTCATGTAAGGAACTAAAACTGATGAAGGACCACTTAAAGTGAGATTCATAATAAACAGAATTAAAAGTGCTTATGAGCCTTTATCATCTTTCATCACATTTCAATAACAATCTTCATGTTTCCATTCTTTATCGGGAATATGATTATCATCATGTGCTCTATATGGCACTGATCTCAATAACATGCTCTTTGCGGCATAAGTTTGCTCTTTATGGAATTAATGTTCCGTCGAGTCCAACTCGATAATTAGAATAGTCATAATTACAAATATAACGATTCTAAGACCGCCCGTCCGGGTTTCCCCACTGGGCGCGCCCCTAAATAACCATCATCCTCCAGGGCCTAGCATACGACAACCTGGGATCCTATCGAAAACGTCGGGAAGCGGCCATATGCCTGCGGGGTAGTCAAGACCACACCAAAAAATCTCCTACCCATCGCAGAAAAATATAGAACAAGCGCTCATATGGCCTAGGACTATATCCACCCTACATTCATTAGCCAGGGGGCTTCACCTATCGCACGGACTTCCCTTAAGATGGTATTTAGAGAGGTGTGTAACCTTCATTTTATTTATTTCCATATCATGATTAGTAAATTATCATTTACCTTAACAATTTTCCCATTTTAAATAAATGTATAAGTTAAATCGGGACTACACGTGATGCGTACCGACATGACATCCTCGATAAGGAATTCAGACTCCAAAGTTATCCCCAAGGCCTCTTTTAGGCTTTAATATAAATCATCTAGTCAAATGTAACTCAAGTTGAATTCTAAGGTCTCCAACATTGACCTTAATATGTTCTAGACCCTTATAGAACTACTAGACAAAAGTAATGCCTAAACACCACTTTAAATTCTCCCTTGAATGAATCCTAGATGAACCCTTTCAAGTCTAGGATGTCGACCCAACTCAACTAGAACTCTAATCCCTATGTTTACTTCATTTAAGAAGGTCCCTAATCAATAATCCTAAAGAAAAGGGGTTAAAAATGAAAAAGAAAAAGTTGGAAAAATGCAGGGTACCCGAATCGATTCGCCCCCTTGGCCGAATCGATTCGGCCAGAAAAGTTGAGGTTCTGCATAAATGCCGAATCGATTCGGATGGGAGGCCGAATCGATTCGGTCAGAAAATCTGGGTTTCTGCATAACTGCCGAATCGATTCGGATGGGAGGCCGAATCGATTCGGTCACCAAGACCTGAGCACTGCCCCTAGCCGAATCGATTCGCCCAGGAGGCCGAATCGATTCGGGCCTGCGATTTTGCCAAGAATTGGCTATGGAGTCTTGGACTCCATTTGCTACCCAAACTCAATCTTCTCCAAACCAAACTCATATACCAACACTATAAGACACCAATGATGCTATCTAACATCTTAAAACCTCATGAATCATCTTGGGAATAAATCAAAACCCAAAACACATAATAAAACCCTAAGTTTGCTACACTAGGATTAATACACCATTATCACAACAATCATCTATCTCAAGACAACAATTTGCAAGTAAAAACTTGCCTTGATTCAGCAAATATGCAGATTTCTTGGTGTAGTTGCAATCTCCCTCTCAATCCAAAGCTTTCTCTCTTCTCTTCTCTTTTCTCTCTTAGGTTTAGGAAGGGATTTTGGGGAAATAGAAGACTAAAAAGGCTTAAGTCGTGACCTAAGACCAAATGCTCCACTTAATTAACCAAAAGTGCGATAAAATAATACGCGATAGCATAATTAAAGCACAACCAGTCAAAAATGCCCAAAACTATAAAATACAATATGGCACATTATTTGACTATTTTGCACGTTCCGGAATCAACTGCAACCTCCAAATTATTATTTGGACATTTTAAAATTCAATTTAGGTTCCGGTCTCATAATTAAGCCAAATATCATTTTATTTTCAGATGATATCAATAAGCATGACATAGCAATATTTTCCCATAATTATGATATGTATGCAACCTCATAATAAATATCAGCTTTCTACATTGAATCAACATTCAAATCATAACCCAACACTGGTCTCTAATTACTATACTAAGTAATTAATGTAAAATACGGTCCCATAAGCGAGGGTTATTACATACTCCCCCCCTTATGAGGGAATTTTGCCCCCAAAATTCAGGCGTACCTCATGAGAAAAGATGTGGATATTTCTCCCGCATCTCATCTTCGCGTTCCCAAGTCGATTCGCTTACATGATGATGACTCCAATGGACTCTCACTAGAGGCACCACCCTAGATCTCAACTTTCGCTCCCCAAACTCAAGGATAGCAACCGGTTGTTCTTCATAAGAAACATCGGGCTGCAATTCGATATCTTCGAAAGGGATGTGCCAAAGGGCACCTTCACACCTTCTGTACTTCTTCAAGGAGGAGACATGAAATACATCATGGATTTGTTGTAAGGGTTCCGGCAAGGCAAGTTGGTATGCTACGGGACCAACCTTTGCGATCACCGGGAAAGGTCCAACAAAGCGGGGTGCAAGCTTTCCTTTCTTCCCAAAACGTTTGATGCCCTTCATCGGGGACACCCGCACCAACACTTGGTCTCCAACCTCCAACTCCATGTGTCTCCTACCCGCATCGGCATAGCTCTTTTGCCGATCTTGGGCTACACGTATACGATTTCGAATAAGCTCGATCTTCGAAGAAGTGTCTTGGATCATTTCAGGTCCAAGGAACTTATTGTCACCCACTTCCAACCAACAAGCGGGCGATCTACAAGGCCTGCCATACAGAGCTTCATAGGGTGCCATTCCAATGGTAAATTGGTATGAATTGTTGTAAGCAAACTCAACCAACGGAAGATATTGTTCCCAACTGCCTTTAAAGTCAAGTATGCACATACGAAGCATATCCTCCAACATCTGGTTTACCCTTTCGGTCTGACCGTCTGTTTGAGGATGATAGGAAGAGCTCAACTTTAACTCAGTCCCCATAGCTCCCTGGAAACTCTGCCAAAAGTGGGACACAAAAATTTTATCTCGGTCGGAGACAATATTTAAAGGTACCCCGTGGAGTCTGACGATCTCCTCAATGAACAACTGGGCATAACGAGCGGTATCATAATCGGTGCGCACAGGCAAGAAGTGTGCCGACTTAGTCAAACGGTCGACAATCACCCAAATTGAGTCATGACCCTTTTGCGATCTAGGCAAGCCCGAAACAAAGTCCATCGAAATGCTCTCCCATTTCCATACGGGAATCTCGAGCGGTTGCAACAAACCCGCCGGTCGCTGGTGATCAATCTTAACCAACTGACAAGTAGTGCATTGAGACACAAACTCGGAGATATCCCTCTTCATACCCGCCCACCAGTACAAACGGCGCATATCTTGGTACATCTTGTCCCCGCCTGGATGTACCGTGAACTTCGACCCGTGGGATTCTGCCATCACTGCACGCCTCAAATCCCCATCATCGGGAACCAAAAGTCTTCCATGGAAGCGTAGTCCACCCTCAGAGCCTATTGAGTAAGACTCCGCTCCCTCAGACAACAACTGGCATATGTGGTCTTGACAAACTTTATCTCTCTTCTGAGCTTCCACAATCTTTGCTATAATCGTGGGAGTAACCGTCATCACTGAAAGGAATGCTCTCGCTCCGGCATCCTCCAGGCTGAGTTCTTTCCACTTAGCCTTCCACACCTTAGCTAAGTCCCCATCAGGCTTTCTACTCAAGGCATCTGCTACCACATTCGCCTTCCCGGGGTGGTAACGAATGTCAAATTGGTAGTCTTTCACAAACTCCAACCAACGGCGCTGGCGCATGTTCAAATCCTTTTGGGAGAATAAGTACTGCAGCGATTTGTGGTCGGTGAAAAGACTAAACTTTTCCCCCAAGAGGTAATGCCTCCATATCTTCAAGGCAAATACAACGGCGGCGAATTCCAAATCATGTACCGGATAGTTCCTCTCGTGAGGCTTCAACTTACGAGAAGCGTACGCAATGGGTTGCCTCTCTTGTTGAAGAACACCTCCTAACCCCAGAAGAGATGCATCGGTAAAGACGAGATATTCCAATCCCGGCTTGGGCAATGCTAGGACTGGAGCTGAAGTCAGTCTGTCCTTGAGTTCATCGAAAGCAGTTTGACATGAACTGTCCCAAACAAATCTTACTCCTTTCCGGGTCAAATTCGTCAACGGGCTAGCAACCTTAGAAAAGCCTTTAATGAATCGACGGTAATAACCCGCCAAGCCCAGAAAACTACGAACTTCAGTGGGCGTCGTGGGCTGACCCCACTCCTTCACTGCGACCACCTTACTCGGATCCACAGACACGCCTTGGGATGAGACCACATGCCCCAAAAATTGAACTTCCTTCAACCAGAAGCCACACTTCTCAAACTTTGCATACAATTGATGATCTCTTAATCTCTGCAGGACCAACCGCAAGTGAGCAGCGTGATCCGACTCTGTCTGAGAATAGACTAGGATGTCATCAATAAATACGATGACAAACTGGTCAAGGAAATCCCGAAACACCCTATTCATAAGGTCCATAAACACTGCAGGGGCATTGGTTAGCCCGAAGGGCATAACCAAGAACTCATAAGATCCGTAACGGGTCAGAAAAGCCGTCTTGGATACATCTTGCTCCCGTATCCTCAATTGGTGATACCCTGTCCGCAAGTCGATCTTGGAGAAATATGAAGCTCCCCTAAGTTGATCAAACAAGTCGTCAATGCGAGGTAAAGGGTATTTATTCCGGATGGTGACTTTATTCAACTCTCTATAGTCCACGCATAACCGGAGAGAACCGTCTCTCTTCTTCACAAATAATACTGGAGCGCCCCACGGTGAGGTACTACGCCTAATGAAGCCCTGCTCCAGTAACTTCTGAATCTGATCCCTCAGCTCCCTCATCTCTACAGGAGCCATACGATAAGGAGCTTTGGCGATCGGCCTAGTTCCCGGCATTAAGTCAATCACAAACTCGATCTCCCGACTTGGGGGTAATCCCGGTATCTCCCGAAAGACATCTTCAAAATCTCTAACGATCGGAAGAGAATCTAAGGGAACCATGACATCTCTAGATGCATCTTCCGCAATACAATATAGATAAGCACTCGTTCTCCCCTCCATACAAGGCATAACTACCAGGAACATCTCTTGTCCCGGAATCGCAAAAACTATACTCTTCCCGTAACAATTCACTATAGCACGGTACCTCGCTAGCCAATCCATCCCCAAAATTACATCATACCCGACCATATCAAGGACGAGTAAGTCAGCCTCAAAACACAAGTCACCAAGATTAATTCCTACGTTTTTTACATACGAAGAAAATCAATGAGCCATCGCCCATAGAGGATTCGACGCTAGTGAAAGTACTTTCAGCAGATTTTATCAAACCTGTAGTCTGAGCAAAACTTCTAGAAATAAAGGAGTGTGTAGCACCTGTATCAAATAGAATTCGACCCATGTGCCCCTGAATGAGAAGCTTACCCTCGATCGCCGGTGGTGCCGGAGGAGCTGGAGGAAGCAAAGCCTCCTGAAGATGGTAAACCCTTCCGTACTGCAATTGCCCCTGTTGAGGAGGAGCAACCGGATTAGGCGCTTGAGGCGGAAACTGTACATACGGCTGCTGTGGGGCCCTAGGAAGATGCCCTCCAACCAACTGAGGACATGCCCTCTTAAAGTGGCCCAGCTCCCCACACTGAAAACATTTGTTAGTCATGTTATCCTGATTCCTGCCTTGGTTATTCCGGAGTTGACCCGCACCTCGGCCCTGTTGGCCCCTACCACCATTTCCACCTCGACCTCCCTGAGGCTGCTGACCGCCTTGACCTTGCCTGTTATTATTACCACCAGCATTAAACCCACCAAAACGTGGACGCTTGGACGGATCCCCCTGCTGAGGACCCCTCTCAACCTGCTTGTTCCCCGAGGATTGGGACGAAGAAGATGTTCCCCCTCCACTCCCAACACCTCCCTGCCTCGCTGCTTGACCCACAGTAACAACCTTCTTCTTGTTTAGCAAAAACAATCTGTGCTCCTGACAGTGAAGCAAGGCGGCATTCATCACATCCCCAAAAGTCACCAGAGATGGATTACCCAGCAAATGTTGTTTTATTCTCCACTGTAAACCTCCCACAAACTTGGAGATCCTCTTTGATTCTGGAGTTACCTCATCCGGTATAAAACTGGCTAACCGGGTAAACTCTTCTTCATACTCAGCAACTGACCTCTCCCCTTGAACCAAATCCTGCAGCTTCCTCTGCATTTCCCTCTGAACTGCGGGAGGAAAATACTTCCCATCAAACAAGGCCCAAAAATTTGTGATGGACATAGTATCCCTCTGCTCGGGCGTCGTCATGGACTCCCACCAATGTAAAGCCGGTCCTACCAACTTGAAAGTAACGAGAATCTGCTTCTTCTCCTCACTACATTCCACCATCCTAAGATGGCGCTGCATATCTCTCTTCCATTGGTTCGCCTTGATAACATCCGAACCTCCCTCAAACTCCGGGGGATGTCCCTTAAGAAAAGATTCCCTCACCCGTTCCCAATGGGAAGGTCCCGTAGGAACTGGTGCTTCTTGCCCTCTAACTTGGGCTTGTGGCATTTGTTGGGCCACTGCAGTCATTGCGGCGTTGACAGCTTGAGCCACAATATTTGCCACTTCAGCGGCACTGATATTCCCCTGCTGCGGTGGAGGACCAAACTCATCCTCAACAACCCTATTACGTCTAACGGGACGTCCTCTCTTCGGCGGCATCTGAGATAAAGACGAGATAGAGTTAAAACATAATATAAGACAATCTATTTAACAGAAGATCGCATACATGGGCAGCAAAAACAATCCTGACATTAAGCTCTATATCAAAGAACGCTACGGTAGAACGTGACAAGTCCGAATAGATCCTAAAGATTCTAGAACCTGATGCTCTGATACCATCTGTGACAACCCGCTATCCGAAATAAAGGGTGGCCAGCCCTATACCCCGACAAAATAGGAAATCATGGATAATATCATCCTCAGCATCATGACAATATACAAAGTATAAGGAATAACCACTCTATATTCCAGAAAACGGGTTATCAAAAACTTTGATTTGAAATAAAAAGAAAAACATTTTTCAACAACCCATGATAGAAATAGAGGGTGGAAACCCCCACAAGCGCATATAAGAAATCCCGAAAGATACAAAGGACCGAATAAAACTTCGGTCAATACCATCCATACAACATACATAGAGTACCAAGTGTTACATAATAAATTCATTATACATTTACAACTGTTTGGGCAACAAGCCCGAATGAACTGAACCTAACTAGAAACGTAAACAGAGGCGTCTACTCAAAATCCCGTGAAACCCGCACCATGTCACGGCTCCTCAAAACATGTGGAAAGAAAGGTCATTACGGGCGACCGTGCGGCGGAACACCTGAACGGATAATATAGATATACATACACAACAAGAAAAGGAGAACCGGTCAGGGCCGGGTATATGTGATCAATAGATAAATGACAAGTATGATAATGATGCACAACTAAGCATGGATGATAGTCTAACATGTGAACGTCATGTAAGGAACTAAAACTGATGAAGGACCACTTAAAGTGAGATTCATAATAAACAGAATTAAAAGTGCTTATGAGCCTTTATCATCTTTCATCACATTTCAATAACAATCTTCATGTTTCCATTCTTTATCGGGAATATGATTATCATCATGTGCTCTATATGGCACTGATCTCAATAACATGCTCTTTGCGGCATAAGTTTGCTCTTTATGGAATTAATGTTCCGTCGAGTCCAACTCGATAATTAGAATAGTCATAATTACAAATATAACGATTCTAAGACCGCCCGTCCGGGTTTCCCCACTGGGCGCGCCCCTAAATAACCATCATCCTCCAGGGCCTAGCATACGACAACCTGGGATCCTATCGAAAACGTCGGGAAGCGGCCATATGCCTGCGGGGTAGTCAAGACCACACCAAAAAATCTCCTACCCATCGCAGAAAAATATAGAACAAGCGCTCATATGGCCTAGGACTATATCCACCCTACATTCATTAGCCAGGGGGCTTCACCTATCGCACGGACTTCCCTTAAGATGGTATTTAGAGAGGTGTGTAACCTTCATTTTATTTATTTCCATATCATGATTAGTAAATTATCATTTACCTTAACAATTTTCCCATTTTAAATAAATGTATAAGTTAAATCGGGACTACACGTGATGCGTACCGACATGACATCCTCGATAAGGAATTCAGACTCCAAAGTTATCCCCAAGGCCTCTTTTAGGCTTTAATATAAATCATCAAGTCAAAATGTAACTCAAGTTGAATTCTAAGGTCTCCAACATTGACCTTAATATGTTCTAGACCCTTATAGAACTACTAGACAAAAGTAATGCCTAAACACCACTTTAAATTCTCCCTTGAATGAATCCTAGATGAACCCTTTCAAGTCTAGGATGTCGACCCAACTCAACTAGAACTCTAATCCCTATGTTTACTTCATTTAAGAAGGTCCCTAATCAATAATCCTAAAGAAAAGGGGTTAAAAATGAAAAAGAAAAAGTTGGAAAAATGCAGGGTACCCGAATCGATTCGCCCCCTTGGCCGAATCGATTCGGCCAGAAAAGTTGAGGTTCTGCATAAATGCCGAATCGATTTGGATGGGAGGCCGAATCGATTCGGTCAGAAAATCTGGGTTTCTGCATAACTGCCGAATCGATTCGGATGGGAGGCCGAATCGATTCGGTCACCAAGACCTGAGCACTGCCCCTAGCCGAATCGATTCGCCCAGGAGGCCGAATCGATTCGGGCCTGCGATTTTGCCAAGAATTGGCTATGGAGTCTTGGACTCCATTTGCTACCCAAACTCAATCTTCTCCAAACCAAACTCATATACCAACACTATAAGACACCAATGATGCTATCTAACATCTTAAAACCTCATGAATCATCTTGGGAATAAATCAAAACCCAAAACACATAATAAAACCCTAAGTTTGCTACACTAGGATTAATACACCATTATCACAACAATCATCTATCTCAAGACAACAATTTGCAAGTAAAAACTTGCCTTGATTCAGCAAATATGCAGATTTCTTGGTGTAGTTGCAATCTCCCTCTCAATCCAAAGCTTTCTCTCTTCTCTTCTCTTTTCTCTCTTAGGTTTAGGAAGGGATTTTGGGGAAATAGAAGACTAAAAAGGCTTAAGTCGTGACCTAAGACCAAATGCTCCACTTAATTAACCAAAAGTGCGATAAAATAATACGCGATAGCATAATTAAAGCACAACCAGTCAAAAATGCCCAAAACTATAAAATACAATATGGCACATTATTTGACTATTTTGCACGTTCCGGAATCAACTGCAACCTCCAAATTATTATTTGGACATTTTAAAATTCAATTTAGGTTCCGGTCTCATAATTAAGCCAAATATCATTTTATTTTCAGATGATATCAATAAGCATGACATAGCAATATTTTCCCATAATTATGATATGTATGCAACCTCATAATAAATATCAGCTTTCTACATTGAATCAACATTCAAATCATAACCCAACACTGGTCTCTAATTACTATACTAAGTAATTAATGTAAAATACGGTCCCATAAGCGAGGGTTATTACAGAACTTTGAGTTAATCATAAACTCGGATTGATAAAAAAAACTCATAAAAAATTGAAAGGCTCAAAATCTCACCGGGTAGGACTAATCTCCACACTTATTCGTAAAGTCGTCAATTTTCTTTCAATTTCCATCTTCGGTCAATTTTGGCTTAGTGCATTATGATTGTTAACAATTTGAGACTTTAAATAGAATAAAGGTGATATTTTTGAAAATTTTAAATTCCAATTTTTATTTATTCTGAACAAAAATATTTTTGGCTTTTTCAACATTTTTCAAATTTTTTTTTTCTAAAAAAAAACACACTTGGAAAGAACATATGATCGAATCAATGAATCAATGAATCTAAACAATAAATGGGAAGAATATCCCACACCCCCTAACTTAAATGTTGCATTGTCCTCAATGTGAATCAAGAACACAACATAAAGAGAGGAAAAGAAAGATATTACCCAAATGGAGCGATCCCGATGAGTGTGAGTCCATTGAATCTACAAAACATGTTAGAACCAAGCATAACAAAAATAATAACAAAAACTCTAACTATCGAAACTAGACTATAATAAAAGAGAAAAAAAAAACTAACTATTTACAACCTAAAATTTGAACGTCTAATAAATCATACACTAAAAGTCGAAAAATTTGAGGGTCCACCCAAAATACAATTTGACTTTGAGGGATTAATGGTGTACCCTCATTAGGATGCATGCCTCCCGAAAAATAAGAATTCCGTTTGAAAAACGGAAGGCATGTGTGAGATGGAGAAAATGAACCATCACCAATTAAAAAATTTAACGGGATGATGGGGGGTTTGGGTGCTAGGTGCGACAAGTAGAATTGAGATCCAAGAAAAATATAATCACCTCCCAAAGGTTTTTCAAGTAGTATGGGGAGAGGGGCACACAAAAAGGAACATTCCATATTAGAAAACAATTCTAGCAAAGTGTCTTTGTCGGTAAAAGGTGTAAACGTTTCAGAATTTTCAACCGACTCATAGGAATCTAGCGGTACTTCTAATGGTTCAATAACCGTGAACGAAAATGGTGATGAAATAAACTCAATCTCAAGTGATTCATCATCACTTGGATATTGAATTTCAAGGGAGCAAGACTCACTTTCAATGAGATGTTCTTCAAAATTTTGAGGTGACACACAAGTCTCAACCTCCTCTTTGTTTTCCAAAATAGAACGCACATCATCGCAAAGTGTGACCATTTCCTTCACAAGACCATAATCGATATTCTTTGTGCTTTGGGTGGAAAGAAAATCCAGTACTCTTTTGGTTAGAAAAAGCGTGTATTCTTCCAAAGTAGGATCCCTTGGCTCTAAAACCTCGGATTCCTCATTTGGTTGAAAACCTTTTATAGTTTCACAAATATCGGAAGAAAAATCTTCATTGGATTCCCCAAAATGATTTTTTTTTCGATATTCGTTTTCAAGCTTTTCATACGCAAGATTTAGAAAGGCCTCACCCATGGTAATAGGTCGAGGCACAAATTCTTGAGAATATTTAATATAAATTTCTCTCCGATATTCATTTGCAAGCCTTTCATACTCCAGAGTTAGAACGGCCTCACCAATGGTAATAGGTCGAGCCGCGGAGTCTTGAGAATAAAAAGTTTGAAAACGATTACCATATGAACCATTATAATTACCGAACTCACCATGAAAAGACATGATTACCGAATAGTATGTAAATGGAAATTCGAGTACAGAGGTGTGCGGTTGAGGATTCTACGTTTCTTGGCGCTCAATTGTGCAAGGCTAAAAAAAAGGTTAAAAAAAATCCAAAGAAAAAAAATCTTTCGAAATAGTAAATCAATTATAATCTATAACAAAACATTCCCCGGCAACGGCGCCATTTTGATCGAGTGGAAAAACCGAGCGTCCGTGTAATACGCTAGTCGTTGTTATCGGCTTCCAACCTCAATACAAAAAAAAAATCTAAACTTTTAACTACACTTTTATGGAGTATAGTAGTAAGTCTGGGTATCGAATCCACAGTGAATGTTTTATAGAATTTAATTGATTTATTACTTCTAAAATAAAAATGAAAAAGATGATGATTGGGAAAATTTCTATTAAAAAATTACTTAAGAAAAACAAACTGAAAAGTGCAAAAGAAATTAGATCTGACAAATGGGAGAAAATAGGGTAGGGTACAATCCCTCAATCCTTAACAAATTACCGTATAGAATACTAGAATTGTAAATTAAAATTATTGACTAGATCCGGTCTTTATACATTCTAAGCATTACATATATGAGGTTCAAGCCCGCATCATATGAAATCAAAGATAGATTTAAAGCGGTGAATGAATCCAGTCTTTATATATTCTAAGCATTACGTATATGAGGTTCAAGCCCGCACCATACGAAATCAAAGGTAAATATAAAGCGGTGCTTTCACGATTCAATCAATATTTTAATTTAACCTCTATTTTCTACATAGATAATTTGCCTTGGATTGAGTTCATGTACCCCAACCCTTGGAAATTTAGCTAAACATGATTTGATTAAAGAACAAATTCATACACAAAATTATGGATCTACAAAACATGGTAAATAATTTGCAAGTAATAAAATAATAGAATGGAAAGAGTTTACTTGAATTCAGCAACAAGGAATTGAGATTCAGAATACAAACTAGGGTTCATAAAACTCTTGAGGAAATTGGAAATTTAACCTAGAAATTTGACCTAAAAACTCTCTCTAGAACTCTCAACCTAGCCTCCTAAAACTTGATAAAACAACTCCCCCTTTGAATGAATTAGGTCTTGGGCTTTTATAGTACGAATTTAACACGAATTAGACAGCCAATAGTGCTTGTGGAACAAGTTTTTCCAGCTGCACACGCCAAAAATCTGCAGAATTAATGCCAGAAATCTGTACAGCCGGACCGGTCCGGTTTCCACCCGGATCGGTTCTTTTTTTTCTGACCGGATCGGTCCTGTTCCCACCGGATCGGTTTGATTCCATCCGGATCCATCCTGTTTTTCTGGTTCATTTCTCTTCATTATCGCGCAACTTCAAAACCTCGTAACTTCTTTACCGTAGCTCGGATTGAGGTGCCGTTTTTTCCAGTGTTCTTTTAATTTAGAGATATTCAACTTTCTAGTTGGCCCCACCTCCGGACTAAGGCTGAAAAATTACGAAAATGCCCTTCAACTCTCCATTTCTTGGTTTCTTTCACTGTTTTGAGTTCTCCTTCGCACTAACTTGCATGAAATACCTGTAAAACACATGAGAAATACACAAAACAAGAAATACTTGCCAAAAAAGGTTAGTAGAATACATTTGAGACAAATCCAAGCTACTTACACTGCACGGAATCATAAAAATACTGAAATTAAGGGGATAAATGTGAAGAATATGTGCCTAAACAGAAAGCCACCATTGTCAAGAGCCCAATAAAAGATTAAAGGCAGTAAAAATAGAAAAAATTCCACAATGGGTCCAACATAGTTTAGTAATTAATCAATCAGAAGAAATAACTTCAAAACAATCATAAAAAGAAAAAAATAGAAATATAATTGTTTATCTTTCGAGGGAGTTTAGTTGAACATTAATGGGTTTGCACAATGAATCCTAGGTAAATTGATCGTTGCATAACACTATTGATTTGCAGAATCATCAAAATCTAGACTTGTGTGCATTGTGTTTGTTTGTTCATTAAGTTTAACATATAATTTCACTTAAGGCTAAATCATAGTTTAGATAAAATTTTATGGGCAATTAGAGATTCTTGAACATATTTAAGTGTTTAAGTCATAATTCATTTCCTTTAGTTCACGCCTATTCACCCCATCCACAAGTTTAGGCACATCGATACCATGCTACCGTGTAGCACTTATTATGTTTTGTGTCGTACACAACTTTTATTTTGGTCTTTTTTTTTATATCTCAGGATTTACCTTCTAGGGTTTCTTATCATATTTGGTTCCAAATTTTTTTTAGAATTTTGCGGTTCATTTGAACGAGACTGGATCTCGTTCGAACGAGTTAGAGTTCTCATTCGAACGAGTTTGAGTTCTCGTTCTTAACAGACTTCAAACAACCTTCCAATGAACTTACACTATTTTAGTTTGTTGGATGCTCGTTCAAATGTGGTTCAAATGAAAACTCCACTTAGTTCGAACGACATTAAATTCTCATTCAAATGAAGCATGTTTTTTCGTTCGAACGAGTATATATTTCATTCGAACGATGATTAAAATTGATTTAGAGCTTGGGAGTTCCGTTTCACCTTATATTTCCTTCATTTTTGCACGCCTTGCTACCCAGAATCCACCATTGTTCGGTAAATCTTCCTCCAAAGCTTCCTTTTTTGGGTGAAAGCTTCATCGTTTCACTACTTATTGCTCATATTTTCATGTATTTCCTAGTTTTTCACTTGTTTTGTGCTTTTTTGTAGATTTTTGAGAATAAAATGAATGGGACAATTTCTTATACAAGTTTATGATTTTTATCACTCCATTTTTAATAGACATGTTTATTTAGTTAGTCATTTTAATTTTTTAGCACTTGTTTTATCACTTGTTTTATTTTTTATCACTTGTTTTAATTTTTATTTGATTTAGTTAGTCAATTTTATTTTTCCCCTTGTCTCAGGTGAGTTGTAAATAACCAGAATTAATTTTTGAAGAAAAATATTTATTTTGTGGGTATTTATGACACACATTGTTTGCGCATCACTTTTGCGTCCATTTGATACATTGATTTGTTTCTTATTATTCTATATTCTACTGTGTTGTGGTTTGTTTTTCGCGGGGGTTCATATGGATTTTGGATGGAGATAGGCTCTTAGAGTAGTTGTTGTGTTGGAGATAGGACTTAGTTTCTAGATTTCATACACTTACCCTTACTTACTACTTATATTAGTTTCCATGGAGGGTGGTGGTAGGCGTCGCCGTTCTATTTACTCTGGCACTGTCGATGAGCCCGGCTCATCATCTTATAGGGCACAAGCCTCTCAGGTCAATAGGCCGTGTTTTTCAACGGAGAGGTGAGTTAGTCACGTCTCTTACGAGTTTTACTATTCTCTCAGCTTCCATATTCGAGCTATTGTTAAAGAGAGAGTGTTCAAGGTGGAGGAGTTTGGGATGTATATGGTTCCCACATGGCTTGTTGGTAGAGGCTGTGATCCTCTTTTTCACATTTATGATGCCATCCTTCCTGACATTTTTTGGTAACATTACTTTTAGGCAACTGAATCTTCTGCCGAGCTATGATCTTATATTTGTGGAGTGGAGGTGCCTGCCACAACTGAAACCATCACCTTTATGCTTCAGATCCCACGAGTGCCTGAGGTCACTTTCCATGGGCATGTAGCGGGTCATCCTGAGCTCGATGAGGTTATTCATCTTCCAAGATCTTCACCCAAACATCACCATCATGCTTCATCAGCACTTACATGCTAACTACCAAATACATAATTGGTTTACATCATCTTCTATCTATTCGAGGGCTAATCATACACATATTTCCTTGGACATCATTCATTTTATGTATGCAGTCAGTCAGGACTAGCGTAATGATCTCTTTACTATTATGATGTTAGTCATGTCATTCATCCCTAATACTGGAACCATGCATATCCTTACTACACTTCCTTATGGCATCTTTGTATCATGTATTTGTATCACAGATCAGGTTCCTCTTATGCCTGATGAGGTTGAGCAGACTGGCATCTCACTAATCGATGCGAACACGATGCCGATCCTATAGACACCTCCCAGTTGAAGCTCGATATGGATACTTTACCGCAGATTCTTCATCATTTGGAGGAAGTCACACTTCTTAATTTACAAGTCCTCTTCCTGAAGATATTCCATCTCTGAAGACATGTTCCATCCTGGATGTGACTATGTATTTGCTTGAGGAGGAGACACTAGCGAGGCTACTTTTGCAGGCACATCTAGCTATGTAGCGGTAGGCAACAAATGCCATGATGGTGCATTTTGAGGTGGATGCACAACAAAGGGATTTACAATAGTCTTAGAGCATCCACAATGGTGGATGCTCTCAACATGTAAAGTTACAAATTCACATGGAGTCTTTACCTTTCGTGGCTGCATGTTTCCACACTGGTGATAAGTAAACATGAATAAAGGTTATGAGAGAATAGTTCCTATGAACCACTATTGTTCGTAGGAAGTAACAATACATTTCTTACGAACAACATTTGTTCGTAGGAAATATTACGAACAAATGTTGTTCGTAAGAGCCCAAAAATATAATAAAAATGATTATTTATATTTCTTACAAACTTCATTTGTCCGTAGGAATTCCTACGAACAAATGAAGTTCGTACGAAATATTTGCAAATTCAGTAAGTGTTCTGTAACTTTACAAACCCACTACCATTTATCCTACAAAATTGGTTTCGTCCAATCCCTTATTGCAAAGCTTCTGATGTGTAAACTTACAAATTCTTTTGGCTTTTAGTATCACCACTATGGATGCTCTTAGTCTACTACCTTTTTGGACAAGGTAAGACAGAGATAGAAGATCCATGGTGCAGGATCATTGGGCATAAGTCACCATGATGATAGAGGTGCTAAAAATTGATGATGTTTACTTATTTTGAGACACTATTCATTCTGATGTATCTAGATATTGTTCTTTTGGGGGTTGTACTATGATGATCGTGTATTGATACACTATTTATTTATTTATCATCATGTATCGATGTGGATGTGGACATATATTATATCGTTTATGTAGTTATGATTTTATTTCATGGAGCTCGTATATTGATGTGGATATTTTATTTATATGTTCATCGTCTTGATTAAGGGTGGCAACGGTTCGTGTCGATCTGGGTTCGTGTCAGGTGACAAACAAATCATGTCAAAAATTCATCCACCCAAACACAATTCGTTTACCAAATGAGTGGAAAAATAAAATTCATACACGATTTGTTTACTTAACGAATGACACAACACGACCCGTTTACACACGTTAAATAAACGAATGGTTTTGGCCCGGTTCACCCGTTTAACCCGGTTCATTCATTTAACTCGATTCACCCATTTAATCCGGTTCACCCATTTAACACGATTCACCCGTTTAACCCGGTAACCCTGTTACTTTAAAAATCTAGAGAGGAAACAACTTATTTATACTTAGTTAAGAATGGCGAATTTCCATAACAAATCGATGTGGGATGTTTGGATTTCTGGTTGTGAACGGGTTAACGGGTTGTAAACGAGTTAATGGATTATAAACGTGTTAACAGGTTGCTAACGGGTCGCGGGTTCTAAACGGGTGAAGGGTTATAAACAGGTGATGGGTTGTAAACGGGCAGCGACTCACACGGGTTATAAACGGGTGACGGGTCACTAACGGGTTTCACGAATATACACGAACCTGATTCGTTTTCTTAACGGGCTAGGCAAGTCCACACATTTATGACCCGAACCTGTTAAGGCTATAGCCAAACCCGCTTAAAGTGTGTTGATTTAATGTCGGGTTAATGGGTTGTGTCGCAAATTGCCACCCCTGGTCTTGATTCGTTGTATGCTTTATATATCTTTATTGATACTTTGTTTTCATCCATATTATGTGGTTGGATTTATACTACTTATCACAGTTTTTTTATATTGCTTATATATTTTATGTGATGTTTTCTAGTAATGCATTATTTGTTTGTTAGATATGATGTTTACCATTTTCTCTCCTCCCTTTGTCTTTTTCAATAAAAAATGGGGGAGATATCTTTGATGTAGGGGCAGTAGTATTGTGATTATACTAACATTATTTATAATACTTTTTATTCCTCTGTACTTCAAGTGGTATTGGTGTTTCTTGTGTGTAGGATCTTTATGAGTTTCACATTAGTTGGCTACACCATTGTAACACCCCTCCTATTAATATATTGGGTGTCCAGCCCGTGATCAAAATAAAATGTTTATCTCATATGGCTCATTCTCAGTATTACAATCGAAATATTTTTAAGTTACTAACCATCTAGTAATTTAATTAGATTGGTGCCAAATTTTATCCTTCATTAATTAAAAATATGCAGAGGTAAATAAGGATTAAACCATCAATCACAAACTGATAAATAAATACAATACCGATGAATAATATAAATAGAAGTAACTGAATCAACTATCACTTCAATAATGAAATACAACAATAAATTGGAATACAAAATGATCAAATAAATAATTGAATACTAAAACTGAGGGTGACATGCCCAAATGACTAATGGAGTAAAGATCCTACACTAGAGATAAGTGAACGAATCTCTATAGCAAGTCCTGCAACTTCAACATGAGTTGCATCTTCGCAATCTTGCATAGAATATTCAATTGGCATCCCTCTGGCTGAAAACCTAAAATATTTTGAAAAAGATTTTGACATGGGTCAGAGCCCAAGTAAAATATTTTGAAAATATTTAGCAAGTAGTTAAATTGCAGTAATTAAATATGCAAGTACACTCTTCATGTTAAAGTTAGTGTCGCACTCTCTTGAGGTATACTCACCCCTCTTCTAATATGCACCCCTAACGCTTGCCTTATAACCTTCCTACTTAAGCTACCCCACCTAACTAGTCATACCATGCCTCTTTCTACATATTAACTCGTTGCGCCCACCCGTATTGCCCATACAATACTTAACTGGATTATTTATATCAATTAGCCAAATATGAATTTCTCATTATATGTTTAATTCTCCACCCACTAGGATTATCTTAGATGTCACTATCTTTCTCATCTACTAATTACGCTCCGTATAATAAGTCATAAGCGTATTTATCACTTCGTTATATATATACTAATACGACACCCCTAGGCTGAGTTGCGGTGCATGTATACTATGCTATCATATCCCGATACATCATATACCAAGAACATATAATAGAATAAAACACAAGTATATATATTTATTATTATAATTATATATACAATACAACACCCCTAGGCTGAGACCGGCAGTGCATGCATACTCTGTTATCAAGTCCTGGTACATCATGCAATGTATAAAGGACCATTGGTTTAGTATCTCACTCGAACCATCATCCCAAATCACACATATTGTAAGAGAATATAGTTCCAAGCCTATGGACTATGCACATACCTACCCACCCATATCACCGGCATCACTATCATTATCACAGATAGCCCGTACCTAGGTTCTATATTCTGAGGCACAAGTCAAAAATCCCCCCAAAGGGTTATCAGGATATGACTGTCCCTACGTGAAAACTTACCATGATAGAAAGTAGCGTAGGTATGTCATAAACATAATAAATCATACATATCAGTATAGGTATACACATAACCTATATCATATATCCCATACGTAGAATATATATCTCTCAAATATCCTATGTATTATTAAATTTCAATTTATACTTCTTATCGTATATTCTCGAGTATCCCTCACTACTCAATGTATGCCAATTATCCTTTCAAATATTTTAGTAGGTAAGTCAATCAAATTCTACTGATCTAAGGCATAAGTTCACTCATTCCCAAATTTTGCTACATTTTAAACTATGTTGATTAATCTCATCAATTTCACATTGATTAATTTATTAAAATAGTGTCACCCATGTACAATACTCCGATTCACTCACTCCGTAAGTATCGTTCCTCTACATAATTAATTCTACAAATCCCAAATATTAGTTCACACCTCTCGTTTCATTTAATATTCAATAATTTATTATATTTTCCAATAATAAATTAATCTAGCCACTCCGTGATCAACTCTTGACACACTAGCCTGTAAATATTCAAGTCAAAATCCTCAACTCATTTTTAAATAAATATTAACTTACATTCATATTTTTTCCAGTAATCACATCACAATCAACTCCGTATCCTTATTTCATCCGAATTTTCCATTCGAATCCATACCCCGAATTCATTCCCACCAATTCCAAGGTAAAAATAACGTTCCTCAATATTTTCCAGACTTACACACTCATCTACGGACATCCCTAAATAATCTAGATTTGATTTCTCCCAAATAATTTCGATTTCAGACATCCTTCCGTCATAAAATCATAACTAATTAAAAAAATCATAAAAATACGAAACTGGCGGTCGCATGGTCGTAACGAAAAGATCGATCTCCATGTCCAAAACCTAGGGTCATTAATCTCGTTTGAACGTGCAATGTCGTTTGAAGTGCGTTGTTCAACTTCTTATTCTTCGCTGATCACTTTTCTGTACTGCTTCTCTGAATGTAACCCGATGAAGATAACCTAAAATCCACCTCTAACATGGTTTTCAATCATCATAGTACACTTAAAAATCACCTATTTTCATCAAATGTTATAAAATCACCGAATTGGGTTTTCACGGTTTCGTACATTCGTTTTCAAAATTTCAATTCTATAATCCCAATTACTTCACATCTACTACTGGATATCTAATATAATTCGAATTTCAACCTCACTAAAGCATAGAACATCATCAATCGCATAATTAATCTCCACAATAACCTCAAATCATCAAAACCCATTTTATGTAATAACCCACACGTAAAAATGAATTTCTTTATCACACCCACTATGATATGAATCGAATTATTGCAATTCAATTGAAATGAAGTTTAACTACTTGCCTGGATAATTTGTAGAGCCTGATTTCTTTGTTGTAGATAATATTTTTGATGAAGGACACAACAATCTCTTCTTGATTTGGCTCCCCAAAGCTCTCCCACTTGATCCCTCTTTTCTCCTCTGTAACTAGGGTTTTTCTTATTCGAGTTGTGTCTATCACAACCTCTCTCACGTAGGTTTTATTAGGTGAATCTCTAAATTAAGTCTATGGGTCAAATTAAAATGACCCAAACACCCCTGTGTGAGCCCGGTTATGCCTCAAAATGCCTCGAGACCCAATTACTACCCCCGGATACTCTTTTCTCACTATTTCAACCGTTATAGACTCAACCGTGCACTCCAAATTGCCATCCCATCTACTTAACTAATATCTCCAATTTCAACCTCAATTTATGACACATGTATTCTTAAAATGAAATAACCCGAATTAATTTAAATCTTAATTCTCCAAATAAATTGAATCTTCCAAATTAAATAAATTCTCCAAATTATCAATTTAGTTTAAATTCTAGTTCACCAAATTAAATAAATTATTTATCCTCATAAATACGAGGTGTTATGATCATGATGACTTTTAGAGTTTCTACTAGGTCCATTTGTCTGTACCCAATGTAATTTAATTTTGGGATTTTTTGGTTTGGCATATGATTGGCTTGCGTCTTGGCTAATATAATTCACATTTTTTAGTTTTATCTCGGAATAGCCAAATGGGGAGATTTGTAAAGACGAACTTCCAATTGAGTCAACTTGTTTGTAATTAACATAATTCAGGACAAAACTGTTTGAGTTATAGGTTAGATTTTTAGTTGTGATCCCGCTAAGCCTATGACGTGAAGTGTTGAAGATGTTGTGGCAAAGCTTCAAAAATATATTTTGTCGTGTTTCGAACAAATTTTTATCTTCGCACATTCACCAAGTATCTCAAAAATATGAATTCACTATTGAGTTATGAGACCTTGGATATATTTTAAGGATGAAATTTAACTTAAAATGTTTTGGAACTTTATTTTTAAATTTATTTTCTAAGTTTATTTCGTTAGAATGAAATAAAAGTGCATTAGAACAAAATGTGAGTTTCGTTCGAATCGACATATAAGTCGGTAGAACGACATTAGCTTTTTATTTGAAAAGACGTTCGATGTTTTATCAAATGTACTTAAAACGAGCTAGCACTATTTCAATTCATTTCAAACTCATTAGATGCTAGTTGAAATGAGAATGGGATCTCGTTAGAATGAACTATGTTTGTTCACACGAGATGGCATTCTCGTTTGAATGAGCTCAGTTTTCATTCGAATGAGACACGGCCTCAAAATTCATGTTTTCCTATTTAAGGATGTTTAAACTCGGAAAATTTAAGAACACTTTGCATAAAATGATTTTTCACCTATTTGCAAAAGTTCCTAAGTAATACTAATATCCTTTTGTTTTCAAGATCCAAGTTTTAATAATTCATGTGCTTTTGGATCTTGATTTTGCACCAAGTTTATTTCTTTCATCTAGAGAAGAAATTTTTTCATGCAGTGGACTCCGTACATGCTGATTGCAGTGAAGAAGATGTAAACTCCATGTTCCTCTTCGTAGACGGTTGTTGAGGCTTCATCGGTGGATACCGAGGTGTGCATGGACTCATGTGATGTGGACACTTGTGTAGGTTCACTCCTTTATTTCTCTATGGAGGAGCGGTCTACCGTAGAAGAGTATCAAGGCTTGTGGTGGATCGAGTCATTGAGTAAGTCTATTGTCTACTCTTATAATTCCTTATCATAGTGGATTGTCTGGCCTGGTCATTCGAGGTTTTTTCCCTCAGTGGTTTCCTAGTACATCAACGTCTTGTGGATTGTGCTTTATTTTATTTTATCTGCTTGATCACCTAGGTGCATGCTATAGGACTTAACGGATAAAATTTGACTAAATAAATTTCCGTCAAGATTTAGTTAAAATTGAGAAAATTTTGAAAAGTATTGTCTTTGCCTAAAGTACACACAGTAGGTCCACTCTCACTCCTAGCCATCTAAAACTACACAATTACGCCATTAGTTGCATCTGGTTCACTTCTCTATACCTTAAGTCCTACATGGACTTGTTACCCTCACCATAAACTTCTCTTTTATTTGTAAAAAAATAGAGAAGAACCAAAAACATTTTCTTTTCAATTACCCTGATATATATAACAAATTTAAGACTCAAGTAAATCAATATATATAAACTCTGAAGTGTAGATTGATAAATGAAAACTTTGGGGTGGAGTAAATTAAGTTTTTTGCAAGAGGAAAAAAAATGAAACTAAGAACGGAAAGAATGAGCTAATGGGGCATATTAAATCCTGTCAAATGCAAAATTATAAAATAGGTATAAAAAATTTCTACACAATGTAAACTTACAAAATAGGTATAAATTTTGTCAAATGAATCATGGTAAAGAGGCATCACTATCAAATAATCCATACAATTTAACCATAAAAGCACATTCAATCAAAGAAAAAACTATTAGATCTAACAGTAGCATAGTACATAAAATAAAGCAAACATGTATCTCCAATCCTAATAGATGAACACCTATAAAATAAAACTAATATCATAACACCAATAATTTATTTTTACAAGAATTAAATCATTAAGATCTGAAGAAAAAAATCATGCAAGTCTGATAAATCACATTTGAAATCTTTAAATGTTAAACTCCAAAAATCCTTACACTAAGAATACCTAATCAAGACCCCTAAACTAATAAGACCTAAATCAGTTTAAGAAATGTAAAAACTATAAAAACTTGAGAAGTAACCATAAAATGGGAAAAATATAGGGAGAAAAGGCATAATAATATCATAACTTGTTGAGGGAGAAACATCTTAGAGGTGATGAGCGATGGTTTAAGAAAAAAGTGGATAGATGGATTCTCCAACTGAAAACCCTTAACAAATGGAATTATTTAAGAAAAAACATGCAAATTTGTGGAAAAAAAATCATTATACTAAGTAAGCACACATGCACATCAAACAAGGCAAGTATAATAAATGTGCAAATTTGAATTAATTTACCTAGTACATGCCTATTCCAATGGCGCATTTGGGCAATTTTAAGCCAAACAGGGCAAAATGTAATAAACTTGCAAATGTGAATTACTTTACCCTATTACATGCCTATTCCAATGGCAAAAAGTAAATCAAGTAAGTAATTGTTAACCACTTAAAGACATACACTACTTACATTAAGTGTATCGAATCCTAAAATAGTTTTGAACTACATTATTTCTAAATGGATGATGTTTTACTTTTAAACTAATTAAAAAAGAAAAATTGATCTTACTTTACGTTCTAAAAGCAAACATGAAAAAAAAAATCCAATTCCCACATTAAAAACTTATAAGTAAATTCGTCATATGTGTAGAGCTGAAACAGAAAGACATAAACTAAAAGACAAAGTGGTGACATTAAACAATACTTTATTTGAAAAATTATGAGTTAAATAACTCTTTTGATAATGTGCAACAATAGCTCATTATATTTTTGACAAATTTGAGGTTAAAGGACCTTTTGAAGTCGATATAAAACCCCATATTCTTCTATAAACAACCAAATGTTGATGACCTACTAAATGCCTCAAGTCGATTATAATTATAAGTTTTGAACAAAATCCCAAAAATAGCCACAAATTCAAAATATGCAATAGGATTTCTCACCTTAGAGATGTTATATTGGGCAACAAATAAACTCTCCATCCAGTTCAAGGTCAAAAGCAACAATATTTACATGAAGAAAAAGGGGAAAACTAAGTTATACTAAGTACCTGTTATGTCGTGCGAGGGTACCTACAAATTAATAGTGATGGATCACTATTAAATCTATCCTGGGACATGATTATTGAGTAGAGTAGACATTAATCCCAATATATTGACACTTAAATTACCAGTCCATACATAGTTATATAGTTTTCAAAAGAAAAGGAATTAAGTAGAAAACTCACAAAACAATTGCAAACACTTAAATAGGAAATTTTTTCAAATGATCGCCTACATGTTGTCACACCAAAGGTGACTTGAATTTTTCATACAACAACCCACCAACACAAACTTAAGAATGAAGAAGCACCTATTTCTCTTTCTATCTACTTGCATCCTTTTATAAAAAAACTAAATTAATTTTCATTTAGAAACTTTATTAAATGAACGTGCATCCATTCAGAAATTGTATTCAATGAATACAACTCGTTCTTAGCTATCAGTTTGATTTGAAACATAAAATAATAAAAGACACTCTATGAAATACACCAATGGACTATCCAAGAACTGAATGTACTCAACTTGAAGTGGGCTCAAAATATATTCAGTATATTTTCTACATGGATAAAATTGAGAAGGAAAAAATAGTATAAGTATAATGTGATAGAGAAGCATAAAGGAGTCGTTGACACCATAGCCGTAAGTACAAATAAAAGGCATTTTAGTATGGCACATAAAATGGGGGTCCCCTTAATGCCAATTTGTGGATAATTTAAACACATAAATATGGTTTATGAATAAAATTATAAATTTCCCTTTTCCACTTAAATTACACTTATAGTATGATAAATTGTTATTGTATAACATTCCAATGCACCGTGTAATACCCCGTAATTTTAATGCCTTTTAAAATAGGTTATATTTTTTTTAAATTAATGGATTAATTAGATTTTCTTATTAATTAATTCATTCGGGTTTATCCGAACGGTGGATATTAAAATGGATGATTCTTAATATTACTTAAAGATATTTAGGTAACATATGAAATGTGATGTCATTGATATGACTGTATGATATAAATTCGGTAATTTATATTTTTAGTCAGACGCGGTATGGGACGTGTCGGGACTAGTTTATTAAATTAAAAAGGAAATTTATTTTTC
The DNA here is from genome assembly GCA_949130495.1 of Sambucus nigra. Classification (NCBI taxonomy): domain Eukaryota; kingdom Viridiplantae; phylum Streptophyta; class Magnoliopsida; order Dipsacales; family Adoxaceae; genus Sambucus; species Sambucus nigra. The sequence continues at coordinate 240,729,053 of OX422218.1, read as the reverse complement.
TATCGATCTAATAGTCATTTCGACTGCGTCGTTGCGTCCGGAAGGTTCGAAATAGTCAGAAAAGTCTATTTGGATGTCAATTTTGAGTCTCGGGTCATTTGGGAATGAATAGACAACCCGAAAGGTCATTTTGGTCATTTTTCTAGGGGGGATGAATAGTGTTACGGATTTGGAACTATTATAAGTGTTTGTAGATTAAGTGAATGGGAGTTATTCATCTCCTCTTCACAAATAAGAGAAGCCATCTTCCTAGAGAGAAAATAAGAGTGCTTGGGAAGGGAAAAGTCACTTGGGAAGGTGAAGAACTAAAAACCAAGGTTCACCACCACCAACCACCACCAGCCACCACCGGAGTTTGACCGGAGAAGGGACAACCACTTGAGATAAACTAAACCAAAGGATCAGACCTACACTAAAGGCAAGTGTTTAATAATGGCAAATTCAGTTTGTATATTGTCCATGTTAGAAAAATATGAAAAGAGAAGATTATTATTGTTTTGGAAGAAATAATGGATCATTAAATGGATTTCTGGAAAACTGAAATGATATAGGAATTTAACTCATGTGTTAGGATGTTAATAATCCACAAATTAATCATGAATTTGTTGAAGAAAAGATGGAAACCATTGTTATGTTCTTGAAGAGGTTATGTTAATAAATTTCTGGGATTAAAGATATAAACAAGATTTTTAATCCAATCCTTTGATGATTCTAGGATGTTTAGAGTATTGGAAATCGTTCATATATGTTGTTATATCATGAAGTAAAGTTTATAAGACATTTGGGATATTTAGATGAAGGTTTAAATGATCAAAAGTTGTTAAACCCGTAGTTGCAGAAAATGCAGAAAATGTAGGCCTGGACCTGAGGGATCGATCGATCGACCCCCACCTTCGATCGATCGACCTCCCCAGTTTAAGTAATGTTGTCTCTTCTTAAATGTTGATTCTTATCCCGAAACTTTTATGGATCTTTGGTGATTATTATTTGAATATTTTGGGACTTAGAAAATATCAGTAAACCCTTGTTAAGATTTGAATTAATTGGATTTAGATTCAAATGATTTTAATGATGAAAATTATATCGAATGAAATTTCGGTTTCTAAATTCGTTTGTTAATCTCCGAATGGTGATGTATGAGGATTTAAGATAGGACCAGTAGGGGTGATTTTATATATTATCTGGGTATCCTTAAGTTTACAAGAAGGTTTAATCCTAAGTGAAAAAAATATGTGTTTATAAGAGAATTGAAACTATCGGTTTTAACCTTAATTAAAAGGAGAACTAAACTCGTAGTAGTTCGGGAGAAATAATGTTATGGACCAGTAGGATATTAGTAATTTCTTACTGAATATAAGATGAGGAAAAACCTATTTGAATCTTACGAGATGGGAGCTTAGAATACATTTGGTTGAAAGAGGTTATGAGGTTATCCCGATCGCATAGTTTAAGATTTCGGACCTCCTCGATTGACAAAGTTAAGTAGTAGTGTATTGGAGGGGTTCCTTGTTTGTATTTCGCTTCGCGAGACGCTCCGCGCATGAACCTTAACGGCGTCGGTAGTGGAGAGATGTTATAGGGTGCGAGGGTAATTACATTATGAAGTAAAGATATGATATTTTAAAAAAGAGATATAATGCTACGTATGGGAAATATCTTAGGGTAGTGATAATTACCTTATTGATATTATATTATAGGTATGATAATACCTATTTGATTGATTGATAAGTTATGTGTATGACATACCTAGCTTACTTGCTATCGGTGGGAGGTTTGCGCGTGAGGGCAGTCATATCCTGATGAATCCATGGGATCTTTGATTTGTCGCTCGAGAACATAGGTCTATGAAAGACTTATCGGGGAGTTGATAAGTCCGCTGACTGTGGGTGCGTAGGTATGTGCGTGACCCATGGATACGAGAACTATGTTCGCCTCCAATTTATTTGTTGTTGTTTGTGGTTCGTGGAATCTTACCGAACCTGTAGTCCCCTATTCGGCGACCTGCGATGATGGGACTTGATAGCAGAGTAATGCATTGCACCGAAGCTGTGACTCGGGGTGCCGTATTATATATGAATATATATATAATGGATTAAATGAATGAATAGATATATTGTGGTTAAATCTATCTACGGTGTTAATTGTAAATAACGGTAAATATAGAAAGTTAATGGAATTTAGTTAATAAATGTTTATGCTTATAGAATTGAAAAGCTTAACTCATGATAATGAGTAACGATTCATATTAATGATTAATGATTCATGTTAATGAGAAATTAAATCATAAAGGAGAAATGTAAATGGATAATAATGGGACGTATGGTATGGGACATACGGGGATTATGATATGGGAATGGAACTGTAATATGAAGATTAGAAAAGAGGAACCATTAACTAGGAGGTTAGTAGGAAACGTTAAGTGTGCACTCTAGTTGAGAGGTGAGTATTGCAAGTGAGAGTTGGATATAACATGTACATAATAAATGCTTTATTGCACTTGTTAAATACTTGCTGTTTTAAAAATACTCTACACATTCGGGCTCTGACCCGTTTGCTTGCATATTTTCTCTTCTATTGTATCTCTATATCAGGTGTCCAGCAACAGGGACGCCAACCATAGTTGATTGTGACGAGCTAGGGAGCTATGGGAGTTTTGCTTAGACGCTTATCATCTTTTGATTCACAGTATTCTTAGTTATGGCATGTCGCCCAAAGGATTCAGTTATCATTTCTATTGAGGTCAAATTCTATTATATTCGGGACTTTTTTATACATTTAACATTGTTGGGTTTATTGTAAAGGATTTATATTATATGGGAATGTTCAATTCAGATGCCTTTAAATTCTTTTGTGTTATTTATTGTGTTACCAGTTTTGTAGAATAAAATGGGTTGTGTTCGTCTTATAAAAATGAAAATGGATTTGTTGAAATTTAAATTGGAAAGTTTTTAACACCAGCTTAATTGGGTATTGGGTGAGTTGTAAATGTTTTCGACAGTGATGCTAAGAATGAGCCAACTGTATATTCTGTTTTAATTTGGTATAGGACTGGCCACCCGGTATTTAATTAGGCGGGGTGTTACAGGTGGTATCAGAGCATCAGGTTCTAGTGTCCTTTAGGATCTGTACGACTTACTGTGTTTTCAGCTTAGCGTTCTTTGATGTAGAGCCCTATGTTTAGGATTGTTGATCTCTTTGGTAAGATTCCGTATATATCAGTGAATCTTATTTTCGTTCGGGAATGATCGAACAAAGAAGTATGGTAGATGAGGGCCATTGGATGGATAGTAGAGATCGTGCTTAGGAGGTTATGAAGTATGTTCGAGGATGATGACCGTAGTCAAGGTCACCCCTATTATGGAAAAATTGAGGAGAGCCATCAGTAGAAGTTCTTGAAATGAGGGAATTGTGTGAAGGCAATATATTGAAAGGCTTGGGTATATAGTGGAGTGTGATTTAACTAGAACTGAAAATTTGGAGTAAAATTTTCCTAACTCATCGGAGCAAAGTTATAATATTGGGATTCAACAAATGAGGTTATGTTTTCTATCTAAGGAAGTTTGAGGCGTATTGATTTTTGTAGTGATTGATGTTGTGTGGGCAGGGTTGCTAAACTTAGCCTATAGCATTGTTATTTACGTAGACTCACTGAGGGGTGTGGAACACCTATATATATTACATGTTATCACGTGGGTTTGATTTGTATCATGGGATTACTTACCTAGAGCATGTCCGAGTATGATTTGATTATCGGCGTGCATTGATTTGTGGTATATGAGAACATATGTCTGCATCTTGTCTTCTATAAAAGAGTAGATGCGTAGACCCTTATTGAAATCTATAAAACCAAATTTTTGTTTTAAAATCGATAAACCTCTTACTTTTAAACCAAATTTTTTATATATTATTAACTAAGGACCTTAGGAGTTTCGATGACCGACTACTTTAGGAAGTAGTGTATCGGGGTGGTTCCTTGTTTGGATTTCGCTTGCGAGACAACCCACGCACGAAACTAATAACCGTTGGGAGTCGAAATAAGTTAGGTCTTTAGTATCTGAGTTTAAAACCTTTGCGACAAATATTATAATGAAAGTGTTACGACAGGGTGTATGGGCGCCCTGGATGATTGAATGGTAGTAATTTTCGAAATTGTAAAAGGTAAGTAGTTGGAACTTCAGGATTTGTTTATTCATTGTGTGAGGCTCAGTTTTTCCCAAAGTTTGTCACAAGGACGGTATAGGGAAGATTAGGAATAGTCTAAATCTGATTCAGTTGAAACTATATGGTGAGGCTTGGCGTATAACATCGATAGGGATTTTGTTAATGTATTGTATGGGCGGTACATCTTGGATTTCTTGCGATGTGAGATTTATACTTGGAGTTGACCTTACCGTTATGACTTATATTCCTGAATTTCGGGACGAAATTCTGTTATAAGGGGGGAAGTATGTAATACCCCGTAATTTTAATGCCTTTTGAAATAGGTTATATTTTTTTTAAATTAATGGATTAATTAGATTTTCTTATTAATTAATTCATTCGGGTTTATCCGAACGGTGGATATTAAAATGGATGATTCTTAATATTACTTAAAGATATTTAGGTAACATATGAAATGTGATGTCATTGATATGACTGTATGTTATAAATTCGGTAATTTATATTTTTAGTCAGACGCGGTATGGGACGTGTCGGGACTAGTTTATTAAATTAAAAAGGAAATTTATTTTTCTATCGATCTAATAGTCATTTCGACTGCGTCGTTGCGTCCGGAAGGTTCGAAATAGTCAGAAAAGTCTATTTGGATGTCAATTTTGAGTCTCGGGTCATTTGGGAATGAATAGACAACCCGAAAGGTCATTTTGGTCATTTTTCTAGGGGGGATGAATAGTGTTACGGATTTGGAACTATTATAAGTGTTTGTAGATTAAGTGAATGGGAGTTATTCATCTCCTCTTCACAAATAAGAGAAGCCATCTTCCTAGAGAGAAAATAAGAGTGCTTGGGAAGGGAAAAGTCACTTGGGAAGGTGAAGAACTAAAAACCAAGGTTCACCACCACCAACCACCACCAGCCACCACCGGAGTTTGACCGGAGAAGGGACAACCACTTGAGATAAACTACACCAAAGGATCAGACCTACACTAAAGGCAAGTGTTTAATAATGGCAAATTCAGTTTGTATATTGTCCATGTTAGAAAAATATGAAAAGAGAAGATTATTATTGTTTTGGAAGAAATAATGGATCATTAAATGGATTTCTGGAAAACTGAAATGATATAGGAATTTAACTCATGTGTTAGGATGTTAATAATCCACAAATTAATCATGAATTTGTTGAAGAAAAGATGGAAACCATTGTTATGTTCTTGAAGAGGTTATGTTAATAAATTTCTGGGATTAAAGATATAAACAAGATTTTTAATCCAATCCTTTGATGATTCTAGGATGTTTAGAGTATTGGAAATCGTTCATATATGTTGTTATATCATGAAGTAAAGTTTATAAGACATTTGGGATATTTAGATGAAGGTTTAAATGATCAAAAGTTGTTAAACCCGTAGTTGCAGAAAATGCAGAAAATGTAGGCCTGGACCTGAGGGATCGATCGATCGACCCCCACCTTCGATCGATCGACCTCCCCAGTTTAAGTAATGTTGTCTCTTCTTAAATGTTGATTCTTATCCCGAAACTTTTATGGATCTTTGGTGATTATTATTTGAATATTTTGGGACTTAGAAAATATCAGTAAACCCTTGTTAAGATTTGAATTAATTGGATTTAGATTCAAATGATTTTAATGATGAAAATTCTATCGAATGAAATTTCGGTTTCTAAATTCGTTTGTTAATCTCCGAATGGTGATGTATGAGGATTTAAGATAGGACCAGTAGGGGTGATTTTATATATTATCTGGGTATCCTTAAGTTTACAAGAAGGTTTAATCATAAGTGAAAAAAATATGTGTTTATAAGAGAATTGAAACTATCGGTTTTAACCTTAATTAAAAGGAGAACTAAACTCGTAGTAGTTCGGGAGAAATAATGTTATGGACCAGTAGGATATTAGTAATTTCTTACTGAATATAAGATGAGGAAAAACCTATTTGAATCTTACGAGATGGGAGCTTAGAATACATTTGGTTGAAAGAAGTTATGAGGTTATCCCGATCGCATAGTTTAAGATTTCGGACCTCCTCGATTGACAAAGTTAAGTAGTAGTGTATTGGAGGGGTTCCTTGTTTGGATTTCGCTTCGCGAGACGCTCCGCGCATGAACCTTAACGGCGTCGGTAGTGGAGAGATGTTATAGGGTGCGAGGGTAATTACATTATGAAGTAAAGATATGATATTTTAAAAAAGAGATATAATGCTACGTATGGGAAATATCTTAGGGTAGTGATAATTACCTTATTGATATTATATTATAGGTATGATAATACCTATTTGATTGATTGATAAGTTATGTGTATGACATACTTAGCTTACTTGCTATCGGTGGGAGGTTTGCGCGTGAGGGCAGTCATATCCTGATGAATCCATGGGATCTTTGATTTGTCGCTCGAGAACATAGGTCTATGAAAGACTTATCGGGGAGTTGATAAGTCCGCTGACTGTGGGTGCGTAGGTATGTGCGTGACCCATGGATACGAGAACTATGTTCGCCTCCAATTTATTTGTTGTTGTTTGTGGTTCGTGGAATCTTACCGAACCTGTAGTCCCCTATTCGGCGACCTGCGATGATGGGACTTGATAGCAGAGTAATGCATTGCACCGAAGCTGTGACTCGGGGTGCCGTATTATATATGAATATATATATAATGGATTAAATGAATGAATAGATATATTGTGGTTAAATCTATCTACGGTGTTAATTGTAAATAACGGTAAATATAGAAAGTTAATGGAATTTAGTTAATAAATGTTTATGCTTATAGAATTGAAAAGCTTAACTCATGATAATGAGTAACGATTCATATTAATGATTAATGATTCATGTTAATGAGAAATTAAATCATAAAGGAGAAATGTAAATGGATAATAATGGGACGTATGGTATGGGACATACGGGGATTATGATATGGGAATGGAACTGTAATATGAAGATTAGAAAAGAGGAACCATTAACTAGGAGGTTAGTAGGAAACGTTAAGTGTGCACTCTAGTTGAGAGGTGAGTATTGCAAGTGAGAGTTGGATCTAACATGTACATAATAAATGCTTTATTGCACTTGTTAAATACTTGCTGTTTTAAAAATACTCTACACATTCGGGCTCTGACCCGTTTGCTTGCATATTTTCTCTTCTATTGTATCTCTATATCAGGTGTCCAGCAACAGGGACGCCAACCATAGTTGATTGTGACGAGCTAGGGAGCTATGGGAGTTTTGCTTAGACGCTTATCATCTTTTGATTCACAGTATTCTTAGTTATGGCATGTCGCCCAAAGGATTCAGTTATCATTTCTATTGAGGTCAAATTCTATTATATTCGGGACTTTTTTATACATTTAACATTGTTGGGTTTATTGTAAAGGATTTATATTATATGGGAATGTTCAATTCAGATGCCTTTAAATTCTTTTGTGTTATTTATTGTGTTACCAGTTTTGTAGAATAAAATGGGTTGTGTTCGTCTTATAAAAATGAAAATGGATTTGTTGAAATTTAAATTGGAAAGTTTTTAACACCAGCTTAATTGGGTATTGGGTGAGTTGTAAATGTTTTCGACAGTGATGCTAAGAATGAGCCAACTGTATATTCTGTTTTAATTTGGTATAGGACTGGCCACCCGGTATTTAATTAGGCGGGGTGTTACACACCGTCACATTATTTAATGCACATTTGGTGCAATTCGTTAGTACTCATACAATTTCCCATATGATAAAATCTCAAACTTATACAGGAAGCCAACGTGCTAAAAAATGATTAATGTTAGGAAAAAGTCATATCCTATGGTTTCTCGTATTAAACATGGTATGAATCACCTAAACCTAAATAAGAAAATTGCATTACAGCGATAATTTTTCTCAGGAAATAAACATACCATATAATATGGGATGAGAGAGGCGCCATATTTTGTTCAAAATATCCTTTCTAGGAAAGCAACCATAGCATTTTCTATACCGGACACATCCCCTTTGATTTGTAAAGCACTAAGAGAAAAATAAGTGAATGACCCCACTACTTCCACTTGAGCTCATTCCAAGACAGTTATGCAAGGCTTGTTGCTGCAATGAAAACAATTTTTGCTGGTTCTATAGCATGGAGGAACATGCAACCATTAGAGATTACAGTGTCAATTGTTGGGCTTGTTGTTTTTGTCACAGGTAGTGGGACTCGGGTTGCATTTCACTATTGGGAGGATACTATAAGAACAAAATGTATATTGTATTAGATATTTCATCATATAGTCACGTTTGGAATTTGGATAAATAAATAAATATATATATATATATATATATATATATATATATATATATATATATATATATAGCGTGATTTCTAACCATAAATGTCTGGCTTCTATGTCTACTTGTACTTTTTTGTATTACTCCTTGTTGATGTAAAAAATTAGAGCGTATCTAATTATTTAATCACAGATAAATAAATGAGACAAAGATTTTTTAAAGTGGTTCAGCCTTATAAGAATGGCCTACGTCCACTATTATGTTATTGCTGACTGTTTGGGAATTCTCGATTACAAGTTCTATCCAGAAATTCCGGTCCCCTTACAATGAGGATTATACAATGTATTTATAGCCCTGAGGCTGTAATGTGAAAGGGTAGTACATTAAATGGTTTACATGTGAAAGGGTAATACATTCAATGCCCTTTAAGCGTATACATCTGAATGATAAGCATTTAATGAACATTCAAACTGTTGGTTATCCTGCTATTAATGCTTTGTTCGAGGTGCAGCTCGGACCGCCTAAGCTGCTCGGTATTCAAGAGTTCCTCGGTACTTAAGAGTTCCTCGTAGAGTTCTTGTTCCTCGAAGCGTCTGAGCTCCTCAGGGAAGCAGTGTTCCTCATTTTAGTATGGTTCCCCGGAGTGTCTAAGTTCCTCGGAAGTGTTTGTTGTTGCCACGTAGATTGCCACGTATCTTCGTTCAATTGGGCCCTGTCAGCAGACTAAATTTGGTATCAACAGAAGCCCCCAATGTTTCATAGTTCGAAATTTGAGGGGTATGGAACATTCTTTCTTGGAATATGGCAGTTTTAAATGGTCCTCCTGATTTTTAGGAGTGTTTCCTTTATATTTATTTTTCCTTCCAAATTCGTAGAATCAGGTTTTTTTGAATTTTTATAACCGCCACGATCTCTGCGTACTTTTTGTCCTTCTAGCTGCCGGTAGCGTAATCGTTTCTTTTTGTAATCATTAACTTTACCGTTTCCCAAGGCAGAGTATTTAAGCGTCACAGACAATCCCATCATCTTCTACTTTTTCAAATTTGTATCTTCGAATTTTCCATTGTCTTACTCTCTTATGCGTTCATCCTTTCCATCGTTCGTTGTCAACAGATCCACTCTTTTTTTGTAAGATTTTCTTCCTTCTTCTTAATTTCCTTCTTTCATCATGGTTTATCCTGTAGAATCTCTTGATAAATTTCCCTCTGATTTCTCTATTCCCTCCTGGGTTATTTTGGAAGAGCTTTCTGAGCCTTCTGACTATTTCCGTTTAGCTGAGGGACATTGGTTCCCCGGTCTCTTTGTTGCTGAGTGTGGATTTTCTTTTCCTCCAAACCCTCTATGTCTGGAATTCTGTCAATACTTTGACGTGATTCCTGCAAGAATAGCCCCCAATACATGGAGAATAGTTAATGGGGTTCATAGACTAAATCAAATTCATGGAACTCGCATAGGAATTCCAGAAATCATGTTTTGTTATAGATGGGCTATTGGGGATAATACTTTTTATTTAAAAACTAGATTTTTAAATAGGGCTTTAGTGGTCAACCTCCCGGATGCCAATAGGGACTATTTTGAGCACAGGGTTGTTATAAAAAATTAGCAACATGCTCCTTTATCAGGAGATGAATTGTATCAGGGTCCCAGATTCCCTCCCTATGGCAATGGGATAGGTTGTTTTTATTTTATTTTATTTATTTTTAAATTATGCTTCTTTTATGTTTGATAAAATGTGCCACTAATATTTTAATTTTGATTTATTTGCAGTTGATAGCAAAAGAAAGTGTCCAAAAGAGGCAAACATTAATATAAGGCACTTAAAACTTATCTGAAGTTTGCATCAAACTGTTCCTGACGAGCACATTAGGTCAGCTTCATATCTACTGTAGTACAAGATACACCACTTCTTTTACTACTCGTCCGGTAATAAGTGAAGTAGAACCAGTACCAGCTTCTACCAGTTCTTCGCCTGAGTCACACGTTCCTTTAAGTGAAAGGATGAAGAAAATAAGACCTCCCACCCTTTTTGAGAAACCTTCCTCTGGTGCTGGAGAGGCAAAAAGAAGTAAAATTGACGTCCCAGGAGAGGGGATGAAGAAAATTGATGCACCTTCCTCGGCTGCTCCTGTGAAGGTTGCCGAGAAGCCCCCAGTGACCCCGAGCAAGGCTGCTGCTCCAGGAGAAGTGATTATCATATCACCGACCAAGAGTTCCTCCTTGGTCGAAATTACTCCTGTTCCCACGAGGAAGGTGAAGAAGAGCTCCTCAGTCAATTTGGCTGAAACCATCTCTCAGCCCCCAACTACTGGAACTGGTGTTCCTACTTTTGTTCCCCCGAGCTCTGCCATGAGCTCGGTGAAGACTTGGATCATTCCCGAGATCCAAGGTATTGAAGAGAACCTTTCTCGGGACATGGTCACCTCATTGGTTGCTCGCCATATTGCTTCTGGAAGTCTTATTATTTTGAACTTTCCATCTTTCCTTTGTTATATCTATCTCTGACTTGCTCTTATTTTCTTTTCACAGTTGGTGAGCTGCTTTAATACAATTTTAAAGAAAGATGAAGCTATTAAAGCTTCAAGATCCTCATCTAGTGTGGAGGAAGCTCTAGTGGGCCTGAGACAGTCTTTGGAAGATTCTCGTCAGAAGTACGATGCTGACAAGGCTTCTTGGGAGAAGAAACTTACTTCAACCGAGTAGGATAAGTATCAGGTTGTTGAAGTCAACAAGGGGTTGGAGAAAAAAATGAATGCTTTGGAGAAGAAGAATAAAGATCTCGAAGGGAAGCTCAAAAATGCTGGAGAGCTTGAGAATAAGATCAAGGTTGCTGAGGAAGAACTAATCCAACTTCACGAAGTAAGTCGCCAGAAGGAAGAAGTTGAGGATAAACTGAAGACTGCTGAAAATCTTTTGTCCGAGAAGCTTTCCTCGGAGAAGTTAAAGAGGAAATTGGTTGTGAATAAGTCTTTCAGCGCCGGCTAGGACAAGGGGTGGAACAAAGGTCTGGCTGCCATGATGTCGCAAGTCAAATATGGCAGCCTCAAATACTTTAGAGATGTATGGGTCGTTGCGCTACAGGAGATGAAAGTGGATGAAAATTACGAACTCTTTCAGTGACACATCCCTGGTCCCCCTCCAACTCCTGAAGACGAAGAAGAGGACGAAGCTGCCCCCGAAGAGTATTCCATGGTGATGGGAGATCAAGTTTCTCATCCCCCAACCATCCAGCATACAAATGTGGAACTCTCTACTTCCTCCGAGAAAACTCCAGAACTTCCCCAGCTACTATCTGCTCCATCCGAGCAACCTACCTCCTCGTCCCAGCCTCCCGAGAAAGTTTTGGGAGACAAGGAAAAGGTGTAGAGTTGTTCAGACTTCTATCTATTTTATTTTTCTTTGGCAAATGTAATCCTGAACCATGTAACTCTGAACCTTGTACTTCTGACCTTTGTGATATAATAAAACTTGATTTTTTGTTTATGCATACTGTTGTTTCTCTTCTTTATGCTCTGTTTGTACTCTTATTGATTATTGCTTTCCTTCCTCTGCTAGTTTCTGGCAAGGATGGAATTATTATCTGATCACGATATAAAGCGGTTGAGGCAATGCAATGATTATTTAAAGGCTGGTCACACAGATCTGAGTGCAGCACAAATCGTCGACATCCTCGGCCAAGATGCTTCGAAACAGGAAATTGAAGCCTACCAATACTTGAAGTGTCTGCTTCATCGTGCAGTGGCCAACAATGTAGATTATTATGATATGATTGAGGATCTCAAAGGCACTCTTGAAGACCTTCATCAACAATATAAGGAATCCACTGCCCTCTTGCATGAGGGGTATGAGAAGAAATATCAACAAATCATTGCCGATAAGGGATACAACAAACTTTTTCTTGGCTACGATGTGAGGGAGAGAACTCTGAGGGGTGAGGTCGAAGAGTGAGGACAAATAGCCGAGTTATTGGAGAAAGAGAATAACAACTTACAAAGAGAAATATCTCAATTAAAATCTATTGCCGCCACCTCAAATGCTTTGATCCCAGTGACTGATGAGGGATTCTCGTTCTTGGAGGTCGAGAATGCCAACTTGAGGGATGAGTTGGAAACCTTGAAGAGAGATTTCCCTTCAACATATTCTCGGGGACGAGCAAGATCTCCTCGAGGACGAGCAAGAGCTTCTCGAATTCCTGTCGAGGAACAGAGGACTCAATCTGCCTTAGAGAACCAGGCCTTCCAACTGATGGAAAAGAACCAGGCGTTGGCTGAAATGTCAAAGAAGATCAGGGACCTGGAAGAGAAGCTTTCTCCGTAGAAGTCTGTCTTGGAGAATAAAGAACTCTTCATCAAAAATCTCCATGAACAGATGGAAATATTGACATATCAATTCCGCAAATAGCCCAGGGAGTTCTGGATGGCTGGCTACAATGAGGTTCTCTACCACTTGGACGATCGTATCCAGAATGCCAATAATGAGGGCTACAAACAGGGATGGTTGAATGCCTTAGGTGTGCTGCAACTAGAACAGGTTCATTATTTGTGGGATTACCATAACCCTGGGCTGCTCGACCTTCCAGTGCCACCATTCAATCTCGACATGAGTTGGATCCCTGCTCGGGCCATCCCTCAGTGCTTAATTTCCAAATATCTCGGTGACTACAATCTCCATTCAAATGTCGAGATATCTCATCCCGAGCACCTCCTAGATCGACCATCCGTGATGAATATTAGGACGTTAAAAGATCTCAACTTGATAAATTCTCCTCTTGCTTTAAATGATCCGCCTACTGGCGAGGAACCTGTTTCAAAAGCAGAGGGGAAAAACCAATAGAATAGGAATATTGATGTAATAAATTTGTACTTCATTCCTGATGTAATTTGTTTTTGGATTTAATGAAAGACTTTCATTTTTGTTCACAATCTTAATGGCTATTGTCTTGTAAAACACTTTATATTTGTGCATGTGTATCTGTTAAAAAGATAACAATATTATGTTGTTTGTCGATCAACTTATTATCGACTAGATTGAATTTGTGGTAGTCATTTGGCAAAAATGATGTTTTGTTCCTCGACCAACTTAGTAATAATTAAAAAGTTACGAGTATCAAAAATTTTTCTTGATCACTTTCTTGTATTCATAAAATGTTTCCGACCAACTAAGGTTGGTAAATTTTTCTTTTCGACCAACTACAGTTAGTGGGCTTTTATCCCCGACCAGCCATAGTTAGTGGATTTTTTTCTTGACGAGCAACTTTGGCACTTTTTGGAATAGTCTTACCTCCCGACCAACTCAAGTTGGCATTTTAGGAATAATTTTACTTCCCGAGGAATACATAGTTTTACTTCCCGTAGGAATACATTTACTTCCTAACCAGCATGAGTTGGCATTTTTAGGAATACAAGTTTTACTTCCCGTAGGAATACAAGTTTTACTTCCCGAAGGAATACAAGTTTTACTTCTTGAAGGAATATAAGTTTTACTTCCTGTAGGAATACAAGTTTTACTTCCAGGAGGAATACATTTGTTTCTCGACCAACCTTAGTTGGCATTTTTGAGAATAGATTTGAGTAGTCCGAGTTTTGCCACTTCCCGGAGGAATACAAGTTTTACTTCCCAGAGGAATACATTTGTTTCTCGACCAACCTTAGTTGGAGTTTTCGAGAATAGATTTGAGTAGTCCGAGTTTTGTCGAGTAGTGTGTAGCACTAGTATTCCCCAAAAAACTTTCAATAAAAGGAGAGAATTTGGCAGAATATCTTCATTTTATTCATACTGACGGATATGCGTTACATGAGAATATTCATCACTGATCATACTTGCGCAGGTGCTCTGCGTTCCATGCATTCTTAAACTCCTCCCCCTCTAAAGTTGCTATTCGGTAAGTTACTGGTCGAACAACTTCTATAACTCGGTATGGTCCATGCCAGTTTGCCTCCAATTTGTTGTGCTTTTGAATCACTTTCTTTAGCACATAATCTCCTTCTTTCAGGTCGCACTTCTTCACCTTCTTATTGTAAAACAAAGACGTTCGTTGTTGGTATGCATCATTCCTGATGGCTTCTTCTTCTCTAACTTCCTCGAGCATGTCTAAATCCAATCTTCTCATTAAGTTGCTGATAGGGGAATTAAAATTCAGTACCCTGTGTGTTGGGAGGCCCAACTCAGAAGGTATAACAGCTTCACTTCCAAACGCTAGCATATATGGAGATTCCCCTGTTGCTACTCGGGGAGTAGTTCGGTAAGCCCAGAGTACTGATTGTAGCTCGTTGATCCAATTCACTTTCGCATCATCCAGTCTTTTCTTCAAGCCATTCAACAACGTTATATTTGTCACTTCAATTTGTCCATTGCTTTGAGGATGGCCTGGTGCTGAGTGGATCTTCAAAATGTTTGACTGATGACAATAGGCAGCGAACTCCTCATTATCAAATTGTGTTCCATGGTCTGTGATGAAGGCATGAGGAAGACCATATCGACAAATGATGTTCTTCCAAATAAATTGGTACACCTTGTCGTACGTCATATCAATGAGAGGCGCAGCTTCTACCCACTTAGTAAAATAATCCACTGCGACGACGAGGTATTTGAACTTTCCTCTGGTCGTTGGTAGTGGCCTGACCAAATCTATTCCCCACATGGAAAATGGCCAAGGGGAAGTGATGGGTGTCAACAATGCTTGTGGAGTTCTTCGGATGGAGGAAAAGTGCTGGCACTTGTCACATTTCTTGGCATAGGCTATACAATCAGCCCTCATCATCGGCCAGTAGTATCTCTGCGTTATCACCCTTTCCAAAAGCGTGTGACCTGCTATATGGGCTCCACAGGACCCTTCATGGACCTCTTCAATCAATTCTTTCACCTCGAAGGTATGTACACATCTTTGCAAACCTGCCATAATTCCTCATCTATATAGAATACTATTAGTTAATACATACCGAGAAACTTTAAACTTCAATTTCTTGGCTGCGAGCTTGTCAATTGGTAATTCTCCCTCCTCAATATATGCCCTGATGGGATCCATCCAAGATGGTACTAACTCAAGGGTAATAAAATTCATCGTCAGATCTTCATCTATACTCCGACCAGCTAAAACTTAAATTGGGATTGTTCTCCGGAGCTCGGTACGAGTAGCTGATGATAATCGAGCTAGGGCATCTGCTCTCGCATTCTCCATTCCTGGTATTCTGACCAGCTGAATAGCAGCAAATTCCGACACCAGCTTCGTTACCTTTGCGTGATATCTTATCATTAATTCTCCCTTGGCTGCTTATACTCCTATCATTTGGTTTACGATCAATTGAGAATCACTGAAAATAATAACCTGCTGCGCCTCCATAATTTTTGCCAAATTAAGACCTGCAATTATGGCCTCATACTCATCCTCATTATTGGAAGCTTTGAATTGAAATCGTAGGGTGTATTCCATGTCGACCTCGTCCGGGCTATTCAAAATGATCCCCGTGCCACATCTTGTAGTGCAAGATGATCCATCTACATTTAGCCTCCATATAGGTAACTCGTCTTCAAACTTCTGATCTGTCAAAGTTCCTCGGTGGAAAATTTGTTGCTTCCTTTCATCCTCCCCTGATATTTCTTGCTCTTCGTCGATCATCTTTTCTTGCCTTTTTACCAACCTGAGTTGGTCTGGGCTCGAATTTGATGATCCTGTAACATCCACTTGCCCTTTTACCAACCTAAGTTGGTCTGAGCTTGTGTTTGATAATCCTGTAACATCCACAGGTTGATCAGCGAGCAGATTTTGCTCCTCGGGGGTATCAGGATAGGATAACTCTGCTATAAAATCTGCTACAGCTTGCCCTTTTAGCGATGATCTGGGTTCATAGACTATATCATATTCACAGAGCTCTATTGCCCAGTACATCAATCTCCCTGATTTTTCTGGTTTATGATGGGCTTGCCTCAACGGCATATCAGTATATATGACTATAGTATGAGCCTGAAAGTATGGCCTCATTCTCCTACTCACCTCAATCAGCGCCAGTGCTAACTTTTCCAACCTTGGATATCTGATCTCTGCTCCTCAGAAAGCCTTACTTGTGTAGCAGATTGGTTTTTGTACTCCATTCTCCACTTTTATCAATGCCGAACTAACTGCATTCTCGGACACTGCCTGATATAAGTATAATTTTTCTCCCATCACTGTCCTAGATAGTAGTGGAGGTGCTCCCAAGTATTTCTTCAAGTCTTGAAAAGCCTTCTCACATTCATCATTCCACTCAAAAGTCTTTCGGAGTGTCTTGAAGAATGGGAGACATCGATCAGTTGCTCGTGATACAAATCTGTTGAGTGCTGATACTCGTCCTGTAAGACTTTGCACCTCTTTCTTCGTCGTTGGAGATCGCAACCCTAATAGAGCTTTGATCTTTTCAGGATTTGCCTCAATGCCTCGTTGATTGATAATGTACTCGAGAAACATGCCTTCTCGTACTCCAAATATGCACTTCGTCGGTTTCAGCTTCATTTGATATTTATCCAGTTGATCAAAAGTCTGACTTAAGTCAGCTAGATGATCGGCAACTTTCTTGCTCTTTGTCAGCATATCGTCAACATAGACTTCCATATTACAACTGATTTGTTCATCAAAAACCTTGTTCATCAGCCGCTGATATGTTGCACCTGCATTTTTCAAACCAAAAGGCATAACATTATAACAATAAGTTCCCCTAGGGGTAATGAAAGAAGTACTCTCCCTGTCTTCAATTTTCATTTTAATCTGATTGTAACCAGAATAAGCATCCATGAAGCTCAGCAGCTCGTGTCTTGAGGTAGCATCCACCAGTTGATCAATTCGGGGAAGTGGAAAGTGATCCTTTGGGAATGCTTTGTTGAGGTCGGTGAAGTCTACACACATCCTCCATTTGTTGTTTTTCTTCTTTACCATCACCACATTGGCTAACCAGTCTGGGTATTTAACATCTTCAATGAAACAGGCTTTCTGGAGCTTCTCGACTTCCTCCTGTATAGCTTGGTTCATCTCGAGACTGAATACTCTTCTTCTCTGCTTCACAGGCTTGATCTCCTTATTCACATTGAGTTCATGACATAAGAAATTTGGATCTATTCTGGGCATATCCTCATGACTCCACGCAAAAGTTTTCTTTCTGCTTCTTAGGAAAGTTATCAATTCTTGTTTTAGTGAGGCTTCCAATGACAAACCTACTTGAGTACTTCGCTCAGGGTGCTCGTCGTCCAGAATGATGTTTTCAGTAGCTTCCACCACTTGACCCTTCACGAGTTGCGACTCATCTCTAGGATCCAATGTTTCAATTTCTGCACCTTCATCCACTTGATAGGTAGTAGTCTTTTTCCTTGATTCCTCCAGTTACTCTTGCTCGACGGATGAATAATAGCATTCCCGAGCTACTTTATGATCACCTTTCACAAATCCTACTCCAAAATTTGTTGGAAATTTTAGGCACTGATGTACTGTAGATGGTACAGCCTCGAATTTCTTCAATCCTACTCTTCCCATGATGATATTGTATGATGATTGAACATTCTTATCCATCACAAAGAAGTGTATTCTTTTTGTTCGACAAGAAGGCCACGTACCAATGAATATATCTAATTTGATTGTCCCAAGTGGAAATACTTTCTCTCCAGCAAAACTGAGGAAGGGTCTATGATAAGGCTCCAGTTGAGATAGCTTTAGATTTAAACTGTGGAAGCATGAGTAGAACATGATGTCTGTCGGGCTACCATTGTCTACTAGTACTCTTGAAATCATTAACTCCTTCATTCTCATCTTGATCACCAATGGGTCATCATGAGGATATAGAACACCTGCAAGGTCATTCTTTGAGAAACCAATGACCAATTTCTCTTTGTTCACTTTTCTCGGGCGATCCTCCTCAGCTAGATTTATTCGTTGAATGTACAAGCAAGCTTGAGCCTTACAGAGGTAAGATTTTCTCTCTGCAGTAAGGTCTCCTCCTCCTGCATCTCCACCTGTAATAACATTATAGTCAAATGACCCAAAGCGTATTGAAAATACCTCTCGTTCTGGCTATCTTGGTCTCTTAGGAACATCGGGGTCGTCTTCTGGATCAACTTCATGGTTTCTTTTCTTGTTCTCCTCTGCTCGACGAGGAGATCTAGACCTCTCTCTTGTTAGGTCATTGTTTCTTCTTTCGCTTCCACAATCAACATACTTTGCCAGTTTTCCTCGTCTGATGAGTGTTTCAATCTCATTCTGAAGAGCTATGAAATTCTTGGTCATATGGTCATGATCTTTGTGAAACTCGCAATATTTTGCTTTATTCCTCCTGTCATCTTCAGCCTTCATTTTCTTTGGCCAATTTAATTCCTTGTTGTTCTTGATTTCTTCTAGAACATGGTTGATGTCTTTCTTCAGAGGAGTATAATTATCAAATTTCTTCATTACTTCCCATGTCGACCTAGTTTTTGAGTGTTTGTCATTACCATTGTTCTTATGCTCTTTCTTCTTAGCTTTATCACCTTCCACCTTGGTTTCTTTGGCATTCATATTCTTCTTCGCAGCCATAGCCTCCTCGGTATTCATAATCTTGGATGCTTTTCCCATCAGGTCTGATATGGTTCTAGGCAGATCTTTGGCCAAAGTGTAGTACAACTTGTTTGGCAGTAGTCCACTCATCAAGGCGGTAATCGCTGTCTTCTCCTCATAATCAATAACTTCGAGTTTCTCGTTATTGAAACGAGTTATATAATCTCTGGTACTCTCACCATCTTTTTGTCTAACACTTAACAAATGCGCTACTCGTTTAACTGGATTTACCCCAAAACAGAAATTCCCAATGAATAACTCGGCCAGTTGAAGAAAAGTTGAGATCTTACCCCGAGGAAGATTATTATACCATATTTGAGCAGATCCGGTAAGAGTTCCTGAGAATGCTCTGCATCTCATCTCATCTGGAATAGCATAGATGTCAGTTACAGCTTGGTATTATTCTATAGGAAGGACAGGGTCAGTCTTTCCATCATATTTGGGGGTCACAACAGGTACTTTGAACTTTAGTGGTGTTGGAAAATCTACAATGGCCTGGACAAAAGGTGTTCCTCGAACAAAAGTTCGTTGTAGAGGGTTCTTGGCTTTAGCCATTTCCCCTAATCTATCCTCCAGCCTCTGAATAGATCCTTTCCATGCAACATTTACTTCCTCGGGCCTGTTGGTTCGAGCAACTGATCGCGTTGAAGTGGCTTCCTGGGATCTATCTTGACGAGCAGATGGTCACAACTGGGCAGATCCTTCCCTTAAATCTGATGGTCGTCGAAAACTCATTGATGCGACTTTAGGAGGACTTGTACTCCTTCTAGATCCTAATCGACCAAAAGGTGATACCCTGCTTAATCTCTCTAGCGCACTAGTCCTTTCTGGAGAGAGACAGTGATACATTGTTCAGTATCTGTGGCTCACACTGACGAAGTTCGTCCAGGTTGATAAGAAAAATCTGCAGACTCTTCATCACGATATGAATCGGTACGCCTAGTACGCGAAGAAGGTACACGGGTATTTCTTTGAATACTTCGTAGTCCTGAATGGGTTGGTGCACCTCCATGGAGGGTTTGTATGAGTTGTCGCATAGTTTCTTGCATGACGGTCTAGCCCTGAGCCAGATTTGTTATTGTTGATACCAAATTTAATCTACTGACGTGGACCAATCATATCAAGACACGTGGCTATCTACATGGCAACTGCAAACACTTCCGAGGAACCCACACGCTCCGAGGAACAAGACTACAACGAGGAAGACTAGTTCCCTGAGGAACACTGCTTACCCGATGAACTCACATGCTCCGAGGAACAATGCCTCTCCGAGGAACTCTTGAGTACCGAGAAGCTTAGGCGGTCCGAGCAACTCAGGCGGTCCGAATTGAATCTCGAACAAAGCATTAATAGCTGGATAACCAACAGTTCAACAGATTCATTAAATGCTTATCATTCAGATGCACACGCAAAGAGGGCATTAAATGTATTACCCTTTCATATGTACATCATTTAATGTATTACCCTTTCACATTACAGCCTCAGGGCTATAAATACATTGTACAACCCTCATTGTAGGGGGGAATCGAGAACGGAATTTCTTGTAATCGAGAATTCCCAAACATTCAGCAATAACACAACAGTGGACGTAGGCCATTATTATAAGGCTGAACCACTTAAAAATCTTTTATCTCATTTATTTATCTGTGATTGAATTATTAGAGTGATCTAATTTTTTACATCAATATATTGGCGCCGTCTGTGGGAAACTACTGGTAATATCGTTTTCTTAATCAAATACAATATATTACCAATGGCTGATATTCCCGAATCCAGCAATAGAAACGCTGGAACCCCTCCAAATCCGTTTGCTCCACCAATTGTTCCAGATCTGACTGGAATAATGGCAAATCTGGCTCGGGGCCAGACCGTCATGCAAGAAACGATGCGATAACTCATCCAAACCCTCCATGGCGGTACATCAGCCGATTCCGGACAACGAAGCATTCAAAAAAATACCCGTGCGCCTTCTTCACGTACTAGGCGTACTGATTCATATCGCAATGAGGAATCTGAAGATTTTTCTTATCAACCTGGATGAACTTCGTCAGTGCGAGCCACAGATACTGAGCAACGTGTCACCCTCTCCCCAGAAAGGACCAGCGCATTAGAAAGATTAAGTAGGGCTTCTCCTTTCGACCGATTAGGCCCTAGGAGGAGCAAAAGTCCTCTTAATGCAACGTAGAGGAGCTTTCGATGACCATCAGATTTAAGGGAAGGATCTGCCCAGTCGCGAACAACTGCTCGTCAAGATAAATCCCAGGAAGCCACTTCAATGCGATCAGTTGCTCGAACCAAGAGGCCCGAGGAAGGAAATGATGCATGGAAAGTAGCTATTCAGAGGCTGGAGGATAGATTAAGGGAAATAGCTAAGGCCAAGAACCCTCTACAACGAACGTTTGTTCGAGGAACACCTTTTGTCCAGGACATTGTTGATTTTCCAACACCATCAAAATTCGAAGCACCTGTTGTGACTCCGAAGTATGATGGGAAGACTGACCCTGTCCTTCGTATAAAACAATATCAAGCTGTTACCGACATCTATGTTGTCCCAGACGAGATGAGATGCAGGGCATTCTCGAGAACTCTTACTGGATCTGCTAAGATATGGTATAATAATCTTCCTCGGGGTAAGATTTTAACTTTTCTTCAACTGGCTGAGTTATTCATTGGGAATTTCTGCTTTGGAGCAAAGCCAGTTAAACGAGTAGAACATTTGTTAAGTGTTAGACAAAAAGCTGGCGAGAGTATCAGAGATTATATAACTCGTTTTAATAACGAGAAACTCGAAGTCATTGATTATGAAGAGAAGACAACGATTACTGCTTTGATGAGTGGACTATTGCAAAACAAGTTGTACTACACTTTGGCCAAAGATCCACCTCGAACCATGTCGGACCTGATGGGAAAAGCGCCCAAGATTATGAATGCCGAGGAGGCTATGTCTGCGAAGAAGAATATGGACACCAAAGAAACCAAGGTGGAAGGTGATAAAGCTAAGAAGAAAGAACATAAGAACAATGGTGGTGACAAACAATCCAAAAATAGTTCGTCATGGGAGGTCTTGAGGAAATTTGATAATTACACACCTTTGAAGGTAAATATCAACGACGTCCTGGAAGAAATTAAGAACAGCGAGGAGTTAAACTAGCCAAAGAAAATGAAGGCAGACCCTGGCACGAGGAATAAGGAAAAATATTGCGAGTTCCACAAGGATCACGGTCATATGACCAAAAATTGCATAGCTCTTCAGAATGAGATTTAAACACTCATTCGACGAGGAAAGCTAGAAAAGTATGTTGATCGGGGAGGCGAAGGAAGAAACAACGACCAGACTAGAGAGAGATCTAGATCTCCTCGTCGAGCAGAGGAGAATAAGAAGAGAAACCATGAAGTTGATCCAGAGGATGACCACGACCTTCCCAAGAAACCAAGGCAGCCAGAACGAGAGGTATTTTCAATATGCTTTGGGTCATTTGATTTTAATGTTATTACAGGAGGAGATGCAGGAGGAGGAGACCTTACTGCAGAAAGAAAAGCTTACCTCGGTAAGGCTCAAGCTTGCTCGTACATTCAGCGAATAAATCTAGCTGAGGAAGATCGCCCGAGAAAGGTAAACAAGGAGAAATTGGTTATCGATTTTTCAAAAAATGACCTTGCAGGTGTTTTATATCCTCATGATGACCCGCTGGTGATCAAAATGAGAATGAAGGAGGTCATGATTTCAAGAGTGCTGGTCGACAATGGTAGCTCAGCAGACATCATGTTCTACTCGTGTTTCGATAGTTTGAATCTAAAGTTATCTCAACTGGAGCCTTACCAAAGACCCCTCATTGGTTTTGCTGGCGAGAAAGTATTTCCACTTGGGACGATCAAGTTGGATATATTCATTGGTACATGGCCTGCTTGTCGGACAGAAAGAATACGTTTCTTCGTGATGGATAAGAATGTCCAATCATCGTACAATATCATCATGGGAAGAGTAGGATTGAAGAAGTTCGAGGTTGTGCCATCTACAATGCATCAGTGCCTAAAATTTCCAACAAACTTTGGAGTAAGAGTTGTGAAAGGTGATCAAAAAGTAGCTCGAGAATGCTATTATTCATCCGCCGAGCAAGAAGAGCTGGAAGAATCAAAGAAAAAGACTACTACCTATCAAGTGGATGAAGGTGCAGAAATCGAAACATTGGATCCTCGAGATGAGTCGCAACTCGTGAAAGGTCAAGTGGTGGAAACTACTAAAAACATCATTCTGGACGACGAGCACCCTGAGCGAACTACTCAAATTGGTTCATCATTGGAAGACTCATTAAAACAAGAATTGATAACTTTCCTTAGAAGCAGAAGACAAACTTTTGCGTGGAGTCATGAAGATATGCCTGGGATAGACCTAAACTTCTTATGTTACGAGCTCAATGTGAATAAGGAGATCAAGCCTGTGAAGCAGAAAAGAAGAGTATTCAGTCCCGAGAAGAATAAAGCTATACAGGAGGAAGTCGAGAAGCTCCAGAAAGCTTGTTTCATTGAAGATGTTAAATATCCAGATTGGTTAGCTAATGTGGTGATGGTAAAGAAGAAAAACAACAAGTGGAGGATGTGTGTAGACTTCACCGACCTCAACAAAGCATGCCCAAAGGATCACTTTCCACTACCCCGAATTGATCAACTGGTGGATGCTACCTCGGGACACGAGTTGCTGAGCTTCATGGATGCTTATTCTGGCTACAATCAAATTAAAATGAAACCTGAAGACAGGGAGAGTACTTCTTTTATTACCCCTAGGGGAACTTATTGTTATAATGTTATGCCTTTTGGTTTGAAAAATGCAGGTGCGACATATCAGAGGCTGATGAACAAGGTATTTGCTGAACAAATGAGTGACAATATGGAAGTCTATGTTGACGATATGCTGACAAAAAGCAAGAAAGCGGTCGATCATCTAGTTGGCTTAAGTCAGACTTTTGATCAACTAGATAAATATCAAATGAAGATGAACCCGACGAAGTGCATCTTTGGAGTACAAGAAGGCATGTTCCTCGGGTACATTGTCAATCAATGAGGCATTGAAGGAAATCCTAAAAAAATCAAAGCTCTATTAGGGCTGCGATCTCCAACGACGAAGAAGGAAGTACAAAGTCTCATAGGACGAGTAACGGCACTTAATAGATTTGTGTCGCGAGCAACTGATAGATGTCTCCCATTCTTCAAGACACTCAGAAAAACTTTTAAGTGGAATGATGAATGTGAGAAAGCTTTTCAAGACTTGAAGAAATACTTAGGATCATCTCCACTGCTGTCCAGGCCAGTGATGGGAGAAAAATTGTATTTGTACCTTGCAGTGTCCGAGAATGCAGTTAGCTCGGCGTTGATCAGAGTGGAGAATGGAGTGAAAAAACCAATTTACTACACAAGTAAGGCCTTCCGAGGAGCAGAGATCAGATATCCAAGGCTGGAGAAATTGGAACTGGCACTGATTGAGGCGAGTACAAGAATGAGGCCATACTTCCAGGCTCACACTATAGTAGTATATACCGATGTGCCATTGAGACAAGCCCTTCATAAGCCAGAAAAATTAGGGAGATTGATGTACTGGGCAATAGAGCTCGGTGAATATGATATAATTTATGAACCCAGGTCATCACTAAAAGGGCAGGCTGTAGCAGACTTTATAGCGGAGTTCACCTATCCTGATACCCCCGAGGAGCAAAAGTTGCTCGCTAATCAACCTGTGGATGTTACAGGATCAACAAACACAAGCTCAGACCAATTCCGATTGGTAAAAGGGCGTGTGGATGTTACAGGATGTGATGGAGAGATAGTTGTGAGGACTCCGGACGAGGAACAAGAGTTGCTCGCTGATCAACCTGTGGATGTTACAAAATTGACAAACACTAGCCCACACCAACTCCGGTTGGTAAAAGGGCAAGTGGATGTTACAAGATCGTTGACTTCGGGCTCAGACCAACTCCGGTTGGTAAAAGGGCAAGAAGAAACGATCGACGAAGAGCAAGAAAAATCTGAGGAGGAAAGGAAGGAACAAATATTTCACCGAGGAACTTTAACTGATCAGAAATTTGAAGACGAGTTACCTATATTGAGACTATATGTAGATGTCTCATCTTACACTGCAGGATGCGGCGCGGGGATAATTCTGAGCACTCTGGATGAGGTCGATATGGAATACGCCTTGCGTTTCCAATTCAAAGCTTCCAACAATGAGGCTGAGTATGAGGCCATGATCGCAGTGCTTAATTTGGCAAAAATTATGGAGGCGTAGCAGGTTGTGATTTTCAGTGACTCTCAATTGATTGTAAATCAAATGATGGGAGTATATGCAGTTAGAGGAGAATTAATGATCAGATATCATGCAAAGGCAAAGGAGCTGGTGTCATAATTTACCGCTATTCAGCTGGTCAAAATACCAAGAATGTAGAATGCGAGAGCAAACGCACTAGCCCAACTAGCATCAGCTACTCGCACCGAGCTACGACGAACAATCCCAATTGAAGTATTAGCTAGTCGGAGTATAGATGAAGATCTGACGATGAACTTTATCACCCTTGATTTAGGACCATCTTGGATGGATCCCATCAGGGCATATATCGAGGAGGGAGAATTGCTAATTGACAAACTCGTAGCCAAGAAATTGAAGTTTAAAGCGGCTCGGTATGTATTAACTAATGGTGTTTTATATTAATGAGGAATTATGGCAGGTTTGCAGAGATGCGTACATCCCTCCGAGGTGAAAGAATTGATTAAAAAAATCCATGAAGGGTCTTGTAGAGCACATGTAGCAGGTCGGACGCTTTTACAAAGGGTGATGACGCAAGGATACTACTGGCCGACGATGAGGGCTGATTGCATATCCTACGCCAAGAAGTGTGACAAGTGCCAGCGCTTTTCCTCAATCCGAAGAACTCTACAAGCACTGTTGACACCCATAACTTCTCCTTGGCCATTCTCCATGTGGGGAATAGATTTGGTTGGACCACTGCCAACGACCCGAAGAAGGTTCAAGTATCTCATCATCGCAGTGGATTATTTTACTAAGTGGGCAGAAGCTGAGCCACTCATTGACATGACGTACGAGAAGGTGTACCAATTTGTTTGGAAGAACATCATTTGCCGATATGGTCTCCCTCATGCCTTCATCACAGACCATGGAACACAATTTGATAACGAGGAGTTTGCCGCCTATTGTCATCGGTCAAACATTTTGAAGGTTCATTCAGCACCAGTCCATCCTCAAAGCAATTGGCAAACTGAACTGACAAACAGAACGCTGTTGAACAGTTTGAAGAAACGATTGGATGATGCAAAAGCAAACTGGATCAACGAGCTACAATCAGTACTTTGGGCTTACCGAACTACTCCCCAAGTAGCAACTGGAGAATCACCATACATGCTGGCGTTTGGAAGTGAAGCTGTCATACCTGCCGAGTTAGGTCTCCCAACACAGAGGGTACTGAATTTCAATTCCACTGTCAGTGACTTAATGAGAATACTGGATTTAAACATGCTCGAGGAAGTTAGAGAAGAAGCAGCAATTAGAAATGTTGCTTACCAGCAGCGATTAGCTCTGTTCTGCAACAAAAGGGTGAAGAAGTGCGACCTGAAAGAAGGAGAGTATGTGCTGAAGAAAATAATTCAAGAACACAATAATCTGGAAGCAAACTGACATGGACCATACCGAGTTACAGAAGTTGTTCGACCAGGAACTTATCGAATAGAAACTTTAGAAGGCGAGGAGTTTAAGAATGCATGGAATGTAGAGCACCTCCGCAAGTATTATCAATGATGTATATGTAACACAGTTCCATCAGTATGAATAAAACGAAGATATTCTGCCAAAGTCTCTCCTTTTTATTGAATTTTTTTTGGGGAATACTAGTGCTACGCACTACTCGGCAAAGCTCAGGCTGCTCAGCAAGATATTCCTAAAAATGCCAACTTCGGTTGGTTAGGAAACAAAATATTCGTAAAAATGCCAACCTCGGTTGGTTAGGAAACAAAATATTCCTAAAAATGTCAACTTCGGTTGGTTAGGAAACAAAATATTCCTAAAAATGCCAACTTCGGTTGGTTAGGAAACGAAATATTCCTAAAAATGCCAACTTCGGTTGGTTAGGAAATAAAATATTCCTAAAATGCCAACTTCGGTTGGTTAGGAAACGAAATATTCCTAAAAATGCCAACCTGTTTGGCTAGGAAACGAAATATTCCTAAAAATGACAACCTGTTTGGCTAGGAAACGAAATATTCCTAAAAATGCCAACCTGTTTGGCTAGGAAACAAAATATGCTCGCAAATGCCAACTTATGTTGGTCGGAAGGTACATACATTCTCGAAAATGTCAACTTATGTTGGTCGGGAGGTAAGATTATTCCAGAAAGTGCAAAAGTTACCAAGTATGGCTGGTCGGGGATAAAAACCCACTATCTGTAGTTGGTCGACAAGAAGAATTTATCGACCTTGGTTGTTCGGACACATTTTATGAAAAATCTACCAAGTATGGCTGGTCGGGGATAAAAACCCACTAACTGTAGTTGGTCGACAAGCATAATTTAACGACCTTGGTTGGTTGGAAAAAATTTTAAACATTTTTTATACTCGTGACTTTATTATTAAGTGATCGAGTAATATTATTAAAACTTGAAACTTTTTATTACTGAGCTGGTCGACAAACAACACAATATTGTTATCTTTTTAACAGATATGCATGAATGTAAAGTGTTTGATAACTATAAGACAATAGCAATCAAAATTTGCAAACAAAATGAAAGTCTTTCATTAAATTCAAAATAAATTACATGGATAATGAAACTACAGTTACATTGACATGTACACTAACTATTACATCAAAAATTCATATTCTACTGGTCTCTACCCCTGTGCTTTTGACACAGGTTCCTCGCCAGCAGGCGGATCATTTAAAGACAGAGGAGAATTGATGAAGTTGAGATCCTTCAACATCCTGACATTCATCACGGATGGTCGATCTAAAAGATGCTCGGGACGAGATACCTCAATTTGAGAGTGTAAATTGTAGTCACTGAGATACTTCGAAATTAAGCTCCAAGGAATGGCCCGAGCAGGGATCCAATCGATCTCCAAATTGTATGGTGGAACAGACAAGTCGAGCAACCCGGGATCATGGTAGTCCCACAGATAATGACCTTGTTCGAGTTTCAATACACCTAAGGAATTCAGCCAGCCTTGCTTGTAGCCCTCATTGTTGGCATTCTGGATAGTGCTTCGTTGGATCCCTCAGTTGAGATCCACATATACGATCGTCCAAGTGGAATAGTGCTTCATTGTATCCAGCCATCCAGAACTCCCTGGGTTGTTTGTGTAATTGATAGGTTAGCCTTTCTAGCTGCTCGTGGATATTCTTGATGAAAAGCTCCTTATTCTCCAAGACAGACTTCTGCACAGAGAGCTATTTTTTCAAGTCCCTAATTTTCTTTGACATGTCAGACAAATCCTGGTTCTTCGCCATTAATTGGAAAGCTTGGTTCTCTAACGCATACTGAGTTCTCTGTTCCACGACAAGAACCTGAACTGCTCATCCTCGTCCCTGAGGAGCTCTCGCTCAACCGCGAGAAGATGTAGAGGTTCCAGAACTCTTCAAAGTCTCCAACTCGTCCCTCAACTTGTCATTCTCAACCTCTAATAACGAGAATCCCTCGTCGGTCACTGGGATCAAGGCACTGGAAGTGGAGGCTGTAGACTTCAATTGTGATAGCTCTTTTTGCAAGTTGTTGTTCTCTTGCTCCAGCAACTTGGCAATCTGTCTGCATTCCTCGACCTCACCCTTCAATGTTCTCTCCCTCAGATCATACCCAGCAAAAAGCTTATCATAGCCCTTGTCAGCCATGATCATCTTGTACATCTTTTCGTACCCCTCATGCAACAGGGCAGTTGATTCCTTGTATTGATTCTGAAGGTCTTCGAGGGTACACTGGAGATCCTCGATCATTTCATAGTAAGCCACATTATTGGCCACCGCTCGATCAAGAAGACACTTCAGGTACTGATATGCTTCAACCGCCTGTTCTGAAGCATCATGACCAAGGATGTCGGCAACTTGTGCAGCACTCAAGTCTATGTGACTAGACTTAAAGTACTCATTGCACTGTGGCAGCAACTTTGTATCATGGGCAGATAGCAGATCCATCCTGGCTAGAAACTAGCAGAGAAAGAAGAGCAATCATCAATAAGAAGAATAAGCAGAGTTTGAATGAAATATAGACAACAGTATGCAAAAAGTTCAAGTTTTATTAGATCATAATTCAGAGTTACATCTTCTGAGTTACATTTGATAAAGAGAAACAAAATAAAGAGAAACCCGAACAACACTAAACCTTTTCCTTATCTCCCAAAACCTTCTCGGGAGGCTGGGATGAAGAGGTAGGTTGATCGGAGGGAAGAGATAGTTGCTCGGGTATAGTGGGCAGTTGCTTAGAGGAAGAAACGATGTGCTGATTTTCCTCGGAAATAGGCTGAATGGTTAGGGAATGATCTCCCATCACCATCGAAGATTCTTCAGAGGTAGCTTCATCCTCTTCTAATTCTTCTGGAGTTGGAAGGGGACTAGGGATATGTCTCTGGAAGAGCTCGGATTACTCGTCGACCTTTATTTCCTGAAGGGAAGCAACCCATCCATCCCCAAAATACTTTAGACTACCATAGTCCACTTGAGATACCATGGCAGCCAACCCCTTATCCCACCCCTTGTCCCAGACAGAGCTGAAGGACTTCTTCACAGCAGTTTTCCTCTTGGCCTTCTCCAAGGCAAGCTTCTCGGACAGCAAGTTCTCAACAGCCTTTAATTTTTTTTCTGCCTCTTCCTTCTGTAGACCTACTTCTTGAAGCTGGCCCAACCTTTCCTCAGCAACCCTGAGCTTATCTTCAAGCTCTCCAGCAGCTTTGAGCTTCTCTTAGAGCTCTTTATTTGCCTTCTCCAAGGCATTCTTTTTCTTCTCCAACTCCTTGGAGGCATCAACAATCCGAGCTTTTTCTTTCTCGGAGGAGGCAAGTTTCTTCTCCCTGACAGCTTTATCATCAGCATATTTCTGGCGAGAATCTTCCAGAGACTTGGTAGCTTCTTTCAGAGCTCCCTCCACACTGGACGAGGAGCAAGAAGCCTTAATCGCTTCATCCTTCTTTAGGATTATATTAAAGCAGCTCATCAACTATGAATAGAAAAAGAAAAGCAAGTTAGAAACAGAAATGACAAAGGAAATATGAGAAATTCTAAGTAAAGAGACTTACAAAAGCAAGGTGACGAGTAGCTAGTGAGGTAACCATATCCCGAGTAAGGTTTTCTTCAGTACCTTTAACCTTGGGAATGATCAAGGACTTTACCGAGCTCATGTCAGAGCTCGGGGGAATAAAAGTGGGAACTCCAGTCCCAGCAGCTGGGGGCTGAATAATGGTGTCAGCCAAATTGACCGAGGAGCTCTTCTTCAGCCTCCTCGGGGGAACAGGTAAAGATTCAACCAAGGAAGAACCCTTGGTCAGTGATATCACAATCACCTCTCCAGGAGCAGCAAACCTTCTCGGAGCCACTGCGGGCTTATCAGCAACCTTCTCGGCAACTTTAGCAGAAGCAACTAGAGGAGCTGCATCATTCTTCTTCGTCCCCTCCTTTGGGACATCTATCCTACTCCTTTTTGCCTCCCCAGAATCGGAGACAGTCTTCTCAAACAGGGTAGGAGGTCTTCTCTTCTTCATCCTTTCACATAAAGGAATATGAGATTTAGGTGACGAGCTGATAGAAGCTGGTATTGGCTCTGATTCACTTATAACTGGACGGGCAGTGAAAGAAGTAGTGTAGCTCTTGTACTGGAGAAGATACGAAGATGATCTAATGTGTTCGTTGGCAACCCTTTGATGCAGACTCCAGATAAGTTTCAAATGCCTTATATTGACATCTGCTTCTTTTGGGAACTTTCTTTTGTTATCAACTGCAAATAAATAAACATTTATTATCAGTGGCACATTTTATCAAATACAAAAGAAACATGATTTTTAAATAAATAAAATGAAATAAAGATAACCTATCCCGTTGCCATAAGGAGGGCATCTGGGACCTTGGTAAACCTCATCTCCAGCTAATGGAGGGTGTTGCCAATTTTTTATGACAACCCCATGCTCAAAATAATCCCTATTGGCATCAGGGAGATTGACTACTAAGGCTCTATTTAAAAATCTAGTTTTTAAATGAAAAATATTATCATTAACTGCCCATCTATAGCAGAACATGATTTCTAGGATTCCTATGCGAGTTCCAATAACTTGATTTAATCTATGCACCCCATTAACTATTCTCCATGTGTTGGGGGCTATTCGTGTAGGAACAACATCGAAATACTGACAGAATTCCAGACACAAGGAATTGGGTGGAAAAGAAAATCCACATTTAGCAAAAAAGAGACTGGGGAACCAATGTCCCTCAGCCAAATTGAAATAATCAGAAGGCTCAGAAAGTTTTTCCAAGACAACCCAAGAGGGGATGGAGAAATCAGAACGAAACTTCTCAAGAGACTCAACAAGGTAAACCATGGTGAATAAAGAAATGAAGAAGAAGGAAGAAGATCTTACAGGAAAAGAATGGATCTGCTGACAACGAACGGCGGAAAAGACGAATGCACAAGATAATAGGAAGAGACGACGTAAAACTCAAAAGACGAAAATTTGAAAAGGTAGAAGATGATGGGAGTGTCTGTGAAGTTTAAATACCTTGCCTTGACAAATGGTGAAGTAATGATTACAAAAAAGGATGATTACGTTACCGGCGGCTAAAAAGATAAAAAGTAGCGCGGGAATGAAAGCGGACAACAGCGACTAAAAAGAGGAAAGGTGTCACGGGAATCGAAGCGAACAGCAGCGGATAAGAAGATGAAAAGTAACACGGTAATCGAAGCACACAAAAAAGTCCAAAAAAACATGATTCTACGAATTGGGAAGGAGAAATAAATACAAGGGAAACGCTCCTAAAAATCAGGAAGACTATTTAAAGCTACCATATTTCGAGAAAGAATGTTCCATACTCCTCAAATTTCGAACTATGAAACATTGGGGGCTTCTGTTGATACCAAATTTAATCTACTTACGTGGACCAATCATATGAAGACACGTGGCTATCTACATGCCAACTGCAAACACTTCCGAGGAACCCACATGCTCCGAGGAACAAGACTACAACGAGGAAGACTAGTTCCCTGAGGAACACTGCTTACCCGAGGAACTCACATGCTCCGAGGAACAATGCCTCTCTGAGGAACTCTTGAGTATCGAGAAGCTTAGGCGGTCCGAGCAACTCAGGCGGTCCGAGATGCATCTCGAACAAAGCATTAATAGTTGGATAACCAACAGTTCAACTGATTCATTAAATGCTTATCATTCAGACGCACACGCAAAGAGGGCATTAAATGTATTACACTTTCATATGTATATCATTTAATGAATTACCCTTTCACATTATAGCCTCAGGGCTATAAATACATTGTACAACCCTCATTGTAGGGGGGTGGGGAATCGAGAACGGAATTTCTTATAATCGAGAATTCCCACACATTCAGCAATAACACAACAGTGGACGTAGGCCATTCTTATAAGGCTGAACCACTTAAAAATCTTTTGTCTCATTTATTTATCTGTGATTGAATTATTAGAGTGATCTAATTTTTTACATCAACAGTCATTATTCCAGCCAGATCTGGAATATTTGGCGGAGCAGATGGATTTGGAGGGTTTCCAGCGTTTCGATTACTGGATTCTGGAATATCAACCATTTGTTATGAATTGTTTTCGATGAAAAATGATATTACCAATCGTTTCCCACAGACGGCGCCAATCTGTTGATGTAAAAAATTAGATCGTATCTAATTATTTAATCACAGATAAATAAATGAGACAAAGAGTTTTTAAAGTGGTTCAGCCTTATAAGAATGGCCTACGTCCACTGTTATGTTATTGCTGACTGTTTGGGAATTCTCGATTACAAGTTCTATCCAGAAATTCCGGTCCCCTTATAATGAGGATTATACAATGTATTTATAGCCCTGAGGCTGTAATGTGAAAGGGTAGTACATTAAATGGTGTACATGTGAAAGGGTAATACATTCAATGCCCTTTAAGCGTATACATCTGAATGATAAGCATTTAATGAACAGTCAAACTGTTGGTTATCCTGCTATTAATGCTTTGTTCGAGGTGCAGCTCGGACCGCCTAAGCTTCTCGGTATTCAAGAGTTCCTCGGTACTCAAAAGTTCCTCATAGAGTTCTTGTTCCTCGGAGCGTCTGAGTTCCTCGGGGAAGAAGTGTTCCTCGTTGTAGTATGGTTCCTCGGAGCGTCTGAGTTCCTCAGAAGTGTTTATTGTTGCCACGTAGATTGTCACTTGTCTTCGTTCAATTGGGCCCTGTCAGCAGACTAAATTTGGTATCAACACTCCTAGATTTAATAATTCTCTTATTTGTATTTTAAATTCTTCTTGATCTATTATTTCACATGCTATATTTTTTGTTTTTAGTGTTATGTCTGGGTTTATTATATTTAGTTTAGCTTCTTTTTATTTTTATTCCAATGTTTTTGTGGATTTTCTCCTATTATTTCTGTTTTTTCTGCTAACCTAATTAAGTCTTCTAATTCTAATTTTGTGTTTTTAAACATAATATTATTTATTTTATTGAATTCTATTTTTTGAGAATGACTATCTTCTATATTTTGTAAATATTCGTTTAAATAGTCGTCTTCTATATCTATATTATTATTTTCTAGGTCTTCTTTTGTTTCGACTATTATATTATTATTAAGAATTAATTTATTTTCTTGTTTTAATATATTAGATTGATTATTAGGTATAATATGTGTTCCTTTTTTAAATAATTGTATGCCAGATGGTGTGTACATAAATCCTCCTGTTAGTGATATGGCATGTATCTTTGTTTATCACTTGTAAATTAAGCTTGTTATCGCATGTTCAATTTCCAGTAATAAAATTTCAAGTTTTTATTAGAACTTTCGGTAAAACCACTCTGAGTACTTAGATAATATTCTTATTATGTTTTGATATATCATTAAAGGATCCTTGAGGATTTGTTTTTATGATAATATTGATATAAACATTCTAATTGGATTCTAGAATGATCTTCGATTTATAAACTTTTCGGTGTCCTGTGAGTTGCCATTGTCACCATTGTTGCCTTGATATAGGCGTTTGTAGGCTTGACTGAGCTGCTACAGTTGCCTGTAGTACTGTGGACTTGAGGATTGTTTATGAGTTACTGTTTCATTTCTACTGTTCACTTTTTAATGTTCATGTCACTATGCATCCATAAATATATATATATATATATATATATAATGCTCTTGTGCGGACTAGTCCGCATTTTAAGAATGCGGACCGGACATGTGTCACCTAACGGTGCACTTAGAAATTATCACCTAAATTATAGGCACACTCTCTCTCTTTCTGGGCTCCCCGCCAAGTGACACATGTCCAGTCCGCATTCTTAAAATGCGGACTAGTCCGCACAAGAGCAGGACTGTATATATATAAAAGAAATGCGTCCATCATCTGAACTACTAAAGACCTTGGTTCAAGGACTCTATCAAAACTACACCATGTAGAGCAAGTTGAGCTAGTCGACTCAGTTTATACAAATAAAAATAGTGGAATATATAATATAATACAAAGTAATTCTATGAGAAAGATCAAGTTAAATATATTATAAAATCCTTTAATGAAATAAATTTAATTGGATCACATTTTCCATAAATCGACTCGCTATCAACAGTCACATCTTGTTAAATCTACGAAAAACGAGACCCTTTACATATGTTACCTACATAGCATTAATGGGATGATATTTAAAGTTCGGTGTATGGTATCTTGGTCAGTGTACAGATGAATCAGAAGACACCTGCTCTCCCGAAAGCTTGATAACCATTTCACAAAGGAATAGGGCACATTAACAAACATGGTAGTTGTAAGATCCATTTCGTAAATATGAGGTATGGAAAGAGCAAAACAATTGACCACAATACTTATCTATCAACGATTTATTGTGGAGTACAATAAAGTTTCCCATGCAATCACAAATTTGGAACATTATGCATGTAGTAAAAACCTGATATTTTCTCTAATATTTTTTACTTACGAATCAAAGTGAAAAGGAACTCGAAAATTGGTAGTATTGTACCCAAAAACTTTCCACCTCACACCAACCATTATACATCTAATCCATATTTAGAAACATTATAATTTTTCGATAATTCATTGTTCCCACTGCATCTCGCACCAACGTATCTTGCACCAACTCAGTTTTATTCTTACTGTTAAATATAGTGTCCACCTTGAAGAAATTCTTGCCAATTAAATAACCAAATAAAAAACATTCTCTTGATGCTTAAAGAAAATAAAAGAAAACACCAAAATGTAGTAGTGGAAACATTTAAGATATTTGTAATCATAAATTACAAATACCCTTTGTCAGCTATTTCATTAGATACCAGGCGTGCACCCCATGTAAACACCATACATCAACATAAATAGAATTTTAATAATTCCTAGGGAGTTATCGTATGTCCAAAAAATGGACATGTGACTACATCAGCCTCTACATGGCTTTAATAACTACCTTTAAAGCAACAAAAAGTAAAATAAAATGATTAAATGCAAAGATAATGAAAACACTCCATAATGTTTAAAAACTAAAAAATATTACCTTCGATGACCCATTAATTTTATCTCCACCTATAGTATAATCAACAAATCCATGCCAAAAAAATAATTAACGAGGATCAGAACTCTAACTATATAAAGGTTTATAAAGATGTTTACGAAAAATGGCTATATTAGATACCTAAGCTTGAAAAAATAACCCAAATTATAATACTACTTCGGCATTGTGGAAACACATAAAAATTTAAACAAGCCCGCCATCGGTGAAAATGAAATAAGAAAAAAAAAGGAGAACATAAAACACACACATACACATAATAGAGAGAGATGTAAAAAAACTCATTTGCGTGGCAACCTTGTCACCGTGAGAGAGATGTGGTGGCGTTGTAGATGGTCGTTGATTTGTGAAAGAAGGAGAGTGAAGAAGGAGGGTTGTGAAAGGGAGGGTTGTGACTTAGGAGAGATAATCATGTATTAGTAAGTGGTACGGGTTCAAATTAAAGTGAAAATGAAGTAGAGGAACGGATGATGCACTGTAGTGTAATATGACCCTTGATTTCCATCCTTCTTGGCACCATCCCTACCACTAATTATCTTATCTTCTTATGGAATATTAAAAAGCCTCTACTCCGTGTATATATATATATATATATATATGTGTGTGTGTGTGTGTGTGTGTGTGTGTGTGGATTTTTTTTAAATAAATAAACAAATTGGTTTGGGGCATACACTATTCATTAGAACTCATATTAGGCATATAGTGTTGATAATTTATGTTTATCCATGATTATTTTTGGTGGTTGGGTATAGTTAGTTGGTGTTTGTGGATGTGTTGCGGTTAGTTGTTAAGTGAGACCTAGTTTAGGTTCTTAGAACTCAGTGAGGTTCCCATAGCCTTTTTTTATTGTCTTCTTTATTTTCGTCCATGGGAAAGACCACGTTTTATCACACTTAGTTGTGACTCACGTGTGTAGTATGAGTGACTCATCTCCTACTGGTTCTACCGAATGAGGGCTCAGGTCGAGCAACCCATTTATATGATGGATCTTATAGGTATCTTTTTTAGATGTTCAAGTATGCATGTGTAGATATGGTTAGGGAGTTTCATTCCATGCTAGGTTGGAGGAGGATTATATGGTGTCCTTTTCTAAAGGAGTTGATACATATATGCCATCTGAAACATTATATGAGCTACTAGATATTCTTAAGGTTCCCCCTCCCTAGTACCCCGAGCATCATGGCCATCTCACCCCGTAGTATGCCCTTTACAACACTATCCATTTTACTATGATTTTACTAGACAATCATATGTCACCTCAAAGTACATACCTTTACTATGACTATCTCTTACTGAATAAGATAGTTAGTTTTAATCTCTGACCGATAGGAAACCAATGTACATTTTGTAAAATCATTCTTAGGAACACCCGAATATTAATCATGAACACAGTAATATGATTAAAGTTTAACATACAATTGTTCTTAATAAAAGGATCTTAGATCTTCATGTTTTCACAAAATACGTCTAAACGATAAAAAATAAGACTTACCTTAATCAAGGATCAATCTTGATTAATTGCTCCATCAATCTACCTTCTTGGATAAAATACACTCTAATGGAATCTCGGAGTTTCTCTCCCACCTCAGAAATAGTGTGTTATGAGATAACCCCAGATGGTGTAGGGCTCCTCTATTTATAAGGGGAAGAGGGCCGAAATCCTAGTGGAGGTGGGACTCTTTCAAGTCTCCCACTAATGCCACTAACCATCATGTGACTAACGGATAAGGTTACCCTAAATATTTTAATATCTTTATTTATCACATTCCTAATTAATTATCTGACATTTATTAAAACCACATAAATGGAAAATTCGGAATTTAATACAACTGAAATTTAATATTTAATTTCGTCACTTATCATTAATTTCCAGCAGTCTCCCACTTGGTCTTAATAATTTGCATAATTAGATTAGGTATCATAAGGTGCACAATCATTGATAAATTTATTTTGCTGAATCAAATGATTCACGGATGCGAGTCATGGCGGTTCCATACTATTCAAGAGTGTGTTTCTTTCCATGTACCACAACACCAATGTTTCATTCAACCGAGCCTTTAATATTGCGTATCATAATGGCCTCATAATGTCCTTTTCAATAAGGACTATTTCTATCAACAATAATTCATAATTATATGCATGCTTTCTCAAAAGACAGAAATAATTGAAATCAGAGACACTTTTATTGAATTCAAGTAATAGTGTCAAACAACTAAGTCAAATAGCAATCATAATTTTACTAATCGAGATCCATCTCTTTGACACGTTCCATAAGGTCTTTTTGGAGATAGTCCTTTCATAATAGGATCTGCTATGTTATCACTCGTACTAATGTGATCAATTGACACTTTTTGTTTCCGAATTTCTTCTTTAACTGATAGGTATTTCATTCAACGTGCTTAGTTACTTTAGGAATACCTAACATTTCTTCATAAAGAAGATTGCGGGCGACATTATCATAATATTTCAGCGACTTGATAATAGTGTCGATAACTCCAAGTCACGAAATGAAGTCACACTGCCAAAACACATAAGTTGTAGCATCAATCATGCTACAAACTCAGCTTTCACAATAGTTAATGGATGGTTTGTGTTGTACTCCTTCATTATATTGGTTGATAAACCAAAACAAACATAGTTAAGCAAGATTGAACTTCGTACCATCCGTACAACTAGTAAATCTGAGTCACAATAATTGTTCATATTTAAATGAACACATACATCATAAGTGTGAGCATATAGTCCTTTAAGTATCTCATTACTTCATACACAACTTTTAAACCCATAAAATTATTTTGATTCTCTACTTTCTAAATCCGTGCTTGTATATAGAGAAAATATATAAATTTACTCCCACTGATCTTAAGGTGTATACAAATATACAACGATTAATAAAAAATAATGATATTATATCTTAAAATACGTCATGTGGGAAACTTATGTTTATAAAATGATCTCCTAAACATATACAAATGGTTCATAAGACTACAAAAAGTAATTTTCACATCCACATTATGTAACTCTCAATCATAATGAGATACTAATGTCATAAGAATTCTACGTCCTTACATATAATTGAGAAGGTTCATTTATAACCTTTTCTTCATTAATGGTGAAATATTTTACTACAATTTAGCTTTATCTCGTTTACCTGCCGTTAGTGTCGCATTTGGTCTTGATTAACCCTTCATACCCGACTTTAGTGCATCAATTATGTAATTGAACGAGATTTTAAACTTAGTTGTAGTCAATTAGTTTCACTTCTTATTACTTTTGAAAATAAAACCATGTCATTATTTATCCATACGCCAAATTCACCTTCATGCAGATACACTACATAATAATTTAGGATAGTAGACCTTTTAGGATCTTCTTAATACTATTCCTTATGATTTTATCTACATTTCTCCCACGGTGATAATACTATCATTTAGTGGATGATCATTTATTTGTTCTTTGCTGTTTAGATAATCTAACAACTAAAAGAACAATTATTCAAGAAGGTTAATGGTAATGGGATAAGTACCCTACCTTCCTTTATAACCATATTTCATGATTTTCTACTACCACTAATTTCACCTTTCATAATGAATTTGACTTTAATGCAATAAATACGTGTCAATGACAATTATATGATCTATGTAGGTCCACTGTAAGGGAAGTTTCTCATAATCTCCCACTTGGGACACATAGGTCATCCTTATATTACACATCGTAATACCTTAAGATCACAACTCGACTATCAAAATTTATAAGAGACATTACAAAATCTTGTCCACGAAAATTATGAAAAGGAGTATAGATTTAATTTGGAACAAGATTAAAAGAGTTTCATCAATAACGCTATGATTATGATGTGGGATCAAACAAATCTGTAAAGAACTATGTCCAAAATTTATTTTGTACAAAACATCAAAAGGAATACCATAACCCTTGAAAAAAAATATATACATCAAAAGATTCTTTAGAACATATCCCTCACGATCAAGTCTAGACAAACATTTTTCAAAATAAAATAAAATTGAGGGTTTATGAAAACAAATGGCGATTTGATTCCCCAAGAACAAAATAAAAATAATCTTATTAGTATTTCTAGTTTGTTTTGTAAGAAATCCTTGCATCAAAAGTAATTACTTTCTATAACACAGTAAGTATAACTTGCAATCTCTACTAAGATGAAAAACTCGTTTCAAATAATAAAAGATACATATTATCTTTATCATTATTAGCCTGAGTGTGCAACATGTAAACAAACTTAATTTGTTTAACCAAATTGAATATGAAATTTTTAGAGAAACAAAATGGGATACAATAATATATTATAAGATAATGAGATAAATTGCTCACTTCATTAATGCTTTGATTTAACAACACACACATCAATTACATGATAATAAATTGAGAGCATAACCGTGAGTTTTCTTCAGTAGTAACCGTGGAATATCGATTATATGATGCTTGTAGATTACTTTATTGGGTATAATGTTATTTCATTATATTGTACACGATATTTGTGCACAACTTATTTTCACATACTATAAGAATGTATGTGATCTATGATGTTCATTCAATCACTCAAAATTGATTCCCTGTAAGGAATAACCTTTCTTGAAGAAATAAAGTCAATATACCCCATTAATATCTTTACAAATATAAGCATCATGAGTTACTACTACCATCATCTTTACATTTAATATTCATTGCCATTCTAGTTGGATTACTGTAGTGAATACCAAATATTTCATAATATGAATATTACATTACGTAAAGACCTACATACACAAGTCAATAATTTTTTCACTTATTTTCATTAAATATCGCATGATCAATAAGCTAAATTATTCATGTTTATGGTTTTCATAAACTTAATTGGTGATATGATAGTGAAAGAAACTATGGCATCTGTGTTTGACGACCATTATTACCTTCCCAAAATATATATCACCACTAACATTTTGTTCAATTATTGTAATCACAATAAATGAATAAACAATAATATGTATGCAACATCATAAAGTATCATCATCCTAGCATTCAATGTCATACATGGACCCGTAGGCAACCAAAATATGCATGATACTAATGCATTAGTCCAATATTTATATCTTCTGGTATGGAGCACTTTAATGAACACCAAACCTTATATTATATAAATATTAGAGATACTCATACATGTTCAAAATCCCCGTAATACATGAATAATTATATTATTGTCTATTCCCTAACTTGAAATTCACGAAAAATTAGACATAATGTGAAAATCAAATAGACAAAGAGTTTACATGAGATATTACACAAATAATAGTAAATGGAAGACATAAATCATTTACTTTCGCTTCATCATTTATGTATGAGTAACAAATCAGAAATATTGACCCAAATCATTCTTGCTCATACCAATGCACAATACGGTTATAATCACAATTATCATTCTAGTGGCATATATAAATATGAATTTTTAACATTCATGCCAATTATTTAACATTTACAAAAATTCCAATGTTTATTTGATTCAAATTTCAGCATGTGTTGCGCTTCAATTTAACCTTATAACAAACATTAAGATAATCTGAAATGACTACAAGTATAGTATCTTCACATGTAATCTTAGCCTGTATTTGGCATTTGATTAAACTGAATGAATACCTTCTTATAAGTCTCAAAATTTGCAAGTCATGCATTCAAATATGCATGTATGTAGCGAATAAATCTAGTATCTGCACATATGAATCGTAGCCTGTGTTTGGCATTTAATTCAACTTAATGGGAGTACTAGCATTAGAGTAAACAATAATTCTGATTTTCAACCACATGAATTATTGGCGTGTGTTTGGCATGAGACTCATTAAAACACGAATATCATAATATTCAACAATATGAATCATTGGCCTGTGTTTGGCACGAGACTCATCAAAATATGAATATTAACAACAACGTAAGTCTAATATCCTACCATATGAGATATGTTGGCTTGTGTTTGGCACGAATATTCAACTAAAATAGGATCATTAGAGCAATGTTTTATCAGAGTTCTAGATAAAATATACATGAAATATGGGAAAACATAAACTTTTCCCTCAAAAAATGAGTTAGCATCATGGAACTGTAGAAAATTACTCCAGAAACTCAAATATTCGACGGAATTTAAAAATAATTTTTCTGGAAGTCATAAACATTATTTATGTAAAATCAATGCCCCAAAAGTATTACACTCAAAACTTAATGTATAATTAATGGTCCAAGTATAAATGCATACACAATAATCTAATATTTACAATTATAGATTAAGACACTTTCATGTCTTCCCCATCCAATATCATATAAATATTATTGTCGAAACATCAATTCATAATTACATTAGGACCTTTGGACTACCAATTATAGATTATGCACAATAACCTAATATATCGAAATGCTATTGTCAAACACATAATCATACATCTAATATTCAAAATTTTATATTGAACCCTTTCATCAATACCAAATAATACATAAGATGAATATTAGAACAACCATGAACATTAAAAACAACCCCTGTGGTGGAAAAATACATAATATTTGGGAAAATCGTAATTTTTGCCAAAAATAAAAAAATTTAGTTAGCACCACAGAGATGTAGATAATTACTCCAGGATCTCAAAACAATTTACGGAATTCAAAAATCAATTTTCAGGAGTGAGATATTGACGTCAACATTATTATCAAAAACGGCAAAAACGCAATTTTAAGGGTCTTAACGACGTCAAAACGCAAAAGTAAGGTGGTGCCCATTGTATATAATGGGTTTTGTTTATTTCGACGTTTCCAATTGATCATGTGAGTTTCATAAAATTCCGAGTAAGTTTTGACCTTTTATCCTAACCAGTGAGTATTGGCCATAGAAAAAAAAACGTCACAGAAAATCTAAGACACACTTTAAGAGCAGATTTAATGACAGAAATAAGGTGTCGCAGAAGGTCTCAGGCAGAAAAGTAATTTAATGACATAAATAAAAATGTCGCAGAAAGTCTCAGGCACATATATCATTATAGACGAACATCAATAAGGAAAATCATGAGATCTTAAACTTTAGCTCTGATACCACATGTAAAATCATTCTTAAGAACACCCTAATATTAATCATGAACACATTAATATAATTAAAGTTTAACATACAATTGTTCTTAATAAAAGGATCTTAGATCTTCATGTTTTCACAAAATACGTCTAAACGATAAAAAATAAGACTTACATTGATCAAGAATCAATCTTGATTAATTGCTCCATCAATCTACCTTCTTGGAAAAAATACACTCTAATGGAATCTCGGAGTTTCTCTCCCACCTCAGAAATAGTGTGTTATGAGATAACCCCAGATGGTGTAGGGCTCCTCTATTTATAAGGGGAAGAGGGCCGAAATCCTAGTGGAGGTGGGACTCTTTCAAGTCTCCCACTAATGCCACTAACTATCATGTGACTAACGGATAAGGTTTACCCAAATATTTTAATATCTTTATTTATCACATTCCTAATTAATTATCTGACATTTATTAAAACCACATAAATGAAAAATTCGGAATTTAATACAATTGAAATTTAATAATTAATTTCGTCACTTATCATTAATTTCTAACACATTTAACCCTGAGAATATTAGGTTTATTCATGCCATCGGTATCAGCATTACTATCTACCCCCTTCTATGATTTCAAGGCATATGATGTTTATTTGGAATCATGAAGACACTAGGTTGCATATGTCCCTAGGTTATAGGAAGTTACTCACCAACATAACGCTAGCAATCGAGGTACCTCTAATTCACGGTATGCGGACTTTGGAATCTCTTTCAATGATTAATGAAGCTACAACTCAACACTTTGATTCTCATGCACTCGGCGATGCTATGGTTCATCCTCCCACAGCTTCAGATAAGTATGATACCATGCACACGAAGTCGAGACATGTTTGCACCTCAGGCATCTGTCCCAAGCATGACCGCACCTACACAAACACATCCACCATCGCCAGCATGTGAGAAATCCATTTTTGCATCTTAGTTCACCTTATTTAAGAGAGAAATAAGTGAAATAATGCTTCTTCAGATGCAATTGATTGTAACACTTCAGGTTTAGCTTGCAGCACTATTGGAGAGGGAGTATCCTTGAGCATCCTGAGAGGATGCTTATTACCAGCACTAAGAGAGCGGCAATATCGCGAGATGCGAATGGAGTTGGAAAATCGAGAGTGAGGAATAATGATGATGGAGTCAATGCTTGGTTGGAGATTTTGTTGTTTCATTTCCTTTAATGATGTATTGCACTCATTAATAGAGAGATTTCATTTATGATGTAGTATCTATTTATTTTTCTTATACTCTGTTTTTATATCCATGGTGGTGGACATGTATTTATTTAATTTTGGGTATTATCATGTATGACACAATTATTATTTAGTATATTTTTGTTTCTACATCGTGATATATCTCTTATTCTAGCATTTTAATTTACATTTATATTATGGATACTTGCTAGTTTAAATTATATTGATGATGTTACCTATCATGTTAAGATGTGGACGTGACGTTTTAATTTATATATGGTTTGCCATATTCAT
Organism: Sambucus nigra; assembly: GCA_949130495.1. Taxonomy (NCBI): domain Eukaryota; kingdom Viridiplantae; phylum Streptophyta; class Magnoliopsida; order Dipsacales; family Adoxaceae; genus Sambucus; species Sambucus nigra. Next base: position 240,684,758 of record OX422218.1, on the reverse strand, counting down.
ATTTCCATTATTATCTATCACTTATCTCGTTGAGATCATGTTTAAAATTTGGGATCTTTTTTGCTTAATTTGATGGGTTTTTTTATATAGATTTTTCCTCGATTTCTTCGTTTATCTATCCAAGAAAAAAAAAGGGGGAGAAATTTTGGGATTTAGGGGGAATATATATTTAGGGGAAGTAGTTTAGTTCATGCATTTTATTTTTCAATTACGTTTTTATAATACATAACTTGTATCTTTAGTGATTCACAATCGTATGTGTTTAAGTGTGCAAGACATATATGGATCATGATGTTGATATCCTTGATTGAATATTCTATACATATCAATCAAGTCTCACATTAATTGGGATTCCATAGATCATTGTATAAGAATTCTTATATGAAGTTTTTATGTGGATCCTTTACACTATTCGTTTTGTCCCATGATCATAAAAGCGGTAGATTTGTATGCATATGTTTACACTCCCTTAGGTTTTAGTTTTGTGTTGGATGAATTCCGCAGCAAACCTTTTTCAGTCATTGCATCTTTGTATTGAGTTTGGTGAGTTTTAATCCTACATCATATGGAGACTAGATATGATCGATTATTATTGATATCATCGAACCAAATCGGACACCGTCGTTGCATTTTAGAGATTTGGTAAGTCAAAGGTTTTCAAGTTTTATAATTCTTTTTATTTTATTTTTATTTTTTTGGAAGTAAAATGACATGACTTTTATGAGAACCATTTTTTTGAAAAGATTTAAAACATTTTTTTTTAAATTTAAGGGTCTTTATTTGGAGACCTCATTCTAATGAGGTCTCCCTTCAATCGTAACTACAACAATCAAGAGCCTTATTTTTCATGTAGAATGCCTTGATCGTAGTTAGTCTTCAATCGAGGATCCGTCGATCATAGAATGTTTTGAACAAGGTATAACTGACCATGAAAAATAACCCTCAATCGAAGATTTCAAAGATCGAGAGTCCCTGGGTCGCAAGCTTTTGTTCGATCGAGGGCTCCCTAGTTTTAACGGGGCATTTTGTCTTAGAAAATGTGTTTGAATGGAACCCTTTCAGTGCAAAACTATTTAAACACATTCAAACACATGTTTCAACTGGCAAACTTAGTTTTCCCAAAACCCTAATTTTTTTTCTTCTATGCTCCTTTTTTCCCAGAGTCTTTCATCTCTGTACAAGTATAATATACTTTATGTTTACAAATCCATGTCGATCTTCTACATTGATCAAGGTTATCACATAGGATTAGGTGTGGGCATCATTCCCTAACCAAGATCAGTGGATACTAATGCCTTGGAGGTTGTGTGAATGATTTACTACACTCGATAAATCATCTCTAGTACAGACAAAGACATATAAGTAGAATGAGAAACATTATGGATCTAATCGTTGTTGTATATGAAAGTCGTGTTTCATTCCTTAATAAGAGAAGTAAACATTCATTCAGTTTAGCGGATTTGTGTGGGTTGGGTGCGTTAGTGGTGTATTTTGTATGATTGGTTTAATATTTACTTCCACTATTAATCACTATCTGTATGCGAATTTGGACCAAATAAATTTATTTGGTAAATTTAAATTTTGTTTCAAATTAAAAAGGATTTTTAAATTTCTATATTTACTAATTTCTTTAACAACGAAAATAAATTTTATTTAGAATGCGAGGAAACAAAGCATTTCCACGGGGGGGGGGGGGGGGGGGGGTCACATGTAAAAGAAAACTAACACGAGACTACGAAATTTGCGAGGTTGGATCAGAGGAAGGAGACCTAAGATTATATTTTAGGATAGTTTTCTCCTCTTTCGCTAATTAATTAGGAACTTAGTTAATTAAATTTGGACCCTTTAGGCACAAATCTATTTCACATATCTACATAAATGTTTTGTGGGTTTATTGTAATGGGTATTGGGTTTCTCTCTCTTGAATATTTTGTGGGTTTTTTGGAATGGGTATTGGGAATCTCTTTTTTTATAGGTTTGTTGGAAAGGGTATTGGGTTTCTTTCTCTCTTTTTGTGTGTGTTTAATGATAAAGGAAACTAGGGCCTCTTTTTCAAATGGGAGGTGATGAGGGTATTGAATTTGGGATTTAAATGGAAAAATTTTCAAGAACATATTGGATTTTGCTAGAATTGACCCTTTTTTTGCTAAAAATCTTTTTTTTTTTATTGGAAGTCTCTTCTTTCATGATTGTGAATGTATTGTTTTTCGGTAGAAATTGCAAAATATGAAAATTTGATTTTTTTTATTGGAATTTTGATTCTTTTTTTTTTTTGCTTCTGAAAATCCTTTTTTTGGCTAGAAATACATTTTTTTCTTCAAAATATGGTAATTTCCAAAATTTTCAAATGCTATTTTCCTTAATTACTAGCAATTTAAATGTTTTTGTGTATTAAAAAAACTTTTTCACATGTTACTCAAATATTTTAAATGTTTCTCTACTATTTTTCAGATTTTTCAAATGTTTTCATCCATATTTTTCAAAATTTTAAATGGTTCTCGATTATTTGTAGATTTTTTTAAAGTTTGTTCCAATGTTATTCAAATAATTTTAGATATATTTTCCAATGTCTCAAAAAATTATTCTCTTTCAAAATGATCAAAAAGTTATTCAAATTTAATTAAAAACTAGAAATATTTTTTTATATTTTTTCAATAATATTTATAGTCTATTTTAGTATTTTAAACACTTTTTAAAATGTTATCTATTATTCCAGAATTTGTTTTCTATTATTCCAGAATTTAAAGAAAAATCTATTATTACGAGATTTAAAAAGAAAATTCAATATCTATCAAATTTTAAAAAGGTTTTTTATAAACTTCGAACATTTTTTCCTATTTTTTCACGATTTCCTCTACAAATGATTATTTTTAGATTTTTTAAATGTTTTTTCTAATTGCTAAATTTTTTTCTGCAATATCCAAATTTTTAAAAAACATTCTCTAAATTTTAATTTTTTTACTGTTACTCTATAATTTTTATTATTTTGTTTTTCTTTTATGTTTTTAAAAAACTTTTATATTGGTTTGGACAAAATATCGTCGTGTGCATTAGGTGTGTGCATTGGTTTGAAACTGACCTACTTGGGGAAAACCGAATCCAATACAAATAAAATCGGTTTTTGGTTGTTTCAATCCAATCCAAAACGAGTTTGAGATCAAATTCAATCCAATCCAATTGTAATTGTATTAGATCATTTTTTAATCGATTTCGTGTATCTGATTTAGGTCCATTTATGATCATAATTGGAATGGATTTGGATTTGGTCCAATCCGTTAAACTAATCCAATAATTCAATCCAATCGAACACAACCCATAATTTTTTAAATTTCAATAAATTGGATAAATTATAATTTCAATTAACCTCACTATATTTTGTTTTGAAATTAAATTTTTTAATAATTGGTAATAATACAACTATTTATTCAATATAAAACAAAAAATGATAACTTAAAAGACATTCAAGCACATTACATAACCAGCTACATATATATTAAATCAAACAACCAAATACAAATACTAGAGGTTCAATACAAATACATTACACAACCAAATTCAAATACAAGAGGTTTAATATATATCAAACTAGCTGCCTAAATATGATAATCAACTTATTGACCAAAAAACAATAAAAGCTGCCTAAAAAACATCCCAGCTTATACGCAAAAAGCTTCACAGTTAGCTTCCCAAAAACATTCAGAGATTCTTCTCACTATTTGAACCATTGGGATCGGACAGATGTTCATCTAGAGGTGTTCCATTAGTTTCTCTGCTAGGATCATCCTTCTAAATAAGTAAAAAGAACTAAGTAGCAACACATTTAATTAATTATAATTGAATATACAAATATTAAGGAAAACGGAACTGAGTTTTGTATTCAAATTTACCGGACACGGTGAGCCTAGAGAATGATTCGTGGCCACCCTTTGATGAACAAAGATATGTATCGACCCTATAATATATAAAAAGAGACATAATTAACCAAAAATTGTCCCAAACGAAACATGTAAAAAACATCATATCGCAACATTTCTAAGTCCCTATAGTTTTCCTAATTCCTTTCATAAGAATTGAGACATTTTTTAGTCGCAGAAGTGTCTAATATCTAAGTATGAAATGAAACCATATGAACCATAATATCAAAATTGCATTAAACCTAAAATCAAAAATTAAAATCGAACCATATGTGTGTGTGTGTGTGTGTGTGTGTGTAAGAGAGAGAGAGAAGATATATATATATAAAGAAAGAGATATATATATATATATATATATATATATATATATATATATAGAGAGAGAGAGAGAGAGAGAGGGAGAATTAAAAGAACACATAATTTACAGTTTTATATGGATCTATAAATTTAACACATGAATATCAAATTACACATGGTATTTATTCTTTAATAATACAAAACGTTATGTATTATATATTTAATGTTAGGATCTTAGATCAACATGATTATCACATATAATCATTATGTGAAACATAAAATAATATTGTAATCACATACCCCCTTCTGGAAAGATTGGAGCAGTTAACCTTAACGATATTCGATCGCGCTGATTTTCGGATTACGACTTCATCTTTTCCTTGGAAAAATCATGTTCTAGTTTCAGTGCATTCCAACAGTTAGATCTTCCTCTATGGTCAAAATATTATTCTTGAATTAATTCTCATTGAGACTTAGATTTTTCTCCCTTATCTTATAATTTCATTATGTTGTCTCTTAGTGTGTCTGAATGATGAAAAATCAGGCACTTATTTATGGGCATGGACATGACCTAAATCACAAACAGTCACTTAATCTTAACCATCAATCAAGGTAGATAGCCAAGAGCCCTTTTGACTCTTGGTATTTGGAGTACCCTGCCATTAACCAAGGTGAGTCTTAGTATTAATATAGATATGGAGCACATTATGCAGAATTATTGTTTAAAATAATTTTGACATTATCCCACTTGGTCCATAATTATCATAAGGTGTGCAATATTCTTTGATTTATCCTTAAATGGTTTCTCATAAACACCTTGATCAAACAAACCATTAATGCGACTCATGGTGCTCACATACTAATTCAAGAGCATGATTGCTTCCATGTACGACAATGTTAACAACTCATCCAACAAGGTCTTTAAATTCGGTTATTCAATAATGGTTTAATAATGTCTTTTATAAAAGACTATTTCTATCACATTCATCAATTCACATGCATGTAAACTTATATTTCAAGATAGAAATTAAAATGTTTAGAATATACTTTAATTGATATCAAATATAGTGTCAAAAATTAAGCATCAAATAATCCACAACACTTATACTTAATTGGCTACATGTAAGACTCATATCATAGGAATGATTCATGAATGTCCTTTGGTGATACTCCATATATAAGTAGATATGCTATGTTAACACTTATACTAATGTATTCAACTGACACTTGTTGTTTTTAAACTTCTTTATAAGTATTACATTCAAATGTGCCTAGGTTCATTAAAATCCCTATTAGTTCTTCATAACAAAGATTGTTGTAGAATTAACATAATATTTCAGACTGGGTAATAGTGTCGACAACTTCAATTCCCGAAATAAATTTTCTGCGGCCATAATCCATAAATTATAACCTAAAATCAAACTACATAAATATTTAATTGTTTCATAATATTGGCCACTATGCCAAAAGAAACCTACTAAATCAAGAGAGAACAATTATCCTAAGTGTGTGCATATAATATTTTAGGCATTTTATTGCTTCATAATCTTTAAATATTTTATTTCTCTAATTTATCATTCATGACTAAGATAAATCTAAATATATATATATATATATATATATATATATAAATTTACTCCCATTAACTTTAAGGTATATACATACTAACCAAAAATACGTAAATGTATTCTTATAAATACCATTGGTGGGAAAATGACATAAGTTTATATAATGATTTCTCAATCTATACAGTTCTTTTCCTAAACTCTCATAGGTTTTCACACTAACTAAAGCTATAAGAATTTCACATTATAATATATAGGTGACAATATTTACTTACACCCATTTCTCTATTCATAATGAAGGCTTTTACCTTGAGTCTAGCTTTATGTCGTTGATTATCACCAGGGTTGTGTTTTAGTCTTAAGATGCATTCACACTCGACTCTATTGGGTGAATTATATAATCCAACGCTATCCTAAATTTCATTTTGGTCAATTAATGGCATTATAATTTCTTTAAAACTTTTGAAAACAAAATTCATATATTTTCTTACTCCTGTGTCAAATTCACATTCTTTTGATAAATCTCACAATCATTCAGAATACCAACTCATTTAAGATCTATTCGTATCCACTAACCAAAAGAATAATTACTTTGGATGTTAAGGGGATTACAAGAGTATATCAAATTCTTTTATAACCACATTAGGTGATTTGATTCTCTCACTACTTTAAAGAATTTGAAATGTTCGATTTCAATAGTAAAGAGTGTACCCTCATGAAAATGTAGACATAATTTTAAATTCCAACTCTTTTAGTGGATTCTAAATTCACGCATGTACTAGGCATTCCCAATCATGCGGGGGTGTCGAATTGGGTAACTATAGTGCATTTTATATACTACACTTTTAACCAAATAAATTCATTTTCGTGTGAATAACTCTTGTGGTGATATCGACATTGTTTCATTTGATCTGTTGTTTTATAATTATAAGATTTTTGTAGGTCCACTCTCTAAGGACTATAATCTCCCACTTGGGCCACATCGATCATTCTAAAATTGTAAAAGCTTAAGATCTCAAACGTGAGAGTCAAGATTTATAAGTGGTAACCCAGAGACAAATTATTCTATTAAATCATCAAAGTAAGTCTGGATTTAAAAGAGTATAGTATTCAATTATGCCACAAGATTGAAAAGATATTTTGAAGTTGAACAATATGAGACAGGATCAAAATCATTTTTCTTGTAAAAGTTTTATCAAAAACACAATTGTACAAACTAGTAATGAGAACACCATAATTAAGAAAATATATTCTTAGACAAACTGAAAGACCTTTTATGTACTCAAGAAAAATATCTCACAATAAAATTGGGAAAAAATATTTTTAAAGGTCATTGAGGGGTTTTGAAATGATTCTAACATAATATAAGAAAAGGAATCCAAGAAATTATGTTTGTCTTATAAGCATCCTCATATTGATTTAGACTATATATGGATCTATAAATTTAACACATGAATATCCAATTATACATAATATTTGTTCTTTAATAATACAAAACGTTATATAGTATATAATTAATGTTACATGATTATCATAGATAATCATTATGCGGAGTATAAAATAATATTATAATCACATACCTCCATCATATCACAACTAGAAAGATTGGAGCAGTTAACCTTAACGATGTCCAATCGAGCTGATCATTGGATTACGACTTCATCTTGTCCTGGGCAAAGTCGTGTTCTAGTTTCAGCGCGCTCCAATGGTTATATCTTCCTCTATGGTAAAAACACTATTATGAAATTAACTCTCATTGAGAATTTAGATTTATCTCCCTTATCCAATAATTTCATTAAGTTGTCTTTTAGTGTGTCTAAACGATGAAAAAATTGTCACTTATTTATAGGTAGGGACAAGACCTAAATCTCTTACAGTCACTTAATCTCAACTGTCTATAAACTTATACACCTAAGATTCCTTCTGACTCTTTGTATTTAGAGTACCATTTCATTAACCATAGTGGCTCTTAGTATAAATATAATTATGGAGCACATTATGGAGAATTATCATTTAAAACAATTATAATATATATATATATAAAGAGCGAGAGAGGCGGGGGAGAGAGGGAGGGAGAAAAAACATTTACGGAAGATAACAATAGCAAATAATGTCGTCGATCAGGGGAGGTTAGTGGAGGAGGAGGGAGGAGAACAACCCGAGGAGGGGGAGGAAGATAGCCGGGGTGTTCTTTATCAGTGATGAACCCGAACAACAACAGAGGGGAGGGATCCGTGAGGTGGGATTCGTGAGTACGGGAGGATTACGGAGGAGGATAGGGGAGGCGGAGGGCATAATAGCGGAGGGGGCATCAGAGGTGTAGTATAAGTAAGTTATGTTTTAGTTGAATTAATGGAATCGGGATGCGTATTGTTGGGTATTGGGTTTTAGCGGAGATTTGAGATTAAGGTTGGCTAGGTGTGTATTTTAGGTAGGAATGCTCTATGTTTAAGGTGTATCTTTTCAACTATATTAATAACAATTGATGCAATTCTATTTTTAATTGGTTTTCATGGGTGAAAACTGAAACTAGTCAAATTAAATCAACTTTTAAAAATCAAAATACAATACAATCCAATTTAGGCTAGTTTCTTAATTAGATTGTATTACATTTGATTGAATTGGTCAGTTTAATCGATTTGGTTTTGATTCTATACATGTTTAGTGTGCATGGCCCAAGACTAATATTTCGTCCAAATAATTAATTGTGTTAGGATTAGAGAACTAGTTGAAGCCATTTTGGAAACTTATAAAGTTAAATCCAGTAAATGAACGTGCAGGTGGTGAGGGAAAACATGAGTAATGTTCAATGGGGGAATTGGTGTAACAATTCTCACAATAGTATTGCAATCCAATCTCCATGACATTTGGTTATTGAGTCTTTATGTATACTATGCAAAGCTTGCCTCTTATCTAGAATTTTTATTTTTTTTAAAATGTACCAAAAATAAATTTCACTTCTAGTATAGAACTTAATCCAAAAGGTTAAATGTTTTGAATGCTAATTAACAACATGTGGAAAAGAAAAATATAAAAGTATTCATGTTGATTACGTGTTATGAAGAATAAGACACATAAAGAATTTAAAGAAAGAAGAAACTTTTTGTTCCATTGTTTATTAATACTCAAGGAGGTTCACCCCTATTTATAAGACAATATGCGTCGACGATTCATATTTTAATATGAAATACAATATACGTGAAAATCCATAATAATTATCCATTTACAGCACTAATTTCACTATTCTTTTACAATATGCATTTAAAGGACTTATTGATGTTGGTTATTGATATAGTACATTCAACTTTATTTTCGTGGAAATAGCCCATGCTTTATTTTTTTAAATACCAATTGTACTCTTAATTAAAATCGAAAATATTTTTTTATTATTTCTATTTTGGTTTTATGGTAGTTAACATTTCTTTTATAGAAAGGATCCTTATTTTTCTTCCTTTTTAAAAAATTGTTCTTTTTAAATTATTGTTTTTGTTCACAAATGTTGTTTAGATTTTTTTCTTTCTTAAAATAATGTTCTTTATTTAAAACAATATACTAATTATTCTCTTGTCAAGAATTCAACCTTGGATGTCACTAGACTTTCGAATATTAAAGTTTTTCCAATGCTAATTCATCAAAGTGCAGAATGTAACAACCCCCATTTTCCATTTAAAAATTTGCTAGAGATAGTACCCTGAAGACGGGGCTTGTCAATAAATTTGTATCATTCTTATCATCAAAAAATAAATCCAACATCCAACTAGTAATAAAAACCTCCAATATGAGTATGACTGATCTCAAAAGACTGAACAATAAACTTTGACCTTATGCCCATACAATATTCGAAATAATAAAATAACTGGGAGGGAAATAACAACATAAACTCGAGTTAAATGATCTGAGTGACTGATGACCAAATGTGATCGCAAGGTTGATCTCCTCTCAGCCGTGTTGTCCCTGTTTAGGCAAACATGGGGGGAAAACATTTAATAATTTGGGTCAGCGTGGAAGAGTTTCAAGAATTATCTCACAAAATTACCATGCATTGATGAAATTAATTCAAAGTATGCAACGCCTATCGGCACTCACATGCAAAAAGTATCTCACCTCTCATCTAAGCGCAATAATATACGCATATCAACCCATGTCCCAGATATGAAAGTCTGATGCCTATAACAATGCGACAATATTTGATACATCTTGGATAATTCACATATTAAATCTAATCATCTCCATATGTGCTTTTAATTCCCAAGGTAACCCCTAAGATACTACCCACAAAAAGTAACATAACATCCATTATGCAATATGTAGTGTTGGGTTAATTATCAATTGTCTACCTCCTTAGACTACTAGGATCAACTCTCGATTAATTTATATAATTATATATGTCCTTACATATATAGAACACATAAAGGCATCTACCTTTAGTTTTTTGTTCGTGCTCTATCAGTAAGTCCGGAGGAGTCCCTCATTCAAACGAACATCACAAAACACATATAAGTGGGGTGGTCCCTACATAGTAAACCATTGCACGATCAATAACCCCCGGTGGTGACAATGGATCCCAACCTATACACCTACCTCCTTTTAAGTGGGGCTACTATGGAAGACCCAAATAATGATCTACATAATGCCTAGCCCACATGTGCCAATGCGGGCTTCGGTCCCGAGACGTATGCAACCCCAACTGATAGGCCATCCACGAACATGGGTAAGTTCACACAAATAAATAAATAAAAATTATGGGGGTACTATCCGTCTTCCTTAAAAAAAAATTGAGATATATTATGTATAGGTAATTAACCCTATAATTACCCCCAATAAGTCTCATTAATTTCCAATTAATATTTCCACTTTAAGAATTAACAATCTAGTCAATTTTTAACTTCCCCCAACTAAAAATAGTGACACAAAATCCATTTTTAAAAAATTATCCACTCACTTGGTTGACCTCTCTCATACTCGCCTAAGTTCATAAAACTCACCAGAATGTTTCCCAAGTTAACCTGCACCAGCCCTTACATGGAATTTATTTTCGATTAACCTAAGGTGCTCCGTAACCTTCCCTATAAATTCCCATAAGTCAAATTCCATATCCTAGACTCCATAATCCATGTCAAAACCTAAAAGATCCATGAAAACCCATAAAAATTAGGGGGAATCACAAAATATCGAAGAGGTTTGAACAAGTTTGGTTATGCCGGGCTACCAAGACGAAAAATGATGTGATTTTGCCTTTTACTTTCATCCATGGTGCCTCTAATGTTCACCCAAACCCCATGTATGAACTGTAATCTATTCCCAACCATGAAACAACAATTATCTACATCGAAGCATCCCGAAAACACATCAAATTCATCTGACAACAATCTATATCAAGAATCATGCGCTATTAAAAACCTAGTTTCCAAGATTTAATATTTTATCTTTTAAACCATTCAAGAACCTATCTTTCTTATCAATTTACATTAGATTCGTCATTTGTAAAACATGAGTTCTAAGGTTAATTTTCTAATTAACACGATTCTCAATTTTTGGGTTTGTCACCAATTAGTTTAATCCTTAAACGTTATAATTTCAAATTTGTTCTTCAATATTCATGAGGTTTATTCCAATCATATAGACATCAATTCATCAACTTAACCTAGAAATTTATATGATAAATACACAATGGAATTAAGAAACACATTGGAAATTAATTTAGCAAGAGGATTCTTGCCTTAGTTTGACGATTGGAAATCTCTTTCTCTTAGATCTTTGATCTTCCTCCCATCTCTAGCCTTGGTTACTTCTCTAATGGTTGTGGGGAAGCTAGGGTTGAGTTGTGGTGGATGAGGAAGTTATTTCTTAATTGTTAAGTACCGTCTTATAACACTAATCCTGAGTTACCCATAAACCCCCATATTTAGGCCCCTAAATGAGCCTGAAACCTTCCCCGGATTGGCCTAATAACTCTCTAGTTGTATAATTATACGCAAATCATCCTGGAATGTGCCTAACTATATCTACCCAATTTACACACTTTTATTATGTTGAACACCACTTACCAATATTTTAATTAACATGCAATTTAATTTCTACAAGTAAACGTAACATGCACAAGTGAATCACATAAACATGCAATTACTACTTGTAATACCCCATATATTTTTTTATGGCTTTTAAATTCAGGGATTTATTATATTTAATTGAGATAAATTAATTTAATATTAATCCAGAATTTTTTTTTAAATATTTACTAGTGTGACGAGAGTTAGTAATTATTGGAAATTTGTTGAATATTACTAGATGAGTAAAGTAATATATAAGATTCATTTTATTAAAATTTTCACGGGTGAATAAAATAGCAATTATGGAAATTTAAGTCGGGTCGCGCCTGTGTCGTGTCAGGACTAAATTATTATTATTCAAAGTGAATAAATTATAAGTGTCCTGTATGGTCATTTCGAGTGCGCCAAAGTGTCCGAAAGGGTCGAGATAGTCAAAATAATGTACCCGGGGATTTAATTTGGGTCTCGAGCCATTTTTAGGCCTAACTGACATCCCGGTAGGGTAGATTGGACATTTTGCATTTTTGGGTAATTAAACTCACGAATTTCCTAAGAATAAATCAGGCTTTAGGAGTTGACTTCTAGGGTTAGCAATAAGAAAATCAAGGAACAACCATTAGAGAAGGAGTTAGAGAGCTTTCCAAGCAACTTAAGGCCAAGGACTCAACCTTTTACACCGCCACCACCACCAAAGCGTAGATCGCGCGATGAGGAACGCAATCGTACCTCTTTCGTCCTCAAATCAGAAACTCAAATTCCAGGAAAGTATCTATCTTACTTTATTTTTAGTTAATGTCTCAATCATGTTAGTCTAGGATTGTTTAGAACTTGTTTCATAAACGAAAGTATAGTTTTGAGACTTAAAATCACATGTTGTAGAAGAAGTAGTCCTATTCTGGATATCTAAATCGCATGTAGATGGTAAACTATGAATTTGTATGAATTTAGAAGTCGAAAATCTGGAAAAGAATTGGAAGAATTGAAAGAAAAAGAAAATTAGGGTTCTTGAAGTTTAAGTAAATTTCACCCATTAAATTGTTATAATTGATGAATTGGGACATATTTTACGTAGAAAAACATATGTTTAGATATATAGTACTCATAGCAACGTTGGTTGGGAGTTTGGGAATGATATATGGAGATTTGCTTGAGGTTGGAGAAGCAAACCAGTAACTGGGTTAATGCAGTTTTCGTCATAACTGCTTAATCGATCGATCGACCCAGGAACATCGATAGATCGATGATCGATCGATCGACCCTATTTTCTCGATCGATTGACCCCTCCTGGAAAACTACATATTCCCCTTACGTTGGTTTAATCCGATTAAAATGCATAGTAACCCTTGATTATTATTGTTGGAGCATAATGGGATATAAATAGGACCAGTAAGGTCTAGGTAAACTCCGTTGAGGGTTCGGGTGATATGATTCATATGTGATTTAATCGTGGGGTTTTGGGAATATAAATTTAGTGGGAAATCGTGCGTACGTTATGGTATATCTTGTGAGGATTAAGGAAGACTTAGACCAGTAGAGTAGTGAGAGTGCACCTACTGATTTTATATTATTTCGAGAGGATCCACTTCGTGAGTCGAGAAGTACATAAGGATTTGTTATACTTAATAGAATAAAATGAGTGATTTACTTATACGTAAAACTCGAGCGTGATATGTTACGCATGGCTAGAATAATATTATGGCTCGTGGAGGCTCCTAATTTAGAAATGTGAATATATATATATATATATATATATATATATGACCGTGTGATTGTGCATACTATATATTTGTGTAAAAATCATACCCGGGGTACTTGCTATCATGGGGGTTTCCGCTCCTGGACCGTCTTATGTCGATTGGACCTTTATGGGAGATATTGACTCGTACCCTAGAAGATAGTATCCTCAATAGAGGCTATCTGAAAATGATAGTCAGATGTTCTAAGAGACGTGAGGGAATGTGCTGACCTCTTAGGACCTGGAACTATGCTACGCCTCCATGTATTTGTGTTTTATGTTAATACAGTTCGAGAGTGATTTTGAACTAGTATTGCCCTTAATTTGAGTGATACGGGGACTTGATAACAGAGTATGCCAGCGCCATAGAATTTTTGTGGGGTGCCGTTAGTATATATTTTATATGTGTGACTAATATATATAGGCATATCTATATGAGAACTTTCTACTGTGCGTATAAGTAGATTTGTAATGAATAAATGCTCAAACTTTATTATAATTGTTCGGGAAATTTATAACGGTTATGAGTTTTTCTAAATAACGTAAGAAATGTTGAAGAGAATGATTTCCTAAAGTAAATACCATAACCTTACTTTCACGTGATAAAACCTTCTGGGAAATAAGTTAGAGAAACTTATGAGATTTATTAGTACGGTAGGCGTGCACACTAGATGAGAGAGGAGAATTCTCAAGAGAGTGCGGCATACTAACATGATTGTTGCATTAGCCGGTAAGCATTTTAAATACTTGCTAAACGATTTTTAAAACTGTTTTACACTCGGGCTCTAACCCGTTTTCGGTCATCTTTTCTCTCTCTTGTATATATATATATATATATATATATATATATATATATATATATATATATATGTGTGTGTGTGTGTGTATGTGTGTGTGTGTGTGTATTGCAGGTGCTCAGCCACAGGGACGTTAGGCTTGGATCTTTGGACTATTGACGTGCTGCAGCTAGTGTGGGAGTTTCAGGTCTTTGCAGTAGACGACTTCATCCTTGTTTTCTCCATCCTTCATTTAGTTCTCTTAAGATAGGGCATGTGTCGCCCATTTCCAGTTTTATCTAGTTTAGAGAGATTTGTGCTTTTGATTTATTTCAGTATTGTGTTGTAGTTGGGATTCCTTGTAATTATTACTTTGTCCTGCGATTTGGGATATTTTATTTGGATTGATTTATCTAGCATGTTCTTTCATTTGGATGGTTTGGTTTTAATACTATCAATTTTGTTCGTGAACATGGCTTCATAGTTAATAAGAACATTCAGACTTAATTTATAAGATTAAATGTTTTGACACTTAATTTGGAAGGATAGAGAGTTGAAAAGTTGGGATAAAAAGCGGAATAGAGTGTATTTTGGGAGATTTAAAATAAATATAGATAATTTTGTTGAATTTATGTGCATTAAATGCTATTAACACGTCTAATAATATTGTATTAGAGGTATAATATAGATTAAATATTATGTGTTTATTAAAATATTAATCGCAAGAGATAATGATTAATATTTATGGAATAAATTTACTAAGTGAGTAGTAAATAACGTGTGATAATTATTATACGTCGTAGTGAGTGATATCGACGTGACTGTGTTATATCTTAATCGGGAGTTGTGTGTAGACTATATTGAGGTTGAGATAGAAAATTTATGTAGAGTTACTCAAATGACAATTTCGAGGTCACGATAGATTACCAAATGGGTTAAAATAGGCATAATAGTGTACTTGGGTTTATTGATTGGGTTTCGTGGTGATTTTAGACCAACCGGGCACCATGTAAGGGCATTTCAATCATTTGGGAGGCTAGGGTAGAAGGAACTCCAAATTCGAGAGTGTTTTTTAAGTCATAGGCTATGGTTAGAAAACTTGGGAAACCAAACCTGCTATTACAAGGCAAGTGTTTATCTTGCAATTCTTTTAAGCATGTTATAATGCTCATGTAGTGTAGGGTTTAAATTACATGATTTGGGTATATTCTTGGGATTTATTTGGGTGTAATTCATGATTTGGGGTAAGATTCATGTAGAATTAATCCATTTATACAGATAATACGAAACTTGAGATTATATGATGAATAAATTGAAAGAAATCTGGGCATCTTGATGAACATGCATGAAGAACACCATAATCTAAGGTTTTATGAATTATTGAATTTAATCTGTTTTTGGGTAGATTTCATATAGGTTTGATGTATTATTTACGCTAGAAATTGTCCCTAGATATATATTTGATGTTTGGGTATGTTGGATGGGAGTGTGGGAGACTTTCATGGAGGTTTGAGGTGTTAACCATGTGTGACACCCCGACTAATTAAATACCGGGTAGCTACTCCTTTATTAAATTAAATCCAAATGCCAAGTTGGCTCAGTTAATACCATCACTGTCGAAAACATTTTAATGATTACTAGCCACCTAGTATTTAAAAAGTAAGTTGCCAAATTTTAATTAAAGTATGATTAACATGCAACAAGTGTAATAAAGAATAATAACACCATTAACCATAACGAAGTAAATAGAATAACCATCACATAATGTAAATAAAGTCTGGAGGAAAACTCCTCTCTACAATACCACAAACTGAAATAACAAAACTGAATACTGAAACAATACATGCCAAAGTCTGAAAAACTGAAATGGAAAGATGTAACTCTAATGGAAACGGGCAACATGCCCTACAACTGATAAATACTGAATCAGGAATCCAAATGGTAGAAGCGTATAAAAGCAAATCCATGTAGCTTCCACAAACAGCTACAGCTCGTCACCTGAATGAGTACCCTATGCATGGTGTCCTTGTGGCTGGGCACCTAAAATGGTTTTACAAGAAAAAAAAAAGATTTGAAAGCAAACGGGTCAGAGCCCGAATGTGGAGATATTTTAAAAACCTGCAAGTGCTTTAAAAACATTTAAAACATTAAATGCAAAGTACATGTTAGGACGTTCACTCACATGAAATTCTCACCTCTCGTCTAACTGTGCACTCCTAACGTAAGTACCCATCTGAAATGACACAAACCACTAGCTAAGTGACATCATATCTAGCTAGACTGTCATAGGTTCTACTCTTATTACTCAGTTCCCATTAACATCATAACGCTCGCTATTAAATAGGGCTTAACGTAATTTCAGTTTCTCACATAAAAGTAATACAACTCATTATAGATCCTCCCTTTTATTTTATTCCATAGTTACACACATTACCATATGAAAGTTCTCAGTTTATTAAGTGTATATTATTCACATCATAAATATACAATACAAGCACCGCGAGCCTAAGCTGTAGTGCACACATACTCTGCTATCCATCCCGATACATCACGTACATAAGGAATCACGTATTCCGAATCTCTCAGGAATCGTTCAGATAACACAAATCACAAACAGTGGAGGCGAACACTGTCACATCACATGGGTCACGCACATACCTACGCTCCCACGATCAGCGGACTTATTGACATCCCAATAAGTCTTTCTCTGACCTATGTTCATCGAGGTAACCAGTCTAAATCCGGGCAACACAAGGATTAGAGGGCCCTAAGCGAACGCAAACCTCCCGTGATAGCAAGTATGGTAGGTATGTTATAGACACAAATCATATACCAATACTAAGTAAGCACACATCTTAGTAATCACCGTAGTTTAATTGTAGTACTTATCGCATTCTCGTACTAACTTAATATATATACAACTTATATAATCCCGGTCCATATTTATACGCGCCATAATTATTCTCACGTCGTAGTAGGCACTCACGTCTCAACTCAAATGTCTATTTGATTTGATCCACACTTATATAATTAACTCCTCATTATATCCCAAATGTCCCAAATATACTAATACCCCATCAAAGGAATGTTATCTCTATCCTCGAACAAGTTTACGGGACTCCCAAAATCAAAACAGGCCAAAAGGCCTAAACTGCCAGCTCGTTAGAAGTCTCGTTCGAACGAGACTGTTCGAACGAGAGTTCGTTCGAACGAACTGGGCTATCTAACGAGATCTTGTTCGAACGAGATTATCGAACGAAACTGCCCCTCGTTAGAAGCGACTGGTCAACTCGTTAGAAGCTCGTTCGAACGAGCTCGTTCGAACGACATGGGGAGGTCTTCTAACGAACGACCAGTTTCGAGCCCAGATTTCCCTAGTTTCGTGTTTCACCATTTTTGTCTCTTCAAAACTCATCTAAGCATCAAACCAACGATTGTTTAAGGTCTCTATTCATCCCTAAACGTACCTATGTCACATTCTAACATATTTTAAGGAATCAATTCATTCTAACATCATTAAATCCTCAAGTCTCTACACTTTTTCCCCAATTTTCAAGAATGTAAACCCTAGAATTTATAATCATTAATTTACCCAATTAAATCCGTTTTAATTTCATCCAATATCTAATGTCATCATAATAATCATCTACCTACCGTTCTACATGCAATTTCTCTTCAAGATTTCAAGTTCTAAGTTCCAAAATACATGGGTTTTCATTATCTTTCAAGAACAAATGTAAATCTTAGAATAATCTAACATGGAAGGAACATTCTCTGAATTAAACGGAATTAAATCACTTGCCTTAAGTTTATCTCTGATTTTGATGACGAATTTGTGAAGTGTTCTCTTTCTTTCTCTGCAGAATTCTTTCTCTCTCTCTCAACAAGCTCTTCTTCTCCAATGGCTATGGTGGCTAGGGTTTATTTTTGGAAAAACTTAGAAACCTAACTTCTAATAACCTACGTAGCCTATTGGGTTAACATGGGTTGGTTAGTGGCTTAGTGGGTCAAATCCACATCAGATGTAATTTACCAATTTTCATCACTTTTAATTCTCAAAAATGCAAAATTACCAAACTACCCCTATATGTTGCTTGTATGGCCTAAAAATACCCCGGGACCCAAACTAAACCCCCGGCTAGTGTTTTCTGACTATCTCGACCCTTCCGGATGCGTTGGCGCACTCAAAATGACCATACAGATAATAGAAATAAAAAATCACTTTTATAATTAAAATAATACACCATGACGCGGCGGTCACACGCGTCTCAACAAAATTCCCAAATTGCCGTATATAAATCTCACGACAAATTTCATAATTCCAGATTCTTATATAATCATATATACTCAATATAGTCAAATACCAACTCACATCTCGCTAGTATTTTATTCGGATTAATTCCCAATTAAATCTCATTTAATTTATTAGTCCCAAAATAAATATCGCCAAAAATACGGGGTATTACATACTTCCCCCCTAATAACAGAATTTCATCCCGAAATTCGAAACTAGAAAGTACCTGATAAAAATAACTCTGGATAACGTTCGCGCATCTCTTCCTCGTGCTCCCATGTGGACTCCTCGACATTGTGATGTCGCCACTGAACACGCACTAACGGAACTATCTTTGTGCAGCTTCCTCTCACTTCGGTCCAAAATAGCAATCGACCCCTCCTCGTAGGAGCTATCCGGCTGGAGATCGATGTCCTCCACAGCAATGTGAGAATGAGCCAAATTATCTCTGAGGTATTTCCTTAGCGAGGAAATATGAAACACATCGTGAATCCGATGTAAATGCTCCGGTAACCCGAGTCTATACGCAACTGGTCCAATCCGCTCAATAATAGGAAACGACCCCACATACCTCGGTGCCAACTTCCCCTTCTTCTCGAAACGCATAATCCCCTTCATAGGAGATACTCTGAGCAAAACCTGGTCTCCCACTTGGAACTCCCTGAAAAATCTATTCGCATCAGCATAACTCTTCTGCCTGTCTTGAGCTACCCGAATGCGACTCCGAATCAACTCAATCCTTGCCGAAGTATCCTGAATCACTTTCGGCCCAAGTAGTTTTTTGTCCCTCACCTCTAACCAACATGATGGGGAACGATAAGGCCTACCATATAACGCCTCAAACGGAGCCATGCCAATAGTGAACTGATAGGAGTTGTTGTAAGCAAACTCCACAAGTGGAAGGTACTGCTCCCATCCACCCCCAAAGTCAATAATGCACATGCGTAGCATGTCCTCCAACATCTGATTTGTGCGCTCTGTCTGCCCATCGGTCTGCGGATGATAAGCCGTACTCAACCGCAATTCCGTGCCCATGGCCTCCTGGAAACTCTCCCAAAACCGCGAAACAAATATCTTGTCTCTGTCAGACACGATATTTAGGGGCACACCGTGAAGTCTCACAACTTCTGAAATGAAGAGCTGGGCATACTGTCCCATAGTGTAGTCAGTCCTTACGGGTAAAAAGTGAGCGACTTTGGACAATCTGTCCACAATTACCCAAACGGAGTCGTGACCCCTCTGCGACGTAGGCAACCCCGTGATAAAATCCATGGATATGCTCTCCCACATCCACACCGGAACCTCCAACGGCTGTTGAAGTCATGTCGGTCTCTGATGATCCACTTTTACTAGCTGGCAAGTGGCGCATTTCGAAACAAACTCAGCAATATCTCTCTTCATACCGCTCCACCAATACTGTCGTCTCATGTCTTGGTACATTTTGTCCCCTCCGGGATGTACCGCGAACCGTGAGCCGTGCGACTCTGCCATTACCTCGTGTCGCAATTTCTCCCCTTCCGGAACCACCAATCTCCCATTGAAGTATAATCCCCCGTCTGAGCTGACAGTATAGGACTCGGCTCCCTCTGCTAGTAATCGAACTATCTGCTCCTGACAGAACGAGTCATTAGCCTGTGCCCGTACTACCTTCGTGACAATCTGTGGTGTAACGGTCATCACAGACATGAAAGATCGGGCCACTGCATCCTGGTGTCCCAACTCCTTCCACTTAGCCTTCCACACCTCTGCCACCTCATCTGCTGGCCTACGGCTCAACGCGTCTGCTACCACGTTAGCCTTACCTGGGTGATACTAGATATCGAACTGGTAGTCTTTCAAAAACTCAAGCCACCTACGCTGCCGCATATTCAACTCCTTCTGCGTGAACAGGTATTGTAGGGACTTGTGGTCCGTGAACAGTTGGAACTTCTCCCACAAAAGATAGCGCCTCCAAATCCGTAGGGAAAATACCACTGCCGCCAACTCCAAATCATACGTGGGGTAATTCTTCTCGTGAGGCTTAAGCTTACGGGATGCATAAGCTATGGCTTGTCTCTCCTGCTACAATACACCTCCAAGCCCTTGCAAAGACGCATCGGTGTAAACCAAATACTCAACTCCCAGTCTCGGTAATGCTAACACAGGTGCTGAGGTCAATTTATCCTTTAACTCATCAAATGCCAACTGACAGGCATCACTCCAGATGAATGGCACACCCTTACGAGTCAGATGTGTCAAAGGACCCGATATCTTTGAAAATCCCCGAATGAACCTCCTACAGTATCCTGCTAGACCCAAGAAACTACGAATCTCCGTCGGTGTCGTGGGTTGTCCCCACTCCCTCACCGCGGATACTTTCCCCGGATCAACAGATATTCCTCGGTCGGAAATAATATGTCCCAAAAACTGGACCTCTTTCAGCCAAAACCCGCACTTCTCATATTTTGCATACAACTCGTTCTGACGGAGTGTCTGCAAAACTTGCCTCAAATGGTCGGCGTGCTCCTCCTCTGTCTGGGAGTAAACCAGAATATCATTGATGAAGACAATGACAAACTGATCTAGGAAATCCCTGAACACTCTGTTCATCAAGTCCATAAACACTGCTGGAGCGTTGGTCAAACCAAAAGGCATAACCCGAAACTCGTAAGAACCATATCTCGACAAGAACGCAGTCTTCGAGACATCCTCCTCCCTGATACACAACTGATGGTATCCCGATCTCAAATCAATCTTTGAGAAGAAAGAAGATCCTCTCAACTGGTCGAATAAGTCATCGATTCGAGGTAACTGATACTTATTCCGTATCGTGACCTTATTCAACTCTCGATAGTCCACACACAATCTTAGTGAACCATCTCTCTTCTTTACGAACAACACAGGGGCACCCCATGGTGAAGAACTCCTCCGTATAAACCCCTGACCCAACAATTGTTCAATCTGATTTCGTAACTCCCTCATCTCAGCTGGAGCCATACGGTACGGTGCACGTGCTATAGGCCTCGTATCTGGTAATAGGTCTATAACAAAGTCTATCTCTCGACTAGGGGGTAGGCTTGGTATCTCCTGAAACACATCCAAATAATCCCTGACGACTGGGATCGAATCTAAAGGAATCACAACCTCCTTAGAAGTATCCTCCTCTAGGTAATACAGATGAGCGGTCGAGCCTCCCTCTGGGCGAGGCATCGCCACTACAAACATCTCTTGCCCCGGAATGGCAAAAACAATGCTCCCGCTGAAGCAATCAATCATGGCCCTATAATCAGCGAGCCAATCCATACCGATAATCACATCGTGAACATGCATATCTAATACCAACATATCTGCAGGTAATACCAGACTAACAATCGCTACCCCCACTCCCCGGCATATAAGGAATATAAGTGACCCACTCCCCAATGGTGAGTCGACACACGTCACTGTGCTCTCTGCCATAGCTAACAATCCTAAGGCTTTCGCGAAATGTGTATCTATAAAACAATGTGTAGCCCCCGTATCAAATAATACCCCACCCATAGTGCCATGGATAGGAAACGTACCCTCAATCGCAGGCGGTGCCTGTGGAACTGCTGCCTGGTGAACGTTATAGACACGTCCATACTGTAGCTTCCCCTGCTGAACTGGGACTGCTGAATGGGTGGAAATGCTGCCAACTGTGGCGGTGCGGGGAGAGCGGCGGGAAACATGGGCCTCTGTGGCTCCTGGCGAGCACCCTGCTGCTGCTGCTGTGGGGCCCTGCCCCTATCAGGACAATCCTATCGTTTATGGCCAGTCTTGCCACAAACAAAACACTTCCCTGGGAAGTTCCCTCCTCTCTGCCCCTGATGTCCCCGACCTTGGTGGTCGTTACCGTTCCTCGCTTGGCCCTGCTGGCCCTGCTGGAACTGTTGCCCATTCTGCCCCTATTGGCCCTGCTGGCCGTTTGGACCCCGATGGCCCTGACGGAAACCTCCTTGTCCGTGCCTGTAATTCCCTGATCTGAACCTCTTCTGATCCCCACTGCTGGGAACCCTGCTCACCCTGTCTTTGCCCCTGAACAGATTGTGCCCCACCGGCACCATGTCCTCAAGTCCTGCCCTGATGGCTAGACTCTCCCGATCTCTTGCCCTCAGTCATATGAAAGAGGTGATCCTGGCAGTGTAACAAAGCAGCGTTAACCACATCAGAATACGTGGCCAACGAAAGGTTCCCTAACAGATGCTGACGGATCCTCCATGTCAACCCGTCGGTGAATTTCTCAATCTTCTTCTTTTCTGTCGGTATCTCATCCGGAACGATATTCAACAGATTCGTGAACTCGGCCTCATACTCGGCCACGGTCTTACCCTCTTGCCTCAGATTCATCAGTTTCCTCCTCATTTCCGTATGAACAGCGGACGGAAAGTACTTGCGGTCAAACCGCACCTAGAAGTCCTGAATAGTGAGAGTATCCCTCTCCTCCACGGTGGTAATAGACTCCCACCACTGTAGTGCAGATCCAACTAGCTTGAAAGTAGATAGCACCTGCTTCTGAACATCCGTGCACTCATACATTCTCAAGTGCCTCTGCATATCTTTCCTCCACTGGCTCGAGACTACCACATCTGAGCTACCTGTAAACTCTGGCGGATGCGCTTTCTAAAAAGCGTCACGTACACGTTCCCAAGCAGACGGGAATGCATTTTCCTGTACTGGCGCGGCAACCGGCACCTGAGGTGGTGCCTGCTGGACTACGGCAATTGCGGCATTTACCGCTTGGGCTACAATGGCTGCAACCTCAGTGGCGTTCATCATGCCCTGAACTGGAGCGGGCTGGGGTTCGGGTGTTGCATCCCTAGGAACTCGTCGTGCACGTCGTGGAGGCATCTGAAATAAGAATGAAGTTTATAAGTTCACTGTTTATAAACTTAAAATAGCTGAAGAACGAAGCATACACAAAAAGAGTACAACAGTCCTAATATATAGGGCTCTATATCAAAGAAACTTAGCGGAAACATAATAACCGTACAGATCCTAAAGGACACTAGAACCTGATGCTCTGATACCACCTGTGACACCCTGACTAATTAAATACCAGGTAGCTACTCGTTTATTAAATTAAATCCAAATGCCAAGTTGGCTCAGTTAATAGCATCACTGTCGAAAACATTTTAATGATTACTAGCCACCTAGTATTTAAAAAGTAAGTTGCCAAATTTTAATTAAAGTCTGATTAACATGCAACAAGTGTAATAAAGAATAATAACACCATTCAACATAACGAAGTAAATAGAATAACCATCACATAATGTAAATAAAGTCTGGAGGAAAACTCCTCTCTACAATACCACAAACTGAAATAACTAAACTGAATACTGAAACAATACATGCCAAAGTCTGAAAAACTGAAATGGAAAGATGTAAATCTAATGGAAACGGGCAACATGCCCTACAACTAATAAATACTGAATCAGGAATCCAAATAGTAGAAGCGTCTAAAAGAAAATCCCTGTAGCTTCCACAAACAGCTACAGCTCGTCACCTGAATGAGTACCCTATGCATGGTGTCCTTGTGGCTGGGCACCTAAAATGGTTTTACAAGAAAAAAAAAAGATTTGAAAGCAAACGGGTCAGAGCCCGAATGTGGAGATATTTTAAAAACCTGCAAGTGCTTTAAAAACATTTAAAACATTAAATGCAAAGTACATGTTAGGACGTGCACTCACATGAAATTCTCACCTCTCGTCTAACTGTGCACTCCTAACGCAAGTACCCATCTGAAATGACACAAACCACTAGCTAAGTGACATCATATCTAGCTAGACTGTCATAGGTTCTACTCTTATTACTCGGTTCCCATTAACATCATAACGCTCGCTATTAAATAGGGCTTAACGTAATTTCAGTTTCTCACATAAAAGTAATACAACTCATTATAGATCCTCCCTTTTATTTTATTCCATAGTTACACACATTACCATATGAAAGTTCTCAGTTTATTAAGTGTATATTATTCACATCATAAATATACAATACAAGCACCCCGAGCCTAAGCTGTAGTGCACACATACTCTGCTATCCATCTCGGTACATCACGTACATAAGGAATCACGTATTCCGAATCTCTCAGGAATCGTTCAGATAACACAAATCACAAACAGTGGAGGCGAACACAGTCACATCACATGGGTCACGCACATACCTACGCTCCCACGATCAGCGGACTTATTAACATCCCAATAAGTCTTTCTCTGACCTATGTTCATCGAGGTAACCAATCTCAATCCGAGAAACACAAGGATTAGAGGGCCCTAAGCGAACGCAAACCTCCCGTGATAGCAAGTATGGTAGGTATGTTATAGACACAAATCATATACCAATACTAAGTAAGCACACATCTTAGTAATCACCGTAGTTTAATTGTAGTACTTATCGCATTCTCGTACTAACTTAATATATATACAACTTATATAATCCCGGTCCATATTTATACGCGCCATAATTATTCTTACGTCGTAGTAGGCACTCACGTCTCAACTCAAATGTCTATTTGATTTGATCCACACTTATATAATTAACTCTTCATTATATCCCAAATGTCCCAAATATACTAATACCCCATCAAAGGAATGTTATCTATATCCTCGAACAAGTTTACGGGACTCCCAAAATCAAAACAGGCCAAAAGGCCTAAACTGCCAGCTCGTTAGAAGTCTCGTTCGAATGAGGCTGTTCGAACGAGAGTTCGTTCGAACGAACTGGTCTATCTTACGAGATCTCGTTCGAACAAGATTATCGAACGAAATTGCCCCTCGTTAGAAGCGACTGGTCAACTTGTTAGAAGCTCGTTCGAACGAGCTCGTTCGAACGACCTGGGGAGGTCTTCTAACAAACGACCAGTTTCGAGCCCAGATTTCCCTAGTTTCATTTTTCACCATTTTTGTCTCTTCAAAACTCATCTAAGCATCAAACCAACGATTATTTAAGGTCTCTATTCAACCCTAAACGTACCTATGTCACATTCTAACATATTTTAAGGAATCAATTCATTCTAACATCATTAAATCCTCAAGTCTCTACACTTTTTCCCCAATTTTCAAGAATGTAAACCCTAGAATTTATAATCATTAATTTACCCAATTAAATCCGTTTTAATTTCATCCAATATCTAATGTCATCATAATAATCATCTACCTACCATTCTACATGCAATTTCTCTTCAAGATTTCAAGTTCTAAGTTCCAAAATAAATGGGTTTTCATTATCTTTCAAGAATAAATGTAAATCTTAGAATAATCTAACATGGAAGGAACATTCTCTGAATTAAACGGAATTAAATCACTTGCCTTAAGTTTATCTCTGATTTTGATGACGAATTTGTGAAGTGTTCTCTTTCTTTCTCTGCAGAATTCCTTCTCTCTCTCTCAACAAGCTCTTCTTCTCCAATGGCTATGGTGGCTAGGGTTTATTTTTGGAAAAACTTAGAAACCTAACTTCTAATAACCTACGTATCCTATTGGGTTAACATGGGTTGGTTAGTGGCTTAGTGGGTCAAATCCACATCAGATGTAATTTACCAATTTTCGTCACTTTTAATTCTCAAAAATGCAAAAGTACCAAACTACCCCTATATGTTGCCGGTATGGCCTAAAAATACCCCGGGACCAAAACTAAACCCCCGGCTAGTATATATATATATACTAGGGTATGCCCGTGCCTGAAGGCACGTCAAAAATTTCCAAAGTACATAATCGCAAAACGGCGAAATTTTTTTGAAGTACGTAATTGCAGGCCGAATTTTTTTTTATTCCCCAATAAAGCAAAGTATAATTTTAAAAAAATGGTCATAATTTCCAAAGTTGTGTGCGTGCCTAAAGGCACGACGACAATTCTCCCAGGTATGAATTGTCTGGTCAAGTCATAAAAGTTTTTTATTATAGTATAATTTTTCAAAATATCAATCGTGGTCAATTTTTGAATATTTTTTTCAAGATTATTTAATTGACGTTAATTTCGAAAGTGTACGTCGTTGATAGGACCGTACAACTTATTTAGTTCGCAACAGATAAATAATTTTTGAAATAACATATGGTACGAACCTATTAGTTTGAAAAAAAATGGAAAATTAGCGTGAAGCAACTACCCGAGATTAAAACTGCAAAACAGAAAACAAAGAAGAAATAGCTGAAGAAATAGACACGAAACAAAAGGAGACTCAATATCACCACCTGTTCAATTAGTTCGGTTGTACCTCAAAACTAACCATTGATGAACTTGAAAGATATAGTTAACCAAAATTAAACAAAATTGATATAGAATGGGTATAGTTAAAATATATGTATAAAATGGGTAACAGATATAAAAATAGGTTTTTAAAGAAAAATTTTCCAACTCCATAAAACAAAACCTCATTTTTTCCACCCAGACATATTTGAATTTGTATGAGACTTTACCATATATGTATCCAGGTATGTGGACATTAATTCCAACTAATTAGACTAACTATCGAGTCACTCGAACATGCCGTATATGAATCAAAATATCGTGACATAACTATATCACGTACTGACTAAAAAATAATTAATGTTTTTACACCAACTTTAAAAAATACAAACCAAATTTGTAAAACAAAAATCCAAATCCGAACCCAACCTACTCCGATCATCACCCCTACACTCCGCCAACTCAACTCTCTTACCCTTATTTTGAAAACCCAATATTTTTATTATGAAAAATCAAAGGTTAAACAAATATGGTTCCTATGTGCTCATCAGATAAGTCATTAAGTAATCCTTTATAATTTGAAAGACCAACAATAACACAAAGTTATGTAAACAAGCCCATCAATCTATTTCGTTCCCACATATCTGAATGTTCTAATTTCTCATTCTACTTAAATATGAAAAAATGAAGTTACTATCTAGGAAATACACCAAAAGAACAACTGGTAAAAAGAAAAAGAAGATCTACTAGTGCTGTTTACTCATCATCATCTTCGTTATCCTAATCATCGGCTACTGTAGTTGAATGGAGATAATTTAGCCTCTCTATCAGCTTGGCATTTCTTTCCTACATAGATGTACTTGCGATGCAACTCAGTGTCACATTTCTTACTCTCCTTATCAGAATCAATAAACCTCTTGTCGCTGTGAGGAATGTCAAGTCCACAATCCAATTCTCCCTTGAGGGCACCAAACACACAATTGCCAGTGGTTTCTAAAAGAAGGCTAACATCCAAGAGAGAACAAAAAGGCCTCCTGCTTTTTGCAGGCTCCGCGGAGAAATCATCATCAGTTGCCTCAACATTTTCACCTGATACTAATCTTCCATCTCAAGCATTTTCAAAATTCTTCTAGCCAAGAGAAGTCTAGTACAATAGCTACAACATAATTTTTTGTGACACCCCGACTAATTAAATATCGGGTAGCTACTCCTTTATTCAAATTAATACAAAATTCCAAGTTGGTTTAGTTCATAGCATCACTGTCGAAAACATTTTTATAATTACTAGCCACCTAATATTTAAAAAGTGACTTGTCAATTTTAATTAAATCCAATTATCATGCAATAAGTAGATTATGAAATACCAATGTAACAACCACAACATGGTCACAAAAGAATAACCATAGAATAATAATAATTCTGGAGGAATACTCCTCACAACAATCCGAATACTGAAATAAACAAATACCAAGTTCGCATCAATAAATTAATTACAACCAAAAATCTGAAATAACTGAATAGATAAAGTATCTATAATAGGAAATAGGGCGGCATGCCCAACAGATGTGAGAATCTGATAATATAGAGTTAAGATCGAAAATGGAGGCATCTACTGTCAAGGTCCTGTAACTTCCACAGCAGCTACAGTACGTCACCTGAATGGAACTACTATGCTTGGTGTCCTTGTGGCTGGGCACCTAAAAGGTTTTTACAAGAAAATATATTTGGAAGAAAACGGGTCAGAGCCCGATTGTGAAAACAGTTTAAAATATAGCAAGTGTTTAATATCATTAAACAGTGAATATAAAGTACATGATAGTGTGTGCACTCACATGAGTTCCTCACCTCTCAACTAATTGTGCACTCCTATCGTACCCGTACCCATTCTAGTTATTTCCATACTCAACTAGTCTAATATAAAATCTAACATTACTATACGATTCACGATTTAATTCTGGAATCTCCATTTAAACAGAGTGTCTTACATTTCTTCTCGGTTTCCCATATTAGTAATACTACTTACTAGAGGATTTCCATTTTTATCTTTACGAAAATGTTGGTATTATTTATACTCACATTTATACATGACAGTGCATTTCAATTTACAGTATATTATTCTCCTCATAAATATACAATACTAGCACCCCGAGGCTAAGCTGCGGTGTACACATACTCTGGTATCCAATCCCGGTACATCACGTACATTCGGACCACGCATTTCGAATCTCTCAGGAATCGTTCTCAAATGACAACAATCACACATAGTAGAGGCGAACATAGTTCACATCACATGGGTCACGCACATACCTACGCTCCCATGATCAGCAGACTTATTAACTTCTCAATAAGTCCTTCTCTGATTTATGTCCTCGAGGTACCAATCTAAATTCCCCCGTAGGCACACAAAGATTTGATGGCCCTGATCGAACGCCGACCTCCCATGATAGCAAAAGTATGGTAGGTATGTTATACACAAATAACTACATATACTAAGCATTCACACATCTTAAATATCTCAACATATTAATAGAGGTATACTTCTCGTTCTTGTATCATCATTTAATATCGTACGCTTATAAGTCCCCGATTTATATACATTAAAGTTGTCAACTCTTCTCACATCGTAATTAGGTACTCGTTTCCTATTTCATAAAAGTAATTCGATTTGCTACAAGATTCTAAGTTTTACTCCTAAACGTACTCCAATCTCCCAAATATACCCACTAGTCAATAAGGGAAGGTTATTACTCCATTAAATAAGTCTACGGGACATTTGAAATAAAATCAGGCCTAAAAGGCCATTCTGTCAACTCGTTAGAAGTCTCGTTGAAATGAGGTCGTTCGAACGAGTTCATTCGAACGAAAGGCTTCGAACGAACTACCAACTCGTTAGAAGGGATATTGTTATCTCATTAGAAGCTCGTTCGAACGACCTGGGCAGGTCTTCTAACGAGATGACAGACTACGCCCAGAAATCCCAAAATCCATTTTTCTTCTTTCTACTCTTCACTACATCCACCCTAAGACTATCCAAATACGTTTTTAATGTTTGTAAACTATTTTTAGTCACCCTAGATCATTACTTAACATGCTTTTGGGTCAAATCTTACAAATTAACATGCCAAAATCATAAATCCCTAATTCTTATTCCAAACCCTATGAACTTGAATCCATAATTTAATTTCATAAAAAGAAGACAAGTCATCAAAAGTTATGTTTTGTATATTGAATTCGTCCATAATCATTCTACATGCCAATTCCTACCCAAAACCATAAATTTCATAATAGATCCATTGGGTATTCTTCATCAAAATTTCCAAGACATAAATAGTTTTCTACACTACACATGGAGGAAATATTCAATGCAAATAACGACATCAAAATACTTGCCTTAGATTCGTTCTTCAGATGTGTTTTGATGGTTCAAGGTTGATTTTCTCTTCCTTTTCGATCATAAATCCTTTCCAAAACTCATGGTGTGGAGATGGTTTGGCTTGGGAACCCTTTACCCTCTTTCTAACTATTCTCAAAAACTATCGTAGCCCACTCTCTCCCTTTTTGGCAGATAATGGCCTTAGTTGTTCTTTTAAAATATCTTAATTAATACTTAAATTCGTGGGTCTAAATTTCCTAATTTTTAAAATTACCAAAATACCCTTCTAGGTTGCCGGTTTGGCCTAAAAGTGCCCCGGGACCAAACCAAAACCCCCGACTAGTGTTTTCTGATGATTTCGACCCTTCCGGACACGTTGGCGCACTCAAAATGACCATTAGATTGATAAAAATATAATTCACTTTTTAATTTAAATAATTTCGTTCCTGACGGGACTAACACGTGTGTCCCAACACAATTTCCAAATTTGTATTATTTGAGTCTCGCGACAACTTTAATATTCTCAATACTCATGTATTACCATACATACTCAGAAATATTAAATTTTTAACATCATAATCAAATACCAACTCACATCTCTCTAGTATTTATACCCGGATTAATTCCCAATTAATTCTCATTTAATTCAATTAATCCCTTAAATAAAATCAATAAAATTACGGGGTATTACATACTTCCCCCTAATAAAAAAATTTTGTCCCGAAATTCGGAACTAAAGAGTACCTAGTAAAAATAACTCCGGATAGCGCTCGCGCATCTCATCCTCGCGCTCCCATGTGGACTCCTCGTCATTATGATGCCGCCACCGAACACGTCGCTTCGGTCCAAAATAGCAATCGTCCCCTCCTCATAGGAACTATCGGGATGAAGATCGATGTCCTGCAAAGCAATGTGAGTATGGGACAAATCATCCCTAAGATATTTCCTTAGCGAGGAAATATGGAACACATCAT
Source organism: Sambucus nigra (assembly GCA_949130495.1). Taxonomy (NCBI): domain Eukaryota; kingdom Viridiplantae; phylum Streptophyta; class Magnoliopsida; order Dipsacales; family Adoxaceae; genus Sambucus; species Sambucus nigra. The sequence continues at coordinate 240,653,596 of OX422218.1, read as the reverse complement.
GAATCCTATGCAAGTGCTCCGGTAACCCAAGTCTGTATGCGACTGGCCCAATCCTCTCGATGATAGGAAATGGCCCCACGTATCTTGGTGCTAGTTTCTGCTTCTTCCCAAAACGCGTGATCCCCTTCATCGGAGATACTCTGAGTAACACATGGTCCCCCACCTTGAATTCTCTGAAGAACCTCTTGGCATCAGCATAGCTCTTCTACCGGTCCTGAGCTACTCGATACGGCTCTGTATCATCTCTATCCTTGCCGAAGTATCCTGAATCACTTAACGCCCAAGGAGTTTGTTATCCCCCACCTCTAACCAACATGCAAGGGAACGACAAGGTCTACCGTACAACGTCTCAAATGGAGCCATGCCAATGGTGAATTGATAGGAGTTATTATAGCAAACTCCACCAGTGGAAGGTACTGCTCCCAACCACCTCCAAAGTCTATGATGCACATACGCAACATGTCCTCCAACATCTGATTTGTCCGCTCTGTTTGCCCATTAGTCTACGGGTGATATGCCGTACTCAGCCGCAACTCTGTACCCATGGCCTCCTGGAAACTCTCCCAAAATCGTAAAACAAATATCTTGTCTCAGTCAGACACGATATTTAGAGGCACTCCGTGAAGTCTCACTATCTCTGCAATGAAAAGCTGGGCATACTGTCCCGTAGTATAATCTGTCCTTACGGGTAGAAAATGAGAAACTTTGGTCAACCGGTCCATAATTACCCATATGGAGTCGTGACCCCTCTATGACGTAGGTAACCCCATGATAAAGTCCATGGATATGCTTTCCCATATCCACGTCGGAACCTCTAATGGTTGTAGAAGTCCTGCCGGTTTCTGATGGTCCACCTTTACTAGCTGACAAGTGGCACATTTAGAAATGAACACGGCGATATCTCTCTTCATCCCGTTTTACCAGTACTGTCGTCTCATGTCTTGGTACATCTTATCCCCACTAGGGTGTACTGCGAACCATGAGCCGTGCGACTGTACCATTACCTCGTGTCGCAAGTCTTCCCCTTCTGAAACAACCAGTCTTCCATTGAAGCGTAATCCCCCGTATGAACTAATGGTATAGGACTCGTCTCCCTCTTCTAGTAATCGAACTATTTGCTCCTGACAGAATGAGTCATTTGCCTGGGCCTTTATCACTCTCGTAACAATCTGCGGTGTAACAGTCATCACAGACATGAACGATCGGACCACTGCATCCTGGTGTCCCAACTCCTTCCACTTAGCTTTCCACACCTCGGCCACCTCATCTACTGGCCTACGGCTCAACGCGTCTGCTACCACGTTAGCCTTCCCTGGGCGATACTGGATATCGAACTGATTTTCCTTCACAAACTCAAGCCACCGACATTGACGCATATTCAGCTCCTTCTGCATGAAGAGGTATTGTAGAGACTTATGGTCTATGAACAACCGAAATTTATCCCCCAAGTGATAGTGTCTCCAAATTCGAAGAGCAAATACAACTGGCGCTAACTCCAAGTCGTGGATGGGGTAATTCCTCTCGTGAGGCTTAAGCTTAAGGGAAGCATAAGCTATGGCCTGACTCTCCTGTTGCAGCACACCTCCAAGTCCTTGCAAGGACGCATCAGTCTAAACTAAATACTCAACTCCCGGTCTGGGCAATACTAACATAGGCGCTGAGGTCAACTTGTCCTTCAACTCATCGAATGCCAACTGACAGGCATCGCTCCAGATGAATGGCACACCCTTGCGAGTCAGATGTGTAAAAGGACCCGCCATTTTTTAGAAACCCCAAATAAACCTCCTATAGTATCCTGCTAGGCCCAAGAAACTACGGATCTCAGTCGGTGTCGTGGGCTGTCCCCACTCCCTCACCACGGATACCTTCCCCGGATCAACAGATATCCCACGATCTGAAATGATATGCCCCAAAAACTGAACCTCCTTCAGCCAAAATCCACATTTCTCATACTTTGAATAAAGCTCGTTCTGACGTAGCGTCTGCAAAACCTGCCTCAAATTCTCGGCGTGCTCCTCTTCTGTCTGGGAGTAAACCAAGATGTCATCAATAAAGACGATGATGAATTGGTCAAGGAACTCTCTGAACACCCTATTCATCAAGTCCATAAACACGGCCGGAGCGTTGGTCAAGCCAAAAGGCATACCTCGAAACTCATAGGAACCATATCTCGTCAAGAAAGTAGTCTTTGAGATGTCCTGTTCCCTGATACGCAACTGATGGTATCCCGATCGCAAGTCAATCTTTGAGAAGAAGGAAGCTCCTCTCAGCTGGTCGAATAAGTCATCGATTCGGGGCAACGGATATTTATTCCATATCGTGACCTTATTCAACTCCTGGTAATATACACATAACCTCAACGATCCATCCTTCTTCTTTACGAACAACAAAGGGGCACCCCACGATGAAGTACTCCTCCGGATAAACCCCTGACCCAACAACTGCTCTATCTGATCTCTTAGCTCTCTCATCTCAGCTGGAGCCATAAGGTACGGTGCGCGGGCAATTGGTTGAGTGCTCGGTGTCAAATCGACAACAAAATCTATCTCTCTACTGTAATACCCCGTATTTTGATGCTATATTTAATTTGGGAATTTATTTAATTTAATGTAATGGGTTATTTAATAAAAATCCGGAAATTAATTATGTTATAATTATTAACGTGACGAGAGTTGGTAATTGTGAGAAACTTGTTGAATATTACTAATGAGCATAGTAATATATTATATTGGTTATATTGAATGTCATAAATGAATTAAATGACTATTTCGAAAATTTAAGTAAGGACGTGCCCGTGTCACGTCGGGACTTATTTTGTTAAATAAAAAGTGAATATTTTATAAGTTGTCTATATGGTCGTTTCGAGTGCGCCAACGTGTCCGGAAGGGTCGAGATAGTCAGAAAAGTATACCCGGGGGGTTAGTTTGGGCCTCGGGGCGTTTTTAGGCCTTATTAGTGACCCGGGAGGGCATTTTGGTCTTTTTCCAAAATAGGGTAATTAAACCGACGAATTTTAGCAGCCTTTATCAGCTGGTTAGGTTAGCCATTTAGGGTTAGAACATACAGAACCCTAGGACGACCATTGGATAAGAGAGGATAGACCTTTCTAGGAGATTCAAGGCCAAAACACCTCCGTTTGCACCGCCGTCACCACCAACGCGTAGATCGCGAGGAGGAGAACACAACCACACCATAATCAACAGGAAATCAGACTTCTGAAAATCCCAGGCAAGTGTTTAACTTGCGTATTTCGTTAGTGCAATGTTCATATTAGTTTAGGATTAATTAGGAATGTAATCCACGTAAGAAAACCCCAAATTTTGATAGGAAATTGCATGTAGAGAAGATTAAAACCTTATGCTGGAAACTTTTGATGATATAGATGTATTACCCACGAATTTGTGATGTATATTAGGAAGAAATACTGGAGAAAAACTGAATTGAATCATAGTTATGAAAACTTTAGGGTTCTTGATGTTTAGATGAGATTTTGGATTGTTTAACCATGATTAATGATGTGTACACGCATGCTGAACGTTAAAAACATCTGGAATTATGTTAGTATGTTAGTAGTAGACTTTATGGGTCGATTAGTGTTGAAAATATGGTTATTGATGAAGAATTTTGATGAATCCCGTAACTGCAATTCTGCAGATTTTTTACCCAGACCTGCTTGATCGATCGATCGAACATAGAGTATCGATCGATCGAAGGTTCGATCGATCGAGCCCCAAGCTTCGATCGATCGACCCCTCCTGGCAGACTCCTATTTCCCTTGTTTAATTAGTTAAATTAATTTTATCGTGAAATGATTCTTGGGCATTCTAAATAAAATGATTTGGGAGACATTGAGGACCAGTAGGGTATATGAAATAATGTTGGAACCTTTAATATTCAACGAGAATGATATTTATGGGATATTTACCTTAGGTTATTAGATTTATGAATTTAAAGGGTGAGGTGCGTAAGAGAGTTACGTTGGAACCTAATTAAGACACCTACTGAAATTTAGATTTTTGAGGATATAACCACGAGTGTTAGGTAATAAGTGAGAAAACCCTTCGAGTTAAGGTTAGGAACGAAACCTTATACGTATTTCTATAAATGTGAAATTAAAGATAAATGGTATAATTACGGGTGATGAGAAGAACCTATATTAATATGATAAAGTGGTATATTTATATGATTGTGTGTACATATAATATATGCATGTGAAAATCATACCCACGCTACTTGCTATCCCTGAGGTTTCCGCGCTGGGACAAGTCTTATCTCGAAGGGACCTTTATGGGGGATATTGACTTGTACCCTAGAAGATAGATGTCCTTGGTACAGGCTATCGACGTGATAGTTCAGACGGTCCTAAGAGACGCAGGTATGTGCCATCCTCTTAGAGACTTGGAATCTATTCTTCGCCTCAATATTGTTTGTGTATGTATGTTAATACATTTCGAGAGTGATTCCGAATGTATTCCCCTTTATATGTTGGTGCTGTTAGAATATATATTTATAAATTATACGATTACTTTATATATATATCTGGATTGAGGGATTTAAACTATTGTTGTAACGTAGTAAGTGAAGCATAATTCTGGACTAAGTTATGAATACCTGTTGTGAGAAAATATAATATTTCACTGGAAAACTTTATTGATTTTATAAAGTTAAAATGGAGGACTTCGATTACTGTTTGGAACATTCTTTTAAAACGGAGTCGTGAATTATAAATCTTGCGAGTAATCTAAGTTAAGTTAAATCTTTTAGAAAGACTAGTGCGTTATATTGATAAGAACAAACCAATGGGAAGGTTAGTGCGATAGGTGTGCACATTAGAAGAGAGGTGAGTATTTCTCAAGAGAGCGACGCACTAATATGTTATTGCATTGGCCTGTATCAATTTAAATACTAGCTAAACGTATTTTAAAATGAAACACACTTTCGGGCTCTGACCCGTTTCTTTTTCTCTCTCTGTCTCTTGTATATATATGTATATTTTCAGGTGCCCATCCACAGGGGCGTCTTGCTTAGGATCCCTTGAGAAGAACGAGATGCAGCTTAGGTGGGAGTTGCAGGTCACTTGAGTAGACGGCTTCTGTTATTGACTCCACTCCTAGTACTCTCATTTATGGGGCACGTGTCGCCCCTTTTCATCATCTCAATTTTTGTTGGGACATTTATATTTCAGTCATTTCCAGTATTGTTCTTTGGGATTTATTCATTATGGGTTTGTGACTCTCGTTTCATATGTTGACATTCGATTGGCGAATGTATTATTACTATTTGGTTTATCGTGGTGTGATTCTTAATTGTAGAAATGTTGTTTTAAATAAATAAACCTTTTTCTTTAATTAAAATTTGGAAAGTTTGTTTGAAAAATGTTTTTGACACTTAGCTTAATTATTTAGGGTGTTAAATTGGAAATTTTTTATCGACAGTGATGCTGAGAATGAACCAACTATTTACCTTGATTTAATTTAATAAAGGAGTGATCGCCCGGTATTTAATTAGGCGGGGTGTCACTGGTGGTATCAGAGCATCAGGTTCTAGTGTCCTTTAGGATCTGTATGGCTTATTATGCTTTCAGCTCTACTTTCTTTGATATAGAGCCCTAATACTAGGAATGTTGTGTTCATCTTTATACATTGGGAATTCTTGCTTCTGCGATTTGTTTATTTGAATGATGAACTCATCCAAATTCATTTAAATTTTCAGATGGACTGTCGAGAAGAATTAGCTAAAACGGTTGAGGGAGTCGACGAGCAAAATCGACTCGCGCCTCAGGTGTTCCCAGAGAGAATATCAACCGCCGAGTTAGCGGGTATCGTAGCACAAGCAGTCACCACTGCAGTTTTACAATACCAAGAACGCAGCATGCAACTTAGAGAAGGCAAAAGACCTAGAGAGGTTAGCCAAATGCATGAGACCAAAGCTGACAAATGTGTGAAGACTCCGAAATTGCGACAGCAAACTACCCAAGACTGGATCATTTCTAGTCAACAACGTGGTAAAATGAAGCAGTTTCGAAAGAGGGATAAAGTCCCAAATCAGTAAGACCGACACCGACAGTAGCAGGGCCGAAGGGGGAGTAACTTCAGAGGCCGATGCTTTGGATGTGGTAATCACGACCATAGGCGCCAGGATTGTCCGGAGAGAAATAGGGCCCCACAACAGCGGGGTGCCCATAATGAGCCGCAAGGGCCACTTTTTTCCAGTTGCTCTCCCAGAACCAGCTCAAGTACCAGACCTACCAACCTTTTCAGTAACACCAATGCAACAGGGGCAGTTACAGTACAAACATACCTTTAATGTCCACCAGGCAACAGCCCCACAGGCACCACCAGCGATTTGGGGTATGTTTTCTATCCATGGAACTTTGGGTCATTCAATTTTTACTGGGGCAACGCATTTTTTTTACAACTATATATTTTGCGAAGTCCTTAGGATTGTTAGCCACAACAGAGAGCACCGTGGCGTATGTCGACTCACCACTGGGGAGTGAGTCACTTTTTTTTATATATATGCCGGGGAGTAGGGGTAGAGATTGGTAGCTTGGTATTACCTGCAGACATGCTAGTCTTAGACATACACGAGCATGATGTGATTATTGGTATGGATTGGCTCGCAGCTTATAGAGCCATGATTGATTGCTTTGGTGGAAGCATTGTTTTTGCCATTCCGGGGCAAGAATTGTTTGTAGTGGCGATGCCTCGCCCAGAGGGAGGTTCGACCGCTCATTTGTATTACATAGAGGAGGATACCTCTAAGGAGGTTGTGATTCCCTTAGATTCGATCCCTGTCGTCAGGGAGTATTACGATGTGTTTCAGGAGATACCAGGCCTACCGCCCAGTCGTGCGATAGACTTCGTTATAGATTTACTGCCAGATACGAGACCTATAGCATGCGCACCGTACCGTATGGCTCCGGCAGAGATGCGAGAGCTACGAGACCAGATAGAGCAGCTGTTAGGTCAGGGCTTCATCCGTAGGAGTACCTCACCTTGGGGCGCTCCAGTCTTGTTTGTGAAGAAAAGAGATGGTTCACTGAGATTGTGTGTGGACTACCGTGAATTGAACAAGGTCACGATACGGAATAAGTATCCGTTGCCTCGAATCGATGATCTGTTCGACCAGTTGAGGGGAGCAACTTTCTTTTCAAAGATAGATCTGAGGTCGGGGTACCATCAGTTACGTATTAGAGAGCAGGATGTTTCAAAGACTGCTTTCTTGTCGAGATATGGGTCCTATGAGTTCAGGGTGATGCCGTTCGGACTCACAAATGCCCCAGCCGTTTTCATGGACTTGATGAACCGAGTACTTAGAGAGTTCTTGGATCAGTTCGTCATCGTATTCAGAGATGATATCTTGATATATTCACACTCCGAGGAGGAGCATGCCGAACACTTGAGGCAAGTTCTTCAGATTCTACGAGAGCATCAGTTGTATGCTAAGTACGAGAAATGTGGATTCTGGCTGCGAGAAGTACAGTTCTTGGGCCATGTCGGTACTGAACAGGGGATTGCAGTTGTTCCGAGCAAAGTGTCAGCGGTGAGGGAGTGGGGACAGCCCACGACACCGACAAAAGTGCGTAGTTTCTTGGGATTGGCCGAATAATACAGGAGATTCATTCGGGGATTCTCCAAAATAGCGGGTCCATTGACGAATCTGACTCGCAAAGGGGTACCATATGTTTGGGATGACGCTTATCAGCTGGCTTTCGACGAGCTGAAAGACAAGCTTACATCAGCACCAGTCCTTGCCTTACCGAGACCGGGTGTGGAGTACCTGGTTTATACCGATGCATCCTTACGGGGACTTGGGGGAGTACTTCAGCAGGAAGAGAAGGCTATAGCTTTTGCTTCCCGCAAGCTTAAGCCGCATGAGAAGAATTACCCCACCCACGACCTGGAGTTAGCAGCGGTCGTCTTTGCATTGAGAATTTGGAGGCACTACTTATTGGGCGAGAAATTCCGTTTGTTCACAAACCATAAGTCACTACAGTACCTGTTCAACCAACGAGAGCTGAATATGCGCCAGCGCAGATGGCTAGAGTTTATGAAGGATTACCAGTTCGATATACAGTATCATCCGGGATATGCCAACGTAGTTGCTGATGCGTTGAGCCGTAGACCGGTAGACGATGTAGCGGACATATGGAAAGCAAAGTGGAAGGAGTTGGGTTACCAAGATGCAGTAGCACGTTCTTTCATATCCGTGATGACAGTCACACCCGAGATTGTTACGAGGGTGATACAGGCACAGACCATAGACCCGTTTTATCAGGAGCAGATTGTGCGAGTTCTAGCCGAGGGTGCTGAGTCCTATTCTGTTAGTTCTGATGGAGGGTTGCGGTTTAATGGGAGATTAGTGGTTCCAGAAGGAGCGGAGCTACGTCATGAAGTGATGACTCATTCTCATGGAACCCGATTTGCAGTACATTCGGGAGACGATAAGATGTACCAGGACACGAGACGACAGTACTGGTGGAGTGGGATGAAGAAGGACATCGCTGAATTTGTGTCCAAGTGATCTACTTGCCAACTTGTGAAGGTGGACCACCAGAAACCGTCAGGATGACTTCAGCCATTGGAGATACCTGCTTGGAAGTGGGAAAGTATTTCCATGGATTTCATTACAGGGTTGCCTACATCATAGCGGGGCCACGATTCTATCTGGGTGATTGTAGACCGTTTGACCAAGGTGGCTCATTTTTTGCCAGTGAGGACAGATTATACCACGGGTCAGTATGCCCAGTTGTTCATCGCTGAGAGTGTCAGATTACATGGGGTGCCCCTGAATATTGTGTCAGATAGAGATAAGATTTTTGTGTCATGCTTCTGGGAAAGCTTTCAGGAGGCTATGGGTACAGAGTTGAGACTGAGTTCAGCTTACCACCCACAGACAGATGGGCAGACATAGCGTACTAATCAGATGTTGGAAGATATGTTACGCATGTGTGTTCTCGATTTCGGAGGAGGTTGGGAGCCGTACCTTCCACTGGTAGAGTTTGCTTATAATAACTCCTATCAGTTTACGATTGGCATGGCTCCATTTGAGGCTTTGTATGGCAGGCCTTGTCGTTCTCCAACTTGTTGGCTCGAGGTGGGGGACAACAAGTTGCTAGGACCAGAAGTGATTCAGGAAACCTCCGCGAGGATTGAGATAATCAGGAGTCGTATTCGGGTAGCCCAAGACAGACAAAAGAGCTACGCCGATGCGAAACGGTTCTTCCGGGAGTTTAATGTGGGAGATCAAGTGTTGTTGCGTGTATCTCCTATGAAAGGAGTGATGAGGTTCGGGAAGAAGGGGAAGTTGGCTCCGAGGTACGTAGGACCATTTTCCATCATCGAGAGGATTGGGCCGGTAGCATACAGGTTGGAATTACCAGAACATTTACATTGCATCCATGATGTATTCCACATCTCGTCATTGAGACGATATCTTCGGGATGATATGGCCCACTCTCACATTGCGATAGATGAGATTGACTTACAGTCTGACAGCTCTTACGAAGAGAGACCAGTGGCTATTCTAGACTATAGTGAGAGGAGATTGAGGTAAAAAGTAGTTCCACTTGTGCGAGTCTAGTGGGAGCATCATAATGTGGAGGAATCCACTTGGGAGCGTGAGGCAGATATGCGCGAGAGATACCCAGAGTTGTTTTTACCAGGTATGCCTTAGTTTCTGAATTTCGGGACGAAATTCCGTTATTAGGGGGGAAGTATGTAATACCCCATATTTTTATGCTATATTTAATTTGGGAATTTATTAAATTTAATGTAATGGGTTATTTAATAAAAATCCGAAAATTAATTATGTTATAATTATTAACGTGACGAGAGTTGGTAATTATGAGAAACTTGTTGAATATTACTAATGAGCATAGTAATATATTATATTGGTTATATTGAATGTCATAAGTGAATTAAATGACTATTTCGGAAATTTAAGTAAGGACGTGCCCGTGTCACGTCGGGACTTATTTTGTTAAATAAAAAGTGAATATTTTATAAGTTGTCCGTATGGTCGTTTTGAGTGGGCCAACGCATCCGGAAGGGTCGAGGTAGTCAGAAAAGTATACCCGGGGGGTTAGTTTGGGCCTCGGGGCATTTTTAGGCCTAATTAGTGACCCGGGAGGGCATTTTGGTCTTTTTCCAAAATAGGGTAATTAAACCCACGAATTTTAGCAGCCTTTATCAGCTGGTTAGGTTATCCATTTAGGGTTACAACATACAGAACCCTAGGACGGCCATTGGATAAGAGAGGAGAGACCTTTCTAGGAGATTCAAGGCCAAAACACCTCCGTTTGCACCGCCGTCACCACCAACGCGTAGATCGCGAGGAGGAGAACGCAACCACACCGTAATCAACAGGAAATCAGACTTCTAAAAATCCCAGGCAAGTGTTTAACTTGCGTATTTCGTTAGTGCAATGTTCATATTAGTTTAGGTTTAATTAGGAATGTAATCCATGTAAGAAAACCCCAAATTTTGATAGGAAATTGCATGTAGAGAAGATTAAAACCTTATGCTGGAAACTTTTGATGATATAGATGTATTACCCACGAATTTGTGATGTATATTAGGAAGAAATTCTGGAGAAAAACTGAATTGAATCATAGTTATGAAAACTTTAGGGTTCTTGATGTTTAGATGAGATTTTGGATTGTTTAACCATGATTAATGATGTGTACACGCATGCTGAACTTTAAAAACATCTGGAATTATGTTAGTATGTTAGTAGTAGACTTTTTGGGTCGATTAGTGTTGGAAATATGGTTATTGATGAAGAATTTTGATGAATCCCGTAACTGCAATTCTGCAGAATTTTTACCCAGACCTGCTTGATCGATCGATCGAACATAGAGTATCGATCGATCGAAGGTTCGATCGATCGAGCCCCAAGCTTCGATCGATCGACCCCTCCTGGCAGACTCCTATTTCCCTTGTTTAATTAGTTAAATTAAGTTTATCGTGAAATGATTCTTGGGCATTCTAAATAAAATGATTTGGGAGACATTGAGGACCAGTAGGGTATATGAAATAATGTTGGAACCTTTAATATTCAACGAGAATGATATTTATGGGATATTTACCTTAGGTTGCTAGATTTATGAATTTAAAGGGTGAGGTGCGTAAGAGAGTTACGTTGGAACCTAATAAAGACACCTACTGAAATTTAGATTTGTGAGGATATAACCACGAGTGTTAGGCAATAAGTGAGAAAACCCTTCGAGTTAAGGTTAGGAACGAAACCTTATACGTATTTCTATAAATGTGAAATTAAAGATAAATGGTATGATTACGGGTGATGAGAAGAACCTATATTAATATGAAAAAGTGGTATATTTATATGAATGTGTGTACATATAATATATGCATGTGAAAATCATACCCACGCTACTTGCTATCCCTGAGGTTTCCGCGCTGGGACAAGTCTTATCTCGATGGGACCTTTATGGGGGATATTGACTTGTACCCTAGAAGATAGATGTCCTTGGTACAGGCTATCGACGTGATAGTTCAGACGGTCCTAAGAGACGCAGATATGTGCCATCCTCTTAGAGACTTGGAATCTATTCTTCGCCTCAATATTGTTTGTGTATGTATGTTAATACATTTCGAGAGTGATTCCGAATGTATTCCCCTTAATATGAGTGATATGGGGCTTTGGATAGTAGAGTATGCCCTCACCATAATCTAGTTGGGGTGCTGTTATAATATATACTATACGAGTAGTTAATATATATATGAAACTCTGAAATTGGAACTACCTACCGTGATTTGATATGTAGGACTTGGTTGATGACTAAAAATTGTAAATACTTGTTTTGATGAAGCATAGTATGCCTACACCATAGTTTATATGTTGGTGCTATTAGAATATATATATATATATAAATTATACGAGTACTTTATATATATATCTGGATTGAGGGATTTAAACTATTGTTGTAACGTAGTAAGTGAAGAATAATTCTGGACTAAGTTATGAATACCTGTTGTGAGAAAATATAATATTTCACTGGAAAACTTTATTGATTTTATAAAGTTAAAATGGAGGACTTCGATTACTGTTTGGAACATTCTTTTAAAACGGAGTCGTGAATTATAAATCTTGCGAGTAATCTAAGTTAAGTTAAATCTTTTAGAAAGACTTGTGCGTTATATTGATAAGAACAAACCAATGGGAAGGTTAGTGCGATAGGTGTGCACGTTAGAAGAGAGGTGAGTATTTCTCAAGAGTGCGACGCACTAATATGTTATTGCATTGGCCTGTATCAATTTAAATACTTGCTAAACGTATTTTAAAATCAAACAAACTTTCGGGCTCTGACCCGTTTCTTTTTCTCTCTCTCTCTCTTGTATATATATGTATATTTTCAGGTGCCCAGCCACAGGGGCGTCTTGATTAGGATCCCTTGAGAAGAACGAGATGCAGCTTAGGTGGGAGTTGCAGGTCACTTGAGTAGACGACTTCTGTTATTGACTCCACTCCTAGTACTCTCATTTATGGGGCACGTGTCGCCCCTTTTCATCATCTCAATTGTTGTTGGGACATTTATATTTTAGTCATTTCCAGTATTGTTCTTTGGGATTTATTCATTATGGGTTTGTGATTCTCGTTTCATATGTTGACATTCGAGTGGCGAATGTATTATTACTATTTGGTTTATCGTGGTGTGATTCTTAATTGTAGAAATGTTGTTTTAAATAAATAAATCTTTTTCTTAAATTAAAATTTGGAAAGTTTGTTTGAAAAATGTTTTTGACACTTAGCTTAATTATTTAGGGTGTTAAATTGGAAATTTTTTATCGACAGTGATGCTGAGAATGAACCAACTGTTTACCTTGATTTAATTTAATAAAGGAGTGATCGCCCGGTATTTAATTAGGCGGGGTGTCACATCTACTAGGAGGTAATCCAGGTATATCCTGAAATACATCAGTGAACTCACTAACAACGGGAATCGAATCAAGTGGTATTACCACTTCCTTAGAGGTCTCCTCCTCTATGTAATACAAGTGTGTGGACGATCCTCCCTCGGGGCGAGGCATCGCCACTAAAAACATCTCCTGCCCGAGAATGGCAAAAATAATAATCCTACTGAAACAATCAATCATGGCTCGGTACGCAACTAACCAATCCATACCAACAATCACATCGTACTCGGTCATCTCTAATACTAGCATATCAGCGAGTAAAGTAAATCTCCCTATCTCTATACCCACACCTCTACAAATAAGGTAAATCACGAAACCCCTACTCAATGGTGAATCTACGCAAGTAACTGTGTTCTCTGGAGTGTCTAACAACCCAATAGTGCGTGCAAATCTCGTGGCAATGAAACAGTGTGTGGCCCCCGTTTCAAATAAAATACGCCCTATAGTCCCCTGAATAGAGAACATACCCTCAATAGCAGGTGGATCCTGTGGGACTGCGGCATGCTGGAGCTGATACACTCTCAAATACTGAAGCTGTCCCAGATGGACTGGGACCGCTGGGATGGGTGGTAATGCTGCCATCTTTGGTGGTGCTGGGAGGGTGGAGGGAAACATAGGCCTCTGTGGCTCGTGTCGAGCACCCTGCTACTGCTGCGGTGGGGCCCTGCCCCTATCAGGACAATCCTAGAGTTTGTGACCAATCTTGCCACAAACGAAGCACTTCCTCGGGAAGTTTCCCCCTCGCTGTCCCTTCTGTCCGCGGCTCTGATGGCCGTTACCTTTCCTACTTTGACCATACTGGCCCTGCTGAAACTGTTGTTGCTGACAATTCTGGCCCTGATTACCGTTTTGACCCTGATGGCCATGTCTGAAACCTCCCTGACCATTCCTGAAACCCCTAGATCTGAATCTCTTAGGATCCCCCTATTGGGAACCTTGATCACCCTGCCTGTGCTGACCCTGAGCAGATTGTGCCCCGCTGGCACCATTCCCCCCACTCCTGCCCTGATGGCTGGACTCTCCTGATCTCTTACTCTCATACATGTAAAAGCGGTGGTCATGGCAGTGAAGCAGTGCTGCGTTAACCACATCAGAATAAGTGGCCAACGAGAGATTTCCCAACAAGTGCTGACGGATCCTCCAAGTCAATCCATCCATGAACTTATGTATCTTCTTCTCCTCAATCGGAATCTCATTGGGAATAATGTTTAAGAGATTAGTGAATTCGGCCTCATACTCGGCTACGGTCTTCCCCTCCTGCTTGAGGCTCATTAACTTCCTCCTCATTTCAGTGTGAACAGCTGATGGAAAATATTTGTAGTCGAACCGCACCCAGAACTCCTGAATAGAAAGGGCGTCTCTCTCCTCCGCGGTGGTAATGGACTCCCACCACTGCAACGCTGATCCTATTAGCTTGAAAGTATCCAGTATCTTCTTCTGAACATCCGTGCACTCGTACAACCTTAAGTGCCTTTGAATATCCTTCCTCCATTGACTGGACACAACAACGTCGGAGCTACCAACAAACTCCGGAGGGTGTGCTTTTTGAAAAGCATCACGAACGCGTTCCTAAGCAGACGGGAATGCATGATCCTGAACTGGTGAGGCTACCGGCATCTGAGGTGGTGCCTGCTGCACAACTACGAGGGCTGCATTTACCGCTTGGGCTGCAATAGCTACAACCTCTGCGGCATTCATGGTGCCCGGAACTGGTGCAAGTTGTTGCTCGGGCTGAGCATCCTTAGGAACTCGCTGTGCACGTTGTGGATGCATCTGAAATGAGAGTAAAGTCTTATAAGTTCGCAGTTATTATCTCCAAATAGCTTAAGAGTGAAACATACATAAAAGAATACAACAGTCCTAAAATATAGGGCTCTACATCAAAGAAAGCTTCGCGGAAACATAATAAGCCGTACAGATCCTAAGGACACTAGAACCTGATGCTCTGATACCACCTGTGACACCCCGACTAATTCAATACCGGGTAGCTACTCCTTTATTCAAATTAATACAAAATGCCAAGTTGGTTCAGTTCATAGCATCACTGTCAAAAACATTTTTATAATTACTAGCCACCTAATATTTAAAAAGTGAGTTGTCAATTTTAGTTGAATCCAATTATCATGTAATAAGTAGATTATGAAATACCAATGTAACAACCACAACATGGTCACAAAAGAATAACCATAGAATAATAATGAATCTGGAGGAATACTCCTCACAACAATCTGAATACTAAAATAAACAAATACCAAGTCTGCATCACTAAATTAATTAAACCCAAAATCTGAAATAACTGAATAGATAAAGTATCTTTACAAGGAAATAGGGCGACATGCCCAACAGATGAGAAAATATGATAATATAGAGTCAAGATCGAAAATGGAGGCGTCTACTGTCAAGGTCCTGTAACTTCCACAACAGCTACAGTACGTCACCTGAATGGAACTCCTATGCTTGGTGTCCTTGTGGCTGGGAACCTAAAAGGTTTTTACAAGAAAATATATTTGGAAGCAAACGGGTCAGAGACCGATTGTGAAAACAGTTTAAAATATAGCAAGTGTTTAATATCATTAAATAGTGAATATAAAGTACATGATAGTGTGTGCACTCACATGAGTTCCTCACATCTCAACTAATTGTGCACTCCTATCGTACCCGTACTCACTCTAGTTATTCCCATACTTAACTAGTCTAATATAAAATCTAACATTACTATACGATTCACGATTTAATTCTGGCATCTCCATTTAAACAGAGTGTCTTACATTTTTTCTCGATTTCCCATATTAGTAATACTACTTACTAGAGGATTTCCATTTTTATCTTTACGAAAACGTTGCTATTATTTATACTCACATTTATACATGACAGTGCATTTCAATTTATAGTATATTATTCACCTCATAAATATACAATAATAGCACCCCGAGGCTAAGCTGCGGTGTACACATACTCTGCTATCCAATCCCGGTACATCACGTACATTAGGACCACGCATTACGAATCTCTCAGGAATCGTTCTCAAATGACAACAATCACACATAGTGGAGGCGAACATAGTTCACATCACATGGGTCACACACATACCTACGCTCCCATGATCAGCAGACTTATTAACTTCTCAATAAGTCCTTCTCTGACCTATGTCCTCGAGGTACCAATCTAAATTCCCCCGTAGGCACATAAAGATTTGATGGCCCTGATCGAACGCCGACCTCCCATGATAGCAAGTACGGTAGGTATGTTATACACAAATAACTACATATACTAAGCATTCTCACATGTTAAATATCTCAACATATTAATAGAGGTATACTTCTCGTTCTTGTATCATCATTTAATATCATACGCTTATAAGTCTTCGATTTATATACATTAAAGTTGTCAACTCTTCTCACGTCGTAATTAGGTACTCATTTCCTATTTCATAAAGGTCATTCGATTTACTACAAGATTCTAAGTTTTACTCCTCAATGTACTCCAATGTCCCAAATATACCCACTAGTCAATAAGGGAAGGTTATTACTCCATTAAATAAGTCTACGGGACATTTGAAATAAAATCAGGCCTAAAAGCCCATTTTGTCAAATCGTTAGAAGTCTCGTTCGAAAGAGGTCGTTCGAACGAGTTCATTCGAACGAACTACCAACTCGTTAGAAGGGATACTGTCATCTCGTTAAAAGCTCGTTCGAACGAGGTCGTTCGAACGACGTGGGCAGGTCTTCTAACGAGATGGCAGACTACGCCTAGAAATCCCAAAATCCATTTTTCTTCTTTCTCCTCTTCTCTACATCCACCTTAAGACTATCCAAATACGTTTTTAATGTTTGTAAACTATTTTTAGTCACCATAGATCATTCCTTAACATGCTTTTGGGTAAAATCTTACAAATTAACATGCCAAAATCATAAATCCCTAATTCTTATTCCAAACCCTATGAACTTGAATCCAGAATTTAATTTCATAAAAAGACTCCTTATTAATCCGATTTCAGGTCATCAAAAGTTATGTTTTGTATATTGAATTCGTCCATAATCATTCTACATGCAAATTCCTACCCAAAACCACAAATTTCACAATAATTCCATTGGGTATTCTTCATCAAAATTTCCAACACATAAACAGTTTTCTACACTACACATGGAGGAAATATTCAATGCAAATAACGACACCAAAACACTTGCCTTAGATTCGTTCTTCATATGTGTTGTTGATGGTTCAAGGTTTATTTTCTCTTCTTTTTCGATCACAAATACTTTCCAAAACACATGGTGTGGAGATGGTTTGGCTTGGGAACCCTTTACCCTCTTTCTAACTTTTTTCAAAAACTAATGTAGCCCACTCTCTCCCTTTTTGGATGATAATGGCCTTAGTGGTTCTTTTAAAATATATTAATTAACACTTAAATTCGTGGGTCTAAATTCCCTTATTTTTAAAATTACCAAAATACCCTTCTAGGTTGCCGGTTTGGCCTAAAAGTGCCCCGGGACGTAAACTAATCCCCGGACTAGTGTTTTCTGACTATTTTGACCCTTCCGGACACGTTGGCACACCCAAAATGACCATTCGGTTGATAAAAATATAATTCACTTTTTAATTTAAATAATTTCATTCCTGACGTGACTGACACGCGTGTCCCAACTAAATTTCCAAATTGTCGTATTTCAGTCTCGCGACAACTTTAATATTTTCAATACTCATGTATTACCACACATACTCAGAGAAATTAAATTTTTAACATCATAATCAAATACCAACTCAAATCTCGCTAGTATTTATATCCGGATTAATTCCCAATTAATTCAATTAATCCCTTAAATAAAATCAATAAAATTACGGGGTATTACATTTGTAAGGCCCAGTTCAAGTCCTTAACGAGCTAGTTCATGATCATAAGCAGCTGCAAGAACCATAACACCAACAATGGTAGCAGTTACGACTTATGCAACATTATCCTTGTTGGTAAATCGAACAACAAAGCGGTATTTGTGAGAGTTGTACTTATTTTTGTCCTGCAAAAAAAAATAAAAAAAATAAAAGGATAATCAGGAGTCAAAGAAATAAGCCACTTAGGTTGTCAACTAGGAATGCGTGATCTCAGCCAAATGTGGAATTGTATTATATATCTCCATTAAGAAATAAGAAACATTAAGAATGTTTTAAACAATGGCACCATTAAGAATCGAACCTATAAGTATCATAATGCCAAAGGATTATACCTGATAACTGTAATAGTCATCTATATATCAACTTTCCTACTGCATTATTTATCGGTTCTTGTATGCATTTAATAGTAGCAGCACCTGATAACTGCAATAGTCATCTATATATCAACTTTCCTACTGCATTACTTATAGGTTCTGGTATGCATTTAATTCTAGTAGCAGCCTCAAATATTTAGTAGCCTTTAGTGAGGAGTCACGGGGCTCTCCATTTTTGGGTGGGAATCAAATGGACATGCCCCGACCCAACACAATACCATTAGGACTTTGAGTTGGTCTTGGACCCAACCTCCTGGCAGTATCGAGTGATGGAGTTGGTCTTAGACTTTGAGTTCCAATGGCAACTAATGCTCATAATAACTGTAAAAATAAACAAACAAAATTGTAGAAACGCTACAGCGGAAATATTGCGACTTCTCAAATAAAATCCAATTTTAATTAATCCCAAATTTTAGTTAAACCCTAAAACATGCATCTAGATGATTTATCCAATAAAATAAAGCATGCAAGATGAAACAAACAATTTCAGGAAAAATCCCCCAAAGGGGCAAAACCTTTTATTTCACTATAATTTGTAAGAAAACGGCTTACACGGATTACAATGAAATAAGTGTGACATACGAAATACCCGCAGGTGTTGATTTTGATGTCTCGGATGGAACTTTCCCTTTCCAAGAGGGCAGCAGTGAAGAAGAAAAACGGCTTCTCCACAATTGTGATCTTTATAAGGACTCCCTCCACAATAGCACGCAACCCTCTGGTTATAGAGTTCTCCCCGCAAAGATAAACAGTATCAAGGTCTGTTCTTCAACAATAAAACAATTCACTAAAGCATATGGGAGTTTTGTGAATTGAAAACAAAGAGGATTAAAACCCTAAAGGAAGAAGCCAAAAAAAGGATTATGCTTTAGACGAGTTTCTGTTCGTCAAAACGTATGAACTTCTTAATCAAAACAGACTCATTTAATGAGTATTTATATAAAAATGCACCGCCTCGAAACTCGAGCTCGTTCGAACGACATCTAACGACAAGCTATGTCATTCGAACGACAATTTCAGGTCGTTCGAACGACCTATCAAGCAAGATTCCAGGCGTACATGTAGAAAATTTCGATACGAACGCGTGGCCTCCAGTTTCGTATCATTCTGATTTTTTATGAATTAGTTATGATTTTTCTATAAAAAGGAGTCCGAAAACAAAATCTATAGAAAAATATTTTGTAAAAAATATCCCAAAAGCTCTAAGTGAAAAGTTAAGGTATTTAAAACATAACCTTTCCAAAGTAAACTTCGCGGAGTCTTGAATGATGAAGAACTTGAATAATTTGGATCCGTCTTTGATGTAGATTGCTCTTGAATGCTTTTCGACTGTGTATCGGTATATGACATAACAAATTGATAACGGACCTATGAAAATATGTCCTTACAAATCTCCCCCTATGTCTATACCGGTACATACATAAAAATCTGAATTATCAATAAACCAAAATACCTATACAAATCTACCCTCCTATGAATAAATTTGTAAGACCTCAAACTGGTTTTCAAAAATCTTCATCAAATCTCAAAGCTTTTCTCATCAGGGTGTGCAACATCATAATCTTCAGTCTTTGTACCTACACACATGAGATAAAGCAAAATACCTTCGTGACGCATCGAGTTTGAAATGATATAAGAATAAAGCGTTAATAAATCAAATCTCCCCCATAATGCAAAAACTCCCCCATAACATGATAATTCTTTCTCCCCCTTTTTATGATGTCCCCAAATAGACAGATAAGAAGAGACAATCAAAACATGGAGTGTCACGATAAAGATGCATAGCAAACAAAGATCAAGATACGCGCATGAAAAGGTATATCCCAAAAACATTCACAAACTATTTTTGATTTTTCAAAATTTTCATACAAAAATAGGATACAAAAAAATCACACCATGGATTTAAACTCCAACAACCAAGTCATGGAAACGCAATGAATGTATGGGTGTGAACACATTCGATAGGTAAATAAACTCAATCAATCATATGTGCACGATGCATACGTGTACCCCTAACGAATGAACATCAAAAGAATCCTTAGGTGTAAAAATTGTTGAATTTAAATGGCATTGTCTTAATCAAATCAACAAATCAAAGTCTAAATAATTTCCATACCAATAACGTCCAAAACTATTTAGTGCCGTTTCAAGAACTTTTCAAAGGATGTGCAAACCCATTGATATATCCATCCAAAACTCCCTCATATATAATAATGCAAATTTTTATATCTAAAGAGGTACTAAATTCTTAACTTAGAGAAAACCTATTGGCCCAAATTTTTGGCATGTTTCATCTTTTTATTGCCTTAATTTTTTGTGTGGGCTCTTTTCAAATGGTGGATTTCACGACGTGATTATTATTCACTCGCAGTCCTTTTCCCGTGTTCACTCATCATTTTTTCTAAACTAAACAATTAATTCCTCATGGGCAATGGTTTTTACATGCACTACTTTTATTACTCTCGTATTATTGCACTTGGTTCGTTTTAAGGACAGGATTGAGATGAAAACACCCAACCAACATGTGATAAGTCAAGAACAATAATCAAACAAATCCGTGCATGTTTGAGATAAAGGAAACTATGAGTCAAACATGTAGGAAGCAACACTTAATTACATCTTAATGACTCCAAACATTATAAAACAGAAGGATGAATTGACCTATTGTCTCAAAACACTATCAAATAGTCACATGTAAAATGGAATGATGTTGTGACTCGACCATCCTAAGTCTTCATCCATAAACAGTGCAAATAAAATACAAAACTCTTTTTGGATTTTTAAAAAATTTTGTCAAAATAAAATCTTTTTTTATTTTTCACAATTTTTCAAAATTTCCAAACATGAAAAAAAATATAACTACAAAATGATACAACCAGCAATAGACACATAATATCGATATGCACAACATCCTATGCTAGCAAACAGTAATCACATAAGAGAATCCACAATGAACGCATATGTGATAAATGAGTAATGCAGTGTTATCAATTAAGCATGGATACCAAGAATAACTGCATATAAACGACCTGAAGCAAACCCATCAGTACCAAAAATCTAAGCATATGAACATCGGGTACAGGAATCAGAAGGGAAGCAAAAAATAGAATTTTCAGACAGGTCGCTCAAACGATATCGCTCTGTCGCTTGAACGAGGGCATGTCACGAGAAGCAACTTCGCGCGAGAAGATATGTCGCTCAAACGACGTACAGTTCTCGCTTGAACGAGAAAACCAAATTTTCACAGTTTGACCAGAAAGTCATACAGTTATGCCCAGTGCAAAAATTACGTGAAAACAGTACCTGTTGGGGGAAAACAGATCCAAAACAGTGCTAAAACAGTAGCGAAATACACAAATGCAACAAATAAATCAATGTGCGCTACACCAAAGTTAGTTATGACACTAGAAAGAATATACCATGATGCGACACTTGTGTATGAAAAACATCTAACACAATCAACCAAAAGATCTCACATGGGGTGAATCACGTGCAAGCAAACGGGAATCGTGGACAAGTAAACCATAAGCCTCTAAATCCGATTTCCTGACCCAAATCGATGTGTAACGAGGTGTGGGGGTGTGGGGAATCGAATTTATTCTTCTATTAACCTTCCTAGGTTCATTTAAAAGCTTGTAACAAAATCGCCTAAGATGACCTTGCCTACCGCAATGTGTGCAAGTGTAAATCGGGCGGTGTGTGTTACCTAAAGGTGACCCTCTCCTCAAATTTCTCAGTTGCTCACTCTGAATTTTCCTCGGTGGGTCTCTCCTAATGATCCTAGGAGGTTCTCTCACGATGTTCTTAGGGGGCTCTTTCCTAACAACCTTAGGTGTCTCTTTCTTAACAATCATAGGAGGCTCTCTCACACGTGTGGGAATGGTTGCAACATGTTTTTGAAGAGCAATCCCACCCCTATCCTTTTTTTTATCTCGATGGTGCCTAAAATCTTATCAAGTTTTTTAGACCTAGACTCCAAATCAAATTTCACTTTACTTGAATCTTTCAATTTCACCTCAAGTTCACCTATCCTAGATTCAAGTACACGTCTAGAATCCTCAAACTCTAAAAGCTCCTTTTTCATAGTCTCCATTAACCCTCTAAGACTATCTCACTCACCCTCAACGTACTCAAGCTTCTCTTTCAAAATTTTCTCACGTGCCCTAAGTTCTTCAACTAAAACATCATTATTTTTTAAGGCAAACTCTTTCAATTGAGCTTCAAGTTTCAAGTTTGACTTTTTTGTCTTTAAACATTCAAAATACAAATTATTGTAGGCAACTTGCAACTCACTCAATTCTTCTTCTTCCTCCTCACTCTCATCACTAATCACACGGATGGGAAGCTCTCGCCTAGAAGCATAAAAGACTTCTTCCGAATCACTATCACTAAGGGTAGAAACATGAGAAATCGGTTTATTCAATTTCTTCTTTAAATTTGTGGTACACTCATTTAACGTGTGACCAACACCCTCACAACAAGGACACCTCTCGGAATCGTTTTCAACAGAAGATTTAAAACAAGAGTTCGTGTGAATTTTCCAATTAACTTTTTCAAAAATTTGCCATCGAAGATCATCAAAAGACATTTTTGTGAAAAATCAGGATCAAAACACAATAACTTAGTGCAACAGGCTCTGATACCAATTTGTAGAATCGCTACAGCGAAAATATTGCGACTTCTCAAATAAAATCCGATTTTAATTAATCCCAAATTTTAGTTAAACCCTAAAACATGCATCTAGATGATTTATCCAATAAAATAAAGCATGCAAGATAAAACAAACAATTTTAGGAAAAATCCCCCAAAGGGGCAAAACCTTTTATTTCACTATAATTTGTAAGAAAACGGATTACACGGATTACAATGAAATAAATGTGACATACGAAATACCCGCAGGTGTCGGTTTCGATGTCTCGGCTGGAACTTTCCCTTTCCAGGAGGGCACCAGTGTAGAAGAAAAACGGCTTCTCCACAAGTGTGATCTTTATAAGGACTCCCTCCACAATAGCACGCAACTTTTCGGTTGTAGAGTTCTCCCCACAAAGATAAACAGTATCAAGGTGTGTTCTTCAACAATAAAACAATTCACTAAAGCATATGGGATTTTTGTGAATTGAAAACAAAGAGGATTAAAACCCTAAAGGAAGAAGCCAAAAAAAGGATTCTGCTTTAGCAGAGTTTCTGTTCGTCAAAACGTATGAACTTCTTAATCAAAACGGACTCATTTAATGAGTATTTATATAAAAACGGACCACCTCAAAACTCGAGCTCGTTTGAACGACATCTAACGACAAGCTATGTCGTTCGAACGACAATTTCAGGTTGTTCGAACGACCTATCAAGCGATATTCCAGGCGTGCCTGTAGAAAATTTTGATACGAACGCGTGGCCACCAGTTTCGTATCATTCTGATTTCTTATGAATTCGTTATGATTTTTCTATGAAAAGGAGTCCGAAAACAAAATCTTTAGAAAAATATTTTGTAAAAAATATCCCAAAACCTCTAAGTGAAAAGTTAAGGTATTTAAAACATAACCTTACCAAAGTAAACTTCGTGGAGTCTTGAATGATGAAGAACTTGAATAATTTGGATCCGTCTTTGATGTAGATTTCTCTTCAATTCTTTTCGACGGTGTATCGATATATGACATACCAAATTGATAACGGACCTATAAAAATATGTCCTTACAAAAACAGATTTTGTGAGCCCAGTAAGTGATAGAGTGACGGAGTAGCGGAAAAATAAAATCGAAGTATCACAGAATAGAAGAAAAATTACAAAAAAATAATACAAATTTAGTTAAATAAAAAATCTACTGTTATACCAAACATTAGAGAAACATTATTTGAACTTAACTGATGTTGATAATCTCATGATTAAGAAGTCTTTCATTAGTTTAAGAATGTCTAACACGTAGGAAGTCACTTTGCTCCTTGTCTGCTAGCTTGGAACTCTTAATGGGGATTTGGTTTCTTTAAAAATATATTTATTTCTCGTCTTCCAATCTGTCATGCTGTAAAAACCATACTGGTTAAAACATGCGCCATTGAGAAAACTATTGGAAAATCTTTCACGACATTAGAAAGCCACTAAGAAATAGAAAATTCATTATCTTTTAAGAGAAACTCGATGAGACCTCTTTTTCCCATATCTCTGACTATTTCACACCTAAAGATAATATGTTATTCACTTTCAATTTCTTTCTTACAAATGGTGCACACATGATTAGGGGAGAAATTATTATTAAGGAGGATCTCTTTAGTAGCCGATGCATTATGACATATTTTTCACATAAAGTGTCTAGTTCTTGGAGGATATTTAATAGCCCGTATAGTTTTACACAACCTATAAGTAAGGGGGAAAGAAGATGATAAATGTAATAGCCCATTTTTTTCCATTTTTTGCCTCAAATTTGCTATATTTAACTGAATATATAATGACAAACTAACTTAGCTTGTTTTCTTGTTCAGCTGAGGGGAATAAATTTTATATCCAATCAATTCATGTTGGTTGAAGAGGGTGTTGAGTTCATTGGTATTCATCTCCCCCAACCTGAACTTATGTGTACTGGACTGGATAGTGGATGGGGTGACTTGAAACCTTTCACCCCTGGAATCCATTCATCTTTCAAGACAACCTTGCTGCCATATCCCATTTTCCACTGCAGGCCTCTCATCAATAGGTAAAATCCCCATAAAAGACTTGACCATACATAATATCGATTAATACCTTTCTCTGCATAGTTAAACTCCTCGTATTGTCTCTTCTGCAACACAATTTGAAAAAGTATTTCCAAATAGCCAAAAAATTACAGCCCAATCGAAATACAAACAATTAGGCATCTACAACATTGTTGGTATGCACTGTAGTCCTCGAAGCTTATCACAATTTTAGATAAATGCAATGAAAGAAGTTGAACGAATATAAAAACAAAAGAAAATTTTAATTACAACTTGTAGGCTTTTAAATAAAAATACACACTACTATTCGAAATGCGAGAGCTTACACTTAGTGGCATTGCTGGGTTCCCTAAAAAATTTCACCTGAAATTTCATCGGCATAACATAATATTAAAAGATTGGACATTTTATATACATATATTTCATATCATAATATAGGTGTGTGCAATCGTATTGATTATTGAAATATCAAAAAATGGAAAACATAGATTAAGGATTTAGAAATAAGATTGTCGACTTATCGTGGCTACCACTAGTTTGGAGGTTTCAGATTCTCAGTACAGGATGAAAAAAACTGAGTACCAGTTATAATTTTATTAAACTCATTACTGGTTAAAATTAAAAAAAAACTCAGTACCGTGTATAAATTTGTGTTTCATAGATCCGGGGTTAGGAATTAAGAACCATAAAATGAAAATGTTGTCTTCATAGATCCGGGGTTAAGAATCATACACTGAAAATGATGGAACTTTCTCGATGTCATCCGGTTGAAGGGCCTAAATTGATTTTTTGTGACGATGGCCGTGTGGTAGCGGCATTGGGTGAACAGAGGGCCAAACAAAGGGTACCATCATCTATTCAGAGGGTGACATCCTCTGGCTCCAGCACCCATGCACATCATTTTGACTAAGCACCTGTGCACATCCTTGGCCACAGAACTGATAATCCTAGGCCATAACACTGATATCCTGGCCGCACACACCTCCAAATGGATTCGTCCTGCTATTAACAACATCAGCTTCATCAAAATACATAACTCGTACAATATCTTTATCCACATGTAACTCCATGAAGTTGATAAACATTTGGACAAACATTTGACAGAATGTTATTATTAATCTTACACCAAAACACTTAGATATTTGAGATACCTAATCGGCGACATCTCCAAGTCAACCTACAAAAATTATTGATAATAGAAGTCTATTAGTGGCTGGTTACGCTTTTTTGCAAACAAAGGACCACATGATTAGAGTAATGCTTAAAAAAATTGTATAATTTATCCCTAAAATGAAATGGAATTCAAGGTAAAAAAGCCTTAAAATTAAAATATGCAAATCTATATTCACATAGTAAAATGCTACAAACGACCAATTAAAATTATCTATTTGGTCCAAGAAAATCAAAATCAAACCAAGCATTTTATCAAATGCCAGAGAGGTAGGCATAAACTGTTCGTTATTCAAATCAAACCAAGAAAAATAAAAATAAAAGTGAAAAAAGAGACATCAGAAGCTAGAAACACTTATTCTCACAATGGAAGCTCTATTCAGAAATGCAAAAGGAACATAGTTATAGAATATGTTCTAAACTACTTAGTTACATAACAATTGTAGTATATGTTCTGAACCATTTATAAAATACTCATGTACTATCTTATAATTTTATATATAACCAACTACTTTCGAGATAGGGGCAACATGAGATTATATTAAACTATCATACACATCTAATTGCATACATTACAAATGTTAATATGTGGAATATGACAATGAAATTGTGTACAACTTCTTAAACTCATCATTATCTGAATCTAACAAAACGGACTCATACCACAACTTTGGCTTCCTATCATTCAGGGCTACCACATGTTTGAAATATCAGTAGTATAGTATATACCAGTTATGACTATATACTATACTATTGATACAAGTTATGACTATATTCATAGAGAATATATGATAAATACTCTGGAAGAAGCTGTCATTTTGCATTTGTTACAATGCAAACAATTGAGGAAACAAATGTCGCTATTGAAGAACTTAATGGCACAATAAGTTTTGTTTTATGGCATAATATCATATAGTCACTTCATCAATATCTAAATAGAAAAAATGATGTAGAGTTAAAATATTTGAATATGTGATTTCAAAACATAAAAAATGATGCAGAGTTAAAATATTTGTTAGATCTAATATTAGGGCACTAAAAACCCTAATTTCATGAATGAGAGAGCGACGGA
Organism: Sambucus nigra; assembly: GCA_949130495.1. Taxonomy (NCBI): domain Eukaryota; kingdom Viridiplantae; phylum Streptophyta; class Magnoliopsida; order Dipsacales; family Adoxaceae; genus Sambucus; species Sambucus nigra. Next base: position 240,626,465 of record OX422218.1, on the reverse strand, counting down.
GAGACGAAATGATCTCCCTTAACACTCTAATTTCATTAAAGACGTCATATATCTCGGCTCATCATATGTAAAAACACTTGAGAGTCACTGATTCACTTCAATTTAATTATCAAGCATGCAATTGGGTCCATAATGAGCACCAAAATATACAATGTATGACATTTACTCAAAATTTATCGTAAAAAATTACCCAAATTCCACTGCCGACATACTTTCAGCTGAGGTTGTTCTGATCGATCTAATCGATCCAACCCTAATTCACCCAAAAGCTAAACTCATCAGTCTCAAAACTGTAATTGACATGAATATGCATGGCACTCTAAAAAAGTGGTACCTGATCAACAACATTCACATGTATGGTACCTGATTTGCAAAACAAAAATGGGAGTGAGTCGACAAAACACTTTGATCTATGAACCAAATGTGAAATACCTCTAAACATTTTGTGTTTTGATAAGACTCATTAGTAATCGGTACTATTTCTTGCTATATTACATGATTTGTGTGGTGATTTTATTTCTTTATATATTATCTGAATGGTTCTAAGATCTATTGATTCAAATTCTTGGGCCATTAATGCAACTCCTTCTTATTCACGATTTTTTTTATCATTATTGAATCTTGGTTTCTGAGTTTGTATCTGTACAGTTATATTTTTTTATCATTATTGAATCTAGGGGTTCTATTTGTGGAGGTCTATAGTTTTGAGTTCCAGTTTGTATGTTAATTTCTCATATTTGTATGGTAGTTTTTATGGTAGTTTTGAGTTCCTATTTTCATATTTGTATGGTAATTTTCAAATTTGTACAGTTATGTTTCATCAATGTCGTGTATCTGAGTCCGTTTCATGAATGATGTGAATGCCTCTGATGTTCCGTGTCTGTTCTATGTTCGAGTCTTTAAATATATTTGTATGGTAATTTTAAGTATCATTTTCAGATTCCATCTCAAATAGTTAAGTTTTATTTACTAGAATTTTATGTTAGAGTGATATTTTTGTTTCAATTACTTGAATTTTATATTAGAATGATATTTTTTTCAAGCATTTTTTGTGCTAATAATTCTCTGATTCTACCAATGATCCCACTACGCTTTGTTTTTCTTTAGCTTCAAATGTTCGCACTATATTTTGTTTCAAATTTAAGATTTTTGTTTCAAGTGCAGTGTAGTGTATGTGCAATATCTGATGTTCATTATTCCAACAGATGTTTTACTCAAACAGCTAATTGTGATTATTTTAGACAAAATTGCACCACCCAACCCCTATTCTGTAACTTCAGACACAAAATGATTAACAAAAAATCATCAACAAAATAAATACTCATCATAAATCAACAACAAATTAAAATCAACAACAGATCTGGAGAAAATTGCACATACATAGGGATTTGAAGGGAAAAACATTGATTCACACATATATAGGGCGTTGAAGTCTCAAAATTACCTTGGAAAATACTCTCAAAGGAAAGAGGGGAAACCGTGCACCTGGGATGATTAATAAAAAATCATCAACAAAATAAATACTCATCATAAATCAACAACAAATGAAAATCAACAACATATCTGGAGAAAATCGTACACAAATAGGGCTTTGAAGTGAAAAATATTGATTCACACATAAATAGGGCTTTGAAGTCTCAAAATTACCTTAGAAAATACTCTCAAAGGCAAGAGGGGAAACCGTATACCTGAGCGATTTTAGGTTAAACATAAGAGGGGTGAGAAAGTAGAGTTTGTGAGAGAATAAAGCCTTTGAGAGGGAGAGACAGTATACCTGATGGCGTAAGTGGGATATTGGGCGGCAGTGAGAGATCGTGGTGGTGTGGTGAACTCAATAGGAGGTTAGGGTGACAGCATAAATCAGATGCGAAAGCCTTGGCGGCAGTGAGAGATCGTGGTGGTGTGGTGAACTCAATAGGAGGTTAGGGTGACAGCATAAATCAGATGAGGAAGCCTTGGAGCTCCGATGGTGGTGAAGGAGAGGGAGGCAACGTGTAGCTGAGGGAGGCGCCGATATGAAGATGAGAGTGAATTTGTTAGCATTTGTTTTATGAGGGCTATGTGAGAATGGGAGAAACGCGTGTTTTATGAGGGGGTGTGTTGTGAGAGACGTAGAGAAGCATTGTCATTTTCACCAAAATACCCCTACTTTTGAATTAAATTGTAAGTTTGGGAAGTACTAAAAGAGGGGGAACCAAAAAATTGAGGGGAAAAAGGGTATTGCATGAGATAGTTAATCTCAACCCTTCATTTCATGTCTTGTTGGCTTTGATCCGAACCGTGAAGTATCTCCCCATCTTATGAATAGTGAAAACACCATTGTAACTTATTATATATATATATATAGGTTGTGTGAATACAAATTATGTGCTATGTTATGTGTGTGAACATACCTACGCTGCTTGTTCTCACGAGAGGTTATGCGCAGAGGTCAATCCCACCTTTGGAGATTCCAGCGAGGTCTGGATGTGTGCCCTAGGACATAAGACTTAGGGAGGCTCACTATGTGCGAGTGTATTACTGGGATCGGCTGGTCATTTGGGTACGATCGGTATGTGCATAGCCCAAAGGCTTATAACGATGTTCGCCTTCATTGTATCTATTATTTAATTTATGGGTTGAGGTAACATTCTGAACTAATAGTCCTTGATTTGGTACAAGAGGTACATGGACTTAATAGCAGAGCATGCATGCATCGCGATGGCCATTCCGGGGGATGTTGTAGTTGTACATTAGTAGAGTGTGCTAAATATATACAAGTGTTATTATTCTACTTATGTGTGATGGTAGAAAATATAGATAGTGTATATCTCAAAGTAATTTATGTATGAAAATCTTAATTAATGGTGCAATAATAGTATTTGGTTAATATTAGTTATTGTCTTTACGATAACATATGTTATGGGGGTATGTGGGATCTAAATTGGTTGTGGTAGGTTAGATACTTATATCTAGTTAGGCTGGGTAGCATAACTAGGTGGGTTTAATAGGAGACGTTAGGTGTGCACTATAGATGAGAGGTGGGGAACTCAAGGGAGTCTACGTGAAACAAGTGAGCGTATCTAATAACTACTTTTAAACTGTAATTTAAATACTTGCTAAATGTTTTTCGAACGTTTTGGGCTCTGACATGTGTCAAATCTATTGTGAAAATATTTTTAGATGTCCAGCCCCAAGGACGCCAAGCTTGATGATTTATTTTGGGGATGCTTAGCTCTAGCACTTATGGAGGCATGTAGTATTTCCTATAATGCTTCAGTTATTCATTCCTAGATTGGGATTTATGATGAGTATTTCATTTGGGCATTTTTTCCCTTCAATTGATTCATTATTTCAGTTTTATTTATTAGACTATGTATTTGGGTTCAGTTTCTTTTTAGTAGACTTGTGGTTCGAATATTAGTTCTAGAACCAATGGTTTATTCGATATCAGACTTCTATGATTATGTGGATGGATGATATTTTTATTTTTGCATGTTGTTATATATTAATGAAAGATAAAATTTGGAACTAGATTAATTTAACATAGGCGGTTAGTAATTTAAAAAGTTTCGACAATGATGCTAAGAATGAACCAAATGAGATTCTTATTTATTTTGATTAAGGACTGATCACCCATGGGTAAAATAGATAGGATGTCACAGATGGTGTCACAGATGGTATCATAGCACTAATTTTTAGAGTCCATAGGATCTGTATGTCTTACTACGATTTCACCATAGCGTCGTTTGATATAGAGACCTATTATTAGGACTGTTGCATTCAGTTTTACGTATTTCAGATTCCTTTCTTCTGCTATTACTTTTGTATTGACTGTGAACTAATACAATTCAATTTGATTTCTGATGCCACCCAGGACAGGACGATCGGTGAGGGTAGCGATGAGAGCTGATGAAGGAGAGGCTCAACAGGAGCCAGAAGCAGCACAAGGGGTAGTGATGGTCGCAGAGGTGGCCACAATTATGGAATAGGCAGTTAATGAGACTATGACTTCCATGACACTTCACTTTCCTCAGGCCTAACCACCACATCATCTAATGGTACTACCTGTATCGGCCCATCGGGGTCGTTAGATAGGCAGAGAGTGAGGTAGGAATTTCAGAAGGTCCACCCGCCAGAGTTTCAGAGTAGCTCTGACATTATCTTGGATTGCCAGTGGAAGAAGTACATTCAGCACCACCTTTGCATAGTTGACTGTAGCAACATTCAAAAAAAGATGATAGCTGAGTTTAGGCTTATGGGAGAACCTTTACAGAGGTGGGAGTCCATTACAACTTCTGAGGAGAGGGATGTTATGCCTATCACTGAGTTCTGGGTGTGGTTTAACCATAAGTACTTTCGGTAGACCATTGAGACAGGGATAAAAAATCAGTTTAATGAGGTGGTTCAAGGTTACCATTTATTAGCTCCGTATGAGGAGGGTTTCACCCACCTAAATAATTTTTTGCTCGATGAGGTGAATATTAAACAGAAGAAGAAACTGAAGTTTACGGATGGACTCGCCTGGAGCATCAAGCAACACTTAATAGGCGATCCTGCATTGAGTACTTATACTGAGGTCATCAATGTCGTACTACTTCATTGTCAGGATCATCACTTCCATATGAAGGGAAGCAAGAGAGGGGGTGAGCCAAGCCAGCTACACAAGGCAAGAGGAAATGGTTATAGTGGAGCATCACGGTAGCAGCCGAGTAGGAACCAAGGGTAGGATTCCCGGTAGGGGTTTCGGCCTAGAGATTTATATCTGGAGGTTATTGACCCGAGGGTGGTCAATTTAAGCAGGGCCAGCAGGTTTCCAATAGCAACATCATAAGGGAACAATGTGGGAGGCCATTAGGGTCGAGGCCACCAGGGGCAGCCTCGACAGGGCCATCAGGGCCAGAGGTAGAGAGACTTTTTGGGGGACGTTGTTTTACTTGTGGATAGGCATGCCACAAGAGGATATACTACCCACAGTAGGATAGATCACCATAGCAGAAGGGTGATCAGTAGGGAAAGCAGGTGTAGTTACCCTCGGATGCACTAGCCCCAACAGACCCAATGTAGTAGGGGGAGTTATTGTACGGACGTGTCTATAACATCTCAGATGCAGTCTTACAGCAGGAACCACAGGCGCCACCAACAATAGAGGTTACATTTCCTATTCACAGGATTAAGGTAGATTTTTTATACTAGGGAATCACACTTATTTATATCTACTAGATTTGCATGCGCAGTTGGTATATTAAAGACAGTTGATAGTCTTCTTATGTGTGTAGAGTCACCTTTGGGTAGTGGGTCTCTTGTACACTCAATCTGTAGGCCTGCATATATGGACATGTGGAGACTAGTTTTATCCACCGACCTTCTAATTTTGGATATGGAGGGTTATGATGTCATTTTTTGTATGGACCAGTTAGTTGGATACCGAGCGATGGTGAACTATTTTGAGAGGACCATTATTTTTTCTATCATGGGATAGGAGATGTTCCTTATGGTGATGCCTCTTCCCGAGGGAGGGTTGAGAACGCACCAATACTATATTGAGGAAGAGACCTCACACGAGGTGGTCATCTCTTTGGATTCGATTCCAGTGGTGAGGTAGTTTGAGGATGTATTCTGAGAGATACTTGGCCGGCCGCCCAGCCAAGACATTGAGTTTGTTATTGATTTAGCGTCAGGTACGAGATCGATTAACCGAACGCCTTATCGTATGGCCCCTTCAGAGATGCGGGAGTTAATGAATCGGATTCAGCAGCTTCTGGAATAGGTTTTTATTTACGGAGTACATAACTGTGGGGTGAGTTGATGTTGTTAGTCAAGAAGAGGGATGGGTCTCTTTGTATATATATTGATTATAGGGAGCTGAACAAGGTCATAATTTGAAATAAGTATCCACAGCCTTGGATGGATGACCTGTTCGACCAACTGAGAGGAACAACTTACCTTTCCAAGATAGCTCTGAGATCGAGATATCATCAGTTGTGTATCAGAGAGGTGGGTGTTCCTATGACATCTTTCCTGACATGGTGTGGATCGTATGAGTTTAGGGTGATGTCGTTTGGGCTAACAAATGCGCCAGTAATGTTCATGGATCTTATGAACTGGGTTTTCAGAGAGTTCCTTGACTAGTGTGTGATCGTATTCATCGATGTTATTCTGGTTTACCCTCGTTCTGAAGATGAGCACGCAGAGCATCTGTGTATGCTCTTATAGACATTATGGGACCATAAATTGTACGCTAAATTCAAGAAGTGTGGATTTTCTCTACGGGAGGTGCAGTTTCTAGACCACATTTTGTTTAAAAGGGGAATTATTTTTTATCTGAGTAAGGCATCGATGATGAGGGAGTAAGGATAGTCCACAACACCGACTGATGTTCGCAGTGTTATAGGGTTGGCTGGATACTATCGTCACTTCATTAAGGGTTTTTTGAAGATTGTAGGACCGTTGAGGAGCCTGACTAATAAGGGGGTGCCTTTTATTTTGGATGACAACTATTAGTTAGCTTTCAATAAGCTAAAGGATAAATTGACTTCAGCACCTGTGCTTTCATTGCCTAAGGGAGGAGTGGAGTATCATGTTTATATGGATGGATCATTATAGGGACTTGGGGGTGTACTATAGCTGGAGAAGAGGGCTATAGAGTATGCATCTCGCAAGCTTAAGTCCCACTAGAGGAATTACCCCACGTATGACTTTGAGTTAGTGGTGGTTGTGTTCGCCTTAAGGATTTAGAGGCACTATCTATTGGGGGATCATTTTACCTTATTCACGGACCATAAATCACTTCAATTTCTATTCACATAGAAGAATATGAATATGAGGCATAGGAGATTGTTAGAGTTCGTGAAGGAGCACCAGTTTGATATTCAGTATCATCCAGGGAAGGCTAACAAGGTGGCAGACACATTAAGACGACGGCCTACTGGGGAGATAGCAGAGGTTTAGAAGGCGAAGTAGAAGGAGCTTTGATACAATGAGAAGGTTGCTAGAGCTTGTGCATCTGTATTGGCTGTAACTCCCAAGATTTTTATACGAGCGGTAAAAGCACGGGCATGGTATCAGTTTTGTCAGGATAGAGTATGCCAGTTGTTAGCGTATGGGAAGGAATCTTATTCGATTAGTTTTGAGGGAGGCTTTCACTTCAATGGGAGACTTGTTTACATAGGATGATGATTTGAGACACACAATGATGTCAGATTCTAACGGGTCGAGGTGTGCAGTATATCCTAGTAGGGATAAGATGTACCAGGATATGTGTAAGTAGTATTAGTGGACTGCAATGAAGTGGTACATATCAAAGTTTGTCTCAAAGTGTGCTACATGTTATCCAGTGAAGGTATCCCACTAGAGACCGACGAGTATGTTACATGATCTAGAGGTTCTAATGTGGAAGTGGGAGAGTATCTACATGGATTTCATTATCGAGTTACCGATATCGCAGAGAGGTCACAATTCCATCTAGGTGATAGTGGATCGGTTGAATAATGTGACCCATTTTGTTCTGATTCATACAGATTTTGAGATGAGGCAGTATGCGCAATTGTTTATTGCTGAGATAATAAGGCTGCGTGGGGTTTCGATTAATATTATGTCAGATCGGGACATAATTTGTGTGTCCCACTTCCGGTAGAGTTTTCAGAAGGCTATGGGCATAGATTTATGTTTGAGTATAGTGTATCATCCATAGACAAATGAGCAGACAGAGTGAGTTACTCAGATGTTAGAGAATATGTTGAGGATGTGCATACTCGACTTTGGAAGAGGATGGGAGCAGTACCTTCCGTTGGTGGAGTTTTCATTTCATAACTCCTACTAGTTCATTATTGGCATGGCACCATTTGAGGAACTATATGGATGGCCATGTCGTTCGTTAGCTTGCTAGTTAGAGGTGGGGGATAACAAGATATTTGGGTCGAAGATGATTCAGGATACCACTCCCAAGATTGAGCTAATTCGAGGGTGCATCCATATAGCTCTGTAATACCCCATATTTTTGTGATAATTATTTTATGGGATTAATTAAATTAAATGCGTATTAATTGGAAATTAATCCGGATTAAAAATACTATCAAGATGCGAGTTGGTATTTGATTATATGTGCATATATGATTATGTATGAATTTAGAATTGTGAAATTTGTCGTGAGACTGAAATACGACAATTTGGAAATTTTGTTGAGACGCGTGTGACAATCGCGTCATGGTATATAATTGTGATAATTAAAAAGTGAATTTTATTTCTATTATCCGTATGGTCGTTTTGAGTGCGTCAACGCGTCCGGAAGGGCCGAAATAGTCAAAAAACACTAGCGGGGGGTTTGGTTTGGGTCCCGGGGCATTTTTAGGCCATACCGGCAACGTATAAGGGTAGTTTGGTAATTTTGAATTTTGAGGAATTAAAAGCTACGAAAATTGGGAATTAATATCTGATTAGGCATTAACCCACTAAGCCACTAATACCCAAATAAGCTACGGAGGTTATTGTAAGTTGTTCCTAAATTTCTAAAGCACAAACCCTAGCCACCATTAACCTTGGAGAAGAAAGCTTGTAGAAAGAGAGGAGAGGAGAAATCTGCAGAGGAGAGAGATCCGTTCATCAAATTCGTCATCAAATCCAGAGTTACCATTAAGGCAAGTGATTTAATTTCATTTTTATAGAGAATGTTTCTTCCATGTGTAGGAATTGATAAAAATCTGATTTGTTCTTGGGAGTTAATGAAAACCCATTAAATTTGGAAATAGAAATTACATTCTTGATGAGGAAATTGCATGTAGATTTGTAGTTGATGACTATTCTGATGATATTACAATTAGTATGAAACCAAAAAGGGATTTAATTAGACTTCTAGATGACTTATAAATTCTAGGGTTCATGTGTTGGAAATTAGGGAAAAATATGTAGAGATTTGATATTTGGATGATGGTTATAATGATTTAATCCCCACAAAAATGTTAGTAGGTGACCTATGTATGTTTAGAGATGATTAGGAACCTTGTTATATTGTTGGACTAATGTTTAGAGAAGATTATAAGTGAAGACAAAAGGAAAAAATGAAATAAGGAATTCTGGGCTTGGAACTGGCCACTCGTTAGAAGACCTGCCCAGGTTGTTCGAACGAGCTTCTAACGAGTTGACCATTGACTTCTAACGAGGGTGAAGTTCATTCGATAAGATCGTTCGAATGAGATCTCGTTAGAAAGCCCACTTCGTTCGAAAGAGATCTCGTTAGAAGACTCAGTTCGTTCGAACGAAGTCTCGTTCGAACATCCTCGTTCGAACGAGACTTCGAACGAGTTGACAGTTTAGGCTTTTTAGCCTGTTTTGATCCCGAGTGCCCCGTAACCTTGTGTATAGGTAGAAATAGCCTTTCCTTGATGAGTAATTGATATATTTGGGATGTTTGGGATATTATGAGGAGTCAAACCTAGAAGTGTAGTTTGAACCTAAAAGAAAATATGAAGTAGGACGTGAGTGTCTATTACGATGTGAGCTATTGACGGCCTAATTAATTACCTTAACCGGGAACATATAAATGGTGTAGTATTATATGTCAGTACGAGAAGAGATATGTGCCAATATATTATGGTGATTACTAAGATGTGTGCATACTTAGTATATATGTATTGATTTTATGTGTATGACATACCTACCATACTTGCTATCACGGGAGGTTCGTGTTCGCTTAGGGCCCTCTAATCCCTGTGTTGCCCGGATTTAGACTGGTTACCTCAATGAACATAGGTCAGAGAAGGACTTATTGGGATGTTAATAAGTTTGCTGATCGTGGGAGCGCAGGTATGTGCGTGACCCATGTGATGTGACTGTGTTTGCCTCCATTATTTGTGATGTTGTTATCTGTGAACTATTCCTGAGAGATTCGGAATATGTGATCCTTATGTACGTGATGTACCGGGATGGATAGCAGAGTATGTGTGCACCGCAGCTAGTCTCGGGGTGCTTGTATTGTATATTTATGACGTGAATAATATACACTTAATTAATGGGAATTTTCATGTTAATATTGTGAATAAAATTATAGTATTGTTTTGAGAAAACATAACGGGTTAACCAATAGTGAAATGTATTACATATTGAGAATCTGAGTTTAAGTAAAATCCTCTATTTATTTGATAACGCTAGAATGCATTGTGGGAATCGAGTAGTAAGGGGTAGAACTTATTACGGGTTGGTAAGATATGGATGTCTTATAGATGGGTAATGTATGTTAGGAATGCACATGTAGTCGAGAGGTGAGAATTTCATGTGAGTGCACGTCCTAACATGTATTTTGCATTTAATGTTTTAATGTTATTAAAACACTTGCTGTTTTCAAAATGTTTTCCACTTTCGGGCTCTGACCCATTTGCTTTCAAATCTATTTTTGTAAAAACCATTTTAGGTGCCCAGCCACAAGGACACCATGCATAGGATTCTCATTCAGGTGATGAGCTGTAGCTATTTGTGGAAGTTATAGGACTTTTCTTGTAGACGCTTCATCTATTTTGACTCGATATTTATCAGTTATCAGTTGTAGGGCATGTCGCCCATTTCTTTTAGAGACTTTGCATTTATTTCAGTTATTCAGACTTTTGGCATGTAATTATTCAGGATTCAGACTTGTAGTATTTTTTCCATTTGTTGGGATTATTGTGAGGAGTTTTCCTCCGGATTTCTTATTATTATTGTTGGTTATTTCATTACTTCGTATGGTGAATGGATTATGTTGACTCTTCCATTATTCTTTTACTGCTTGTTAATCAGACTTAACTTAAAATTTGGCACTTACTTTTAAATACTAGGTGGTTAGTAATTATTAAAATGTTTTCGACAGTGATGCTATTAACTGAACCAACTTGGCATTTTGAATTAATTTAATAAAGGAGTAGCTACCCGGTATTTAATTAGTCGGGGTTTCACAGGTGGTATCAGAGCATCAGGTTCTAGTGTCCTTTAGGATCTGAACGGCTTATTATGTTTCCGCTGAGCTTACTTTGATGTAGAGCCCTATACTTTAGGACTGTTGTATTCTTTTGTATATGCTACGTTCTTCAGCTATTTTAAGTTTATATCAGCGAACTTATAAACTTCATTCTTATTTCAGATGCCTCCACGACGTGCACGAAGGGTTCCCAGGGATGCGACGCCTGAACCACATCCCGCACCAGCTCAGGGCACGATGAATGCCGCCGAGGTTGCAGCCATTGTGGCTCAGGCGGTAAATGCCGCACTAGCTGTAGTTCAACAGGTACTACCTCAGGTGCCGATAGTCGCGCCAGTTCAGGCTCATGCATTCCCGTCTGCTTGGGAACGTGTACGTGATGCTTTTCAGAAAGCACACCCTCCGGAGTTCGCAGGTAGCTCCGATGTGGTAGTTTTGAGTCAGTGGAGGAAGGATATACAGCGGCACTTGAGGATGTATGAGTGCACAGATGTCCAGAAGCAGATACTAGCTACTTTTAAGCTAGTGGGGTCAGCACTGCAGTGGTGGGAGTCTATTACCACCGTAGAGGAGAGGGATACTCTCACTATTTAGGAGTTCTGGGTGCGGTTCGACCGCTAGTACTTTCCGTTAGCTGTTCACACGTAAATGAGAAGAAAGTTGATGAGCCTTCGACAGGAGGGTAAGACTGTGGCCAAGTATGAGGCCGAATTTACTGATCTTCTGAACATTGTTCCGGATGAGATACCGACGGAGGAAAAGAAGATACAGAAATTCACGGACGGGTTGACATGGAGGATTCGTCAGCACTTGTTAGGGAACCTATCGTTATCCACTTATTCTGATGTGGTTAACGATGCATTCCTCCATTGCCAGGATCATCGCTTTCACATGGCTGAGGGCAAACAATCGGGAGAGTCTAGCCATCAAGGCAGGACTGGAGGAAATGGTGCCAGTGGGGCACAATCTGTTCAGGGGCAGAGGCAGGGTGATCAGGGTACTCAGCAGGGGGATCACAAGAGGTTCAGGTCAGGAAATTTCAGGCATGGAGAGGGAGGTTTCCGGCAGGGCCATCAGGATCCGAACGGCCATCAGCACCAGCAGGGTCAGAATGGTCAGCATCAGTTTCAGCAGGGCCAACAGGGCCAGTGGAGGAATGGTAACGGCCACCAGGGCCGGGGGCAGCAGGGACCGAAAGGGGGGAACTTTCTGGGGAAGTGTTTTGTTTGTAGCAAGATTGGCCATAAACGCCAGAACTGTCCTGATAGGGGAAGAGCCCCGCAGCAGCAGGGTGCTCGACATGAGCCACAGAGGCCACTCTTTCCACCAGCCCTCCCAGCTCCAGCCCAGGTGCCAGCTCTTCCAGCCATTCCAACAGTTCCTGTGAAGCAGGGACAGTTACAGTATGGACGTGTCTATAATGTCCACCAGGCAGCAGCTCCGCAGGCACCACCCGCGATTGAGGGTATGTTTCCTATCCATGGTACTATGGGTCGGGTTTTGTTTGATACGGGGGCAACGCATTGCTTTATAGCTACACATTTTGCGAAAGCTTTAGGGTTATTAGCTACGGCAGAGAGCACAGTGACGTGTGTAGACTCACCATTGGGGAGTGGATCACTTATTTTCTTTATATGCCGGGGAGTGGCGGTAGAGATTGGTAGTCTGGTAGATATGTTGGTATTAGATATGCATGTTCACGATGTGATTATCGGTATGGATTGGCTCGCTGATTATAGAGCCATGATTGATTGCTTCGGTGGGAGCATTGTTTTTGCCATTCCGGGGCAAGAGATGTTTGTAATGGAGATGCCTTGCCCAGAGGGAGGCTCGACCGCTCATTTGTATTACCTAGAGGAGGATACCTCTAAGGAGGTTGTGATTCCTTTAGATTCGATCCCAGTCGTCAGGGAGTATTCTGATGTGTTTCAGGAGATACCAGGCCTACCCCCCAGTCGAGAGATAGACTTTGTTATAGACTTATTGCCAGGTACGAGACCTATAGCACGCGCACCGTACCGTATGGCTCCAGCTGAGATGAGGGAGTTACGGGATCAGATTGAGCAGTTGTTGGGTCAGTGATTTATTCGGAGGAGTACTTCACCGTGGGGTGCCCCTGTGTTGTTCGTGAAGAAGAGAGATGGTTGACTGAGATTGTGTGTGGACTACCGAGAATTGAATAAGGTCAAGATACGGAATAAGTATTCGTTGCCTCGAATCGATGACTTATTCGAGCAGTTGAGAGGAGCTTCTTTCTTCTCAAAGATTGATTTGAGATCGGGATACCATCAGTTGCGAATCAGGGAGGAGGATGTCTCGAAGACTGCGTTCTTGTCGAGATATGGTTCTTACGAATTTCGAGTTATGCCTTTTGGTTTGACCAACGCTCCAGCAGTGTTTATGGACTTGATGAATAGAGTGTTCAGGGATTTCCTAGATCAGTTTGTCATTGTCTTCATCGATGATATTCTGGTTTACTCCCAGACAGAGGAGGAGCACGCTGAGCATTTGAGGAAAGTTTTGCAGACACTTCGTCAGAACGAGTTGTATGCAAAGTATGAGAAATGCGAGTTTTGGCTGAAGGAGGTCCAATTTTTGTGACATATTATCTCCGACCGGGGAATATCTGTTGATCCGGGGAAGGTATCCGCGGTGAGGGAGTGGGGACAGCCCACGACACCGACAGAGATTCGTAGTTTCTTGGGCCTAGCAGGATACTACAGAAGGTTCATTCAGGGATTCTCGAAGATTGCAGGTCCTTTGACACATCTGACTCGTAAGGGTGTGCCATTCATCTGGAGTGATGTCTGTCAGATGGCATTCGATGAATTAAAGGATAAGTTGACCTCAGCACCTGTGTTAGCATTGCCGAGACCGGGAGTTGAGTATTTAGTTTACACCGATGCGTCCTTGCAAGGACTTGGAGGTGTATTGCAGCAGGAGAGTCAGGCCATAGCTTATGCTTCCCGTAAGCTAAAGCCTCACGAGAAGAATTACCCCACTCATGACTTGGAGTTGTCGGGAGTTGTTTTTTCCCTTCATATTTGGAGACATTACCTTTTGGGGGAAAAGTTTCGATTGTTCACAGACCACAAGTCCCTACAGTACCTATTCACGCAGAAGGAGTTGAATATGCGGCAACGAAGGTGGCTTGAGTTTGTGAAGGACTATCAGTTTGATATCCAGTATCACCCGGGGAAGGCTAACGTGGTAGCAGATGCGTTGAGCCATAGGCCAGCAAAGGAAGTGGCAGAGGTGTGGAAGGCCAAGTGGAAAGAATTGGGACACCAGGATGCAGTGGCCCGATCATTCATGTCGGTAATGATTGTTACGCCGCAGATAGTCACGAGAGTGGTGAAGGCACAAGCAGATGACTCGTTCAGTCAGGAGCAGATAGTTCGATTACTAGCAGAGGGAGCCGAGTCCTATACCGTTAGCTCAGATGGGGGATTACGCTTCAATGGGAGATTAGTAGTTTCGGAAGGGGAGGAATTACGACATGAGGTGATGGCCGAGTCGCACGGCTCACGGTTCGCGGTACATCCCGATGGGGACAAAATGTACCAAGACATGAGACGACAGTATTGGTGGAGCGGGATGAAGAGGGATCTTGCCGAGTTTGTTTCCAAATGCGCCACTTGTCAGCTAGTAAAAGTGGATCATCAGAGACTGGCAGGACTGCTTCAGCCATTGGAGGTCCCGATGTGGATGTGGGAGAGCATATCCATGGACTTTATCACGGGATTGCCTACGTCACAGAGAGGTCACAACTCCATTTGGGTAATTGTGGACAAGTTGACCAAATTCGCTCATTTTCTACCCGTAAGGACAGATTACACTGCGGGACAGTATGCCCATCTCTTTATTGCAGAGATAGTGAGACTTCACGGTGTGACCTTAAATATCGTGTCTGACCGAGACAAGATATTTGTTTCACGGTTTTGGGAGAGTTTTCAGGAGGCCATGGGCACGGAATTGCGGTTGAGTACGGCGTATCACCCGCAGACCGACGGGCAAATGGAGCGTACAAACCAAATGTTGGAGGACATTCTACGTATGAGTATCATTGATTTTGGGGGTGGATGGGAGCAGTATCTTCCACTGGTGGAGTTTGCTTACAACAACTCCTACCAGTTCACCATTGGCATGGCTCCATTTGAGGCATTGTACGGTAGACCTTGTCGTTCCCCAGCATGTTGGTTGGAGGTGGGGGACAACAAACTACTTGGGCCGGAAGTGATTCAGGATACTTCGGCGAGGATAGAATTGATTCGAAGTCGCATTCGGGTAGCTCAGGATCGACAGAAGAGCTATGCTGATGCGAAGAGGTTCTTCAGAGAGTTTCAAGTGGGGGACCAGGTTTTGTTCAGAGTATCTCCTATGAAGGGGATTATGCGTTTCGGGAAGAAAGGGAAGTTGGCATCGAGATATGTGGGACCATTTCCTATTATTGAGCGGATTGGACCGGCTGCGTATAGGCTTGAATTACCGGAGCATTTACATAGGATTCACGATGTGTTTCATATTTCCTCACTAAGGAAATATCTTAGAGACGATTTGGCTCATTCTCACATCGCTTTGGAGGACATCGATCTCCAGCCGGATAGCTCCAACGAGGAAGGGCCGATTGCGATTTTGCGGAAACTGCGATCAAAGATAGTTCCGTTAGTGCGTGTTCAGTGGCGACATCATAATGTCGAGGAGTCCATATGGGAGCGCGTGGATGAGATGCGCGAACATTATCCAGAGTTGTTCTTACCAGGTACATTCTAGTTCCGAATTTCGGGACGAAATTCAGTTATTAGGGGGGAAGTATGTAATACCCCATATTTTTGTGATAATTATTTTATGGGATTAATTAAATTAAATGCGTATTAATTGGAAATTAATCCGGATTAAAAATACTAGCGAGATGCGAGTTGGTATTTGATTATATGTGCATATATGATTATGTATGAATTTAGAATTATGAAATTTGTCGTGAGACTAAAATACGGCAATTTGGAAATTTTGTTGAGACGCGTGTGACAATCGCGTCATGGTATATAATTATGATAATTAAAAAGTGAATTTTATTTCTATTATCCGTATGGTCGTTTTGAGTGTGTCAACGCGTCCGGAAGGGTCAAAATAGTCAGAAAACACTAGCCGGGGATTTGGTTTGGGTCCCGGAGCATTTTTAGGCCATACCGGCAACGTATAAGGGTAGTTTGGTAATTTTGAATTTTGAGGAATTAAAAGCTACGAAAATTGGGAATTAATATCTGATTAGGCATTAACCCACTAAGCCACTAATACTCAAATAAGCTACGGAGGTTATTGTAAGTTGTTCCTAAATTTCTAAAGCACAAACCCTAGCCACCATTAACCTTGGAGAAGAAAGCTTGTAGAAAGAGAGGAGAGGAGAAAGCTGCAGAGGAGAGAGATCCGTTCATCAAATTCGTCATCAAATCCAGAGTTACCATTAAGGCAAGTGATTTAATTTTGTTTTTATAGAGAATGTTTCTTCCATGTGTAGGAATTGATAAAAATCTGATTTGTTCTTGGGAGTTAATGAAAACCCATTAAATTTGGAAATAGAAATTACATTTTTGATGAGGAAATTGCATGTAGATTTGTAGTTGATGATTATTCTGATGATATTACAATTAGTATAAAACCAAAAACGGATTTAATTAGACTTCTAGATGACTTATAAATTATAGGGTTCATGTGTTGGAAATTGGGGAAAAATATGTAGAGATTTGATATTTGGATGATGGTTATAATGATTTAATCCCCACAAAAATGTTAGTAAGTGACCTATGTATCTTTAGAGACGATTAGGAACCTTGTTATATTGTTGGAATAATGTTTAGAGAAGATTAGAAGTGAAGAAAAGAGGAAAAAATGAAATAAGGAATTCTGGGCTTGAAACTGGCCACTCGTTAGAAGACCTGCCCAGGTCGTTCGAACGAGCTTGTTCGAATGAGCTCGTTCGAACGAGCTTCTAACGAGTTGACCATTGACTTCTAACGAGGGTGAAGTTCATTCGATAAGATCGTTCAAATGAGATCTCGTTAGAAATCCCACTTCGTTCGAACGAGATCTCGTTAGAAGACTCAGTTCGTTTGAACGAAGTCTCGTTCGAACAGCCTCGTTCGAACGAGACTTCGAACGAGTTGATAGTTTAGGCTTTTTAGCCTGTTTTGATCCCGAGTGCCCCGTAACCTTGTGTATAGGTAGAAATAGCCTTTCCTTGATGAGTAACTGATATATTTGGGATGTTTGGGATATTATGAGGAGTAAAACCTAGAAGTGTAGTTTGAACCTAAAGGAAAATATGAAGTAGGACGTGAGTGTCTATTACGATGTGATCTATTGACGGACTAATTAATTACCTTAATCGGGAACATATAAATGGTGTAGTATTATATGTCAGTACGAGAAGAGATATGTGCCAATATATTATGGTGATTACTAAGATGTGTGCATACTTAGTAAATATGTATTGATTTTATGTGTATGACATACCTACCATACTTGCTATCACGGGAGGTTCGCGTTCTCTTAGGGCCCTCTAATCCCTGTGTTGCCCGGATTTAGACTGGTTACCTCAATGAACATAGGTCAGAGAAGGACTTATTGGGATGTTAATAAGTCTGCTGATCGTGGGAGCGCAGGTATGTGCGTGACCCATGTGATGTGACTGTGTTCGCCTCCATTATTTGTGATGTTGTTATCTGTGAACTATTCCTGAGAGATTCGGAATATGTGATCCTTATGTACGTGATGTACCGGGATGGATAGCAGAGTATGTGTGCACCGCAGCTAGTCTCGAGGTGCTTGTATTGTATATTTATGACGTGAATAATATACACTTAATTAATGGGAATTTTCATGTTAATATTGTGAACAAAATTATAGTATTGTTTTGAGAAAACATAACGGGTTAACCAATAGTGAAATGTATTACATATTGAGAATCTGAGTTTAAGTAAAATCCTCTATTTATTTGATAACGCTAGAATGCATTGTGGGAATCGAGTAGTAAGGGGTAGAACTTATTACGGGTTGGTTAGATATGGATGTCTTATAGATGGGTAATGTACGTTAGGAATGCACATGTAGTCGTGAGGTGAGAATTTCATGTGAGTGCACGTCCTAACATTTATTTTGCATTTAATGTTTTAATGTTATTAAAACACTTGTTGTTTTCAAAATGTTTTCCACTTTCGGGCTCTGACCCATTTGCTTTCAAATCTATTTTTGTAAAAACCATTTTAGGTGCCCAGCCACAAGGACACCATGCATAGGATTCTCATTCAGGTGACGAGCTGTAGCTATTTATGGAAGTTACAGGACTTTGCTTGTAGACGCTTCATCGATTTTGACTCGATATTTATCAGTTATCAGTTGTAGGGCATGTTGCCCATTTCTTTTAGAGACTTTGCATTTATTTCAGTTATTCAGACTTTTGGCAAGTAATTATTCAGGATTCAGACTTGTAGTATTATTTCCATTTGTTAGGATTATTGTGAGGAGTTTTCCTCCGGATTTCTTAGTATTATTGTTAGTTATTTCATTACGTCGTATGGTGAATGGATTATGTTGACTCTTCCATTATTCTTTTACTGCTTGTTAATCAGACTTAACTTAAAATTTGGCACTTACTTTTAAATACTAGGTGGTTAGTAATTATTAAAATGTTTTCGACAGTGATGCTATTAACTGAACCAACTTGGCATTTTGAATTAATTTAATAAAGGAGTATCTACCCGGTATTTAATTAGTCGGGGTGTCACAAGCTCTAGACAGGCGAAAGAGTTGTGATGAAGTAGACAGAAGCCACATAGAACTGGAGGTTGGTGACCAAGTTTTGGTACGGGTATCTCCTATGAAGAGAGTCATGAAGTTAGGAACAAAAGGAAGCTAGCATCAAGATATAAGGTACCTTTTTCGATTATCGATAGGGTGGGACTAGTTGTATATAGGTTGGGTCTATCAAAGCACTAGCAACGAATTCACAATGTGTTCCATGTGTTCCATGTGTCATTGCTGAAGAGGTACCGGGGGAGTGAAAGATCTTTATGACATGTTCCATTAGAGGAGATAGACTTGCAGGTAGATATCTCGTACTAGGAAAGACCACTGGCTATACTAGATCGTAGTGAGTATAAGGTGTAGTCTGAGGTGGTACCCTTAGTTCGAGTTCAGTGGGGGCACCATAATATTGACGAGTCGATGTGGGAGTGGGATAATGATATGTGAGAGAAGCATCCATAGTTATTCACCGCAGGTACGTCCTAATTTTGAAGACAAAAATCCTTTATAAGGGGGGTATTATGTAGAAACACCTCGTATTTTGGAGAATATGGAAATTAATTAAGTTGGTGATTTAGGAATTTATTTAATTTGGATAAAATATTTAATTTGGATGATTTAGATTAATTACTTCAGTTTAAGTTAATTTTACACGTGCCGTAATTTGAGGTGAAAATATGATGATTTTATAAGTGAATAGAATGGTGATTTTGATGTCATGGTTGGTTATGAGAAGGTCAAAATAGTCGAAAAGTGTACTCGGGGTATAGATTGGGTCCTGAGGAGATTATAGGCCAATCCGACACTGTATAAGGGCTTTTCGATCATTCGGGAGTTTGTGGTTTAAATAACTACGAAAATGATAAGGCTTATATTTGATATTTGAGATAGGAACTAGGGTTAGCACAATAATAATGAAAGAGAGGCAAGAGGAGAGGAAGAGGAGAAAAAATCCAAAGCATACTACACAGTGTTTCGCCCCAAACGCAACGGAATCGATATCGGAGCAAGGGGAGAACCACCACACTATCATCAACCAAAAAATCAAACCGACTATTATGAGTCAAGTATTTAAATGTCAATTTATTTTAATCATGTTATAATACCCATGAAGAATAGGATTGAATTTACATGTTTTGGGGGAATTAATATGAATTTGGGTGGGAAAACTCATGAATGGAAGTAGGAATGCATGTAGAGATATTCCTTTATATTTGTAACATGAAATCAAAGGGTTCGGGATGTTTTACAAGTAAGAAATTAGGGTTTTGGTTTAAAGAGATGAAGAAAATGAGAAACTAGGGTTTTTTGAAGAATTAATGGATTGATTTGTTCTTGGATGGATTTTATATAGTTTTGATGTTTTATTTACATTATAAATTATTCCTAGACATATATTAGATGTTTGGTTATGTTGGGTAAGAATTTCAGAAGGTTTCATGAAGGTTTGAGGTGTCAAAAATGGGGGGAAAATGAGTTAGAGAAGATGAAGGTTCGCAGATCTGGTACAGGCGAACAAGTTCGATTTTGAGGCTAAACCGATTTAATCTTGTTGCTTGCCCAAATGAAATTTTTAGCTCTTTTAGTTACGATTGCATGAGCACCGACCTCATATTTTTTTGATCTTTTTTAATTACTTATGATTTTTCTACGGAAGGGTGTCCGAGATCAAAATCTTTAGTCAGGAGGATTAAGGTTAAAATTTCTTGGTCTTAGATCGTAAAGTTAATAATTCGAAAGAAAGGGAATGTAAATACAAAAAAAGCGTGAGTGAGCTTATTCTATAGACCAGTGGGGTAATAAAGACTTAGCAACTGAAATAATCCAAGGGGTAAGTAGGTCCCTTAGAGTAGAGAATGATACTCCATTAATTACGATATCGAGAAAAAATGAAGGTACTGTGGGTATTCGAGTAATAAATACTACGTACGAACTATTATTATAAGTTGAGTGTATACATATAAGGATTATGTTGATAGTTGAGAGTATAATTATACGAATTATATTTATAGGTTGAGTGGATACCTATACGGATTATGTTTATAGGTGAGAGTATATCTATACGGATTATGCTAATAGGTTGAGTGTACACCTATAAAAATTTATTATAGGTCGTGTGTGTGTGCCTACATTAAATATACATATGGATAGGTTTTGTGTATGCCTACATGTTGGGGTCGAGGTAACATTCCTAACAAATATATGAAACAACTATTGGGGTCGAGGTAACATTCCAAACCAATACATAAATTAAATATTGGGGTCGAGGTGACATTCCGAACCAATACATGAAATAAATATTGGGGTCAAGGTGACATTCCAAACCAATACAAGAATTTTTTATTTGGGTTTGAGGGCTTATCAAACTGTAGACACCCCATTCTGTTACCCCTTAAACTCTCCTTAGGTCCTTAGCACTTCCCTTCATCACTACAAACCCCGATCATACCCTGAGTACTGACCTAGAAACCATCGGGCACTCCTAGGCTCCATTTGACCAAAAGTCAAACTCTTCAGCTCTACCAAGAATAAATGAATATTTGAAGGGCCCTGAAACCCCTTTCCAACTGTCTGTCCTGTGCGTGATTCCGACCGTGCGGACGAACGACCCATTTTCCTCGAAACCGGATCTAGAGGCCACCGGACGCTCCCAGGATCCGTTTGACCTAAGTCAACTCTTTAGATCGATTAAGACTAAATGAATCTTCAAAAGGTACTAAAACCCCTTTCCAACGGTCCGCCCGTATGCGATTCTGACTTATGGTACGGACGAACGATCTATTTTACTCCTAAAGGTCACTGAATGCTTC
The DNA here is from genome assembly GCA_949130495.1 of Sambucus nigra. NCBI lineage: Eukaryota > Viridiplantae > Streptophyta > Magnoliopsida > Dipsacales > Adoxaceae > Sambucus > Sambucus nigra. The sequence goes on along the minus strand of OX422218.1, from coordinate 240,604,928 downwards.
CAGGGCCTGGTTAACCAAAGTCAACTCCCCAAAATGGATCAAACTCTTTGTAATGTACAAAGATATCTCCTAACCTTTCCAACGGTCAGCCCCGTGCGCGATTCAGACTTACCATGCGGACGAACGATCCATTTGCGTCCGATGTTGCCCCATTCAATGGACCGACGAATGCTTACAAGCCACATTTGACCTAAAGTCAACTGCCAAACCCGGGAGCTATCCAAAGGACTTTTGAAGTCTTTGAAATACTTTCCCAACGGTCTACCCCGTGGATGATTCGGATCAACGGTTTGCGCTTTGCGACCAATTTTCCGAAAAGACCTGAAAGACACTACCAAACGACACATCCCAGACCCTGCCTATCGGTAGTGTGCCTAAACGCACCTGTCGATTGGTAGGAATAGGGCTATGCCGATCAAAAAAGCCCTATGCCTATAAAAAGTACGCCTTGAACTCATTGTAAAAGGAGGCCCAGATCAGAAACATATTGCTCTCAGCAAATCCAGAAAACCTCTCTCGAAGTCAGCACGATTTCCACATCCAAATACCTTTCCAACATTCACTTTTCATCATCCTTCTCATCAAAATTGGTGAATTAACCATTCTCCATCATCATCCAAGTGCAAGGGCTGCTCTCCAACATTCAAGATCAAGCTTAAGATTTTTAAGAAGGTCCAATTTTCTCAATTCTCTCCTTAAATTCTCATAAATTCGCATTAACTTATTTTATTACTTAGCACTTTTATTCTCTCATCTCACATATCCTAATATACTTTTTACTTAGTATTATTGCACATCTCTTATTTTCATACAAATAAAAAACAAGAAAACGAGGTTTTGCTCATAAATTCTCAACGGGAATTCTCACACTTTTCCTACACTTTTCTCACAACTAAAACACTTTTTCTACACACACACACACACACACACACAAATAAAAAAAGTCCCCGGTGGTATTTATGGGATAAACCCCACCCCCCGTTTTGCATGCGAACTACGTGGACTTTGATGCCTCTATAGGCTACGTACGCGTCTCGGGGTAAAATCCAAGATTCGAGTACTATTTTTACTTTTTCTTTCATCTCCTATTCTCTCTAAATTCAATTTTCCTAGATTACATATATATACATATATTTGTTCTTAGTGACGTATTATTCCCCATGCGTTGTCATTCCATCGTAAGGATCAACGTAAGGATAATCGCATAAATCCTATTTTCTAATATTTTTATACCTTCCTACGGATGACTCATTTTACCTCTTCCATGGTACAAGTCGATCTTTCCTATCTCCACCATATATACACATGCACACATATCACAGGGAAAATAAAGGAAAATAGAAAAACCCATGAGAGACCGTAAGGGCAGAATGGGTCCCTAACACCTTCCCATTTCGTAACTTAGCCTCCGGACCCTTTTCGAATCATTTTGGTTTCGTATGCATCAGTATGTCTTTGGATGCTGTCGTTCGGGATGGCTCCCTTTCTTTTGTCTGTTTTGAGTAAAATAGACTGGCGACTCTACCTCTCTACATTTTTCACCTCACCCAAATGACGCCGACGGAAGCGCTCCCTAGAGGGATGCGCGAGACCTAGGATCCTCTCTCACGCCGCCCGCCCGTCGCGAGGATCAGGGATGGTCATAGTGATGACTCTGCTGGGGATTTATTATTTTGAGGACTAGACTCTATTTACATGGGTGTTTGATTTTCTTATACATACCCCTATTTGCATGTTCCCCTTCACTACTCATGTGTACCTTATGCTTATGCTTCTATTCACACAATTGTAGAAAATTCTCCATGTACACTTCGCGCCACGTGCACCTAGGGTCACATATATCCACTTGTTGCACGCATCACCCTCCATACTTGGTGTACCAATGGTACTTGGACTTTTCTCCCTATTTGTCATAATCAAGAAAGACATTCTCATAAGATACTAATAAGAGAATCATGCATGATTCACACGACATCACCAAAGAGCATTGTTATTGACCAAATTTTTACCCAGTAATTGGAGGGTCACTTCATGATGGGCGCTGGTCCGGCAGGGCGCAGTTAACCTAAGTGATATGACTCTCACCTTCCATTGGCCAAGTACCTTGTAAGTATATCGAATGGTTCCCCCGCATCGTACCTCTTGACCGAAGTCATAACGGGAGGTATATCACAGGGAACTTGTTCACGTACGCTGAGTATATCAAATTCACTCTCACACGTACCGTCCCCACGAGGTATATAGTGAGGGAATTAATTCATATACACTCAGGTTTATCAAATGGCTTATATACACGTACCAATTGCCTGCAAGAGCAAGACGTGTATCATGGAAGTCACGCCAAAGGGGGAACCCTTTTCGATTCACCCAACCGACTGCATACCTGCATAAATGTGTTAAGCCTAGGACACACATGTTAGATTGCCGGTTTCTACCCAAAACTCTGCCAAAATTTCGGGTTGGCCTGCCGCCCGAATTTTTAGCACATTTTAAAAATGGGACACTGTCCGTGAGCCTGGTCACAAGTCCAGCCATAGCTTTGCATATGTTACAAACCTAATTTTTTTAGGCTCGGGTCCCGTCCGACATTGTATTTTGAATTGAGGAGAATTTAATACAAGTGGGAACATAATAATTATAATAATCATGCTGAGATCCGTCTCCCGAAAAAAATCCAAAAACATTTATCCTGTCTTTATAAAAAATCCATAAACATTTCTCATCTCTTTATCAAAAAAGCAAAAAATATTTTGTCTTCCAATCTCAAAAAGAAAAAAGAAACATCAAAACATATTTTCATTCTTTCTCCCAAAAATAAACCCCATTTTTGCACCTTCTCAGGTCAATTGCAAACCTTTGTCCTGGCTCCTTATTAGCTTCGGTCCTCAGTCAAATAACCCCGGAGGTCCATTCGTTCCCCTGTTACTTCTTCCAAGACCGGTATCTATCCGCTTTCCATGGAGAACACATATCAAGTCCCCATTATGCAACCGGATCTGAAGGCAGCCCTAGCTCAGCTCGTGTCCAAGATTGATAACCTCCAAACTGAGGCCCGAGAAATGCAACGAAACTAGGTTCCTATTACTCAAGAGCCCTAGCCCTATTTCCTCGTGCTATGGGTCCACTCGAGCCTATCTGGGTTCCCGAAGAGTATCAGTACGTTCCATGTTCCCCCTCCTGCTAATGGGCCACCGCCTGCCCAGCTTCTGATGCCGAATCTTGCCTAACATGGGGCTAACTTGCCTATAATCGTTGGTCCGAAGGAGGAAGAATTGAACAAGGTCAAAGAGGACCTCAAGATGCTCACCAAAAAGTTTGACCAAGTCAAAAATCTCAGGGAATTACATGGACTACACCCACATGTCTCCCTATCGTAAAGCGAGGTTACCCGAGAAGTTAAAGATGCCAAATATCGAGAAATTCGGAGGAAGTGGACCCCCAATTATTCATCTCTATAGATATCACCATTCCATCACTCTACTAGGGGCTTCTGAAGAAGTGATGTCCCAATTGTTTCAGTAAACTCTAAAGGATAGCGCCCTCTGATGGTTTTTGTCTCTCGAAGAGTCCAGAATTCGTAATTAGGAGGATGTGGCTTGAGAATTCATGTCGTTGTACAAATACAATGAAGAGCTTGATGTCACCCGTCATGATTTAGAGCTGCTCAAACAGAACTCCGGGGAATCAGTCAGTAATTTCATATCCTGATGGAGGGCAAAAGAAGCTACCATGACCAATCGACCATCCGAGGAAGAACAAGTCAGCATAGTGAAGAAGAACTTCTTACCCCATGTCCGAGTAACGATGGGAGGAAAATACTATCCCCATTTCCGAGCTATCAGAAAAATAGGAGTAGAAATTGAGGAAGGTCTTACTAAAACAGATGTCGAACCAAAGAAGGTGTCCAGACAATTCACCTCCAGGAAATATGATAAGCCTGTCAGCGCCACAGTCTCAACCATCGACAACATCTCTCAACTAACAACATCATGGGCACCGGAAATCCACCTCATCCCAGTACAAAAAGAATCCATGCCCCCCTATCCAAAGTTTATCAGGCACTGTTAAGCCAAAACCTTATCAAACCCTTAGATCCCCTTCCATTGCCAAATCCACTCCCAAGAAACTTCAAGGCAGATGCCCATTGTGCCCTTCACCAAACAGCTGGACATACCACTGACCAATGACTTCACCTTCGAAACATAATCCAAGTTCTAATTGACCGGGGTACCATCACCCCACCAGCCAATCCTAAGCCAAACACTACTCACAACCCACTCCCAAATCATGCCAATGCCATATTTCTAGAAGAGAACCCAAAATTTGATCCCTTAACTCAAATCACATCCATACACTCTCTCAAACCTCTCTAAACCTCCCCATATTTTCTCCTACACCCTGTTAGCCTCGCTGATCAGGCACTGTCACTCCTTACCAGAGCATGCATCACTTTCCGTACCCGTTCTAAAAATTGAAGCATGGAATTATCAGAAGCGTTAAACCAACTCTTAGCGTTCGGGCTTAAATTACCCTCACAGATGGTCATTGATTGCCAGAGGTTCAGTACACTATTTTTGGAAGCTAGGAAATGGGCCCTAGAGTCAGATAGTTGGGTAATACCGACCAATGAAGTCAGTCTAGATGATGTTGTCCAGATTATGGCAGAATTATTCAAATAAACTAACAACATTTGCAGTATCACCGAGTTATTCGATGCTTTGAAGCTACAAGGGCGCCTGGTCCCTTCACCCTCACATATCCCCACAGAATGGGAAGACCTGCATGAAGAAGCCGTTAAAGTTGTGGAATGTATCGACTTTACATGGAAAGACAAAATTATTGCCACCGAATGGGGGGAAGAATTCGAAGATTCTAATGGAGAGAAAGCTTCAGAAAAAACTGGCCTGGTAGTCGACATGTGTGGGATGATATCATTTAAAGAACTTATTGGATAAATAAATAAGGTGGCGGAACAACCCGAGGTTGACAAGGAAATGGGATTTATGTTCTTCCATTCTTCAGTAAATCACATGACTAGATCAGGGAGGCATTACCAGATCCCAAGCTCACTACCAGCCAATTACAAGGGGAAGGGCGTCGAAAACCTTCCTATGCCAGAGATGACCCTCGAGGAGAGCAATATCCTCGATCAACTAAAGAAAACTCAAGCTAACATCACTCTATGGAGGCTTTTCATGTCTTTTCAGCTGCACAGAAACGCTTTGATCAAGTTGCTCACTGGAACCACAGTTCCTCCCTCTACCACACCAAAAGAAGAGGTAAATTTGGTCGGATCCTTGACCTCTACCCGAATGATATCCTCTTCCGAAGAAGAAATCCCCAAGATTGGGCCAAACCACAATCATGCACTCAATATCTCCATCGAAGTTATGGGGAAGGTCGTGCCACTCTCTCTTGTCAATAATGGATCCGCCTTGAATGTCTAACTAATGAGAACATTCAAATGTTTAGGACTGAACGAAAGCGACCTCGCTCCAACCTCCACTACTGTGAATGCCTACGATAATACCTGTTTGGAGGTGATGAGATCCATAAAGCTTGTAATAGGGGATGGCCCTATAAACCCCATCGTCAAATTCCAAGTTATTGACATCCCAGCTTGTTTCAACCAGTTGCTAGGATGACCTTGGCTTCACAGTATCAAGGGTGAGTCTTCATCACTCCATCAGAAATTAAAATTCTTCACCGACTGACGGGTCATCATTATTTTGGGCGACGATGATAATGCCGAGGGTGCAAGTACCAGCAGTCCAATTCTTGAGATACAGTATGGGTCAAATGATATTCTCCTATCAGGATTCCAAGTTAAACCACTCCTACTCCTGGCAGGGGATGACTTCAAAGAAAGGGTTTATCCAGAATACGACCCTCATGGCAACGTCAATGTGATTCAGATGTTCAGAAACATGCACTTCATGCCCGGACTAGGGCTAGGACAAAGACAGTAAGGGATACTCGAGCCGATTGAACTGAAGAATGCTTTCTCTCCTTGGGGTTTGGGGTATCAACCATCAAATCAAGAGCTCAGAATGATCTGCCAGTCTCTACCAAAGAGAGGACTAGACTGCATCGAGACTATCCCTGGTGACTCCTTAAATGGATGATTCATCAAAGAAGGAAAAGACTTCCCCTTTTGCCACTTTTCAGAACCATTGTATGACCATATAGACAAGAAGATGAAGCCTGAAATGGAGATATTCTTCCAACAACTACCAATGGATCGAGAGTTCCCAACACCATGTACAACCGCTCATGAAAGATATCGAAGAGACTGAGGAAAGTGACTCCGAAGATTCCTTCAACTTACAGACACTGGGGCTAACACTCTGCATGGTCCACTCAGGAACTACATCACCGAATATGTTCTAACTGATTAAAGTTGCTGATACACCTCTCCTCAACTGGCATGCTGCGCCAATTCTACCTGCTAAAACCTCCCCTAATCCCAATATTTACCCTATTTCTTCTTCTGTTGTCTATCCTTGCTCAAATGTAATCGAGACATCATTTGATGAGGTTCTTAATGCTATTTTTCCTATCAATGAAATAAACAAAGATTTTGAGTATCTTGTTGTGCCTTTCATTAACTGTTTAGATTCTAATCAAACTTTTGATGATGATGATTTTGTAAATGAACAATTCTTAATTGATATAAATAAGGTTAATAATAAACAACATAACCGCGCTCAAGTTAATGAAGAAGAGACTATTGTTATTAACCTCGATTCCAATAGCCAACCGCGTGAGATTAGGATAGGGGCTACCCCTTGTAACACCCCATCTAATTAAATACCGGGTAGCTACTCCTTTATCAAATTAATACAGAATATCCAGTTGGTTCAGTCTTAGCATCACCGTCGAAAAACATTAAATTAATTACTAGCCACCTACTATTTAAAAAGAGAGATGTCAAATTTTATTAATTAAGCCAACAAATAAATAAGAATTTAATTAATAAACCATCAATTGCTTAACTAATCTCATAAAAATACTCATCGAGAAGAAATCAAATAAGTCTGGAGTAAACACTCCAACAATAAAGATGCCAGAATAAATAAATGTCCCAATACAAGAGTCTGAATAAATAATGAACCCAAAAACTAAAGTACTGAAAGTCTGCAACTACAACCTCTAAATAAGAATGGGCGTCATGCCCTAACTGATACGAATGACTCTGAAATAATCAAGGATAAAATGAGATCGCCTACTACCAAGATCCTGTAACTTCCACAGCAGCTACAACACGTCATCTAATTGGAACTCCTATGCTTGGCATCCCTGTGACTGGGCACCTAAAATGTTTTTACAAAACAGAAATAGATTTGGTGGAAAACGGGTCAGAGCCCAATGTGAAAACAGTTTAAAAGTTTAGCAAGTGTTTAAATTACAATGAAACAACACATACTATAAACACGTTAGTTGCGTACTCTCACATGAATTTCTTACCTCTCAACTACTGTGCACGCCTAACGTATGCCTTTAACCCATCCTAGTTATGCCGCTTTCTAACTAGTTTGTACCACTCCTGCCTTCGCATTCTAACATAGAGTTTCTACACGTAACTCCCAAATAAGCCATATTTATAACCCATGTTCACATTAATTAAATTACTTATCTCAAGTGTTACTTTAAATTCTCTTTCTTAACCCATTCAAATATCTTAGTTATTCACATCTACTAAGCAACAATGAACTAGTCACTAGTACATTAGTATATCACTCTCAGTACATAAATACATATATGGCACCCCTAGGCTAAGCTGCGGTGCACGCATAGTCTGTGTGGTGACAATTATTATGCATCACAAATAGATAAGAAAAAGCAATCACCAAGTAAGAGCAATGAATATAAAATGAAAATCACACAACAAAGGATGTACGTGGTTCAGCAAAAATTGTGCCTACGTCCACGGTGGTGCAGTCGGTATTATTTCTATATACTCTGGAGAGTGGTTACAGAGAATACAACTTGTCCTTTTGCCCCGGACTTAGGGTTCAATATATACATGTACGCTTAGGTGAGTGGGGGAGTTGGATTCCCCCACGTCTTCCATCTCTCCCTATAACCTCCCTTAATGGGAACGTGGGAAGAGACCGGATCTCAATCAAAATAAGAGGTGGGGGACCTAGACTTTGGGCCGCCAGAATTGGGTTACTCGTCCAGGCCCATGGTCTTAATTTTGTGTACCCACAATTGCCCCTAAGTTTGTTGGGCTATATTTTAGGCTCAATAAATTTAAATGATTTGTCATAATGTCTTTTTGTACACCGTGAAACTCTTCGAACGTTGTGAAGCTGATTTTGGCGGTACCCGCTTCGTATCTTGTGCACTATGATTAGCAAAATTTGAAGGTTTTCTGGAATAGGCACTTTCTACCGTCGTTTTAATCTTTCTAGAACTCTTCCATTCCCTGTGAGTTCTAGCACTTCGTACATTCTTCTCTTAGTCTCCATTCTCGTTGCTTCCTTGCCGTTTGGGCCCGTCCTTCTTCATCGTTCGAATTGATCTTCTATCTTGTAAGTTTCCTGTACCTTTTCTTTGTACTTTCTCTTTGAGTTTGTAGTTTTCTAGGGTTTTCCAATGGCGAAGATTGGGAATAGGTCGGTCTCAGAGTTTAGGAAGTTTTACAACATCCCTGAGTGGGTAGATATTGAGTGTTGTGCCTCCCCTCCTAGAAACATTAGAGAGATAGATGATGCCCACTGGATCCACATTTTGTTGCTTTCCTACGGGGGACTCACTTTTCCTCCCAATGATTTGGTTTTTCATTTTTTTGGCTATTTTAATATTATTCCTTCACAGCGCTCGCCCAATGTGTGGAAAATAGTTAATGGCGTACATAGGATAAATCAGTTATATGGTACTGGGTTAGGGCTCGCCGAGGTCTATTTTTGCTATTCCTTTTCTCGAACTAGCTCTGGTGTCCTCTACCTCAAAGCTAGGAGCCCTGACAGGATATTGGTAGTAAATATACCTGATTCCCATAAGGACTACTGGCAGTAGGGTTTCCTTATTAGGAACTGGCCGTTCTCTCCCCAATTTGAAGGTTTGAGGTTCGAGAGGTTCTCTGTTCCCTTTTATGGGGAAGAATACATAGGTAGACTTTGCTCTGTTGATTCAATTTTTGTTGGTTTGTGGTTTTTCTAATTCTTCTTTTCTTTTTCTTCCAATGCGAGGTCAAAGAACTTGGAACCTTCTCTCAGCGAGGTTCGTATCTCAGAATTGGTTAAGGCTTGGAATATCAGGGAGCCTTTGGGTGACGGCGAGCATCCCAGGTCCGCAACCTTTCTGCTCGACTATAAGAACGTTGGCTTCAGCTTCATAGCAAGGCCTATGTACAGTATCCCAGAGTTTGATTCTTTCGAAGAGACTGCTGCAGATCCTATCCAATTGGACGAGGAGGAGAGCAGCTCTGAAAGTGACATTGTAGGAGCCGTAAGTAATTTGGGTGGAGGGAGCTCTAGTAGTAGCAGTTCCTCTGATCGTGGGGAGGTGCCTGAAGCTCGAGAGTCGGCGAGCACATCCAGCAGTTCGAGCGAGGAAATGGCTCCTCCAAGGAAGAACTTAATCCGGGACGATGATGATGAAGACCATATGCTTCTCGCACAGAGGTCAAAGAAGTAAAAATCTAGCTCTGGGGATGTGGCTACTGGTTCCCGGTCCTCTGCTCAGGAGCAGGAGAAAAAGAGGAAGGAAGAAGAGCAGGTAAGGGAGAAGGAGAGAAAAAAGGAAGAAGAGAAGAAGAAGATGGAGTAGAAGAGGAGGGTAGAGGAGAGGAAGAAGAAATAGAATGAGAGAGAGGAGGAGAAGAGGAGGGTGGAAGCGAGGACGAAGGCTGGGTAGGCCTTAGTCCCAGTATCCGCGCTGCCCGATGAGGCTTCTGTTGTAATTTCCCCTCAGTTGGCCCCCGCTCTGCTCTAGAGAGCTATCCTCCCAACTGATCGTCAAAGGGCGGTAGGGTCCGAGCAATTTTCCCTTCAAGCAAGTCAAAGGCTAGCTTTGGTATGTTTTTTCCTTCTCTCCCATGTTTTTATGAATTTCATCATTTCCCTCTCCTAATGTCTTCTTTTTTTTGCAGTTTGTGACTGACTTCGCCGTGCTGTATCGTTCACGCGATGAGATGGTGAAGAAAAATAGCGAGCTGGAGAAAGAGAACGCTGCCCTGAAGTTAAAGGGTAAAGAGATTGAGGCTAGCTTTAAAGCCATTGATGCTGCTCGAATATCATCCGACCTGGCTCTTGCTACAGCTAACCGGGAGAAGGACGCATCAGCTAAAGATCTAATGGAGCTGTGACAAGCCTATGAATTGGTTTTCTAGAGCAAGCTGACCGTTGTGGAGGAGAACAGGGTTCTCTCTGAAGAGCTGAAGAAGAAAGAGTCTGAGGTTGTCACTGCCAAGGAGGACTCATATAATTCTGGTTGGGCTGCAGCATACGAGGATGCTGAAGTTCAGATAGGCTATATTATTCGTCTGAACTTCAAGAAGGGCTGGAACAAGGACCTATTGGCTGCTGGCGTCGATATAGACTCTCCCCTGTTTGACGAGCATGACCCGGTCCCAAAGCCAACCGTAGATGAGGTCCCTGCCCCAGCTGTTGAAGGTGCTGATCCTGTCCCCCATATGACCCCTTCTGATGCTTCCCTTGTTATGGCGATAGAGATTACCCCTACCGAGGGCGGTGCTCCTGCTGATGCTGACAAAGGGAAGCAACCATCGACCTCTGGGCAACCTGAGGTTGCTAACTAGCTATTTTCTAGGATTACTTTGTATTTTCGCATTTTTTTTTGTTTCTAAACTTTCTTCTTGTTATTTGATGTAATTTCAACCTTTATTAATGAAAAGGATTCTTTCTCTCTTCGCACTGATTTGTCTCTTTCTTTCCCTTATCTTTCTATTGCTTATAGTTAGTTGATGTGTATGATTACATTCCCGCTACTTCTCAATTGGGCAGGACCCTTGGTCCTAATGCGAGTCCTGAGGTTCTCCAGGCCTTCGTTAAGCTTTGAAAATCCCTTAGGTCTAGGAATCAGAAGTATAAGGAACAATCTGAACTTGTGGCCAAGCTGAAGGACAGGCTCCAAGAGATGGAAGAGGTTAGTGCTTCAGTGCAAGAAGAAGTGAATGCATTGAGAGCAAAGCTTTTGAGATCAACCAGGTTGGTGAGATGCTTCATCAAGAAAATGAAACTTTAAGGTAGGAGGTCTCTCGACTTAGGTAACACGTGCCGAGCACCGCCCCTTCAGTGTTGCGAGGCTCTTCATCAACGTGAGCTAGGGCTGGCTCGACCGGTATTCACCCTGTGCTGCGAGGTTCTTCATCGGCGCGAGCTGGCAGGAGCAATAGGAGCCGAGATAGGGAAATGGAAGAGCTTCAAGAGAGATAGATGGAAGAGCTTCGTGGTGACGTCCATCGAGCATATGTGATCGCTGCTGGGCTCCAGAGGGATGTCACTCGATTGCGGAACTTATTCAAGAAAGCTCCTCGGCAAGTGTGGGCTGACGGCTACGACCAGGGCTGGTCAGATGCTCTAACAAGATTGTCAGAGTTCAAAGAGCTTTCTTTTATCAGGGGGTGGCTGAGTGCCTTGAAGGAGCTGCAAGTCCCGAGGAACTCAATGCTCTGGTATCACCATGAGATTTATCCCCCTACCCTGATGCCTAACCCCTTCCGGAGGGATGATTGATGGATATCCATCGATGCCATTCCTCGGCAATTATTGGAGTCGGATGCGAATGAGGTTGAGGAAGAATTAGCTCCTGCTCCTGATGACGGACGAAGATCTAGAGTGGCTGACTATCTCGCTCAGAGGCCTCACCCCCATTGAGATTTTTCTAGTTGTTGCTCTTTGTATTTTTGATAGTGTAAATGCTTTGGGCGAGTTCGCCGACTAAACATGTATCAATATTGTTGTAAGTATGATGAATTAATGAAAAGTTTATGTTTTGGGCAAATTTGCCGACTAAACAAGTGTATCATATTCTTCATATTCTTGCTGCTTTATGATTCTCTAAATTTGTGTTGTCATGCAAGTGTCCTCCCAGTCCAGTATAATATCGAGATACCATTGTGCATCACTTTACCCTTTAGGTCGTGTCGTCACACTCCCTTAGGCTTAAATGTGGCAATTGGCGAGGACACACCTGGTGTTAGATGCTCTATCTGATCAGGATTTTATTCAACCAAAGAAGGTTTGATGACCAGTATAAAATTTGGCCATATTGCCTAAGGATCCCCTGTAGGGCTTCATATATTGCCATGGGTAATGCTAAGAGGTCCTTCGTATTTCATAACGATGACCTGAGGAGGTACACTTCCCTACTAAGGTGTGGTGATTAATGTACCTGTCATTTGTAAAAAATGTGCGATAAAGCCCATATAGCCGTTACTTATTAGAATGCAATTGTTTAAATAACTTTCATTAATGACAAGGGAAATGAACTTTTAGTTACATAACAAAAGAATAAGCAATAGAAAATATCTAGAAATAGAATCTCTTGAGATTGGCTACGTTCCATGCTCATGGTATCTCTCTGCCTTCCATCGTTTCCAAGTGATAGGCGCCCTGCAGATCGTCTCTGGTTATCTTAAAGGGTCCTTCCCAGTTTGGGCCTAGCTTGCCGTCTGATTGTTTTACTGTGCTGCCCAGGACTTTCCTTAGAACGTAGTCCCCAACCCAAAATGCACTTGGGTTAACCCTTTTGTTGTAAAGCCTCGCGAGCTGTTGCTGATAGCTCGCTAGTTTTACTAGGGCTAGCTCTCGGCGCTCGTCGACTAGGTCGAGCTCAGCGAGTAATGCTACATCATTATGGCCCTGGTCGACAAGGTTAGACCTAATTGTTGGCAAACCTGCTTCTAATGGGATGACTGCTTCCATGCCATATGTCAACGAAAATGCGGTTTCTCCTGTTTCTCGTCGAGGAGTGGTTCGGTACGCCCATAGGATATGGGGTAGTTCATTTACCCATGCGACTTTGGCTCGCTCCAATCACTTCTTTAATACATCGATCATAGTTTTGTTGGAAGCCTCAGCTTGGCCACTGCTCTGAGGGTAGGCCACCGAACTGAAGTGGTGTCTGATACCGTGTTTGTTATAGAAGTTCTGAAAAGAGCCTCTTTCGAACTGTGTTCCATTATCGGTGCTGATGGTTCTGGGGATGCGAAAGAGAGTGATTATATTCCTCCATATGAACCTTATCATATCAGCATCTCGAATGTTCACCAGGGGTTCCGCCTCGATCCACTTGGTGAAGTAGTCAGTTGTGACCAACAGATATTTGTGATTGCCGGTGGCGGTAGGCAGTGGTCCCACGATGTCCATTCCCCATTGGGAGAATGGCCATGGGATAGACAGTGATTTTAGGTCGCTAATAGGTTGGTGGACCATAGGAGCGTGAAGTTGGCATTTAAGGCACTTGCGGACATACATCGCAGAGTCCTTTTGCATGTATGGCCACCAATAGCCCTCCTTCGTTGCTCGAAAAGCTAGAGACCTTCCTCCTATATGGCTTCCACAGATTCCTTCGTGAAGCTCATGTAGCACTTGCTCGACATTCCCTGGGTGAACGCATTGGAGGTAGGGATCGGAGAAGGATCTCTTATACAGGTTGCCCTATAGGGATAAGTAAAAGCGAGCAGCTTTGACTCTTATCTGGTGGGCAGTCTTCTTATCATTCGGGAGCATGCCATCCTTCAAATAGTCCCTTAAGGGGTCCATCCAGCTGGGAGCTGATCCCACCTAGAGTACCTATTTCCCGCCTGGTAGCCTGCTCTCGTGGATGCTCGGGTGAGTGAGGAAATCGATGGGGATGGTTCTTTTCAGATCGGAGTTAACTGCCAAACTCAGGGCTGCTAGGGCATCAACATGGCTGTTTTGCCCTCTGGGAACCTGCTGGACATTGATCTCTTCGAAGCTCGCCATTAATTTTTTAACTAAGGCATAATAAGCTGCCATTCTTTCATCTTTTGCATTGTAATCTCCACTTATCTGATTGGAGACTAATTGGGAATCGCCGAACACCTATAAATGCTTTGCTCCCAAAGTGTGTGCCTTCTGGAGGCTAGCTATTATGGCTTCATATTCTGCTTTGTTGTTGGAGGCTGCAAATCCAAGCCTGATTCCTTGTTCAAGGATTGTATTTTATGGGGTAACGAGGACAATGCCTACTCCTGCCCCCTTTGAATTGGAGGCTCCATCAATAAACAGTTTCCAGGTTCCCACTGTCGCTTGGTCCTCCTTTGGCCTTGGTAGTTGAGGTTGGTTGGAAGGTACCTTGCCCGTGAATTCGTCTATGAAATCAGTAAGGATCTGTCCCTTGATGGTGGTCCTTGGTTGAAATTGGATGTCAAATTTCCCGAGCTCGACTGACCATTTAGACATCCTGCCCGACAAAATCGCTTTCCTCAGGACTGCCTTAAGGGGGTGTGATGTAAGGACGATGATTGTGTGGGCTTCAAAATAGTGCTTTAGTTTCCTCGAGGCCACTACTAGTGCGTAGGCGAGCTTCTCCAATGGTAGGTACCTTTGCTCGGCGTCGAGTAGGGTCTTGCTCCCGTAATAAACAGGGTTTTGGATTCCTGCAACCTCGCATATTAGCGCAAAGATGACAGTGTGGTTGGAAATGGAGAGGTATAGGTACAAAGAATCTGTTTTTCGTGGTATGACGAGCAGTGGTGGAGCGCTTAATTATGCTTTAAGCTCGACCAGTGTTTGCGAGCAATCTGGGCTCCATTCTACCATTTTATTCCCCTTTAGAAGCTGGAAGAAAGGCTTGCATTTCTCGAAGGATTTAGAGATGAAGCGATTTAGGGTAGCGAGCATACCAGTGAGCTTCTGTACGTCCCGGATTGTTCGAGGTGGTTATACCCTGTTAATTGCATCAATTTGGTCTGGGTTAGCCTCTATGCCTCTCTTACTGACCAAGTACCCAAGAAATTTTCCTGACTGGACACCAAAAGAACACTTGCTTGCATTAAGTTTCATTCGGTACTTCCTGAGGATTTCAAAGGTGTTTGACAGGTCTGAGAGGTGATTTTATTTCCTCTTACTTTTAACGAGCATGTCGTCGATGTAGACCTCCATGGTGCTTCCCATCTGGTCCTTGAACATCTTGGTGACCAGCCGCTGATAGGTTGCCCCTGCATTTTTTAGCCCAAAAGGAATTACCTTCTAGCAGTATAATCCAACTATCGTGATGAACATTGTTTTGTCTTGGTTAGGTGCATACAATGGACTCTGATGATACCCTGAGTATTCATCCAGAAAACTCATTCGTTCGTGAGCTGCAGTGGCGTCCACTAGTTGGTCTATTTTTGGGAGGGGGAAACTATCCTTCGGGCATGCTTTGTTGAGGTCAGTGAAGTCGATGCAGACTCTTCACTTCCCGTTGCTTTTTGGAACTACTACTGGGTTGGATAACCACTTGGGGAATTATACTTCCCATATAAATCCTGCATCTAGTAGTTTTTCGACCTCCTTCTCTACCGCTTTATCCTTCTCGGGTGCAGTTCGCCGTTCCTTCTGCGTGATGGGTTTGAAGGAAGGATCGACGTGCAGCTGATGGCAGACCAAATTAGGATCTATTCCAGGTAGCTCGTATGTCTCCCATGCGAAAACATCTATGTTGCGTCTCAGTAGAGTTATCATGTCCTTTTGTTCCTGGTCAGTGAGATATGCTCCAATCAAGAAGACTCTACTACTATCGCCATCTCCAGCCGCAACTTCTACCAGGTCCTCGATGACCCACTCGGAGGGGAGGATCTTGGTTTCCTCCACTCCAGGTCTTCCGTACTTTAATTGCTATTTAGAAGGTGTCAGACCTTATTCTATTTTCTCGCTGGGCTGATCGGCCTTCCTTTCTGGCCTTGGTCGGATGGCTGCTATAAAGCACCTTCTTGCCATTGGTTGGTCGTCGTGGATCTCCATTACTCCTTGCTCGGTTACATATTTGAGTTTCTGATGGTAGGTCGAGGAGACTGCTTTCATCGCATGAAGCCATCCCCTGCCGAGGATGGCCTGGTATGGCGAGTCGATGTCAACTACAAAAAACTCGATCATCTTGGAGATGTTTCCAGCGCGCACCGGTAATACAATCTTTCCCAGGGGCATAGTTATTTTTCAAGTGAATCCAACTAAAGGGACAGTATCTTCCTTTAGGTCGACGATGCTTAACTTCAATTTTCTGAATAGGTCGAGATACATTACCTCGGACGAGCTTCCCTGGTCAACGAGCAACTTATCGATGTCAAAGTTAGCTATCTCGAGGGTAATGATCAGAGCGTCGTGATGTGGGGTTCTCACTCCCACCAGATCTTCATCTGTGAAAACAATATATTTGTTATAGTCGACGTCATCCGCTCGTCGATGCTTTCCTGACTGTGACTTTGGTGGATCGATCTGAAAAGCCTGCATTACCACTGTAAGTTTCTTAATCTCCATTTGAACTGAATTTCCTTGGATCTTCTTGGCATCCGATGCCCCGTGAATTACCGCGAACTCATGTCCAGCGTCATCTTCAAGCACGTTGTCAGGTCTCGCTTCTCTATTGGCAGCCACCTTCTCTGCCCTTTTCTCCACAAACTCGTTCAAATGCCCAGACTGGGCTAGTTCCTCGAAGTGAGACTTAAGAGCTTTGCAATGCTCAGTCTTATGTCCTCCCTCTTTGTGAAAAGCGCATCTTAGCGCATTGTTCCTCTTTGAGGGATATCCTCCCATCTTCATGGGCCACTTGATGAATGGCTCATCTTTGATCTTCACGAGAATTTTGTAAATTGGTTCTTTGAAGACGGTGTTGACCGCCTGGAATGCTTTTGATGCATCATTGTTCCCTCCATTCTTGGAGCCATTTTTGCCCCCATTTTTTCCTCCTTTCTTCTAGTTCTCAGCTTTGTCACTGCCCTTAGCAGTGAGTTTAGCTCGACCGTTTTCTCCTGTACTGAGGCGGGGGACATCTTCCACCTTAGCGTATTTCTTGATGCGAGCCATCAGGTCATTAATAGTCATAGCCTCCTTCTTCGTCAGGGACTGGTAGAGAAGGGAAGAACTGGGTAGCCCAATTTTGAAAGAGGCCACAGACATTACCTCCGAGCAATCCTCGATCTCTTTGAATAATTCCAAGTATCTTTTCGCGTAGTCTCAGAGTGTTTCTTGAGGCATTTTCTTCATTGTTAGTAAAGCATCCATCATTTTGGGATGGGAGCTACTAGTAATGAAGAGGGCCATAAAAAGTTCATCCAGGGATTTTAAACTTCTGATGGATCGGTGGGGGAGCCTTTCAAACCATTTCTGCGTAATGTCATGCAAGCTCGAGGGAAAAAATTGGCATATTAGTGCATCCCGGTGGTTCCAGAGGGTCATGGCCTGTCGGTACTGCCTGACATAATCAATGGGATCAGTCTTACCGTCGTAGATCTTGAACCTTGGAATGGAAAAATTTCTTGGGGGCTTCTTCTTCTTCAATTTACCTCATGAAAGGTGACTTCATCTGGGTTTTGAGAGCTCGTCTAGCGAGTTCTCGGGTCGATCTGGTACCGTGGTGAGCAGGATGTTGGTCTATCTCCCTGCGGACCAGATTTCGTATGTTTTTGTCGCTGCGAGTAGGGCTCTGGTAACGACGAGCTCTCCGCAGCTACTCGCGGAGGTTGTCGTCTGAATCTTCTTCTTCCATCTTTTCAGAGCCCCGCCTAGGGCTCCTTCCTCGGCTGCGAGACTTGCTCGCCTGAGGACTAGGAGTGCGGTATGGACGTCTCCTGTTATCAAGATGAAGCTCCCTCTCCATTCTTCTTTTCAAGCGAGCATTCTCAGCCTCGTATCTGCGAGAAGACTCCCTCTGCTCGTGGACCCTTGCCTCGTATGCATCAATCAGTCTTGATATTTGTGTGGACCTCACTGGTCCTTGGCTTTCTTCTGAGGCTGGCCTTTCCAAGCGATCCCTCTGATCTGAACGTCGAACTTCAGACCTAATCCTGCGAGGAGCAGGTGGTTCTTGAATATCCCCTGCCTGGGGGCGTTGCTACTGTGACCAGACATTTTAAACTCCTTTCTTGGTGTGGGATCTTCTCAGGGAAAGATGAACACTTACCACAGACGGCGCTAATTATGGTGACAATTATTATGCAACACAAATAGATAAGAAAAAGCAAACACCAAGTAACAGCAAGGAATATAAAATGACAATCACACAACAAAGGATGTACGTGGTTCAACAAAAATTTTGCCTACTTCCACGGTGGTGCATTCGGTATTATTTCTATATACTCCGGAGAGTGGTTACAGAGAATACAACTTGTCCTTTTACCCCGGACTTAGGGTTCAATATATACATGTACGTTTAGGTGAGTGGGGAAGTTGGATTCCCCCACGTCTTCCATCTCTCCCTATAACCTCCCTTAATGGGAACGTGGGAAGAGACCGGATCTCAATCAAAACAATAGGTGGGGGGCCTGGACTTTGGGCCGCCAGAATTGGGCTACTCGTCCAGGCCCATGGTCTTAATTTTGGTCAAAACCATGTACATCACGTACGTAAGGATCACATGTTCCGAATCCCTTAGGAACCATCAAAATACAAATCACACATAATGGAGGCGAACATAGTTCACATACCCATGGGTCACGCACATACCTACGCTCCCATGGTCAACTGACTTATCAACTCACTAATAAGTCATTCACAGCCCTATGTCCTTAAGGAACTAGTATAAATCCCCCCGAAGACACACAAGGATAAGAGGGTCCTTTTCCAAAATAAAACTAATCTCCCGTGATAGCAAGAATGGTAGGTATGTCATACACATAAGAAATCCATACATTAGGCATTCACACAACCTAAGCAATCATATTACAATATAAGTATTCACACATTTCATCTAGTAATGACTCGTACGTAGGAAGTTTACCTCGAACATAATACGTAATATATTTTCAGTTTGATAACTCCCGCGTTGTATCAATTTGAGTACTTAAACCTATCTCAAAAGGTTACTAGGTCTCTTATTAGTTTTTAATGTTATCTCAGTACTTAAATCCCCTATGTTACTGCCCTTAACCTTACATCATCCTCAATTCTCAATATAGTTTCAATTCGAACGGTTTCTAATCGTACCTCACTCGGTAGAACCTCGTAAGCAATGACATTCAATTCCATATGTTATAACATCCTTCAATAATACTAAGACCCTACTAACTTTATTTAAATCCCACAATATCATATTAATCTCCCTAATAACCAACATCGGCTTTGGAATAATCATTAAACCTTAAAGAGAAATAATTGCCAAAACTCAGAAGTGATCGATCGATCGAATAAAAGGGGTCGATCGATCGATGGTTCGATCGATCGCCATTCTTGAGTCGATCGATCGACCAAGCAGGTATCAGCCCAGAAATTCTTAACAGTTACGAGTTCTCCACTTTTTACACCTCAAACTCTTCATTATAACGTCCAAAACTCACAACTAAATATACTAATCAATCTACTAACATGTTTACATCATTCCCCAAGTTTTAGATTCATCAAATCAACTTATAACATCAATTACTTAAATCAAAATACCTTATTTTCATATAAAAACCTACTTTTCCTATTTCTTCAAGAACATCACATAATTCAATCAAATTTCATAACTCTCTACCCATAAATCATAAATTCGTGCTTGTTATCATCTCCAATAATTTCTACGTGCAAGTCCTATCTAGATTATGATTTTAATCCTTTTAAATCCATTCAATTTTCATTTTTCATGATAAATCTTCAAATCTATAAAAACATGTAAACTAGATGCTTTGAATCTTTGCAAGATAAATCACTTGCCTGAAAAACGTTGCTTCTGATTCGTTGATGATGTATAGGGATGGTCCTCCTCCTTTCTCCGGCCACAAATCTGACGAAAATGGTGGTGGTGGGTGGTGGTTTTGGTTTTGAAACCCTTTGGCAACTTCCCTCTAACTCACGTAGCCCATTCTCTTGTTTTTGGATGATAATGGCCCTAATGGCTTTTCTAATAATATATAAATAAACTCTAAAATCCGTGGGTCTTAATTCCTTAATTTTTAAAATTACCAAAATACCCTTCCGGGTTGCCGATTAGGCCTAAAAGTGCCCTGGCACCCAAACTTAACCCCCGACTAGTGTTTTATGACTCTCTTGAAACTTACGGATACGTTGGCATACTAAAAAAATCTCATACGGATGACATAAAAAATATTTTTAAATTCATTAAATTGTCCTGACACGACTGACATGCGCATCCCAACTAAATTACCTAAATTGTCGTATTGTCAACTCACGACATTTTTAATAAATTCAATGATCACATATTACCATAATCACTCAGTAATATTCAACAATATATTAATAACCAAATACTAACTATCGTCTCGCTAGCATTTAAATCCGAATTAATTTTTTTCCAATTAATTAATTTTCCAATTAATTATCCCAAATTAAAAACAAATTCCATTTCATTAACCTCATAATTAAAAGCCATGAAAATACGGGGTATTACATACTTCCCCCCTAATAACGGAATTTCGTTCCGAAATTTAGAAAAGTAGGGCATACCTGGAAAAATAAGGTATCCTCCAGTACTTAAAATAAAATATAAAGAAGGCCCAATCATTAAAGCCCTCACTTCACAACAAGCTTGTTTAACAGTTTTGATACTTTATCAGATTACACTTCAATAAATGAACGTCATGTGTGCTGTTACTAAACAACATTCGAATAAAAATAGCCTATACATCATTGGCGGCATTATCTCAATATTATTGTGAGTCCGTACCTCACTACGCATGAACTCCCGCGTTTATCAAAACACCAAACTCCCATCCTAGAAGAAAGCAATAACACATCTGACTACTCTTTCCCATTCTTTGAATCTCTGTTCCCGACATTGTGACTTTTACACAAGGGAAAACTACTTCAGCTGGTTGGTGTTACACAAACATTTGTAAGCACCTTGTCCACTATAAATAGATACGGGTGCTTTCCCCCAACTCTACCAATAGGTAATATCTTCTCCCCATTACTATAATATACCTCACTTACTAGTTATACCCGATTTGGAATTGAAAAGATCGCAATGAATCCAAAATTTATTTCATACAATCCACCAGTCGTTATTCACATTGCGCCTACACCTCGGGCTATAGGTGATATAACCCTCATAACGAAGAGTTATATCTAGTACTTCTTGCTACCCCACATTGAATTTGGCTTTCGGGGATCTCCTATTCGTTCTGAACAATACAGCGTAGGACCACGTACCGGCGTGTTCACTATCTAATAGTGTAAATCACCCAATATAACCATTTCTCTCCTTCTGGACAAGCTGTCCCACATATTCGAAAGAACTCGTTACTTATCTATAAGTTGGCAACCCCTCAAGGAAAGTTACTAACTTTACTCTTCCATCCCTGGAATCGTCGGCTTGATACAAAATTATCTAGTTGATCATCTAACCCCAATCGTTCTACTACTTACTACACTCCTTTCAATGACGACTTTCATGTATAATTCTTCCCGTTAAGTAATACTAAATGATCTTCTTCTCTCGGTGTATACCAAAAGTTTCGACCCTTACACTTTTCACCACTTTGTGCATATTTGGACACTTTATACCTTATATACATCCTCATTCTATTTATTCTTGACCCTCAACATTCGATTGGTCGAAACTCTACTCCAAATTGTCCATAATAGTTAAATTTATGCCTTCTCAAAAGATACCCCCTTATTAAATGGCTTTTCACTACCTTTTCACCAAATTCGAACGTGTTACACTAATTACACATGATATTCATTAACACCTTTTCTTACGACGTTTAATCCCATAAGTAATAATCTTACCCATCTATGTCCCTTCTTCTGGCGATTACTACATTAGCAAACCAAGATGTCTACACCCCTTATAACCCAATCATACGATTTTTAAACATTATATACGCTTCATACGTATTCCAAAATCTTTATTGCCATTGAATTTACAATGTGGCTATACCACTTGGGCATTCTCAATCACCTATGAATTTTAAATACTAAATCCTTCTTAACCTCAATGCGTCCTTCAATCCGAACAAAAACCAAAATTATCAGAACTTCTTCACTAACAACTGGCTCTTCTGGCCTTATATCGTAAATCTACCCCTTATTAACTTCCAATTATAACTACTTACTTCCATAACGATCGAGGTATCCAATTTATGGATGAGTGGTCAAACATCTCCCTACTACCAACTTTATGCTAAGTTTCATGCGTGGGATGTCTCGCAAAGCGAAATACAAATATGGAACCCCCCCGATACACTACTACCTAACATTGTCGATCATCGGGATTCGTTACGCCTTTAGTCCATAACATGTACCCCTATATTACCGTCCCTTAAGAACAAAGTTACATCTCCTTCTGCAATGATACTTAAACAAGGAACTCCTTCCGAAAAACACTTTCTCTTGACATTGATGGTAATCACATTTCATATACATCATGCAATTATAATCGGGGCTCTCAAAATCCCGCCCCCAGACACACAACTATGAGTTTAAACTCCCAAATTTCTAAAGGGTGATACAACAATACACTCTTCTTATTACGACATCCTGAGCGTTAATTATGATAACCAGCTAAACCTTTTCGCAAACTAGTAAACCAATTATATACGAATCATATTAATTAAATCCCTACGCATACTGGAATTAAATATCTGAGACCATTATACCTTTTTGAAATCATAACAATATATATATATATATATATATATATATATATATATATATATATATATATATACAAAAGTACAATTATGAGCCCGACCCTCTCACCGGTGGGGCCTCGCAAGAACGAAACATTCTACCCCAAGGTAGTAACCCCGATAAGCTTACAATACCAGCACACTATCGGTACAATCATATATAAAACCACAATTAGGATAATATCATACTCGTATAAAACAACACTAAAACGAGTAATTTCAATAAAGTATATACCGCTATCAATGTACTCATTCATCCTTCGCGGATGACAATAAAGGTAACCCCACACTATCAGGGAAGATATTCACATAAATAATAAAATTGCCGATACTCACTAAACTCGACTCTCCAGCAAAAATAACAATAATAGCAATTTTAGCAACTCGTTCATGCCACAAACAACATACAACATCATCTGAGGATATAACCCATACTTTTATCCTGACAATCGTCCTGGCTTCTCAAATGGTTCCAGAATTAACACACTTGTCCGTACCAAACCGAATATTTCAATAACTATTGCCCTTGCCAGGCACAATGCCTTTATCCCTACACTTTCATCGGGAAACATTTATAACTCACGGGTTTCACTCCCCACAAAATACCTCTACACATACTCTACTTATCTTCAATCACACTGACCATGTTAAGGTGGTCCTTCTCTCGGACGTTGGTAGTCTCGGCTCTGATGACTACCTCCATTGTTCCTTTAGCTTGGTGGACCTAAGGAACACGCTACTAGTTTTCACATCTCTTACTAAAATCACCATCGCTCGGTAATAATTCAGCTATCCGAATCATTTTAACGGGTTCTTCGTTGGGTCTTCCCCTTGTGGTGCTTCTCCAATACCATTTTCCCAGTCTTACTCTATAGAAATTCCTCGATTCTTGCATCTCCACACCCAAGGAAACATTTACCTCAAAATTAACAATACGTGATATTATTACCATATGCATTGACCGTTCAAGAAGAATTCCCCAGAAGAACTAACAATTCTTCTTGTATGTAAATTCTCCCTTTAATATCTTCTTATCCATTTCACCTACTTCACCCGGTGTAAGGTTCGCTACATAATTAAATTTCTCCTCACAAAGTGACCTCTGTTCGGCCCTCTTGTGTGACTTCAGAATCACATTCGCCTTTCACCCTGAACATCTGATGAAGGAACTTATGGTTAAACCATACGTGTACGCCTTCTCTCAATGTCATATTCCACTTCTAAGTGTGGTGATTATCTCTCACCATTGAAACTCCGCTCTCACGAGCTAAGAAAAATTTACCCCAAATTTTCACTCCCAATGGGCCATACCCCGATGTATGTCAAAGCCTTTGGATATATTACGTTCGTTTGGCTAGCACACACCATCTCCACATTTCGAGTATTTCAACTGCTGGTTCTTTTTAATGTTTCACCTAACTCTTTCTCTCCCATTTCAACCATGTTGGGTGAGTCTAATTTGACCTCATCTTCTACTATAGTTGTGCCTGGAAGTCACAAGTCGCGCCTTGGCCGTCTGTACCGTCCTGGACTTCCGTGCCATAATATGGGTGACTTCAACTATGGTCATCCTTCTTTAATAAATTAAATACCTTCAACTAATCTTTTGCCTCCAGCTGTTTGCCCAACTGTCTTTGCCTGACGTACTACATTGTTCAGCGCACGAACACACCCGATTGTAAATAAGATTCACTATCATATATATATCAAAGCAGGAGAACGAAATCTCACTAAAGAAATCAACAATCCTAAACATAGAACTCTATATCAAAGAAAGCTACGCTAGAAACATAATAAGCCGCACAGATCCTAAAGGACACTAGAACCTGATGCTCTGATACCACTTGTAACACCCCGTCTAATTAAATACCGGGTAGATATTCCTTTATCAAATTAATATAGAATATCCAGTTAGTTCAGTCTTAGCATCACTGTTGAAAAACATTAAATTAATTACTAGCCACCTACTATTTAAAAGGAGAGATGTCAAATTTTATTAATTAAGCCAACAATTAAATAAGAATTTAATTAATAAACCATCAATCCCATAACTAATCTCATAAAAATTCTCATCGAGAAGAAATCAAATAAGTCTGGAGTAAACACTCCAACAATAAAGATGTCGGAATAAATAAATGTCCCAATACAAGAGTCTGAATAAATAATGAACCCAAAAACTAAAGTAGTGAAAGTCTGCAACTACAACCTCTAAATAAGAATGGGCGTCATGCCCTAACTGATACGAATGACTCTGAAAGAATCAAGGATAAAATGAGA
Source organism: Sambucus nigra (assembly GCA_949130495.1). Classification (NCBI taxonomy): domain Eukaryota; kingdom Viridiplantae; phylum Streptophyta; class Magnoliopsida; order Dipsacales; family Adoxaceae; genus Sambucus; species Sambucus nigra. The sequence continues at coordinate 240,579,883 of OX422218.1, read as the reverse complement.
TCGCCTACTACCAAGATCCTGTAACTTCCACAGCAGCTACAGCACGTCATCTAAATGGAACTCATATGCTTGGCGTCCCTGTGGCTGGGCACCTAAAATATTTTTACAAAACAAAAATAGATATGGAGGAAAACGAGTCAGAGCCCGATGTGAAAACAGTTTAAAAGTTTAGCAAGTGTTTAAATTACAATGAAACAACACATATTATAAACACATTAGTTGCGTACTCTCACATGAGTTTCTTACCTGTCAACTACTGTGCATGCCTAACGTATGCCTTTAACCCATCCTAGTTATGTCGCTTTCTAACTAGTTTGTACCACTCCTGCCTTCGCATTCTAACATAGAGTATCTACACGTAACTCCCAAATAAACCATATTTATAACCCATGTTCACATTCATTAAATTACTTATCTCAAGTGTTAGTTTAAATTCTCATTCTTAACCCATTCAAATATATTAGTTATTCACATCTACTAAGAAACAATGCACCAGTCACAAGTACATAAGTATATCACTCTCAGTACATAAATATATATATGGCACCCCTAGGCTAATCTGCGGTGCACGCATACTCTGCTATCAAAACCATGTACATCACTTACGTAAGGATCACGTGTTCCGAATCACTCAGGAACCGTCTAAATACAAATCACACATATTGGAGGCGAACATAGTTCACATACCCATGGGTCACGAACATACCAACGCTCCTATGGTCAGCTGACTTATCAACTCACAAATAAGTCATTCACAGCCCTATGTCCTTAAGGTACCAGTCTAAATCCCCCCGGAGGCACACAAGGATAAGAAGGTCCTTTTCCAAAATAAAACTAACCTCCCATAATAGCAAGTATGGTAGGTATGTCATACACATAAGAAATCCATACATTAGGCATTCACACAACCTAAGTAATCATATTACAATATAAGTATTCACACATTTCATCTGGTAATGACTCGTACGTAGCAAGTTTACCCTGAACATAATACGTAATATATTTCCAGTTTGATAACTCCCTCGTTGTATCAATTTGAGTACTTAAACCTATCTCAAAAGGTTATTGGGTCTCTTATTAGTTTCTAATGTTATCTTAGTACTTAAAGTCCCTCTGTTACTGCCCTTAACCTTACAACATCCTCAATTCTCAATATAGTTTCAATTCGAACGGTTCCTAACCATACCTCACTCGATAGACCCTCGTAAGCATTGACATTTAATTCCATATGTTATAACATCCTTTAATAATACTAAGACCCTACTGAATTTATTTAAGTCCCACAATATCATATTAATCTCCATAATAACCAACATCGGCTTTGGAATAATCATTAAACCTTAAAGAGAAACAATTGCCAAAACTCAAAAGGGATCGATCGATCGAAGAAAAGGGGTCGATCGATCGATGGTTCGATCGATCGACATTCTTGAGTCGATCGATCGACCAAGCAGGTATCAGCCCAGAAATTCTTAACAGTTACGGGTTCTCCACTTTTTACACCTCAAACTCTTCATTCTAACGTCCAAAACTCACAACTAAATATACTAATCAATCTACTAACATGTTTACATCATTCCCCATGTTTTAGATTCATCAAATCAACCTATAACATCAATTACTTAAATCAAAATACCCAATTTTCATATAAAAACCTAGTTTTCCTATTTCTTCAAGAACATCACATAATTTAATCAAATTTCATAATTCTTTACCCATAAATCATAAATTCGTGGTTGTTATCATCTCCAATAATTTCTACATGCAAGTCCTATCCAGATTATTATTTAAAACCTTTCAAATCCATTCAATTTTTATTTTTCATGATAAATCTTCAAATCTATAAAAACATGTAAACTATATGCTTTGAATCTTTGCAAGATAAATCACTTGCGTGAAAAATGTTGCTTCTGATTCGTTGATGATGTATAGGGTTGGTCCTCCTCCTTTCTCCGGCCACAATTCCGACGAAAATGGTGGTGGTGGGTGATGGTGTTGGTTTGGAAACACTTTGGCAACTTCTCTCTAACTCACGTAGCCCACTCTCTTGTTTTTGGTTGATAATGGCCCTAATGGCTTTTCTAATAATATATAAATAAACTCTAAAATTCGGGGCCCAAACTAAACCCCCGGCTAGTGTTTTCTGACTATCTCGAACCTTTCGGATACATTAGCGCACTCAAAAAGCTCATATGGATGACATAAAAAATACTTTTAAATCCATTAAATTGTCTTGACACGACTGATATGCGCATCCCAACTAAATTACTGAAATTGTCGTATTGTCAACTCACGACATTTTTAATAAATTCAATGATCACATATTACCATAATCACTCAGTAATATTCGACAATATATTAATAACCAAATACTAACTCTCGTCTCGCTAGCATTTAAATCCGAATTATTTGTTTTCCAATTAATTAATTTTCCAATTAATTATCCCAAATTAAAAACAAATTCCATTTCATTAACCTCATAATTAAAAGCCATGAAAATACGGGGTATTACATGCTTCCCCCCTAATAACGGAATTTCGTCCCGAAATTCGGAAAAGTTAGGCATACCTAGAAAAATAAGGTATCCTCTAGTACTTAAAACAAAATATAAAGAAGGACCAATCATTAAAGCCCTCGCTTCACAACAAGCTTGTTTAACTGTTTTAATACTTTATAAGATTACACTTCAATAAATGCACGTCATGTGTGCTCTTACTAAACAACATTCGAATAAAAATAGCCTATACATCATTGGCGGCATTATCTAAATATTATTGTGAGTCCGTAACTCACTACGCATTAACTCCCGCGTTTATCAAAACACCAAACTCCCATCCTGGAAGAAAGCAATAACACATCTGACTACTCTTTCCCATTCTTTGAATCTCTGTTCCCGCTATCAGGATTTGAACAAAGCCTCTCCAATGGATGATTACCCGCTACCCAATATCAACATGATCATAGACAATACATCCAGTCATGCTCTCAAGTCATTTATCGATGGGTTTGCCAGATACAACCAAATCAAAATGCACCCAGACCTAAAAAACTGCATTCATCACCCCATGGGGAAATTTTTTGCTACACTGTTATGCCATTTGGTCTCAAGAACGCTAGGGCTACCTACCAGAGCGCTGCCACAACCATCCTGCACGATCTGATTCGCAAAGAGGTTGAGGTTAATGTGGATGATATGATTATCAAATCTAAGACTAAAGAAGGTCATGTTCCCGCTCTCTGAAAGTTCTTCGAACAACTGAAACAGTATCAGATGAGACTCAATCCGCAGAAATGCGTCTTTGACGTTACAAAGGGAAAACTTTTAGGATTCATGGTCAGTGAGAAAGGGATAGAAGCATATCCTGCCTAGCTGAAAGTCATTCTTGAGACGCCACCTCCCCGAACAGAGAAAGAAGTCTGAAGTTTCCTTGGGAAATTATAATACATCAGTCGGTTCATCAGCCAACTAACCTCTATCTGTGAACCTATCTTCAAACTCCTCTAAAAGGATTAAACTAAGGTTTGGAACAAGGCCTGCTAAGAAGATTTTGACCGAATGAAATAATATCTTACCCAACCCCCGGTGCTCATGCCACCACAGCTTGGTCTCCCCTTGCTCTTATACCTAACCATAATCGACACTGAAGCTGGGGCTTTACTAGCCCAATACCTTGAAGATTCCTGCAAAGAAAGAGCCATCTATTATGCCAGTCGTAAAGTTGGGTACGAGGTCAACTATACTGCTTTGGAAAAGGTGTGTGTCGCACTTGTCTGGGTCACCCAAAAGTTAAGGCACTACAAGCTTGCCCTCCCCATCAAATTTGTATCCCGAATGGACCCCATCAAGTACCTACTTGAGAAACCCGCCTTGTCCAACCGAATGGCTCGATGGTTGATGCTCCTAACTGAATTCGATATCATGTACGTCACGCAGAAAGCCATAAAAAGAAGAGTTATCTCTAACTACCTCGATGATTACCCCACGGATAAGGTCGATGTCTGGATCTCCGAATTCCCAGATGAAAACATCCTCTTCACTGCCCGGGATAATCTCTGATGGAAAATTTTCTTTAACGGTGCAGCCAATAAAAATGGATATGGCATTGGGATACTTCTGATCGCCCCGGATGACTCTCACACTCCCATCACCATCAAGATGGATTTCCCCTGCACCAATAACATAACTGAGTATGAGGCATGCACGGTAGGCCTCAATGTTGCTCTCGAGAAAGGTATTTAATACTTAGATGTCTATGGGGATTCTGCCCTCATCATCGGTCAAGTGCTTAGAAAATGGAGAGTTAAGCATGAGATGCTCCAACCCTTCCATGCCCACTTAGAAGAACTAGCCTCCTAATTCCAAGACATCACCTTCCATTACCTACCTCGAGCAAGGAATAACCTAGTCGACACCCTTGATACCTTGGCCTTTATGGTAGACATGCCCGAAGGAATCACAATGACCCCCTTCCAGATTCAAAAGTAAGACAAACCAACCCACTGCTACCACATTGAGCTCGTCACCACAGAAGATCCCAAGCTAGCCAATTGCTGGTACTATTATATCTGGCACCTCCTCAAACACGGTAGGTAACTTGAGGGTTCCAATAAGAAAGATTGAGAAACCCTTAGAAGACTGGACGCCTAGTACACCATCTGTCACAAAACACTGCTCAAAAGGAACTTAGATGGAACTCATATGCACTATATCATAGAGGCTGACATTGAAAAGATAATGCAGAAGATCCACAACGGGGAATACAGACCCCACATGAATGGTCACATGATTTACAAGAAGATCATTCGAAAAGGTTACTACTTGACCACCATGACACAGGATTGCACCGCCTATGTCCGGAGATGCCTCAAATGCCAATAATTCTCCAACCTTCAACATCTGCCTCCGCGCAAATTATACAACATGACTTCTCCCTCGTCGTTCTCCACCTGAGGCATCGACATCATAGGGAAGGTTACACCAAAGGCTTCCAATGGGCATGATTTCATCCTAGGTGACATTGATTACTTCACTAAATGGGTCAAAGTTGAGTCATACACAGTGTTGAACGCCAAGAAAGTGGCAAAATTCATTAAGAAAAATATCATCTGCCAATATGGGGTCCCGCATGATCTAGTATCAAATAACGTCTTGCATTTCAAGGCAAAAGTTACAGCAGTTGTCAATGAGTATGGGATTCAAAAACATAAATCTTCTCCCTACCGACCTCAGACCAACGGTGCAGTTGAAGCCACCAATAAGAAACTCAAATCCATCATCAGCAAGATGATCGAAAACTGTTAGGAATGGGATGATCGAATCCCGTACGCCCTCTGTGGCTATCGAACGTCAATTCGAACCTCTACCGGGGCTACTCCTTACTCTCTAGTCTATGGCATGGAAGCATTCCTACCCATGGAGTTGGAAATACCCTAATTGCGCGTCATGCTTGAGAGCAAGGTCAGCGAAGAAGACTGGTGCCAAAGTTGTCTTGATAAGTTGACCCTCCTAGACGAAAGGAGATCAAAAGCGCTATACCACATACAAGGGTACCATCGTTGAATGACGCGTTCATTCAACAAGAGAGTCAAGGACCTCGGTGTCCGAGAAGGGGACCTAGCCCTCAAAGAGATAATAGAACCCATCTGGACCCGATAGGGAAATTCAAGCCCAATTGGAGAGGCCCCTACATTGTCAAGAAAATCTTATCCAGCGGTGCCTCCACGCTCACTAATTTAGATGGGGAAGACATGGCTCATCCATTCAACCTGGACTCTCTTAAGAAGTTTTACCCCTAGTCCGAAATCTCGACGCGCTACGACTCTTCTCATCTCCCTTCTATTCTAAAAAAACAGAGGTATGTGGGCCTGATACTCTATAAAAATCATTTTCAAATAAATTAAAACTTTTAAAAAACCCCAGAGGTACGTAGGCAGCTCATACACCTTATATGAGCACGGCCCTTTCATTTTCACAAAAGACTATTCTTTTCTTACCTCCAAGAACGACAGTCCATTCTAACATATACTTGAACAAAAGGATTATGTATACCTTAGCGATCGGTGTAGATAATTAAAACAACACAAAACTCATCAAAAGGGCATAGCTAGATGATCAAAAACTTGTTTATTTCACTACTAAGATATACATAAGAAAAGGAACGGATACCTCCCTTCCCCTACTTTCCTAAAAAGCCAAATAAATCCCCACACTCATTTTCCATTACAAAATAAACTCTTCGAGAGTCCTATCCGCAGCTACCAGAGGAGACTGCTCCGTCATCATCATCTACATCCTGGGGTCCCCAAACTTCCCCTGCCTGAACAGAGTGCCGCAGGCACTCCATGGGCCGATAAGCTAGAACCAACTTCAAAAAAACTACCACACCTCCCTCCATGGTATCAGACAAAACAAACCCCCTTTGTCCAGTCTCCACTGCCAACATTTTGTTGACCACCCTTCTCCACAAACACTTCATATAATACCCAGGGATATTCCAAACTCTCCCAATAGACTGAGAGGGACGGGTCGATGGACGCCGATTCTCCCATATAGAGCTGAGTCGCATGCGTAGACGTTCAGTCAAATATTCTATCAGGAATAAGTCAAGTGTCCAAGGTGGCACGACCTACTCCCAGCCAAATTAGTGTAGAAGCCGCCAAGGGAAATAGAAAGAGGTCTGCCCAAGACCAACCAGCCGAACATACGAGTATTCTCCCAGCTCCAGAATGGGCAACAACGAACCCCACCAAGGCACTGAGCAGCACAAATTTAGAGACTCGTGGTCCACAAACTAGTTCTACCAGCTCTCAATATCCAAGCCAACAATGATGAAGTGGTACAAAAAGAAGTTGGGTACAACCGATAAAGGATACTCTGGAGGAGTCACCGAGCGAAGTCTCTCAGACAACCACATGAACAGCATCACGGTATTACCCCTCAAGAAGTCAGAACGATCGTCGCGCCAGACATCCAGGCCATTCAAGGTCTTCTCCTGTATCACTGCCGCCGAATTATGACGGTATGACATCTAGGAAACAATATCTGCAAGTTGTGGGTCCACCAGCAGTTCTCTAGTCACTAGTAGCAATTTTGATACTAAGCACATAACAACGGCTCCAGCGTATCCAGCATCGCCAGCCTCCTACAACTGCCCGAATAATAACACCGCCGAAAGGGAGATCATTCCCCCAATAACAAGTGGTCTAGTCGCCGAAGGCGAATTACGAAGAAACCCGGCCAAAAAATCCTTAGGAGAACAAGAAAATTCGGGTAGAGCCGCAGCAAAGCTGGGATTTATCCCCAGTATGGCAGAAAATTCCTCGTAGGTAGGACAAACTTCATCCAACCCAAAGCGAAATACATGGTCTTCAGGATACCAAAATTGGATCGCCGCCATCAGCATGTTCCACTCAATGGGCCGATTGCGCCATAAAGAGACTCGACGCATGTTAAAAGCATCGTAGTCAACATTATAAGAGAACATTGCTTCCAAGGCTTCGAGCTAGTTGGAAAATTCAATACTACAGGGAGAGCCATCTTGCAAAACTAAGAAATAGTAGACAAGTGAAGGTGTGATGAAAACACTCCACCCATGCCCATTTTTATACTTAAAAATCATCACAAAAGATATAACCCCAGCGGAAATTGGAGGGAATCCTACCCCACAAAGTACAAGAGGCTGAAGAGGGTACTAATCAAAGCTTTGAACTGATGGGACTGGATTGACTACCACAGGCCAAGGGGCTTGCCGATCGGCAACCCCCTTTTTTGGAAATTTTCCTTTTTCCTTTTTTGTCAAAATCAGAACCTCAATAAAAAATAAATTGATGTTCTCAACAAAATTTCAAAAATCCTTTTCCACCCCTATATAATATTTCATTTCTAAAACGTTCCTTCAAAATCCCAAAAATATCTCTTTTACGGTCTCAGCAGCAAAGTAAAAGCGCATGTGCATGCATTCACCATTAACAAAGATAATAGAAAATACCATTGCATTGCATATATGTATTCTTCGGTGTTACATCAAAATTTTGCAGGAAATAAAAGAAAATAAAAAAATAATGGCGCTCAGCTCAAATCCACATTCTCTGTCTCTATCTCTCTCTCTATCTCTCTCTCTCTCTCTCTCTCTCTCTCTCTCTCTCTCTCTCAATTACCCTTCACCACTCTCTCTAAGATCTTCCACCCCTACAACGTTCTTTCTTTCCCCTACGGCGAGATGACGCACCACCACTACTCAAGCCAGAGTCCTCCCCAAATGAATTAGACGGCACCAAGCTAGAAGGAATTGGGCTCGCATCCCGAATATGGGCAGTCACCGAAGATATCCAGTCTCTAATGTCCCTCAGCGAAGTGGTTGACACCCGAACTTGCTGTAAGAAAAAAGGCAAAATCAGTATCAAAGAGGGATGAAAATGGAAAAGGAACCAAAAAGAGGAAAAGAACATAAAGGTATACCACAAGATGAAGAACCTCCTCTGTCAAACTCAGCTCCTACGGATCCATCATGTGAGGACGGTGAAACATAGGCACCATCCCTCCATCGGCCCACCGAATGTTGTATGAAGGGGTATGAAATCGCACGAAGGGAACCTCTGAAGTCGCCGACGCTGCAGACATTGACGGACCACCGCCGTTGTGGGAAGACCCCATCGCCCGACTCAAACCCGCAGGAGGGAAAGGCAAGGAATCATATATGTTGGGCGCCATCAACCAGCTCGTCATCAAGTCCATATAGTCATACGGTGAAGTCGTATTAGTATACAACAGTTAGGACTCACCGATCATTAATGCGATCCTCGCATCCTCCGACAGTAGCTGCTCCCGCCTCATAGACGTAGGAGGCTGTACAGGTGGCACCACCACCTCCTCCTCTGCAATCTGTCAAACCACCTGCTCCCCGAAATACCAAGAATGGCCAAACTCATGCGCCAGTAAGCGCCGCACCTCTACGTTCAAACCAGTCACCCCCGTATCCTGAATGGTTGTCCCCTTAGGGTAAAATGTCACCTGAAAATCCCCAGCAGGCATAAGTCAATACAGAATTAGAATGTGCAAAATCATGGCTGAAAATAAAGAGTTTTACCCTATCACTGATCAGGCCATTCAAGACCTGACGCACCACCTCCAGAGAGAGAGAGAGAGAGATCCCTTCGACTTTCGATTGGCCTTGCGCCATCGATACAATCGGTAAAAGTCCCCAACAGTCTCATCGTTCAAAGCAATCAGCGGGGTATTGCACCCAATCACCTCATAGAACCACGTCTACCAAAGCTAAGAATTCACAATAAAAAAGAGACGCATAAGGAAAATATGAATGCATGAAAAGAAAATGCACAAATTAAAGAATACCTCAAGGAGATACGTAGATCCAATAAAAGTTTTCCAGCAGCACCGGCTGAATGCGTCCAAAGAAAAATAGAGGGTCGCCAAAGTCAGGCTCCCCCAGTCATAGAGAGGGATGTTCGAAAACATCCTCAAGTAAGGCAAGAACAACAAATGGACGACGTCGTCGCTCGACGCCACCATAAAACCTTCCAGCACCAACAATATGAATAATCGGGCCATCTGCCTCACCTGCAGCCTATCCTCCACATCAACTAACCTACTCAGTAAAACATCCTTCAACAAGGAAAGCGGGATGGAATCTCCAGAAACTATCCTCCCTATGTCACCAAGCGTCACACACACCGCCTCCAGCCTCACCCGTTGAGAACTATCCACCTCTATCTGCTCTCCGTCATAATCTACGCCCAGCAGCTGCTGCACGTCTATGGGAGTCATGATCATCTCCCCAAAACCAAAATGGAAAGTGTGGGTAGTATCCCACCACCTCTCCCCCCAAAGCACACAGGACTATTATCGAACGAGGCGTCTCATCCAGCGTAGATGCCAACCTCCCAAAACCCTCTAAGGATACCATCCAATGCACCACAGGTGGAATATGCTCCCAGACATCCTTAAGCCTCGTCGTCCCACGGGCACGCATGTTCTTCAAAGAGATATCAGACTGTCAAAAGAAAAAACCTTGTCAAAAATTCCAGAAAGAAGGAAAAATCACCAAAAAGAGAAGAATGACAAAAGTCAGGTTACTTACATACCCGCCGGGGCTCACCACCCTCGAAGAGCGATGACGCGATGACTCCCGTAGCAAGGTTCGCTCATCCGCAACCGTCTCAAATGAGTCAAAGGAGTTCTCACTCCCCAAAGCAAGTGGCGCCCTGGCCCTCCACTCCACATTCGCCCAGTCATCAACAGTCAACCATTCCCTATGCGCTGCAGTGCTCACAAAGGCAACCATTTTTTAAAGATCGGAGTGCTAAAACGATTTGTAGAGGAAAATCACATAAAGAAAGAAAGCAAGAAGCTATGAAAAATGAAAGGAAATCGTCCCTTAATATCGGATGCTAATGGTCATGCCGATCGACATTGACCCCCACCCATCGATCGACACTGTCTCCTTACCTTCCCGAGGCAGTTCAAAAGTCCGTGCCACTGCCGAATGGCACCCTCCAAACCATGCCGACCGGCACCCCCCTAAAATTTCGTACAAAAATTCCTAGAAAATACCATAAATCCCTGAAAAATTCTCAGAAATTTCCTAAAAATCACAGGAAGGATTTAGAACATTTTCACCAAAAAAAATTCACACTCCCTCAAGCGAAACCCCTATTTACCCAGTGGAACTCCCAAAAACCAAGTAAAACTCCTCCCGGAAACATCTCCGGAGGATATCTAAATATCACCTCCCCAATGGAATTTTGGCTATTCCTTCAGAGGATGCACAAGATTTCCCCAGTAATCGGCTCCCCAGCCCAAAACAAAACCACAAGATAAATCTCCCCAACAGAGTTCCCCAAGAACATCTCTACTTAAGCCCGCAGAATTGGATTTGACCGGCAAAAATGGTCATCTCTACTTAAGCATGAAGAATTGAATTCGACCCGTAGAAATGGTCATCTCACCTTCAAGGCCACAGAATTGGCTTTCACCGGCAGAATTGGTCATCTCTACTTAAGCCCACAGAATTGGCTTTGACCCACAGAATCGGTCACCCTCATATTCAAGTCCGCAGAATTGGCTTCGACCCGCAAAATTTGTCATCTCTACTTAAGCTCGCATAATTGGTTTCGACCCGCAGAAATGGTCATCTCACCTTTAAGCCCGCAGAATTGGTCATCTCTACTTAAGCTCGCAGAATTGGCTTCGACCCGCACAATTGGCCATCTCTCCTTAAGCCCGCAGAATTAGCTTCGACTCGCCGAATTGGTCATCTCATCTTCAAGCCCTCAGACTTGGCTTCGACCCACAGAATTGGTAATCTCATCCTTAAGCCCGCAGAATCGCCTTCGACCAGCAGAATTTGTCATCTCAACTTTAAGCCCGCAGAATCGGCTTCAACCCGAAGAATTGGTCATCCCCAACACCTCCTTAGGAATTGACCTAAACTTTTTCTTCAAATCATTACCAATATTTCCCCTCAGGCCCTCAGAATTAGCCTCGACCCTCTGAATCGGTCATCCTCCCTCCTTACGTCCTCAGAATTAGCCTCGACCCTCTGAATTGGTTATCCTCCCTGAAAAGTATCATGCCGTGTCTATTCGATGGCTATCGTTCATTCCAAACTCATCCGTAGAGGATCTCTGTAGACACCCCATTTTGTTACCCCTTAAACTCTCCTTAGGTTCTTAGCAGCTCCCTTCATCACTACAAACCTAGGTCATACCCCGAGTACTGACCTAGAAGCCATCGGGCAGTACCAAGATCCATTTGACCAAGTGTCAAACTCTTCATCTCGATCGAGACTGAATGAATCTTCGAAGGGACCTAAAATACCTTTCCAACGGTCCGTCCCGTGTGCGATTCCAACTTACCGTGCGGACGAACGACCCATTTTCCCCGAAACCTGATCTAGAGGCCACCGGATGCTCCCATGCTCCGTTTGACCTAAGTCAACTCTTCTGCTTGACCAAGACTAAATGAATCTTCAAAAGGCATTAAAACCCCTTTCCAACGGTCCACTCCGTGCACGATTCTGACTTACAGTACGGCCGAACGATTCCTTTTACTTTGAAAGGTCACCAAATGCTTCCAGGGCTCGGTTGACCCAAGTTAACTCCCTAAAATGGATCAAACTCTTTGGAATGTCGAAGTACATCTCCTAACCTTTCCAACGATCTGCCCCGTGATCTATTCGAACTTACCATGTGAACGAACAATCCATTTGCGTCTGACGTTCCCCCGTCCAATGGACCAATGAATGCTTCCGAGCCACATTTGACCCAAATTCAACTCCCGAACCCACTTTCGAAGGTATCTTAAATACCTTTCCAATGGTCCACCCCATGTGCAATTCGGATCAACGGTTTGAGCTCTGCGGTCAATTTTCCAAAAAGCCCTCAAAGACATTGCCAAACGGCAGGTCCCAGACCCTGGCTATCGGCAGTGTGCCTAAACGTACATGCCGATTGGCAGGAATAGGGCTATGCCGATCGGCAATGCCCTGGGCCTATAAAAAGGAGGCCTTAACCTCATTGAAAAAGGAGGCCCAGATCAGAAACATATCACTCTCAGTAAATCCAAAAAATATCTCTCGAAGTCTGCGCGATTTCCATATCCAAATCCCTTTCTAACATTCACTTTTCATCATCTTTCTCATCAAACTTGGTGAATTAACCATTCTCCATCATCATCCAAGTGCAAGGGTTGTTCTCCAACATTCAAGATCAAGCTCAAGATCTTTAAGAAGGTCGAATTTTCTCAATTCTCTCCTTAAATTCTCATAAATTCACATTAACTTCTTTTATTACTTAGCACTTTTATTTTCTTATTTCACATATCCTAATATAATTTTTACTTAGTATTATTGTGCATCTATTATTTTCATACAAATAAAAACCAAAATACAAGAAAAAGAGGGTTTGCTCATAAATTCCAAACGGGAATTCTCACATTTTTCTTACACTTTTCTCACAAATCAAACACTTTTTCTACACACATTCACACACAAATAAGAGAAGTCCCCAGTTGGATTTATGGGATAAACCCCACCCCTCATTTTGCATGCGAACTACGTGGACTTTGATGTCTCTATAGTCTACGTAGGCATCTTGGGGTAAAATTCGAGATTCGAGTCCTATTTTTACTGTTTCTTTCATCTCCTATTCTCTCTAAATTCAATTCTCCTAGATTACATATATATACATATATTTGTTCTTAGTGGCATATTATTCCCCATGCGTTGTCGTTCCATCGTAACGATCAACGTAAGGATAATCGCGTAAATCCTATTTTCTAATATTTTTATACCTTCCTACGGATGACTCGATTTACCTCTTCCATGGTACAAGTTGATCTTTCCTATCTCCACTATATATACACATGCACACATATCACGAGGAAAATAAAGGAAAATAGAAAAAATCCATGACAGACCGTAAGGGCGGAATGGGTGCCTAACACCTTTCCATTTCGTAACTTTTCCTTCGAACCCTTTTCGAATCATTTTGGTTTCGTATGCATCAGTATGTCTTTGTATTCTATCCTTCGTATGCATCAGTATGTCTCTACATTTTTTACCTCACCCAAATGATGTCGATCGAAGCGCTCCCGAGAGGGACGCGCGGACCTAGGATCCTCCCTCACTCCGCCCGCCCGCCGTGAGGATTGGGGATGGCCACACAAACCAATATCAAAAAGATATAATATTGGGGCTGAGGGCTTTGCAAACCAATATATATATATAACATTTACGTTGTGGTCAAGGTATTTTTGGACCAATGTAAATGATAAGATAAATTGGGGTCGAGGGAACATTCTGAACTAATAGTTCGTAATGTGTGATTTGTGGACATCATAGCAAAGTATGCACTTATAGTATATACTGTGTATGAAATATATATCATATGAATAATCTTACTTATTTGTGATAGTAAGGAAACTAGATGGCGTATATCTAACCCTTTAAATACCAAACTGATACAGGGCTAGGACTTCGAAAAACACTTTTTCTCTCAAACCTTTCTCCAATAAGGTTCTCCAAATATATTTCCTCTCATATTCAACCCCTATCCCCAACTTTTAACAAGTCTTTAAAGATTCGATTGGCGTTTTCTCAAAAGGGGTTCAACCATCCACTCAGATTTTTATCCAACTAATTTTAGGCATGAATACTCTATTCTTTTCCTTTAGTATTATGTGTTTTAAGTGTTCCCTAAACCTTAATTTCATGTGTGTCGTAAAATCAATTAGCAATATAATTATAGAAAGTAGACACTAAAACTCGGGGCTTTTTTTAAAGAAATCATTTAATATGAATAATATTCATAACCCGTGGGTTCGTAGGATTCATGAGTGGATTTTGGGTTTTGTTGGTGTAGGTTGCATGTAGAAAAACCCTAGTTTTGAATTAAATGAATTTGGGGGCATATAAATCACGTAATTTGTGTAGAGATAATGAAATTTGGATTTTGATATATAAATGATGAAATCTCGGTGTATTTAATTTAAAATAATTAAATGGGATTAGTGGGGTGTTTATGACGATCTAAAAATTAAATTAAGATTTAATTAAATTGGACTATCATGCATAGTTTGGTACATTGATTAATTATGCTTATTTGTGTGACTTGTTAGTAGTATTAGATTTCCCTTGTGACGACGGATTGTTGGGTATCTTATGCTCTCCCTATATTTTAGGAAGCCTTCTAGGTATGAGACTAGTGGGTAGGTTTTTGATGATTTACGCCTTCTAAGTATGGGACTAGTGAGGGTAGATTATTACGACTTTATTATGTCAGGGGTCGACTAATTTTTGATACTTTATCGTCATTATTCTAGCTCAAGCATGAAACTAGGTCGAGGTCTATATTAGAAATTCATCCTATACATAGGGTCGGACGTACTTATAACTTGGGGACACTTAGGTATGGGACTTAGGGGTATTTTGAGGATCTCACATCGATTAAAAGGGATGGGTAATTTATAGATTATGAAATTGAGAAAATAAGAATTAATGCCTAGATAAAAACGTGTATTAAAATTTTTGGCGACATAATGTGTCAGGGACTGGCAGTTTAAACCGGTCCGCGGACGATTCATGTCATGTCGTGTGTGGAACTTTGTCATGGGGAGGGGTGGAAAGTTTAAATGGATCAGAGGCCATTTGACAAGGGAAAGTGTGACACTTTGGTGGATTACCACTCGGGGCGGGAGGACCGCCATAATAACAAGTGAGAACAAAAAAAAAAGCTATGTTAATTTAATTAAATTAACATCGTGGGGACTTGGGAATTAAAAATCATATTGGTGTGTTCTTTTGAAATGGGGATACCTACGGGTAGTTAGTGATTTATATTTATCGCGTTTAATTATTTCGTATTAATTAAAATACTCTATTGTGATGTTTATTGCGTATAATGCTATTGTCTGGGTTCAAGTATCCTAATTGAGGGGAGTAGTGTGTATTCATGCTCGGGGCTCTGACCTCATGCGTTGACTTTTTCAGGATAAGTTTTGGAGAAGCTACATAGGATTATCGAAGTTTATCGTTTGGAGGTGCAGCTGTAGTTCATTCATTTTATTGCTTTATTTAGTTAGACTTTCTTTTTGAGTCATATTTAATTACGAGACTTCATCTGAGTTTTTATTGGGCCATTCGGTTCCAAAGTTGTTTAGAGGATTTCAGTTGGATTATTCAGTAGGTTTATTATTTATATTTTATTTAATCATTATTGGAGATTGAATTTAATTGGAGTTTTAGCATGTGATAGATCATTTATCGCTCAGTTGTTTATCATCATTTAGGACTGATTCAATTATTTATCTTATGGACTAATTTATTTATGTCTCATATCTGTCTAATGCTAAGAATGGTATTTATTCAGTTCACATCCGGCGTATTCTGGCGGCGGTGGCTGGCCACCCCGTCTATCGGATTGCGCGGAGTGTGACCGATAATAATTATGTTCTATTTGAGGCTATTGGAGCCATGCAATGTGTGTGCAGTTATGCACTGGTATAGGGTGTATGAGTTCCCCCTAGATAGTTGAAGTATGTTAATATTATTCGCGATTGAGAGATATAATAAAATCATGTAGTGATCATTTGGGTATATGATTAAGGTAGTGAAGAAACCTTAGAATAACAGGCTTATTCAAATTTTGTGGACGAAATTTCTTTGTAAGGGGAGAAGTATGTAACACCCCATATTTTGGAGAATATGGAAATTAATTAAGTTGGTGATTCAGGAATTTATTTAATTTGGAGAAATTATTTAATTCGGATGATTTAAATTTAATTAATTCAGTTTAAGTTAATTTCATGCGTGCGTAATTTGAGGTGAAAATAGGATGATTTTATAAAGTGACTCGAATGGTGATTTTGAGGTCGCGATTGGTTTTGAAAGGGTCGAAATAGTCAAAAAGGTGATCCAGGGGTATAGATTGGGTCCCGAGCCATTTTAGGCCAACCCGGTACTTTATAAGGGCTTTTCGGTCATTCGGGACTTTATGGTTTAAACAACTCCGAAAATGCTAAGGCTTATATCTGATCTTTGAGAGAGGAACTAGTGTTAGCACAATCATAATGGAACAGAGGAAAGAGGAGAGGAAGAGGAGAAGAAATTCAAAGCTTCCTACACAGTTTTTCGCCCCGAACGCAACGGAATCGAGATTCGAGCGAAGGAAGAACCGCCACACCATCATCGACCATGAAATCAGACCTGCTATTATGGGGAAAGTATTTAAATGTCAATTTATTTTAAGCATGTTATAATACCCATGAAGAATAGGGTTTAATTTACACGTTTTTGAAAGAATTAATACGAATTGGGGTGGAAAAAATTCATGAATTGAAGTAGGAATGCATGTAGAGATATTCCTTCATATTTGTAACACCAAATCAGAGGGTTTAGGATGTTTGACAAGTAAGAAATATGGATTCTTGGTATAAAGTGATTAAGACATGAGAAACTAGGGTTTTTTCAAGAATTCATGGATTGATTTGTTCTTGGATGTATTTAATATACTTTTGATGTATTATTTACATTAGAAATCAATCCTATACATATATTAGATGTTTGGTTATGTTGGATAGGAATTTCATAAGGTTTCATGAAGGTTTGAGGAGTCAAAAATGGAGGAAAAATGATAAAGAGAAGATGAAGGTTCGTAGATCTGGTACGAGCGAACCGATTTGATTTTGAGGCCGAACTGGTTCAGTTTTACTTCTTGTCCAAAAACAAAACTTGTAGATCTTTTCGTTACAATCGCGTGGGCTCCAACCTCATATTTTTTTTTTTTTTTTGAATTAGTTATGATTTTTCTACTGAAGGGTGTCCGAGATCAAAATCTTTAGTTAGGAGGATTAAGGCTAAAATTGTTTGAGCTTAAATCGTAAAGTAAATAATTTGAGATAGTGTACATCTAATTAATGATGATTCTTTTAAGGTGTGAATAGTAGGGAATATCTAAAATAAAGTTTAAGTAGAGAAACTTAACTGGTAAAGCTTGAACCATAATATAAAGGAAATGATAACGTGGGTTTAATATATAACAATATAAGAGAGATATTAGTATTAAGGGTATTTCGATAGCGTACTATATGGGCGGTACGGGTAAGTTGAGGAGAATCTTAACAAAGGACTTAATGGTAATTAAGGGTAATTGGTAACGTAGTGTATGACCGGTACGGGTGAGCTAGACTGATTAGAGGCTTATTCGATACTTGAGACCTAGTTAGATTGGGTAGCTTAAGTAGGTGGGACGTTAGGTGCGTACTATAAATGAGAGGTGAGGAAAGTCAAGGGAGTGTTCGCAACCTAACATGTGTATCTAATAACTATTCATTTAAATTTATATTTAAATGCTTGCTAAATATTTTCAAATTATTTTACTTGGGCTCTGATTCTTACTTGCAAAAACTTTTTTCAAAACCTTTTAGGTGTCGAGCCACATGGATGCCAAGCAGGATTATTTGTTTCGGAGATGCATAGCTACAGCACTTGTGGATGCTTGTAGGATTTTTACTTAGACACTTCAGTCACTTCATCCCTAGTGTAGGGTGCAGTTCAGTATTTCATTCGGGTGCGCTAGCCTTCAGTTATTTCATTATGTTAGTTAGACTCTGTATTTTGGATTTATTTATATTAAACTTTTATTTAGTTTTGGTAACCGATGGTTTATTTAGTACTATTTTATTTCAGTTGTTTAATAGTTAATTGTTCAGGTTGTTCATTTATTGCATGGATGGGTTGTTGGTATTTACTTCCGCTTGTTGTTTTGGTTTAAATAAAAAGATAAAGTTTTGCACCGAATTTTTGAATACTAGGTGGTTAGTAAATGTTTAAAAAGTTTTTGACACTGATGCTAAGAATGAACCAAATGGGAATCCTGCTTTAATTTTATGAAGGCCTGATCACCCGATATTTAATTAGGGGGGTGTCACAAATGGTATCAGAGCATCAAGTTCTAGAGTCCTTAGGATCTATGCAGTTTTTCACGTTTCAGCTTAGCATTATTTGATACAGAGCCTTATGATAGGGTTGTTGCATTCCTCCACGTATGCAACTTACGTTCTCTTGCCATTAAGTGTAGTGATGCGATTCATATATAAGTTCGGTTGAGCATGGTACACTGAGCAATTTTGGGCGACCAGCGGGGGCCGTTAGAGGGACTACAGGAAGAGAGGAGAGATAGGAGACAGAGTATTATGAGACGATGATTGCGATAGAAGTCACCAAAATTATTATTCAGACAGATGATGATAGGATAACCATTCAGGGACAATAGTTTTCCCAAGAACTTCCGTAGAGAACGGTGGTATTATTTAAGGTTTTATGAATTATAGAATTTAATCTGTCTTGGGCTAGATTTATTACAAATTTGTTGTATTATTTACGTTAGAAATTGTCCTTAGACATATGTTTGATGTTTGGGTATGTTAGATGGGCGTGTGGGAAAGTTTCATGGAGGTTTCAGGTTTTAACCATGGGGAAAAATGAGTTTGGGATGAAGCTGCCAAAACCCAAGATCGGTCGATCGATCGTGGGATATCGATCTATTAATGGATGGATCGATGCTGATTTAAGGCTCTTTTATTTATTTAAATAGTCCTCCTTGCCGATGATCACGGGGGACTTTAGTAATGAAATTTTAACTATATAAATACTTAGAAAAGATTAGTAGACATATAGTTCTTGCCCGGTTTAATCTTAATGAGGGAAAAATAGGGATTAAGACTGACGAGAGTTAAACGATTGTGTTACAAATTTGGAATTTGCAAATTGGAATACGGGAAGAGTAAACGATAACCTAAGATCAATACCAGTAGGATAGTGATCTATTAACTACTGAATTTTTTTAAAGGATAATTAGGATCCTTCGAGTAGTGAGTGATACTCGAAAAATACAAAAATAACACTATGTATGAATCATTAGTACGTTGAGTATTCGAGAGATATAAATACTATGTATAGGATATATCATGGGTTGTGTGTGAACCTATACTAAATATATATATATATATATATGTGTGTGTTGTGTTAATACCTATTATTCTCTTTGTTATGTGTGTGAACATACCTACGTTGCATACTATCACAGAAGGCTCCGCACATAGGGCAACCCCACCTTGGTGATTCCAGTGAGATATGAATCTTTTCCCAGGACATAGAACTTAGGTCAGCTCACTATGTGCGAGTGTATTAGTGGGACTGACATGTCATTTGGGTACGTTAGGTATGTGCGTAACCCAAAGGCTTTGAACTACTTTGGCCACCATTGTATGTATTATTTGATTTGTGGTTTAAGGTGATATTTTGAACCGATAGTCCTTGATTTGGTATGAGAGGTACATGGACTTAATAGCATAGTATGCATGCATTACGGTGGCCATTCCAGGTGATGTTGTGGTTGTATATATTATAGTTTGATAAATATATACAAATGTCATTATTCAACTTATGTGTGATGGTAGAAAAGATAGATAGTGTATATATAAAATTAATTTAAGTATGAGAAGCATAATTAAAGGTGCAATAATAGTATTCTGTTAATATTAATTACTGGCTTTACTATAGTGTATCATATGGGCGGTACGGGGGAGCTAAACCGATTGTGATTAGTTACATACTTATATCTAGGTAGGCTGGGTATCATAGCTAGGTGGGTTTAATAGAAGACGCTGGGCGTTCACTATAGATAAGAGGTGAGGAACTCAATCGAATGTACGTGAAACTAACATTTGTATCTAATAGTTGCTTTTAAACTGCAATTTCAATACATGCTAGATGTTTTTCAAAGGTTTTGGGCTCTGACCCTTGTCAAATCTATTTTTAAAATGTTTTTAGGTGTCCATCCACCGGGGCTCCAAGCTTGATGATTCATTCCAGGGAGGCGTAGCTGCAGAACTTGGGGAGCCATGCATGATTTGTTTAGACGCTTAAGTTATTCATTCCTATATTATGATATATGATAAGTATTTCATTTGATCATGTTTCCCCTTCAGTTGGTACATTATTTTAGTTTTATTTATCCGGCTATGTACTTTGATTCAATTTCTTTTTAGTATATTTGTGGTTTGGATATTAGTTTAGGAACCAATATTTTATTCGGTATCGGACTTCTATGATTGTGTGGATAGATGCTATTTTTATTTTTGCATATTATTATATATTAATTAAAGATCAAATTTGGCACTGGCTTAATTTAACATAGGTGGTTATTAATTTAAAAAGTTTTGACAGTGATGCTAAGAATGAATCAAATGAGAATATTGTTTGTTTTGATAAAGGACTCATCACCCTTGTTTAAAATAGAACAACCATCACATATGGATGACAACTATACATCGAAAATGAACCATACATACCATGCATATCTATAACGTAAAATATACTCGAATATCCTTCTTGTCGTGACTCAATTCATCTATCGATTGTTCCACTTATTCTACTAGTGGTGTAACCATTTATATGCTCTCATTACTGCACTCCTTGGCCCTGTTGGGCTTAACTCATATAATATAATGTCGCTCGATGCATTATATCTCCACACACGTATAACACATTAAAGAAAACATCCTAGAACCCAAACGTTTCTCAACTCCCAATACTTGCTAAATTTTATGTGTGGGACGTCGCTCAAGCGAAATCCATACAAGGAACCCTACCGATACACTGCTACATGGATTAGTTAGTTATTGAGATCCATTGCTCCAAGACTAAACACGAAAAAATACGCTAACACATAGATTTCCACTTATGACAATTTCAACAAAAGGCTTATCCTACCAAGAGTTACACTAAACTCCCATTAAGTTAATCGATCAAGTAATGCTAAGAACTTCCCATAACTAAGGCCGCCGCTAGCCATAAAGCTCTCAAAGTAACCCAAAACTTTTACAATACAATTTCTTCTCATTATGAATATACTTACCTACTAAAATAAATCCATCCTCGGATAATCATCACATTTATTCATCCCTTAATACATGCCATCATTAGCATATAGTCTATGTTCGTACCCCAAATCAAAAAATCATTGTATCCATAGTTTAAGAAATACATTAATAACCAATCCTAAAATCTCCACATTATTGTGCCTACTCTCCAAAAGGAAGCATTTCTTAATTCATGCAAAACCCGCAGCTAGAATCCCAATGCCCGTATAAACTCACATTATATACAGTTTATAAAACTTCATTGAACCATCATTGGTCCTGCGTTATTATCTTCAGAATTCGTATTTGGACATCTTGTTGTCCATAAACCTTATCCATTATTACTACATCAATAAAACACACGCCCATGATGCATAAGTCATATTATCCTCATACATATTTTTTTAATTGAGTCCCCACACATCATTTTCTTAAATCACACGATGTCCCTACTCTCATGTCCAAAACCTCACACATTATTCACACCGAAATCACTAAATGTTCAACAACACAAATGAATCTTGCTCATTCTCAGTGCAACATCAATTTGATGCTCTTTAATAGGAATTTGTTCACCCCAAACCTTTCCTCAAATCCTCACAATCGCATCAATATGTCGTTCTCTCTTAAGTGCACCAAATTTCCTAAAGTCATCGTACTAACCTAATTATGCATCGCCGTCCATTTTACCACAACTAGACCCAAAACATGATAATTTCCATAACAGTTCTCATAGCTATGGTTAACACCATTGTCCAACCGATCGTTCTACACTTGAACATTAAATTTAAATGGTCCCATAAAAATCAACACAAGCCCTGTAAGTGGCTTGCCAATCCATCCCTAGGATAACTCCATACTCCGACATACCTAATGCAAATAGGTCTATCAAGAACCTAAGTCTCCCAATGTCAGTATATATACCTCTACACATGGGTAAATCAACGTAAAATAATATGTCAAATGCTAAGTCTACCATCCTGGATGCACTAATAAAGTAGTATTAACAATTAATTACTATGTACTAATATAAAACTAAATATCCCTTATATGCTCAAGAATAGGAAACCTACCCTCCACTGCCTATGATGGTGGTGGTAGTTCTTTAGGTGGGACAAGATATACATGCCCATACTATAACTGCAGTTATTTTACCTAAGGTGAGGCACGTAGCACTGGTAGTGCTAGCACTACCGCCACTAGCTGGGCTGGCAATGACAGACGCTGCCCCTGGGGTTCCTGGTACCCCACTATCTCCCTAATCTTGTGCTGCCCGATTGCCCGGGTCACTTCCTTGCTAAGTGTCCTTTATATCCCCAAATGTTGTAATTCACCTGAAACTGACACCTATTTAGCTATTACCCCTATTGGCCCTACATCGACTGTTCCTACTTGTTCTGATGATGGAACCCCTATATATCTAATGCTGATCACTCGCGTGTAACCCCATATATTGTTGGGGCCCTTAACTTCCATTCCCATTCGTCTTGCGCTACTATCTTGACGTCTCTGAACTGTAACTCTTATCCTCCTTACTTTTTTAAAACAACCTGTGGTTATGATAATGCAACAAAGAGACATTCCCCATTTGGGTGTAAGTGGTATAAGCCGATTTCCCCAATAATAATTTCCTGATGTGCCAACCCATCCCAGACACAAAATTTTCCATCTTTTACTCTTCGTTGTTAACCTCGTCTATAGAAAAATAAGACAATGCGGTAAACTCATCCTCATATTCTGTTAAAATGTGACTTTTCTGCTAAGGTCCACGAACTTCCTCCTCATCTTTTGATTTCGTTGCTGGTGGGAAATACTTCCCCTCAAGCTTGACCCAAAACTCGTCAATAGTCAACATGTCCTGCTCCTCCGGTGTAGTGCTTGTGCACTGGCGTGCATTCAACCATCCTTAAGTGTCGCTATGTGGCCTTCTTCCACTGACTGGCCACCCAAATATTGGGACTCTTAATAAACTCTAGCCAATGGCCTTTAGTGAAATCATCGTTATCTTTCTCCCATACTTAGCCATGTGCCTGAATGGGTAGCACCACCTAGTACGGGGGTGGTTCTTGTTGGTTGTTTCTACGGTGGTTGAAAATTTTGTAGCATATCGTCCATTACTGTAGTGACTTTCCGTGTCACTACTATGACAATGTCTACTGCAGTAACCCCTTTATGGGTATATTGATGGCTACAGTTACGGTTCTGGCTTCTGCTGAGCCCTCTCCTCTATAGCCTGTGTGGTGACACGTCGTGGTCTACTTCATTATCATTTTAAAAAAATTATTCACTCACTTGGATGACCTCTCACATACTCTCCTAAGTTCATAAAAAACCACCCGAACATTTCCCTTGTTAACTTGACACAAACTTTACACGATATTCATTCCCGATTAACCTTAGGTACTCCATAACCTTCCCTTTATATTTCCATAACTCCAATTCCATCTCCCAGACTCCATAATCCATCTCGAACCCTAAACAATCCACTAAAACCCATAAAAGTCAAGGGGATCCGACACATAAACTACACTGGTTCACTGGTGGGGTCAAACTGATTCAGTTAAGTAATAGGTTTGCCCCCTCCCAATGAATCGGTTCGGTTTTGATGGGCAGCTAAAATGAATAATGATGAATTTTGCCTTCTTCCTTCATCCATGGTGTCTCTAACCTTCACCCAAATCCCATATATGAACTATAATATGTTCCCAACCATGAAATAACAATTCTCTACATGAAATTCATCCCGAAAACATATCAAATTCATCCGACAATAATCTACGTCTAGAATCATACGGTATTAAAACCCTAGTTTCCAAAATTCAACATTTTCTGTGTTAAACACATCAAGAACCTATCTTTCATATCAATTTACGTTAAATTCATCATTCAAACAACATAAGTTCAAAGGCTAAATCCATAATTAACACAATACTCAATTTTTAGGTGTGTCACCAATTAGTTTAATCCCTAAACATTTTAATTTAAAATTTGTTCTTCATTATCCAAAAGATTCATTCCAATCATATAAAGATCAATTCATCTACATAACCCACAAATTTCTATGAGAAATACACAATTGAGTTAAGAAACACATTGAAAATTAATTTAGCAAGAGAACTCTTACCTTAGTTTGAAAATTGGGGATCTCTTTCTCTTAAATCTTTGATATTCCTCCCTTCTCTAGAAATGGTAACTTATCCAATGGGTGTGGGTCTCCTAGGGTTGAGTTGTGATCGATGATAAAGTGATTTCTTAATTTTTAATTTCCCTCTTATAACACGAATCCCGAGTTACCCATAAACCCCAAATTTGGGCCCCAAAACGAGCCCGAAACCTTAACCGAATTAGCCTAATAACTCTCGTAATAAAATACCTATACATCTAGCCTAATTTTAGATGTCTAAAGCACCTAATTGAGTGCCCAAATCATTTCGGAATATGCCCCCTATATTTACTCAATTTACACACTTTTCTTGTGTTGAACACCACATACCAATAACTAATTAACAATTAATTTATTTTCTTCAAGTAAATGTAACATGCATAAATGAATCACATAAACATGCAATTACAACTAAGTAATTTACTCCCAAATTTATTTAATTAAATTATACCGAATTAATTTAATTTCCACCAATTTAATTTATTATAAAATATACAAGGTATTACACAGGATTAAGTTTACATAGACAATTTTTTAAATCATTTTTCATGTTTTATATTCTCATTTTTCCTTTTCATTAAAAAATATATAATTATGTTTCTTAATCAACTTTTTATTATTACGCTAAAAAATGAGTTTGTTATATTAACATTGCATGTGTAGTTTTGTATTCTAGCGGCAGAACAACAATATTAAGGTGATAAACAATTATTCAATGATGTTACACCTACAAAAATCGAGTGGAAAATATGAAAAAATAATGGTATGGAATTAATTTGGCACTCTAGCAAAGGAGTACCGGTGGTGGGAGTTTTGACGACAGTAGATTACGTGACAACCTTCGTCCAATGTTTGAAAAGAGATTACCATTTCTATTTTCGTAAAATAAACACCTCATTCAAATAAAATATTAAATAGTGTAGAGGCTACATTTATAAAGAAAAGGAAAACATAAAGGTGATATATGGAAAAATTAAACAAATTTAATTAAGGACAAATAACATCGGGTCTATTTTTATAAATAAAAAAAATAATTGTTCTTTGTGTGGAGTATACAGGATAAAAAAAATGTAGATTTAAAATAATGTATTTTAAGATGTCAAAATGATATTTTTATATTAAATGCAAGGTAAATTACCTAAATGTCCCTTAATGTTTGTTAAATTTTTCAATCGAGCACTTAATTTATTTTTTGTAACTACCGAGCCCTTATTGTTCACTAGTTTCTAATAATCCCTTTCGATAAAGAAAACCATTAAAGTTAACGGATTTCGCCCAATTTACCATTTTGAACCTATATTAACATGTAAATTTACTTTTTTTTACCTTATTAAACCATCTTCTGTTTTTTGGGTCACTTACTATTATATAAGAAACTAGTTTTTTACTTTAAAAAAAAAGCATGATTTTTAATAAATAGATTTTTAACATATTATTATAAAAAAATAACAAACTAATAAATAGATTTAATAAATATATTTTTAACCTATTATTATAAAAGCATTCAAAAATCATTTTTTATTTAAATAAAAAAATATTCTTTATAAAAAAGTTTCTTAATGTTTTATTTAAAGAAAACACTTACGTTTTAATTTAGAAATGACGTAGAGTTTTTAAATCTAAAAACCACTAAAAATATGTTTCATATATATAAAATAGAAATAATTTTTTGAAGGTTTTATTTATCAAAAACAATTTTTATATAATTAAAACATTGAACATAACAAACATATTTTATTTATGAAAAAAATTACCTTTCATATTGTTTTCAATAAAAAAGTGTTTTGTAAATTATTAAAAATAGTTAAACATTTTTAATTGTTTTCATTATAAAAAAATAGTTAACAATTTTTCAATAAATAGTGCAAGATTTTTACACAATGAACATTTTTTAGCAAGAAATACTTTTAAAATATATTGTTTATTTATATAAATAGTTCTATTTTATGAAAAAAGTTTGCCTATAGGTTTTTTTAGTAAAAAACGTGCTTATTTTAAAATAAAATAAAAGTTTGGAATGCGTATCGATTTTTTATGATAACAACATATTTTTATAATACAAAGTTTTTCTTTTCTATGATATCTAATGTTTTTAATATTTAACAGATTTTGAAAACAGTAAATTTTTTAGGTTTAAAAACGAATTCAAATGTTTAATATATTTGAAACTACTACATAGTAAACATTAGGTTGGCATGTTTAATAAGGCTAAAAATGTAATTTCTCAAGTTTAAAATGGGGGTAAAGAGGTAAGTTTAGCAAAATCCACTATGTTTAACCTTTTTCTTTAATGAAAGGGCTTATTAAAAACAAGTAATAAAACATCACTTATACATAGGATATCTGGGCTCTAGTTTCTGTAACAAATATAAATAAAAATAAAAACTACCCCAGCTTGAGATTTCATTCAAAAAAACGAAATAAACCTTAAAGGACCAATAGGCACAAAAAAATACATTTGGACATCAATAGAAATGTTTAACAATGATTAAGGGTCATTTAGGTAATTTATCCTTTAAATAAATTTAAAGAATAAGGGGTTGCTTGTTTTTTACTCTGAAGTCTGAATCCAAACAATTCAGATTTCAGATGTGATCAAAAGTTTTTGTTTTTTAAAAAATTA
Source organism: Sambucus nigra (assembly GCA_949130495.1). NCBI lineage: Eukaryota > Viridiplantae > Streptophyta > Magnoliopsida > Dipsacales > Adoxaceae > Sambucus > Sambucus nigra. The sequence continues at coordinate 240,552,658 of OX422218.1, read as the reverse complement.
GGAGGTTAATAGTTAATTCTTCCACTTAATGTTTTAGAGGTTTAAGAGCCTCTAGATCTGAAAACTAAAAAAAAAGGGGAGGGAGGGATTTCAATAGCACCTTATTTTTTCAAATACACAACCATATGGGTATCTAAATCAAGAACACCCAAAAAACACCAGAGATTAGTTACATACAAAAGAAAACACTTCTCTCAACTTTTACTTGTTAGGACACTAAAAAAATTCTGTGTGTGCGTGTGTGTATCCAATGATATATTCAGATTCCTCACAGATATCATTCTATAGCACATTGAAACTTAAGCTCTCCAGGTGCCTCTATACACATTTCCCCTTTTCACCCATTTATAAAATAATTTATATACTTTATCTGTATTTAAATTACACGTGTGCACATAATTTTAAAATAATCGAAAATGTACTGGCTTAAATAAATATTAATTAGAGAATAAAAAGGATTAATATTTATGTATATTTATATTTACTTGTATGATAAATTAATGATAACGTATTAAATTATGTTACGTCGTAAGTGAGTTAAAGCAGAGGGTTTATCGATATTTCCTTCGGGACACGCGGGTAGAGTCCAGCCAGGAATGAGATGAAAATTTTATGTTAGAAGAATTAGATGATAGCTTTGAGGGCACCGATATTTCAAAATAGGTCGAAATAGTCCAAAATAGGTACCCGGGGGTTACAATTCGATTCCCGGGGCTTTTTAGACTAAGTGGGAGTCGTAAAATGGCATACGGGTCATTTTGTCTAGGGGATGACCCTATATCGGGATTAGAGAGTTTTAATTCAACATTTAATTAGGGTGGATAAAGTAGGGATGATATCTACCCACTCAAAGAGGGTAGGGTTTGTGAAAAGGTGGTAAAAGAGAAAAGAAAGTGAGAAAAGAGAAGGAAAAGAGGATCCAAGGAGGAAAGCTATCATCTTTGGGTTGAAGATCATCACCAAAAGAGTAATTTCATAAGACAAAACTCATAATCCATCATCTCTGAGGAAAGTATTTACTTGCTTTAATATTCTTGTACAGTTTCACTTATTCATGCAATTTTGGTGTAGAATAACATGAATTTCAGGGTGGGAAAACTAAGGAAAATTCGAGGCTTCATTTATATAAATGATGGGAGATCAATGTAATGACGTTTATATGATGAATCTTAATATAAACCTATAATAAAATATAAGCTCTTGGATGAATTAATAAGAGTGAATAAAATCTTAAAACTAGGGCTTTGTATTGAATGAATTCTTGATTTAATTCGTTGTTCGGTGATTTAGATGTCGTTTAAGGATTGTTTTTACATAGAAAATTGTTGGATTATTTTTGGGGATGATATAGGGTTCATGTGTGGAGGTTTGGTGTAGGTTAGGACCACTAGGGATGAGAGTTGAAGGTGACATCCCATCATTAGTTCGTCTTGGCAGCCCAGGAGAACCGAACCAGTTCATTAGGAGGGGCGAACCAATTCACTGATCGAAACGGTTTGGTCCAGCCAGCGAATCGGTTCATTTTTTTCTAGCTTGCCACCTTTGCCTTATGGTTATTTTTCGGACCGTTTGAGGATTGGGATTGGAATCTTAGGTCCGGTGATGAATGTAGGTTTCTAGGAATTCAGTGTGGGGGTTAGGAAGTATCGTCGGCTAATCGGGGATGGATTCCTTGTGAGAAAAATATGTGAATAAGTATAAGTATGGGGACACTTAGCTACGATCGGGAAGTTGGTTTAGACTTTAGGATTCGGTAGGCTAGTGCTACAAGATATATTATGCATGTTATCCATCTTTATATATATATATACACACACACACTAGAGGGAATGCCAGTGCCTGAAGGCGCGGCGGAACTTTCCAATGTACGTAAATGGCTAAAATTTCCAAAGAGCATAATTGTAAAACGGAAAAAAATTCGTTCCCCAACAAAACAAAGTGTAATTTTAAAAAAATGGCCATAATATCCTTTGTTTAAAGGACTGTCGAAATGTGTAAACAATTTAAGTCAAGTTTTATTACAACACAAATGTCAAAACAATTTATTAAATTTAGGCATAATTTCCTTTATTTAGAGCACTATATACCATGTTAAGAAAAAAATCCACAACAATAGTAAAAGTACATCTTGGACCTTGAATAAACATCATAATGATCACAATTATACCACTATGAAACATCATATTAATACAAAAATTTTGTTTACGGCACAAAAGTGTAAATATTTTTAAAAAATTTGGGCAGAGTTTCCTCTATTTATAGGACTATCCACCCTTTTAAAAAAATAATCCAACAAACACAACGTTCATTTGATATTATGAAAAATTAATATCAAATGAACATATAGTTAAATGTACACTAAATTTGTGATCAACAATTTCCTCCATGGGTCCGAAGGAGTTTTCTCTGGAAGACAACGTCAACTATTGTAAATCCTACCACGGATGCGACGCTTCACAAAAATAAGCAAATAATCAAATAACTGATAATATAATTTTATGTTTTAAAGACATTTATATGCTTAAAAAAATCATGAAGCATAATTTAAATTTTAACACAAAGGTCTACGAACGAGTTAGGATACCTGGAAATACGACAACTGAAATTCTGAAGCATCACACAAAAAATAATAAAAATGAAGAAATTGAAACACTTGTGAGATATGAGACATGATTCAGCCATTTTAGAATTATGCCATAGTTCTTTACCATGCATTAAACCAAAAGTCACAAACTAATTTTTGCCAATTTGTACTACAAAAATACCTACAAAATATGCATATAAAAGAAAGGCCTAGAAGACTATACAAAAGGGGGAGCATAAAATTTACAAAAGTAGTGTAGTTAGGCATCAAAAAATAAATACCCCATTGATAGGCAATCACATTGAATTTCGAGGATACATTCTCTAAATCACTCTAAGAAATGTCTTGTATTGAGCTCGGAGTATTTCCAATGAAGATTAGGGTTGTGCACAAAAATCTAGAAGAAACATTAATAGTTAGTATTGATTAAAGAAAACATATGAAATGGAGAAGCGATATATAGACGATGTACCTTATTGTGGGATCCCCATTTAAATAATCTCGGAGAATATATCCACTTATGATGCCTAACCATTGGCTCCCAATCCTACTAAAGGTTGTAAAATGGTTAGAAGTTGATATAGAATCATCACATGTATAAAGATATTGTGCATAAAACAGTAACAACATACATCTCTTTGGCGTTTATAAGAGTACTTTCGGGTACACAATATTTGTCATGAAAAAAAACCATCATCGAGAAGGAGGATGTTGATTCGATTAGCCCTTGTTCATCGAGATAACTCTACATACAACTGTCCATGACTAAAATCCGGTGTGCGCAAGTCAATTCCCACAAACTTTACATATTGACCTTGCAATTTATTAATTGTCATGGCATATGCGACTCGAATTGGAAATTGATGTCTTGTCATTTTGATAGACATTTTCGTAAATGAAGGAGTTAGATACCCTTGGAATAAAGACTAAATTGACACACTTATCCCCGGTTAGAATTTGGGCCTCAAAGACCGTCTTTAGGCGCAATATTTCTCAACAACATAATTAGAGACCCTACATTCAGGTTTAACTTATATAAGGGTAAACCAGAACGATTAAGAGAGTTCAAAAACTCCTTCGGGGTATTGATTATGTAAGTCTGTACCCGATTCATCGTCACATAATTTGTCTGCACCGAAATATATTTTTATATCACCTGAGAAAATATTTAAGGCTAAATTATTTATTGCACTCACATCATCATTCGTTGTAGAAAGACTGTCCATTCAGTAAAGAATCTTGGAGTAACATTACCATGCACGTTCAACAATGGATACACCATGGAAATTAAACCTTCAACATCATTATACTTGTGTATGGTCGAAGGTTATGTTACATTTTTAAGTGGGTTAGACCCAATCAAATGAAATGAGGGAAAATTCAAACTAACATAGCAGGTATAATCAAGAATATTGAACATATCTATAAAATAAAAGGTGATACATGATTCAAGAATAATGAAAATTGCATAGTTTCAGCCTCCAAATAATTGAGTCACATGTTAAGATGTAAGGTCAAAACATGGATATGTTTCCAAAGCACGGATTGCCTCAGTGACACAGCTACAATTTCCTCATGAACTCCTCTCGGGATAACAAGTAAGATTTGTCTTAAATCACCACCTAAAACAATAGTTATTCCCCAAAAAGGCTTTTTAACATTACAAATATCTTAAAGAGTTTGATCAACAACCTCAATATAATGCCTAAGTTCCTTTGGGACTTCATACCATATGATAAGTTTGGGCAATTTAAATAACTCAACATGGATTGACTACTTTGTAAATCCATAATTGGAGTTTTCAAGAATGTCTAATGGAATGCATAAGGTTATATGTATAGTTCGACCACCAAAAATAATAAAGAATTAATCACTAATGATGCGACAGTAATATCTGTACAACCAAAACTACGATAAAAGGTTGCAATTGTATTGTACAAAATTGTTTTTCCAGTGCCAGCACCCCCATTCAAGAAATAAGTAGTTCCTTTATTTTCAAAAATGGATGAAGTTATCACCGTGTAAGCCAAATGATGATCCTTATTAAGGCAGGTAACATCAAGCGGCGCATCATCTTGCTCTGCTAACGATTCTAATTGATGATGTTCCCACACTAACCTATTCCCACCCATAGTACTCCAATTTGAATTTGGTAGAGGCATTAGAGGAAAATAAGATAAAGTCTTAAGAGACTCTTGAAGCACCTCATTTAGAAGAAACAAACCATAATCTTGAACTTAGAAGTTCATTGGGTTTATGCATTAGATCGTCACATATATGAATGGAAAATTGATTCCAAAATAAATACGGATGCAAAGGGAAACATTATGTAAGTATAACACCAAAAAGACGTCTAAGTTGATATCCTGTTCGGATGATTGATGCCTCTTGAAATATTGAACCCATTCATTATCATCTTAAAGTAATCCCCTCTCTACACACACCAACTTAAAAGTCTCATGCACGACATTGTTGATGGTGCGTAAGCACTCAAAGGATGTAGGTACTTTGACAATAGACAAAAGTAATCGTAAATAAAATATTTCACTAAATTAGGGCTAGAATAGTGCATTATACCAATAGCAAACTCACGTGTTTTCCTTAGAGTTAAGACTTTTGTTGTATTACTCCAAACATAATTTTTCGAAAACTCTTGGTAGGTGTAAGCTCATGTAGAAACATTTGATGCGCAAAAAGCAAAAAGTCCAGTTAACGAACTCATTTGAACCTAGCCCTACTAGCAATCGTACTTGGATATTCTGCAGGATTGGACACAACATGATGCATCCCAGATAAATGTAAATCTAACCGCGTAACAGGTGGTTTTTCTTAATGCGTTTTATTACCAAAAAATTTCCAGGCTGCTTCTGGCGGTCCGATGTACCTTGCATCTAAATATTATTGGATTTCATCAGCACCTCGCAAGAATATAGTCATACAATCATGACCTTTATATATGTACTTGTTAATATATCTAATGCATTTTAAACTGGAAAAAACCTCAACGTTGATGTGAAAACAGAATAGCCGAGATAAATACGAATTATAAGGAACAACATCATTGTTTTGTCCCTTTTCCCACTGGAAGTAGTATATTCCCTACCATCATTATGACGATGATAGATTGAATATCTATTACTGTACATTGCAGTGGCATCCACAAATGATCGTGGATATTTCTTTATGCATGTACCATTTTCCATGCATGAGAATTAGGATTCAAGGAGATGTAGGTACCATGAACCATACAACCAATAATGGTTTGGAAAAGCATTACATTTAATCTTGTTTGTCTATCAAGGAAAATCTACACAAACGATGTAATCTACCTGGGCACATGTATTAATCTTGTTTGTCTATCAAGGAAAAGAAGAGCATGGATGTGGGCCAAACCCTGTTTTTTGGAATCTTTCTTACTAAAAACTTTTTTATGATTGATGTCCTTCATTAATTCTTTTCTCTTTAGTTCAAATACACGTGCGACTAAGTCGGGACGATCCACCGCATTTTGACCCGGTAATAATTTCTTTGTGATTTCAGGCCAATTAGAATTTGTAGTCATTATGAGAAAAATATATGTGTGTTGATGGAATCATGTTATGGCCATCGAATCTTGGTATATCTCAAATATATGTCGTGCACTACCAGTAAAGGAAGAGGGAAAATCATTCGTCTACCAACTTGCAATGGTTCACACCCTCAGATATACAATCCGTAAGATCTTTGTATAATTCAGCACAAAGGGTGTTCTGATTAAGTCTAAAATAAGTTAAGCGATTTTATTCTGAAGAACCCCAGGCGTCCACAATAAACTCCTAAAATTTTTTACCTCCTCTCAAAATTGTAGAGTACTCAGTACTGTATTGAAATAAAAAATAACCATAATAATGCAATTGAGTAAGTCGATTATCTTGCTCAACATTATTTCCTACATCCCACAGTTCATTTCAGTATCCCACCCCGGATAATCGTGAGGGTATAGAAGTACATAATGCAAAGGAAGGTATGCTGGGTGACATTGACTAATTTTTATCAATTGATTTCTCCCATGTAAGTGAACAATACAATCTCTCATTGTAGAGGAATTATGACCATCGCCTTCAAAATTACACCAATCTCGTTGGCCGACGAAAAATTATACCTTCTACGATCTGCTGCGGTATTGTAATGAAGGTATGCTGACAATTTTTGTCCCGCTCGAAATGATTCATCAAATATTACAAATGCTTGATAGTATTTGTATATAAATGGATTATTCGTCTCCATGGAACCTTGAATTATTTGAAATACATCACTAAATAAATGGGGATTTCTACGTTCCCAAATTAAAAATGCCACGTCCGGATCGTACATGTATAATTGTGAATATGTAGATTCATCTTCAAGTCTTGGTTCTAATAATAATCCCCCGATAGTATGACGTAGCTCACCATGAATAGTGAAAGATGTGGGACCCCTACCTGTGAGTACTCTATCATCCATCTAGACACCTAGACTCGTAAATACATTATTAGCATTATAATCTCTAAAATGATTCTGAAAAGACTTACATTAAACATCATTGCCATCAAATAAATGTTTAATTTTTGTTGGGGGTTCATTAAGATTTGGCAAACAAACGTGTCCCTATTTCCAACACTTTCCAAATAGGTACGCACTTTCGATGTGCAAGATAACCTTGCATCCATCAAATGTAAAGAGTGATAATATGGGCAAGGAACAATCATGGGTCTAATAAAATGTCTACTAAAGTCGGCATATGATACTCGAGAAGTACTCGTACTTGTAACATTGCCAATGCCTGATTGATTGGATCTAAGTATAAAATTAAACGAATATGTTAAGGAGTACAAAAAATGTCATTTGATAATTTTCCAAATAATAAAATATACTTAAAAGTTTACTTAGGGTGGTTATCTTTAGTTTGGTGGAGACGTTCTATAATATCTATATCAGTGGCAGGTAGATTTTGAACATTTTCAGATGGTTCATAGGGGATGCCATGATTAACAAATGTGTTAAAGTTCAATTTGGTTAAAATCTTGATAGAGGTTGTGGGGCAAAACTATTGGTGGCATATAAATTTGATCAACTAGGATTGGTAAACTATTAGTCAAAGGACTAAATCTTTGTGGAGGAAAGTCCGAATGATCAGGGGTTCTTAGTTGTATAAAATTCTCAGTTATTATTGAAGGGAGTTCAACCATTGCATCAACAGAGGATGACTATGAAACCCTTGCTTGCTTAGGAAAATGTTATGTGCTAGCAAGGGTTGGTGGTTTTATTGACTTGTGAACATTAGGAGTCTGAGTAGATGATTGATTGTCTGGTGTTTCTTGTAACTAAAGTGCTTTTTCTCGATCACGTTGTTGTCATTGGGAAGGTACATGTTTTGAGTTTAATCTATTACATGGTGTCATATATTCAACACTTGTGGTTGATTATGGTGTAGTGGGATAAGGATTGACATATGTAGGTTCGGGAGGGATAACATAACACGAAGATTGAAAGAAAAAAAGTCTTTCATGTTCTCGGTATTGTTGTTGAGCCAGAACACGACTTGAGATTAACTTATCAACTAGTGTTCAATGTTTAATGGACGGGGGAGATTATGATGGCAAGAAGACTTCATTTGTAGTTGGCAAAGGAATTAATCTTTCTCGTTCTCATTCTCATCGCATTCGTTGCGTACGTTTTGAGATTAAGGGTACATAGGGTGCCTAAAGAAGAAAAAAATTATCAGGCCATAATGGGACGATAATGAAGGGGTTTCAAATAATGGTCTTATATAGTAATATTTGGATTTGAAAGTGGTAATTGTTTGGTTTTTTAAATAACGTAAATATTTTAAATCTTTGGGTGTATAGCATGATGGTAAAATATAGATGTAAATTTTTCAGATGGCGTAGTTAACATTTACAGTCACCCTAGATGGTAAATGCAAAATGTGACCCTATAAGTGGAAGGAGCCTTATAAAAACAAATAAGGTAATGTTAGAAACATACCGCTCGAGAAGAGACATTCCCCTCCCTCATCCAAGATGCCTATAGAAATAATTTAATCATATAAAAAGATATGAAATAATTATATGGTACGATTTTTTAATTTAAAGAAGAAAACTATGGAAAGTTGATGAGAAATACTTACCCTAATAGGCGCCACATTTGCTTTCCCTTTCCCCTTGCCTTTGTCGTTTCCATTGTTATATTGAGTATGTGGGTATGTGAATGAAATAACAACATTAATGAAATGTGAATAAGAACTTGATTATAAAAATTGTGAAGGGAAAAACCATATAGAGACAACTAGTTACCACAATACAAATAGCATCAAATTGAACATCATCACGTATAATAATATCGCAGGTATTTTTTTTCGCGGCCTTTGAATCTATATAATATGAAGGAAAAGTTGATAGTCAGATTAAAATAAAGAGGGTAGATTAAAGAAAATGGATTAAGTAAAAATGATGAACACGACAAGAAAATATTGAGAACAAATAGAGTCATAACCATTAAAATGTTAAATATACCACTTGCGAAGATTCTTTATCCTTCCTTTTCCCTTTATCCTATAAAAATAAGTTACGCATATAAAATCAGATGAAATAATGTAGTAGCCCATGTTGGTAAAATATATAGATTAAAAAGGGCACAGGTATGAGAAGAAATCATAACAACATTAGGTGCCACATTTTCTTTTCCATTCCCCTGCAAATAGGAAAAAAGGAAAATAAACTAATAATGAAGGAAATTGTTAATAAGTATGAAGACACTATATAGTTTCATTATGTTACCATGGAACGAATAACATTGAGGCGGGATTCATCATGGATAACAACACCAATATTATTTATGTGCAACCTTTGAATTTGAGCAAAAAGGCAATGTTTAAAGTCAAAAGCCTAACATGTAGTTGCAAAACAGAAGAATAGAGGAGAGGGAGTAATTGTTATAACATTTTGTGTGTCTTCGTCAACCTTTAAGAAAAAAAAAGTAAAGAATAAAGTTAGTAGGTTGAAAATGACATAATTTAAGGCCCGGGACATAAGAACTATAAGTAACATACTGTGTCGAATACAGTTATGCCCTCCATGTGGAGAAAGAAGATAACTACCAACTACAAAGTGAAAAGATGGATAAGTTATTCATAGAAATTAAATCGTTTACTAATCCAAACATGTGCAATCTAAACATACATTATGTTCATTGAAGTAATATAATCCAGACATGTGAAATATGACAGAACGTGGGCAATAATAATAGTAGTCATAGTAGTAGTAGTAGTAGTAGTAGTAGTAGTAGTAGTAGTAGTAGTAGTAGTAGTAGTAGAAGTAGTAATAGTAGTAGTAGTAGTAGTAGTAGTAGTAGTAGTAGTAGTAGTAGTAGTAGTAGTAGTAGTAGTAGTAGTAGTAGTAGTAGCAGTAGAAGTAGCAGTAGTAGCAGTAGTAGTAGTAGTAGTAGTAGTAGTAGTAGTAGTAGTAGTAGTAGTAGTAGTAGTAGTAGTAGTAGTAGTAGTAGTAGTAGTAGTAGTAGTAGGTAGTAGTAGTAGTAGTAGTAGTAGTAGTAGTAGTAGTAGTAGTAGTAGTAGTAGTAGTAGTAGTAGTAGTAGTAGTAGTAGCAGCAGTAGCAGTAGCAACAGTAGCAGCAGTAGTAGTAGGAGGAGGAGGAGGAGGAGGAGGAGTAGTAGTAGCAGTTGAAGTTGCAGTAGCAGTAGGAGTTGCAGTAGTAGTAGTAGTAGTAGTTGTAGTAGTAGTAGTAGTAGTAGTAGTAGTAGTAGTAGTAGTAGTAGTAGTAGTAGTAGTAGTAGTAGTAGTAGTAGTAGTAGTAGTAGTAGTAGTAGTAGTAGTGTTGATGCAAAAAACTGGACCGAATCCTATTTTTATGATCACAGATAAATAGATGAAAGCAATCCAATCAAACACATAAGAGACAGATTTTTAAAGTGGTTCGGCTATGAATAAAGCCTACGTCCACTGTTATTTTATTCCCAGGGGTTTACAATAGCACCATAGGGTATAGAGAGAGAAAGGATGTGTATCTTGTGTATGGGGTTTCTAGGTTCTCTTGGATCTCCCCTTTTTAGCTAAGGGAATACATGTATATATAGTGATGGGAGATAAAGAGATTCATTGTATGTAGACATTTATACATTATGTCTACATTCAACGAATCTAATTGTTGAATTGCTTGGTATGCTATGTGTTGTCATCTACAGTATAAATGTACATTGATGATCATTAAATGCGTAGTTATCCTTTGATCTTCCCTGTTGGTATGTCTACCAACTCTCCTCGGGTGCCGACTAACTCTCCTCGGGTACCGACCAACTCCTCGGGTGTCGAATATTGCAATGTAGGATGACATGTGTCCTTTTCTGATTGGTCCTCGTAGATGGAGAATTTTTTCGTTAATAGAAGCCCCCAATGCTCTATGCTTGATGGTTTACTTGAAAGGATGGAGTATTTATTCTGCAGTGTTGCTCGGTGCTCGTGAAATTCTTGATCTACCTTCGTTATTTGTTTAACATAAAGTGCATTATCTCTTGGATGACATATGATGCAGGTTGATCGATGGTTGCTAATCTTTATTTTGAGGAACTCCGTGTGCTATGTATCACCCTTGGGAATTTGGATACATCCATGCTATAGTATGCAGCTTGTAGCTTGTCAAAATCTTCAAGTATGTTGATTGGTTTGCTAGCCGACCAACTGCCTCCTGTGCCGAGTAATTGAGTGCTAACTTCACGTGCTTGATTCTTCTGATTTATGATCCTCTGAATACTTTATCGAGTAACAAACTAGCTTTTGAACCCAACTCTTCAATCTGATTAGTACCAAGATAGTGGTGGACTTCGAAACATTTTCATACAACTTCTTCTTCAATATTGGTCGGGATAGTAGTAGTAAAGATCTCAGTGCCGTAGATGCTGATTTTGACTTCTACCTCTGCTCGGGGATGAGCAAGAGGTTCTCGGGGACGAGCAAGAAATGCTCGGGTAACTGTCGAAGAACGGAGAACTCAATCTGCTTTGGAGTATCAAGCCTTCCAACTAATGGCAAAGAACCAGTCCTTGGCTGAGATGTCCGAGAAGATCATGAGTCTTGAAGAGCAAATTCCTGCTCGGGGATGAGAAAGAGCTTCTCGGGGACGAACAAGAGATGATCGGACAGACCATCTGTGATGAACATCAGAATGCTGAAAGATCTTAACTTCATAAACTCCCCTTATGCTTTGGATGATCCTCCTGTTGGTGAGGAACCTGTTTTAAAAGCAAAGGGAAAGAAACCAATAGAGTAGGAATCTCAATGTAATAGTTAATATACATTTTCATTCTCAATGTATTTTGTTTTTTATTTTAATGAAAGACTTTCATTTTTGTTCGCAATCTTAATTTCTATTATCTTGTAAAATACTCTACATCTGTGCATATGTATAAGTTAAAAAGATAACAATATTGTGTTGTTCATCGACCAACTTAGTAATAAAAAAGTTACAAGTATTTGTAATGTTGCTCGATCACTTAATAATAAAGTAATGAGTATAAAAATGAATTTTTCCAACCAACCAAGGTTGTTACATTGTGCTCGTCAACCAATTATAGTTAGTGAGAGTTTATCCCCGACTAACCATACTTGGTAAATTTTTGTCTTTTTCATAAAATGCGTCCGACCAACCAAAGTCGATAAATTCTCCTCGTCGACCAACTATAGTTAGTGGGTTTTTATCCCCGACCAACCATACTTGGTTCAGTTTGGAATATTTTGTTCTTCGAGGAACTTTTATATTTTCTGTAATAATCTTACCTCTTGAACAACATAAGTTGGTATTTGAGAGCATATTTTGTTTTCAAACCAACCGAGATTGGCATTTTTAAGAATGTTGTTCTTGCCCTTTTACCAATCGGAGTTGGTCATGGGTTTGAACTATCATGTCCACTAACTCTTTTTACCAACCGGAGTTGATCACGCTGGGGTACGCCTCCTAACCAAAGGAGTATAGTTTGTTCTCGCCCTTTTACCAACCGGAGTTGGTCGTGGGTTTGAACTATCGGTGTTTGCTTTTATTGCTGAGCAGCGTAGTGTTGCACACTAGTATCCCCCGAAAAACTTTCAATAAAAGAAAGAAGAAGGCGAAACATCATTGTTTTATTCCAACTTACTGTGCTTTTGAATGACATTCTTTAATACGTAATCTCCTTCGTTTAAGTTGCATTTCTTCACCCTCTTGTTGTAGAACAGAGTTGTTCGTTGTTAGTAAGCAGCATTCTTAATCTTCTCTAACCTCCTCGAGCATATCCAAATCCAGTCTTCTCATTAAGTCGCTGACTGGGGAATTAAAATTCAGCACTTTGTGTGTTGGAAGACCCAACTCGGCAGGTATTACAGCCTTACTTCCAAACGCCAGCATATATGGTGATTCTCCAGTTGCTACTCGGGGAGTTGTTCGGTAAGCCCACAGTACTGACTGTAGCTCATTAATCCAATTAGATTTAGCCTCACTTAGCCTCTTCTTTAAACCCTTTAATAATGTTATGTTCATCACTTCAGTCTGTCCATTGCTTTGAGGATGGCCTGGTGCTGAATGAACCTTCAAAATGTTCGACTGATGACAATAGGCAACAAATTCCTCATTATCGAATTGTGTTCCGTGGTCTGTGATGAAGGCATGAGGGAGACCATATCGACAGATGATGTTCTTCCAAACGAACTGGTATACCTTCTCGTACATCATATCGATAAGGGGTTCAGCTTCTACCCACTTAGTAAAATAATCTACTGCGACGACGAGGTACTTGAATCTTCCTCGGGTAGTCGGCAATGGTCCAACCAAATCAATTCCCCACATGGCAAATGGCCAAGGGGAAGTTATGGGTGTCAACAATGCTTGTGGAGTTCATCGGATGGAGGAAAAACGTTGGCACTTGTCACATTTCTTAGCATAGGCTATACAATCAGCCCTCATCGTCGGCCAGTAGTATCCTTGAGTCATCACCCTTTGCAAAAGTGTTCGACCTGCTACATGAGCTCCACAGGACCCTTCATGGATTTCTTCAATTAATTCTTTCACCTCGGAAGGATGTACACATCTTTGCAAACCTGCCATAATTCCTCGTCTATACAAAATACCATTAGTTAGTACATACCGAGCAGCTTTATACTTCAATTTCTTGGCAGCGAGCTTATCTTCCGGTAATTCTCCTTCTTCAACATATGCCCTGATGGGATCCATCCAAGATCGTCCTAAATCAAGGGTGATAACATTCATCGTCAGGTTTTCATCTATGCTCCGACTTTCTAATACTTCAATTGGTATTATTCTTCGCAGCTTGGTATGAGTAGCTGATGCTAGTCGGGCCAGTGCGTCTGCTCGTGCATTCTCTATTCTTGGTATTCTGATTAACTGAATCGCATCAAATTCTGCCAATAACTCCATTACCTTGGCATGATACTTGACCATTAATTCTCCTTTAACTGCATATGTTCCCATCATCTGATTCACAATCAATTGAGAATCACTGAATATCATCACTTGTTGCGCTTCCATAATCTTTGCTAAATTAAGACCTGCTATCATGGCCTCATACTCAGCCTCATTATAGGAGGCTTTGAATTGGAATCGTAAGGCATATTCCATGTCAATCTCGTCTGGGGTGTTCAACACAATTCCTGCCCCACAACCTGCTGTGCAAGATGAGCCATCTACATATAATCTCCATATGGGTAACCCGTCTTCAAATTCCTTATCTGATAGAGTTCCTTGGTGAAATATTTGTTGCTTCCTTTCATCCTCCCCTGGTACTTTTCGCTCCTCGTCGACCATCTCTTCTCGCTTTTTTACCAACCGGAGGTGGTCTGAGTTCGAAGTTGATGATCCTTCTACATCCACAAGTTCTTTTACCAACCGGGGTTGGTCTGAGCTTATGTTTGTAGATCTTTTAACATCCATTCGTCCTTTTACCAACCGGAGTTGGTCTAGGCTCATGTTTGTTGATCCTGTAACATCCACAGGTCGATCAGCGAGTAACTTTTACTCCTCGGGGGTATCAGGATAAGTAAATTCTGCTATAAAATCTGCTACGGCCTACCCTTTTAGTGATGATCTGGGTTCATACACAATATCATATTCACCGAGCTCTATTACCCAATACATCAGTCTCCTTGATTTTTCTGGTTTATGATGGCTTGTCGTAACGGCATGTCGGTATACACGACGATGGTATGGGCCTGGAAATATGGCCTCATTCTTCTACTTGCTTCAGTTAATGCCAATGCCAATTTTTCCAACTTCGGGTACCTGATCCCTATACCTCGAAAAGCCTTACTTGTGTAATAAATTGGCTTCTAGACTCCATTCTCCAATCTGATCAGTGCCGAGCTGACTGCATTCTCTGATACTGCCAGATATAAGTACAACTTTTCGCCCATAACTGGTCTGGACAGCAATGGAGGTGTTCCCATATATTTCTTCAAGTCTTGAAAGGCTTTTTCACATTCATCATTCCACTCGAAAGTCTTTCGGAGTGTTTTGAAGAATGGAAGGCACCTATCAGTTGCTCGAGATACAAATCTATTAAGCGTTGCAACTCGTCCTGTAAGACTCTGCACCTCTTTCTTCGTCGTTGGAGATCGCAACCCTAAAAGAGCTTTGATCTTTTCTGAATTCGCCTCAATGCATCGCTGGTTGACGATGTATCCGAGGAACATCCCTTCTCGTACTCCAAATGTACACTTCGTCGGGTTGAGCTTCATTTGGTATTTATCCAGTTGATCAAAGGTCTGAGCTAAGTCAACTAGATGATCAGCAGCTTTATTTCTCTTTGTCAGCATATCATCGACATAGACTTCCATGTTGCACCTGATTTGTTCGGTGAAAACCTTGTTCATCAGCCGCTGGTATGTCTCTCCTGCATTTTTCAAAACAAAAGGCATAACATTATAGCAATAAGTTCCCCTAGGGGTAATAAAAGAAGTACTTTCCCTGTCTTCAGGTTTCATTTTGATCTGGTTGTAGCCAGAGTAAGCATCCATGAAGCTGAGCAGCTCGTGTCCTGAGGTAGCATCCACTAGTTGATCAATTCTGGGTAATGGAAAATGATCCTTTGGCATGCCTTGTTAAGATCGGTGAAATCAACACACATTCTCCATTTATTGTTTTTCTTTTTTACCATCACCACGTTTGCCAACCATTCTGGATACTTCACGTCTTTAATGAATTGGGCTTTCTGGAGCTTCTCGACCTCCTCTTGTATAGCCTGATTCTTCTCGGGGCTAAATACCCTTCTTCTCTGCTTTACAGGCTTGATCTCCTTATTCACATTGAGCTCATGACATAAGAAGTTTGGATCTATTCCTGGCATGTCTTCATGACTCCACGCAAAAGTTTTCTTCCTGTTTCTCAAGAAAGTTATCAACTCCTGTTTTATTGAAGCATCCAACGTTGAACCTATCTGGGTTACTCGTTCAGGGTGCTCGTCGTCCAGAATAATATTTTCTGTATATTCCACTACCTGTCCTTTTACAAGTTGGGATTCATCTCGAGGATCCAGTGTTTCAATTTCTATACCTTCATCCACCTGGTAGGTAGTAGTCTTTTTTCTTGAATCTTCAAGCTCCTCTTGCTCGGCAGATGAATAATAGCATTCCCGAGCTACTTTCTGATCACCTTTCACAACTCGTACTCCAAAATTTATTGGGAATTTTAAGCATTGATGTACTATAGATGGTACTGCTTCGAACTTCTTCAAACCAACTCTTCCCATGATGATGTTGTAGGCTGACTGCACATTCTTATCCATCACAAAGAAGCGTATTCTCTCTGTTCGACAAGCAGGCCAAGTTCCAATGAATATGTCAAACTTGATCGTCCCAAGTGGAAAAACTTTCTCGCCAGCAAAACCCGAAAGAGGTCTGTGATAAGGTTCCAATTGAGATAATTTTAAATTCAAGCTTTCAAAGCATGAATAGTACATGATGTCTGCTGAACTACCATTGTCTACCAGCACCCTTGAAATCACTACTTCTTTCATCCTCATTTTGATCACCAAAGGGTCGTCGTGAGGGTAAAGAACACGTGCCAGGTCATTTTTTGAAAATCCAATGACTAGCTTCTCTTTGTTTACCTTCCTCGGACGATCCTCCTCAGCCAAATTTATTCGCTGAATGTACGAACAAGCTTGTGCCTCTCCGAGGTAAGCTTTTCTTTCTACAGTAAGGTCTCCTCCTCCTGCATCTCCTCCTGTAATAACATTACAATCAAATGCCCCAAAACGTATGGAAAATACCTCTCGTTCTGGTTGCCTTGGTTTCTTGGGAAGATCGGGGTCATCCTCGGCATCATCTTCATGTTCTCTCTTCTTTTTCTCCTCTACTCGACGAGGAGATCTAGATCTCTCTCTAGTTCGATCATTATTTCTTCTTTCACCTCCCCGATCAACATATTTTGCTAGCTTTCCTCTTCGAATGAGTGTTTCAATCTCGTTCTGAAGAGCTATGCAATTTTTAGTCATATGGCCATGATCCTTGTGGAACTCGCAATATTTATCCCTATTCCTCGCATCAGGGTCTGACCTCAGTTTCTTCGGCCACTTTACCTCCTCGCTATTCTTGATTTCTTCCAAGACATGATTAATACCCATTTTCAAGGGAGTATAATTATCGAATTTCTTCAGGACTTCCCATGACGACTTATTATTTCTGGAACGCTTGTCACCGCCATTGCCCTTCTGATCTTTATTCTTAGACTTGTCGACTTCCACCTTGGTGTCTTTATCCATATTCTTTTTTGCAGTCATAGCCTCCTCGGCATTCATGATTTTGGCCGCTTTTGCCATCAACTCTGACATAGTTTTAGGTGGATCTTTCGCCAAAGTGTAATACAACTTATTAGGCAACAACCCACTCATCAAGGCAGTGATTGCTGTCTTTTCCTCATAATCTATGACTTCCAGTTTCTCGTTATTGAAACGAGTTATGTAATCTCTAGTGCTCTCACCAGATTTTTGTCTAACACTTAACAAGTGTGCTACTCTTTTTACTGGCTTTGGTCCAAAATAAAAATTGCCGATGAACAACTCGGCCAATTGAAAGAAAGTTGAAATCTTACCCCGAGGAAGATTATTGTAACATATCTGGGCAGATCCAGTAAGAGTTCCTGAGAATGCCCTACATCTCATCTCGTTGGGGACAACATAGATGTCGGCAGCAGCTTGATATTGCTCTATGTGAAGAACAGGACCTGTCTTTCCATCGTATTTAGGGGTCACCGCAGGGGCTTTAAATTTTGACGGTGTTGGAAAATTTACAATGGCCTGGACAAAAGGTGTCCTTTGAACAAAAGTTCGTTGTAGGGGATTCTTCGCCTTAGCCATTTCTCCCAATCTATCTTCCAACCGCTGAAGAGATCCTTTCCACGCTTCATTTCCTTCCTTGGGCCTATTGGTTCGAGCAATTGATCGTTCTGAAGTAGCCTCTTGAGATCTATCTTGACGAGCAGCTGGTCGTGACTGTGCTGATCCTTCTCTTAGATCTGATGGTTGTCAAAAACTCCTCGACATGGTCTTAGGTGGACTCCTATTCCTCCTAGGTCCTAATCGGCTGAAAGGAGAGGCCCTGCTTAACCTTTCCAATGCGCTGGCCCTCTCTTGGGAAAGGGTGACACGTTGTTCAGTATCTGTAACCCGTATTGACGAAGTTTGCCCAGGTTGATAAGAGAAATCATCATATTCCTCATTACGATATGTTTCAGTACGCCTGGATCGCGAAGAAAGTAAATAGGTTTGCCTCTGACCACTTCGATGCCCTGACTGTGCAGGTGCGCCGCCATGAAGAGTTTGTATGAGTTGCCGCATCGTCTCTTGCATGACGGTTTGTCCTTGAGCCAGATTTGTCATAATCCCGACCAGATCTGGAGGTGCAGAGGGATTTGGAGGATTTCCAGCATTTCCAGCGTTTCGATTGCTAGATTCTGGGTTATTCGCCATTGGTGATGAATGATTTTTGGTGAAAAACGATAATAACAAATCGTTCCCACAGACGGCACCAATCTGTTGATGCAAAAAATTGGACCGAATCCCATTTTTATGATCACAGATAAATACATGAAATCAATCCAATCAAACACATAAGAGACAAATATTTTTAAAGTGGTTCGGCTATGAATAAAGCCTACATCCACTGTTATTTTATTCCCAGGGGTTTACAATAGCACCATAGGGTATAGAGAGAGAAAGGATGTGTATCTTGTGTATGGGGTTTCTAGGTTCTCTTGGATCTCTTGGATCTCCCCTTTTTGGCTAAGGGAATACATGTATTTATAGTGATGGGAGATAAAGAGATTCATTGTATGTAGACATTTATGCATTATGTCTACATTCAACGAATCTAATTGTTGAATTGATTGGTATGCTATGTGTTGTCATCTACAGTATAAATGTACATTAATGATCATTAAATGCTTAGTTATCCTTTGATCTTCCCTGTTGGTATGTCGACCAACTCTCCTCGGGTGCCGACTAACTCTCCTCGGGTACCGACCAACTCTTCGGGTGTCGAATATTTCCACGTAGGATGACATGTGTCCTTTTCTGATTGGTCCTCGTAGATGGAGAATTTTTGCGTTAACAAGTAGTATCTTTGAAAACTAATCAAAACAATAAACCAAAAGCAAAATATCTTTGAAAACTGAGGTAAAATACATTCCTTATAGGAATTCATCTATGTTGTATTCTTGAACTATATGTGTACCTTTCACATGAGAAATAAAACCCTTGCAACGCCTTTCATGACTCTTTTGAAACATTGTTCAATAACTCTTACCCAATGCACTGCTTCAACATCCAATTGTGTATGTTTCGCCTTTATAAAACTAGTGAAAAAGAGCAATAATGAACAAAATAACCCAGTTTGAAACATACAATTTAATATACTTTTATGGTGAAACGATGTAATTTATATCCAAATCATAGACCGCCCGATCTATTTTTAAGATAGCTTTGGGTTCCTCAACTGAAAAAATCATATTACCTTTAAGTAATTATATCCAAACATACAATTTAATATAACTTTTAATTTTTTTCAGATGCTTTTATGTTGGCGACCCCAAAAAATTAAATTTAAGAGTACAATGGTCATTTCATACGCAAGGATTTTATTTCATATATAGGATCGTTGAAATGTCATATACAAATTTTTGTACGTTGTACCTTGCAGATGAGAAATAAAGGTCTTGCAAATGTGCAAGTTATATGAAATTTCATATACATATAAAAGAATGTATATGCAACTGTACAAATTATATACTATGGCATAAGATCCTTCCATGAACATGTACAACTTGTATTGCAACTATAAAGATTTTTTTGCAACTGTATAAATTGTACAGACTCTTCCATGAACCATAAAAGATTGTATTGCAACTGTAAAAGTTGATGTTCGAGGCTTTTGCAACCAAATATTAACTATATGGCTTGATGTTCAAGGCTTTTACGACTAAATTATGGTGGAGTTTCAAGAGTACTGTGTCCTTATAGGCCCAATACATGAAGACCAAGTATTGTGTCCTTCTCCACCATAATAAAATTCATGTCATCAATGGTTCTCACATTTGTAGAAGGATGGAAAAAATTAGAAATTATATTCTCCCTTCCTTTTTATAGAGCATTGGGTCAGGGGAGATAGACGATGATTGGGATCGATGGCTTTATGAGGGTTTACTGGATTCTTCGTTAGTTAGATTTCACTCATGTAGAGTGAGGGATTTATGGGACATTAGCAGGAAGTGGGACTCCCAAAAGCTTAGTCATAGATATCCTCAACCCATGGTTCAAATGATAATCGACACTGATTTGATTGGTAGTGGTTCTGATAAGTTTATTTGGACTAAATCTACTTTATCCTTACTAAGACGGCATAAACCTTATTCATCTCGATAATGCTATTAAGAAGTTTGGGATTAGATGGCCTTATAAATGTCATTGTTGTAAAAACTCAGAAAAAGAATATGTTGACCATGTTTCAAAGTTACTTTGATGTCGTGGTGGTGCAAGGTCAGCAACCACACAGGGCATGGTCTGTCAAACTATACTAGCTTTTATAAGTTGAGACCTTTGGTGTGACAGATATAAAAGTAAGTTAAAAGGATTTAAGATGTACATTCCAAAAATCATTACTAACATTGATTACTTTTTCAAATTGCATTTAAAAAAATGTAATTCCTATATTAAAAAATGCAATGCCTTAATTGAAAAAAGATTACGGAGCCAGTGAAATAAACCCAAAATACATGAAAAATACCATAAATATAATTAAAAAATAAATTGACCGAATGAGAAAATTGTGTAAATAAAAATGAATACCAATATGAGAGAAAATCGTGTAAATTCATTACAACTTCAAACAATCTATCCCTTGCATTTTATCACAATCAAGTCTAAAAACAAATATGGGTTCAAGTATATTATACTAATGAGAAAATGAAAATCTTAACAATACAAAATGAACAAAAATGGAAAATCATACCCTAGAAGACGGAGATAAAGAACCGTGAAGATTATGAGATCGCAAAAGCTCCTTCCTTCTTCGTAGTACTCTGAGAGAAAGAGAGATGGATTACCTTGGATAATGAGAAAAATACCAATATGAGCTATTGATAAATACCAAAAATACACCATATGAGTTATTGAAAAATACAAAAAATACCAATATGAGATTTTTATTTACTACGCAAAAATACCAAACCTCTTATACCCTTTTTTATATTAGGGGATTTGAGCATTTTTATGCTTTTTATTTACTATGCATATCAGTAAGGTATGTTTAAAATGCATACCAATATCAGAGAAAGACAGAAGGAATACCAATACGAGAGAAAGAGTGAATGAGAAGGCTATTTTAGGAATTTTTTCAAACACATTTTGAACAAATACATGTGAACAAATAGCAGTATTTTGTAAAAATAGCAATATTTTCTACGATTCTAAAACACAAATAGCAACTCATAATAATATGTGAGAAAACTCATGGTGTTCATTTCCAGTTGAAACTCCACTACCATAATAATATGTGAGAAAACTTATGTGGAACCACTGCCATTAAGAAAACTCATGTCCTTTTTCCAGTTGAAACTCCACCATAATTTAGATTCAGTATAATCAATATAGGAAGTGAGAAATAAAAGTCTTGCAACTACATTAAAAATGTATCAGGCATACATTTAACCAATACACAAACTAGAAGATCTTTATATAATGCTAACCAATACACAACAATAATAATAATGAGGTCATTTCAACCAATAAAGTATACTAAGAACTACAATTGAGAGGAAAAAAGCATTTGACATATCCCATTAAAGAGAATGATTTCAATATCAGTTAAGAGAAGAATTTAGCAATAAATAGATTGTCATTGGGGCATTTAGAAAAACATATAGGATACCATTTTCTCCTGCCCACACATACCATATCACCTCAGTATTTAAAGGAACAAACAGTACATGTAATATTTATAGAAAAATGTCATATATAAAACTAAGATATACAGAAATGTCATCACAAATCGGACATCTTATACAGAAATGTATCATTAAGGTTCTTAAACACAAAAACCCCAAACCAAACAAACAAAACTAACCAAACAAACCCTGAAAAAATGGATAGAGTAGAGAGAAGATTTACTTCCACAATTTTGAGAGAGGGAGAGAGGAAATAAAGAGAGAGGGAGTTAAATGGATATGAAAATGAGAAATAAAAGGAGCAGAGATAGAGAGATATTAGTGAGAGGTTGAGTGGCTATGGTGTGAGGTTGATTAATCGTGAGGTGATTGAGGGGAGATTAGGGTTTTTTTCCAAAAACACCCACAAATTTTAATTAAAGTGAAAGTTATAATGGGAAAAGAGGGGGAAACCTTCACAATTTTACTCCAACAAAATGTGAGCCAATGGATTCAATTTTGCACCATTCAATCCTAGTACCCTATTAACGTATCCTCTTATGGAATAGTAAAAAAATTATGATCCTAATTTTGTGTATATAAATACGTATCGAGTGTGACCGCTATATATATGTCATGTGTGATTGACTTTATGGAACATACCTACTCTAATATGCTATCATTGGAGGTTGCGCATAGTGGGAAGTCTTTCCACAGGACATAGTACTATTGCATGGTCAATATCCATATGTGAGTATAAGTGTTGGTTTTGAGTCATGTTAGTTGTGATATGGTATGGTTACGACACACAAATATATGTTTATGACCGCCACCGTTTTGTGTTTGCGATTTGGGATCAGTAGTGAGATTCCGACCTGGTGGCCCAGGAGTAGTGCGTGATGTACATGGTTCCTGATAACATACTAGGGATGCATCCGGGAGTTCCAAATCGGGGATGATATGTGTATACATATAAAAATTGATATATATATGTGTGTGTATATATATATATATATATATATGTGTGTGTGTGTGTGTGTGTGTGTGTGCGAATATCAAATTTTAGCTAGTGTATGGTTACGTTGCATATGTAGTGAGGTAAAGATATGTGAGAAACCCTAAGTTGTAGCTTATGTGTTAGTTGATCAATATATAACATAATGTGTCCAATACGGATGAACTAGATTTTTAGTTGATCGAAGTAGGTTGTGGATAGTTAGATTAGTTAGGCGGGATTGTATAATTGGGTGGATAAAATATATGCATTAGGTGCCCACTATAGATGAGGTGCGAGGATTATCTCATGTGAGTGTGACATAAAGGAAACATGGATATTTCTTACTACTTATTTATTATTACATTTAAATACTTGCAATTATTTTCCAAATGTTTTGGACGCTGACCCATATCAAAAATATTTTCAAAACCTTTTGGGTACTCAGCCGAAGGTTCACCAGGGATAGCCATTCTATTTCGGTCAGATGATGCTACAACAGTTGTGGATGCTTTTGGGACTTTAT
This sequence comes from Sambucus nigra, assembly GCA_949130495.1. Lineage (NCBI taxonomy): Eukaryota > Viridiplantae > Streptophyta > Magnoliopsida > Dipsacales > Adoxaceae > Sambucus > Sambucus nigra. The sequence continues at coordinate 240,529,123 of OX422218.1, read as the reverse complement.
TAGATGGTACATTAATTTCTATATATTTCTTTGGGCATCTGGCCTGCAGTTGGATAGTTTTACAATTAATCATTATTGACATTATTTCAGTTGAGCATTTGGAGTATTTTATTCTGGATACTGAGAGTTATTTGGTTTATTTAATTTATAACATTAGTACTCTTTACGTTTTCTCACTGTGGATTCTTATAATATATTGTTGAATGATTTAATTATGCATTTTAACAAGATTTAAAAACTGACGCCGAACATAAATGGTTATTAGTTAATTAATTTATTTTTGACAGTGACGCTTAGAATGAAATTAGATATAATTCTCATTTAATTTAATAAAGGCCTAATCAACTAGTATTAAACTAGGTGGGGTGTCACATATGATATCAGAGCATCAGGTTCTGGTGTACTTATGATCTGTGAAACTTCATTATGTTTCCAGTGTAGCGTTCTTTAATATAGAGCCCTATGACTAAGATTGTTCCATTGTTATTTGCACATTTACGTTCTTCTCATATATTTTTGTATTTCATCAGTGCGTCTTATACGAATTCGGTTTGGCTTAGATGACAAATAGGAGAGGAAACCCAGTTCGTGCCACTAGGAGAGCCGAAGGAGGGGAGGCTCAGTCGGAGTCGCAATCCACTCCGGGGATGTTGACAACTGTAGAGGTTGACATCATTTTTTCTCAGGCGGTTAATGCCACGATGACTACCATGACATAGAAGTTTCCCTAGGCATGCCACAACAGCTAGTGGAACTAGTCATTCAGTACCACCTAATGCCATATGGGTGGGAGAAAGTCAAAGAGTTCTTCCAGATTAGACATCCATCGGAGTTCTAGGGGAGCGTAGATATGGTCGCCTCCATCCAATAGAAGAAAGACATCCAATGATATCTACATATGGTTGAGTGAAGTGACACTCAAAAGAACATATTTTGTAACTTTAAGCTTATGGGAGCAACATTATGGTGGTGTGAGACAGTCACCACTTCTGATGAGAGAATACCATGATCATCCTGGAGCTTTGGACGCGATTTGGCTGCAATTTCTTCCCATTATCCATTCAGACAGAGACGAGGAATAAGTTTTTGGATTTTACACAGGAGGGTCAGATAGTGGCCGAGTACGAGGAGGAATTCACCTGATTGAAAAATTATATGCTAGACGAGGTGGATACCGATGAGAAGAAGATACTTAGGTTTATAGATGAGCTTACCTGGAGGATTCGGTATCATCTATTAGGTAATTCGGCATTGAAGACTTATGTTGATGTCATCAATGTCCCAATTTTACATTGCCAGGATCACCGCTTCTATTTAAAGGGAGCGAAGAGAGTTTAGCAGTCCAGCTAGCAGAGAAAGACTAAATGTAACAGTGCCAATAGGGAACCATGACAGCAGTAGGGTAAGAATTATGAGTGACATTCCTAACTGGGGGATATGATTAAGAGGTTTAGATCAAGAAGGTTCTAACCCGGAGACAGTGGGTTTAGGTAGGTCCATAGGGCTAGCAGCATATTCCTTAGGGGCGACAAGGCCAAGGGAATATTGGAGGTAGCCATCAAGGCATAGGCCATCAGGGCCAAACTCTAGGGTAGCCTCGATATTGCCAAAAGGTCCAGAGAGCGGGGGACTTTACGAGTATATGCTTTATATATGGAGAGCATGGCTAATGCGGTGATCTTGCTAAAATCGACCTAGAGTACCGTAACACGGTGCCCAATAGGGGTTATAGGTGCCATTACTTCTAGTACCACCAACAGTTCCAATGGTTCCACTATAACTGGGGCAGTCATAGTATGGGTGTGTGTACAACATCCAAAATGATATAGTTTTGTAGGCGTTGTCAGCTATAAAGGGTATTTTTCCTATCTATGAGCATATGGGTCGGGTTTTATTTGACACGGGGGTGTCACATTCATTTATTACTACTATATTTGTATGATCAGTCAGTTTATTAGATACAGTAGACAGTACTATTATGTGTGTTAATCCATCATTGGGTAGAAGGGATCTTATTCATTCCATTTGTAGAGGAGTGGGTATAGACATAGGGAGACTATGTTTGGCCACAAATTTTCTTATGTTGGTAATGTTAGGGTATGATGTCATTCTGGGTATGGACTGGTTGGCAGGTTATAGAGCGATGGAGAACTATTTTGTTAGGACTATCATGTTCGCCATACCAGGGCAGGATATCTTTTTTATGGTGATGTCTCATCGTAAAGGATAGTCGAGCACACGTATATATTATATTGAGGAGGATACATCCAAGGGAGTTGTCATCTCTATAGATTTAATCCTTGTAGTGAGGGAGTTTTTTAATGTTTTTCAGGAGATACTGGGATTACCACCGAGATGAGAGATTGAGTTTGTTATTGACTTATTCCAGGGACTAGGCCGATAACACATACGCCTTTTCATACCGCTCCGATGGAGATGTGAGATTTGAAGTATCAAATTCAGTAGCTCTTGGGGCAAGGTTTTATTTGTAGGCGTACATTGTCGTGAGGTGTTCCCGTATTATTTGTAAAGAACGAGGATGGTTCGCTAAGAATGGGTATTAACTATAGGGAATTAACTAAGGTTAGGATCTAAAATAAATACTCATTGCCACGTATCAATGACATGTTTGACCCACCAAGAGGATCAGCATACTTCTCAACTATTAACTTGAGGTTAGGGTACCATTAGTTATGTATTAGGGAGAAGGACGTTCCTGATGAGTTTAGGGTTATGCCATTTAGGCCAACCAATGTACTAACAGTATTTATAGATATTATGAATAGGGGTTCATAGATTTCTTGGATAAGTTTGTCATTGGCTTTATATACAACATTTTTGTCCATTCTCGGATAGAGGGCAAGCACGCATAGCACTTGCGTATGGTTCTCCATACTTTACGAGACCATTGAGTGTACGCCAAGTTTGAGAAATGCATATATTGGTTTCTATAGGTGTAGTCCTTGGGCCACATTGTATCAGACCGGCGTATTTCGATGGACCCGAGTAAGGTAGCAAAGGTGAGGGATTGGGGTCAGCTTACGACACCGACGGAGGTTCGTATCTTCCTGGGTTTAACAGGTTACTATCGTTGTTTCATGAAGGGATTCTCCAAGATTATGGGTCTGTGGAGCACCATTTATTTTGGATGATCAGTGTCAATTAGATTTTTATGAGTTAAAGGATAAATTAACTTCGTCACCAGTAGGGAGGAGTGGAGTACTTTGTTCTTACAAAATTAGGATTGGACTATAGCATATGGTTTTTTAAAGCCTAATCCCTGTGAGAGGAGCTACCCCACACTTGATTTGGATCATGAAGTAGTGGTTTTTTCCTTGAGGATATGTAGGCACTATCTATCGGGAGAGATGTTCTGCCTATTTATGGACCATAAGTCACTACAGTAGTTTTTCACATAAAAATATCTTAATGTAAGACAGCATATGTGTCTCAAATTCATGAAAGACTACCAGTTCGACATCCAATATTACTCGGGGAAGGCTAAAGTGGTGGATGATGTGTTGAGCCGAAGGTCTGTGGGGGAGTTCGCAGATGTTTTGAAGTCGAAGTGGGTTGAGCTTTGACAGGATAATGTAGTGGTCAGAGATTTTATAGCATTTTAAACTATCACACTTAAGATCATCATGAGGGTTGTGGAAACGCAGACAGGGGATCCATTTTGTTAGGACAATATGCACTAATTGTTAGCAAAACGAGTAGTGTCTTACTCGGTCAGTTTAGAAGGAGGATTATGCTTCAACGATAGACTGATAGTCCCAGAGGATGGGGACCTATGACATGGAGTAATGATAAAGTCTCATGGGTAGTAATTTTGAGACATCCCGAAAGGGATAAGATGTACTAAGACATGAGAAGACTGTATTGGTGGGTTGGGATGAAGGGGACATTGCCAAGTTTGTCTTAAAGTGCACCACTTGTCAATTAGTGAAGGTAGACCTTCAGAAACCAATTGGGATTTTTCATCTATTAGAGATTCCAGTATGGAAATATGAGATAATTTTGATGGATTTCATCATGGGGCTAACGACATCGCACAGTGGTCATGGTTCTATTTGGGTCATTATGGATCGTCTAATCAAGGTGGCCCATTTCTTGCCAGTTCAGACAAATTATACAATGGGGCAGTACGCCCAGCTCTATATCGTAGGGATAGTGACGTTACATGGGGTGCCGATTAACATTATATCGATCGGGATAAGATATCTGACTCCAATTTTTGGCAGAGTTCCTAAGAGGCTATGGGGATTGAGTTGCGTTTGAGTATGGCTTATCTCCCGTAGACAGATGGTCTGACTGAGTGAGTGAATCTGATGCTGGAAGATAAGCTGAGGATGTTCATACTCAATTTCATGGGACGTTGGGAATAGTACCTTCTACTGATAGAGTTTACATATAATAACTCATACTTGTTCACGATAGGCATTGCACCATTTGAGGTATTACATTGCAGACCGTATCATTCGCCCTCTTGTGGGTTAGAGGTGGGGGATAATAAGCTTCTTGGATCTAAGATGATCCAGGACACTTCTCCAAAGATTGAGTTAATTTGGGGCCTTATACGGATAGCTCAAGACAAGTAGAAGAGTTATGCAGATGCAGATCGAAGACACTTGGAGTCTGATTTGGTGATGAAGTGTTATTATGGGTGTCTCCCATTAAGGGAATATGCTTTTTGGAAAGAATAAAAATTTAGAAACGAGATATGTTGGTCATTTCCCCTCATTGAGATGATGGGTGATGCGACCAAAAATGTGTATATAGTGTGTGTGATATATAGGCTCAAGTGCAAGCCTGTCGCGTTAGTAATAATCCGATAAGTCAGGATCGTCTCTACAGGGAAATAGGATAAAAATTTGTGACGACGTAGGAATAGAAGACTAACCCTAAATTGACTCGAGAAAAGAAAAAAAAATGATTAATGTTGAACTGAATGACTACGAACAAAACGCAAAGGAAATTTAAACTATTTCTAAACCAAGTGTGCCGAAATAAATGACTGCATTGAAGTGAATATGAATAAAGGAATGATAGGTTAGGATACAATCCCCCAAACCCTAGTACATTTATCGTATAGAATACCATCTTTTGAATTAGAAAGTTGATCGAACCCAGTCTTTAGTAATCCTAAGCATTACATATATGAGGGTACTAGCCTGCATCATACATAATCAAAGGTAAGAATAAAGCGGTGTTGAATACCTAACATGCGCAACACATCCTTAAACACCCCGGTTACCTAGGGAAAACAAGGCTAAAAGCTCTTCAACGGTTGTGCATACTACACAAAATGATCCAATAAATTTTCAATTCAAACCCCAATTTTCAATATAGATAAATTACATCATGTAGGGTTCATGCATCCCAACCCTTAAAAACTTAAACGGACATGCTGAAAGTAAAAACTACCTCAGAACTAAATTTGCAGAAATTCATAACTATGTGAGAAATGGAGAAGAAATTTAGAAGTAAGAATTGCAGCCTAAATTTAATAACTAATTAAGCTAAACTATGAAAGCAATTAAAATAAAAAACTAAAGAATACTTGTAACAAAGGAATCTGGAATTAAAGCTTAAATCTTTAACAATTGTTGGAAAACTTGAAAAGTAGGGTTCTTAATTGCAAAAGCTCTCTAAACCTATGAAAAAGAGAACCCTCGTGTCTGGGAATTAAAATGGAATAAATACTCTACAAAATTACAAGAGTTTGAACTAGATGCAACACTAATTTTGAAAAAGAAAAAATCAGAAATTCGACACCCGAACCGGTCTCTAACAACCCGAGGTCTTGGAGACAACGATTTATTTATTTTGGGAGAAATAAATAATATTTTATTGGAGAAATAATTAAATTGGCAATTGAGGTCAAAATTTGAAGTTATTAGAAAGAGTGTCGAATGTCGATTCTGAGGGTACCATAGTGTCCGGAAGGGTCGAAAAAGTCGAAATGACTATACTTCGGGTTCATTTAGGTTCCAAAATAAATTAGGACCGTTTGACTCGAATAAAAGTTACCGGGTCATTTCAAGTGTGTATTATCATTTAAAGGTGTGTACCTTGGGAGATTAGGCATAAAAAGCCTACGGGAGATATTTCTCCCAAGAAAGAGAGAGAAATAGAAAGAAAGAAAGAGAGAAGAAGAAAGAATTGAGATTTCCGGCCAATACGCGATCTCAAGGCGGATTCAGACCCTACGAACCCGAGGCAAGTGATTAAACTTGCTAAATAATTATTGTGTATCAATTATTGCATGATATGTGGATTCAATTTTGGGTTTTAGGTTTAGTTTGATAAAAACCTAACTTTTTGGGAAAACCTTAGATTTGTTGCGTAGAAAATGAATTTAGGGTTAGAAATCAATTAAAATGTGTTCTTGGATGAATAAAAATGATGTATATGTGATTAGGTGGAGGAAAAATGGTTGGATGATGATATAAATGATTTTTGGGAAATTTGGGTTAAGAAGAAAATTGCCCATTTCGTAGATTGCTGCACTTACCGAATCGATTCGCGCCTTCCGAATCGATTCGGTCTATTGCAGAATCCCCTGGTCTTTAGGGCCGAATCGATTCGCCCCTTGCGAATCGATTAGGTATGTAGAAGAATCTCAGGTCCATTGGACCGAATCGATTCGAAAATAAGGGAATTTTTGAGATATTTTTCTAGGAAGTATTTCATCCCGTTTGGTTTAAGGTTATCGATTGGGAACCTCTATAGGAGTTATTTGGAGTATGTTTTGGAGAATTTTAGAGAGTTACCCTTATAAGAAATTATTGGAGTCATATTGACTAAATTTGAGGAATATCGATTAGATATTATGGTATTTCCTAAGTGGGGAAGCCCACCTTGATTGGAGACTCTATTGGGAGACAATTATAAATTCATATAGAAGAATGATAATTAGTGATAATGGATTTTAGAATCCAATCCCAAATGGGATAACTTTAAAAAGGTTCATAAACTGAATTGAACACTAGAATGGATGGAGAATCATAAATGCTATTTGGTGTGCATACGGATATAGAAATATCTTTATTGATGATTGATTTGGGAGATATCTCACACAATGAGAAATGCTAATTGAGGTGCATTAGGATAATGTCCTTAACTTAAATTGAATTGAGAGACAATTCACAATTAGAAGCAACGTGTGAGCTTCAAGCGAGAAACAGTATAGTGTATACTAAGTGGGGAAGATGTGTGAGAAATTACGAGTAGTGCATCTAGAGAGAGAGATACTAATCAATGACATTAAATCCATTGCGCCTAAGAGCGTATAATGAATATGAAAATGATGTTGCAGGTATAGCTTATATAATGGTATATCTTTATTATGTGGGATGTATGTATACCTTATATGATGGTTTATATACATGTTAAGCATACCCCCTCCTTGCTATCATTGGGAAGTTTTGTGCATAATGGGTGAGCATCTTGGCTCAAAGAGCAGGGTGTAGATATTCCCCAGGTCATAGTCGTCCATGATGGTCAGCAAATAACATATTTATATACATTTATTTATATTGGGGGTGAGAGGTCGTGGGTATGTGTCGCTCTCACTTACCGGTTAGGAGCTATGACCGCTTCTCGGGACGTTGTGTGCGTGAGTTGATCACGAGGTGGGTGTCATGGAACCCCACCATGTGCCCCAACTTCGCTACGTATATGGGCTGCTGGAAGATGATAGCATGTGAGCCTGCGTCCTTCGAGTTATAGCTCGGTTGGATGGTTATTATTGCTTGTGTTTGTATTTTGGTATCAAGGGCATAATGGACCTCAATGACCTACATTGCCAGGATTAGTGTATCGGAGGGGTTCCTTGTTTGTATTTCACTTCGGCGAGACGTCCCACGCACGAACCGCAGTGTAATGTTGGAACTTGGGGATAAGTTTAGTCCTTAATGCTCATAATTATCCATATATATATATATATATATATATATATCACCTATCCCGACAATCGACAGTGCCAAGAGTAGTGTAACGGGGGGGTTCCTTGTTTGGATTTCGCTTCGGCGAGACGTCCCACGCATGAAACTTCGTGTACTATTGAGAATTGGGAATATTAATTAATTAAAATTTGGATAAAAAATTGGGTTACATGCATCTTGCATTGAGGGCATAATGAATCTCAAGGATCGATACGGTCATGAGTAGTGTAACGAGGGGGTTCCTTATTTGGATTTTGCCTCGGTGAGACGTCCCATACATAAAACGCAGTGCCGTGTTGAGAATCGAGAGGAGTTTAGTCTCTAAATTCATGATGATAATAACTCATATAATATTATAAATATATATACTGTTTACATGCCTTATAAGGGCATAACTAGAATATAAAATATTCTAGTAAATGAAAATGTTGATGTATTGTGATGATGTGGTTATGAGATTGGATCATGTAACTTTATATGTTCAACAAATGAACATTATAAAGATAACTATAACTATTACATTAAAGTTAATGTATATAATTTATAGATTACAGTAATAAAAGGTAGATTGGGAGATAGGTTAGACGGTTTCACTTAAATACTTTATTTGGGTTTAAGTTGGAATCCTCTTCCCTAAATTAGAATCTAACATCCATTTTGAGATTACATGCATACGCTTAGTGCGTGATTTAGATGAGAGGCTAGTTGAATTATTATGGAGAGTTCGATTCCACCTTAATCATGTAATAATGCATTTATAATTATTATGCATTTTAATACACTTGCTATAAAATGTTTTTCAACTCGGGCTCTGACCCGTTTATATTTTCTCCTCCGTGTATATATTGTACTACTTCAGGTGTTCCTCCGCAAGGACGCCTTTGATGTTCATCCATTCAATATTCGTGGAGCTATGGCAGTAGCGAACTGTTGCGGCACTTTTCTTTAATCGACTCCTATCTTTATATATCTAGATTAGGATTCAGTTTGCATATTGAGTTTGTATTCAAGTGTTGTAGATTAACACTTTCATATTTCATTTATCAGGTTATTGTATTGTCTGTTACTCGACAGCATATTCGGGTATTTCATTGTTGAGATTTTATTTGTACATTGTATTGTACTCCATTATTTTATTGGAGTTTGAACATTTCACTCATCGTAGTTAGATGTATATTGTTGGCTATGTGCATTATTAGTTTTGTTGTTGTTGTTGTTAAATAAAAAGTTTTAAATTTTTGACAATCCACTTTTAATGATTTCGAGTAGTTAGCCTTATATTATTTTTATTGTCTGTTGATGTTGAGACTGTGCCATCTGAGATACCTGTAGTATAGGGCTGGCCACCCATTATTATTTTGAGTGGGTTGTCAAAGATGGTATCAGAGCATCAGGTTCTAGTGTCTTTAGTATCTGTGTGCGTTACTACGATCTTTCGTAAGCGTTCTTGATGTAGAGCCTTATTATTAGGACGGTTATATTCATACGTCCATATCTTTCTGTGATTCAAAAATATTTGAAAGGCGTTATGATACAATTTTTCTTATTTCAGATGCCACCGAAGGGAGGTCGTTCAGTCAGAGCAAACAAAGGGCACCCCCAAATGCCTCAAAGGAACATGACTACGGATTATGTTGCCAATATTATGGCACAAGCGGTCACTGCTTCCATTTCTATGATGGCTCAGCAATCTGCCGCTCAAGCAGCCCCACCCCATTTAGGATTGTCTTTATGGGAGAGAGTGAAGGAAGATTTTAGTAAGGGTCATCCTCCCGAGTTTGCAGGTGGAGTTGATGCAATGGTTGCAAGTCAATGGAATAATAGTATACAGAGGCACTTTCGTATAGTTGAGTGTAGTGAGGTGTAGAAATAATTTTTAGCCACCTTTAGGTTATCGGGTGCAGCCCTCCATTGGTGGGAGTCTGTCATCACATCTCAACAGAGAGATACTTTAGCTATAAAAGAATTTTGGGAACTTTTTGATCGAAGGTATTTTCTTTCCTCTACTAGGAATATGAAGATTTTTTAGGGTAATAGAACAGTGGCAGAATATGAGGAAGATTTTTCTAGATGGGCAAAGCTAGTACCTGAAGAGGTAAATACGGAAGAGAAGCGTATATCGAAGTTTGTTCGAGGATTAGATTGGAAAATCCGACAACATTTGTTAGGGAGTCCTTGGTTAGTGAATTTCGTTGAGGTAGTGAAGGCGGCACTACTAAAGTGTCATGAATATCGTCTTCGATCTCAAGAGGGTAAGAACTCTGGAGATTCGAGTTCATCACGTAAGTTTGGCGAAGAGAGTGCCAGTAATGCGAGTGGGCAAAAAGGATTTGCGAGTAAGTTTTTCTTTTGTAAAGAAATAGGTTATACAAAGAGAGATTGTCCTAAAAGAGGTAAAGGACCACGGTTTGATGAAGTCTTGGAAGTGCAACCCCTACAGCAGATTCGAGGTCGTTTTAGACCGGGGGACTTTGTTTGGGAGCACATTGATGAGGAAGGGCAATCGGACTAGAGATGGAGGATGTAAGTTAATTTTCCTTTATAAATAGGATAATTACTAAAATGAATTTTGGGAATATCGTATGTGAGATATTTGTGAAAGGGTAGTACTATAGACCTATTATGTATGTAATGACCCTAAGGGGAATTTTGAGCAGGATAGGCTCTTATGATATAATTTTATGAAGAATAGATGATTTTGCAAGGTGCTCAAAAAGACCTTTAAACCTTGTGGTAAATGGAAGAATGGTAATGGTGATAAGTAGTAATGATAAAAGCTACATATTTTTATATAGTCGTGATAGACTATTATAATTGTTGTATTCCAGATATGGATGAGCCATATAAATGGCAATATATTGAAATGATGTAAGATGTTGTTTATGTTTGAAAGTTGAGATTGTGGATTGCTGGGACGCATGAAAATTTTAGCTCATGATTATGATAATATTTGTGAGCTACATATTGTTATGTATATGATGATTCAAAAGACCTTGTGTTGGACATAAGGAATTTTATATTATATTATAATATATAAACCGTTTTCAAAATAAAACTTTGATCGGCCTTCGGGCCCTTTCAAAATGATTTTCATAAAATTAAAATTTTTCAAACTCTAGTACGGATTTAAAAAACTCTCAATCCCCGACGTCGTCACATAGTAGTGTATTGGTAGGGTTCCTTGTTTGGATTTCTCTTTTGCGAGACGTCCCTCGTATGAAAGTGGCGAATGTCAGGAATTGAGAGGAGTTATTTCTTTGGACCATTAAAATTTTTTACACTAATTAAAATGTTAGTATTATATTTATAGAAATGTGGAACTTTGGAGGCAAATAAAGCCTCATTATAATTTCTGTGAGCACAAAGCTCAATTATAAAGGGTGTATGGGCACCCTTGTTGTGGAAATTGGTTTTAATTAACACATATTAATTTAAAATAAAATAAATTAAATAAATTCGTCGTGGGAGGTTAGAAGTTTGGAGATAGGATTAGTGAGAATGGGTATATTAGACTTAGTTGAGCTTTGGAGAATTAGGCTTAGCTAAAATTTCGAGGACGAAATTTTTGTAAGTGGGGAAGTTTGTAACAACCCAACATCTTGGAGACAACGATTTATTTATTTTGGGAGAAATAAATAATATTTTATTGGAGAAATAATTAAATTGGCAATTGAGGTCAAAATTTGAAGTTGGTAGAAAGAGTGTCGAATGTCGATTCTGAGGGTGCCATAGTGTCCGGAAGGGTCGAGAAAGTCGAAATGACTGTACTTGGGGTTCATTTAGGTTCCAAAATAAATTAGGACCGTTTGACTCGAATTAAAGTTACCGGGTCATTTAAAGTGTGTATTATCATTTAAAGATGTGTAACTTGGGAGATTAGACATAAAAAGCCTACCTGAGATATTTCTCCCAAGAAAGAGAGAAGAAGAAAGAAGAAGAAAAGGAAGGAGAAAAGAGAGAAAAAGTGGAAATTGCAGGCCAATACGCGATCTCAAGGCGGATTCAGACCCTACGAACCCGAGGCAAGTGATTAAACTTGCTAAATAATTGTTGTGAATCAATTATTGCATGATTTGTGGATTGAATTTTTTGTTTTAGGTTTAGTTTGATAAAAACTTAACTTTTGGGGAAAACCTTATATTTGTTGTGTAGAAAATGAATTTAGGGTTAGAAATCAATTAAAATGTGTTCTTGGATGAATAATAATGATGTATATGTGATTGGGTGGAGGCAAAATGGTTGGATGATGATATAAATGATTTTTGGGTAATTTGGGTTAAGAAGAAAATTGCCCATTTCGTAACTTGCTGCACTTACCGAATCGATTAGCCCCTTCCGAATCGATTCTGTCTGTTGCAGAATCCCCAGGTCTTTAGGGCCAAATCGATTCACCCCTTGCGAATCGATTCGGTATGTAATAGACTCTCAGGTCCATTGGATCGAATCGATTCGGATGGGCCGAATCGATTCTCTTTTGTGACCGAATCGATTCAGAGGGGCCGAATCGATTCGGAAACAGTGGAATTTTGGAGATGTTTTTCTAGGAAGAATTTCATCCCATTTCGTATAAGGTTATCGATTGGGAACCTCTATAGGAGTTATTTGGAGTATGTTTTGGAGACTTTTAGAGAGTTTCCCTTATAAGAAATTAGTGGAGTCATATTGACTAAATTTGAGGAATATCGATTAGATATTATGGTATTTCCTAAGTGGGGAAGCCCACCTTGATTGGAGGCTCTATTGGGAGACAATTATAAATTCATATAGAAGAATGATAATTAGTGATAATGGATTTTAGAATCCAATCCCAAATGGGATAACTTTAAAAAGGTTCATAAACTGAATTGAACCCTAGAATGGATGGAGAATCATAAATGCTATTTGGTGTGCATATGGATATAGAAATATCCTTATTGATGATTGATCTGGGAGATATCTCACACAATGAAAAATGCTAATTGAGGTGCATTAGGATAAAATAATATCCTTAACTTAAATTGAATTGAGAGACAATTCACAATTAGAAGCGACGTATGAGCTTTAAGTGAGAAATAGTATAGTGTATACTAAGTGGGGAAGATGTGTGAGAAATTACGATTAGTGCATCTAGAGAGAGTGATACTAATCAGTGACATTAAATCCATTGCGCCTAAGAGCGTATAATGAATATGAAAATGATGTTGCAGGTATACCTTATATAATGGTATATCTTTATTATGTGGGATGTATGTATACCATATATGATGGTGTATATACATGTTAAGCATACCCCCTCCTTGCTATCATTGGGAAGTTTCGTGAGTAGAGGGTGAAATTCCTGGCTCAAAGAGCAGGGTGTAGATATTCCCCAAGCCATAGTCGTCCACGGTGGTCAGCAAATGGCATATTTATATAGATTTATTTATTTTGGGGGTGAAAGGCCGTGGGTATGTGTCGCTCTCACTTGCCGATTAAGAGCTATGACCGCTTCCCGGGACGTTGTATGCGTGAGTTGATCACGAGGTGGGTGTCGTGGAACCCCACCAGGTGACCCCAGTTTGCTACGTATATGGGCTGCTGGAAGATGATAGCATGTGATCCTGCATCCTTTGAGTTATAGCTCGGTTGGATGGTTATTATTGCTTGTGTTTGTATATGGGTATCAAGGGCATAATGGACCTCAACGACCTACATTGCCAGGATTAGTGTATCGGGGGGGGGGGGGGGGGGGGGGGGTTCCTTGTTTGGATTTCGCTTCGGCGAGACGTCCCACGCACGAACTGCAGTGTAATGTTGGAACTTGGGGATAAGTTTAGTCCTTAATGCTCATAATTATCCATATATATATATATCACCTATCCCGACAATCGACAGTGCCAGGAGTAGTGTAACGGGGGGTTCCTTGTTTGGATTTCGCTTCGGCGAGACGTCCCACGCATGAAACGCCGTGTACTGTTGAGAATTGGGAATATTAATTAATTAAAATTTGGATAAAAAATTGGGTTACATGCATCTTGCATTGAGGGCATAATGAACCTCGAGGATCGATACGGCCTAGAGTTGTGTAACGGGGGGGTTCCTTGTTTGGATTTCGCCTCGGCAAGTCGTCCCACACATGAAACGCAGTGCTGTGTTGAGAATCGAGAGGAGTTTAGTCTTTAAATTCATGATGCTAATAACTCATATAATATTATAAATATATATAATGTTTACATGCCTTATAAGGGCATAACTAGAATATAAAATATTCTAGTAAATGAGAATGTTGATGTATTGTGATGATATGGTTATGAGATTGGATCATGTAACTTTATATGTTCAACAAATGAACATTATAAAGATAACTATAACTATTACATTAAAGTTAATGTATATAATTTATAGATTATAGGAATAAAAGGTAGATTGGGAGATAGGTTAGATGGTTTCACTTAAATACTTTATTTGGGTTTAAGTTGGAATCCTCTTACCTAAATTAGAATCGGACATCCATTTGGAGATTACGTGCATACGCTTAGTGCGCGCTTTAGATGAGAGGCGAGTTGAATTATTATGGAGAGTTCGATTCCACCTTAATCATGTAATAATGCATTTATAATTATTATGAATTTTAATACACTTTCTATAAAATGTTTTTCAACTCGGCTCTGACCCGTTTATATTTTCTCCTCCATGTATATATTGTACTACTTCAGGTGTTCCTCCACAAGGACGCCTTTGATGTTCATCCATTCAGGATTCGTGGAGCTGTGGAAGTAGCGGACTGTTGCGACACTTTGCTTTAGTCGATTCCTATCTTTATATATTGAGATTAGGATTCAGTTTGAATATTGAGTTTGTATTCAAGTGTTGTAGATTAACACTTTCATATTTCATTTATCTGGTTATTATATTGTCTGTTACCCGACAGCATATTCGGGTATTTCATTGTTGAGATTTTATTTGTACATTGTATTGTACTCCTTTATTTTATTGGAGTTTGCACATTTCACTCATCGTAGTTAGATGTATATTATTGGTTATGTGGATTATTGGTTTTGTTGTTGTTGTTAAATAAAAAGTTTTAAATTTTTGATAATCCACTTTTAATGATTTCGGGTAGTTAGCCTTATATTATTTTGTATTGTCTATTGATGTTGAGACTGTGCCATCTGAGATACCTGATTTAATGTAGTATAGGTTTGGCCACCCGTTATTATTTTGAGCGATTTGTTACACGGTCCAGCCTGGTTCATCGGTTCGGTCTGACGAATACCGGATTAGTTCATTTTTGCTTGAAACCGGATCGGTTCGGCCTTTGAATCTATGCAGGAACTTTTAAGATCTCGTACTGGACCATTTTTAGGGATAACCGGATTGGTTCGGTGGTTCATTTTATTCAGGAACTTCACCTCCTTCGGACCGGATCATTTTTGCTTTATACCAGATTGGTCTGGAGGTCTTCTTATTTATGCATAAGTGGTGATTTTCTCTCATCTTTGAGGCTTCATAACTTCTGATCTGAGACTCCAATTTGGACGTTGTTCCTTCCTAAGTGCTTGTAGACTCGAGGTCTTTAACTTTCATGTTGGTTTCTCTTCCGAACTCATGATGCAAAGTTACACCTTTGCCCTCTGAATTTCCTTCCTTTTTTCTTCCTTGGTTTCTTGGTTTTGAGTTTCTTCTTCTCTTCACTTTCATAGAATACCTGTAAAAAGCACAAAAAATACACAAAACTCGAGGCACTATGTAGGAAAGGTCAGTAGCACATATATGAGATAAATTAATGCTTTTTACATCGTTCGAAGTGCTAAAAGTCTCTAAATTAAGGGTCTAAATTCGAAAGAATTTATGCCAAATCAAACCCCTCTAACTCAGAACTTTGCGCGTCTCGAGCAATGTAAAAGAATCATAACTAGGCTAAACTCTTGAAAACCATTTTATTAAGATATGATACCTCTTTCGCGGGCAAGAAATTACATTTAGCATATGGAACAAGCCTTTAAACCCCTAGGTTACCCTAGTAGGATGAGTTGTGTCTCGTGAGGATTTGCAGTGAATATACACACAAAAATTGGTTTTGGCTCAAATAAAATTCAAAATAACTAAAAATTGTATAATTCAAATTTTTTAAAAAATAGTCACCATATATTTATATGATCAAAGCTCAATTTGTTTTGTGTGTGTGCGAAGCCAGAATTTTAATCGCAAATTTTGATCGATTAATCATTGCGTTACTTTTTCGAATATTCACTTTGATTCAAATGCTCGTGGAATGCTCTCACAAACGAATCACTCAAAATGTGTTTATTTCTCTCGGTATGCGTGACATAAGGAGTAAATGCATTGGAACACGAATTCACGTACACAAAATTGAAAAAAGGAAATTTATGGGTGAAAAGATCTCCTCATCAGGTTACTGATATTGAAAAACGGGAACATCACCTCTTATACACACCAGTTAATCTCTTTTATTATATTTTCGCGTTTTAACTCTCCACTCGGTAATTAACTTCACAATCCGGACTTGGTTAGGACTTTTCTTGGGTTATAAGGTATATTGGGTAATATGGGAACTGTTAGGAAATTCAGAATTAGAAAATCTCCTTATGCTGTCCATGAATGCTTTTTCGGGATTTTTCTCACTTTTCTCTTCTTTTTCAATTTTTTTTTTATATTTTTCACATTTCTCTTTTCTTGCTATTTTGTTGATCATTTCTCTATTTTTCTTGCCATGTCTTATCTCACCAATTGGACTTAATATCTGAATTTTTTTCTTTTCTCAATTCCGGGCTATTTGGGTTTTGGGGGTTACCAAACGAAAGGAAATTTTCTTAGGCTCAAAATGGCTGGCAAAAGGGTAGTTTTTCACAACTTTTTATGGCTAATCATTTTGGGAAACAAACAATGGCCTAACTTCATTTATCTGAATTGCTAATCAATTTGCAATATGCGTCTTGAGATGAATTGTAATTTAGAGATATGTTAGCACGCTTTTCAAGGCAACATCACACACTTTTCCTGTAACCGATCAAATCAGTAAATTGAGATCCCAATGACTTCTTTTAATGCTAAATTAAACGTTGATTTAATCATTAACTCGGATTGATTTTAAAAACTTAACTAAAGTGAAAGTCTCTAAAATCTCACCGGTTTGATTAATCTCCACACTTATTCGTTAAGTCGTCAATTTTTGCTCAATTTCCATCTTTGGTCAATTTCGGATTAATGCAATTGAATTTTAAAAATTTGACACTTTAGACAAAACTACGGTGATATTTTTGAAAAATTTAAATTCCAAAATTTATTTACTTTGAAGAAAAATATTTTGGCTTTTCAAATTTTTTTGTAAATTTTGTAAATTCTCATTTTTTGGTTTTTTGGGCATTTTACAAAATTTGTGAAAATTTAGAAACACGCACTTGTCATCCCCCCCCCCCCCCCCCAACTTAGACTTTTGCATTGTACTCAATCAAAAGGACTCAAATCTAAAGAAGGGCAAATAGCAAGTGTGACAAAGAAAACAAGCAAATATTTAAAACATAAAAAGACTCCAGATGACACTAACACGTGACTCAAAATATAGCAAAAATCACCCCATACACGTTGGGGTGGGATGACCTCTCTTCTCTCCACAAACTCAACTGACCCCTTGTACGGGGTTTGCTTCTCTCTTTGTCTCCCCCGTCTTCCTGTCTTAAGTAAATAGTCGGAACAAGGTAGGGACAATCCTATAGATAAGGGAGAGACCTTGGGTCTCGAGATGACTCGCTGGGAAGGGATCCTCATGGTGCCTAATTTAATATTTGCCTGTGTGCAGTGACTTGGAAGGGACATCTTGATTTTTCTTAGTTTCAGGAGTACAAGGGTCGGGCTCTAAATCGGACGTTACTTGGGTCTTTTCCTCAATCGCCTTAGATGACTTAAGTGGTATGGGTGGATGGTCACAAAGAAGGAATTTATCTACCTTATCTTTCCATTCGCTTTCTTCTAAGTGACTAAATGCATCCAAGAAAGGTTGGACTTCGACATTGAGGTTCTCATCCATCGGCCTGAATTCTTTCTCAAAGTCCTCTATACTCATATCGCCTAACTCTCTTTCATGATTAACGTTCACGTCCTCTCTCTTAATTTCCTCAAATCTCTCTACCCCACTGTCTCTTACTTGTTCACTCTTTCTCTCAATTTCAGTCACTAAGCACACCTCTCCTACTCATTTCTTAACATCAGAATTTACGCTCTCACTTTGCGCATCAAGATCTACCCCTAACGACTCTCGCTTTTGAGTCTCTCATGCTCGTGTGTTTTCTCGATAAGATTCATTCCTCGCGGTTCACTTTCATCGCCCCTGTTCTCAGTGTTATTAATATATTGATCTCGAGGGTCAAGTTCCCAAACGTTAATTGCATTCGCCCACTCTGAGTATTGATGAGTGCATTAGCCTCAACTAAGAATGGGAGACCAAGGATAATGGGAACATGATTACTCGGGAGAATGGATGGCTCCTCATCCCAAATAACAAAATCCATCGGGAAGTAGAAAGTGTCAATTTGGACGATTACATCTTCAACAATTCCCCGAGGCATCTTCACGGAGCGATCCGTGAGTTGGAGAGTCAGGGCTATTGGCTTAAAGGCCCCCAAATATAATTGTTTGTAGGATGAATAGGGAGGAATGTTAACACTCGCCCCTAAATCTATTAACGATCATTCGATTCGATTCTTCGCATGATGCACGAGATGGTGGGTGCACCCGGATCTTTATATTTTAGTGGATGATCACTCAACAGGACTGAACTGACGTTCTGTGTTGGAAATACATTTTTATTTACCTTTAGCCTTCGTTTCACCATGAGTAAGACTTTAAGGAACTTAGCATACGCAAGAATTTGCTTTATGGTCTCGAGAAAAGGTAAATTGATCTTTACGTTCTTAAGAACGTCGAGGACGTCATCCCGAGAAGTCTCTTTGGATTTGAGGGATCAATCGTTAAGGATATGGGGCTGCACTGGGTGGGTTTCACCACCATCTCTGTCCCTCCGGTGTCATCATTACCACTCTTGTTCATGGGGACATCTTTGACCTCTTTCATGCCAGGAAAAATATCCTTTTCATTTTCCTTAGCGCGTAGAAGAGGTTATAAGTCAACCACTCTCCCACTATGCAGAGTGATAATTTCACTACATTGATCAGGATTCTCGTGGGATGTCGCGCTAACATAAGATTGGACTTGGGGCGGTTTTTGGCCCTGGGCTAGATATTTACCCTTCTCTTAGACACTTATGGATCCTTCCAACCTAGAGATACTCGTATTCATCTCAGTGAACATGTGCTCAAACATAGTGTTGGTTACGTTTTGAGATAGGATGAATTGGTTTAAATTATCCTCAAGAGATCTCCTCGGTGGGTTAATGTATGGGCCTGGAAGTGGTACTTTCATTTGTGGATGCATAGGTGGATCTTGTTGAAATTTAGGAGGGGTGGAGGTAGGGCGACATGTGAAGTAGGATTCATCACAGCATGTTGTTGCACGTAGCTAAAACTAGGATCGTTCCTCCACGAAGAGTTGTATGAATTCCCGTGAGGAACATTAAAATTTCCCTTGAACTCTCCGATTGCTTCCACCTGCTCGTTATGCATGGCTTTGTAGGTGGGTATTATCGGACATTCCCTTGTTGGATGGCCCACCTCGCAAATAGCACACACCTCCTCTTTCACAACCCAAATGTATTTGGTAGTTTCTCTTAATCGAACCTCGAGCATGTCCTTCATACTATTCTCAAACTGATCAAGTCGACGGTCTATTAGGGTATCATAATTCAATTGGTATATATCGGACACAACAGGAGTAGTAGACCCTTGTCGAGGGTGGTTTAGGGAATTAGGATCGGGTGTGTCCCATGCTTGAGTAGTCTTGGAGACATACTTAAGATGAGCCTCAACATCACTCATATCTAATTCCCAAAATGGTCTTTCAAGTATTGTTTGAACAAGTTGTTTAGACTCTATAGTAAGCTCGTGATGGAAGAAAGAGATAACGTGATGTTTCTCCAATCCATGATGGGGGCAATCATTAACAAACTCTTGGAAGAGCTCCCAACACCGGTCAAATGTCTCATTATCTCATTGTAGAAAGTCTTGAATTTGAGCCTTGACGGAGTTGGTTTTATGTGGTGGAAAGAACTTCGAGATAAACTTGGATTGCATATCCTTCCATAATATGATCGAGTTTGGTGGTAAAGACCAAAGACAGGTCTTATTTTTATCCTTTAAGGAAAATGGAAAAATCTTTAAGCTAACGACATCTTTCGTGTAACCTTGATCACTAAAGGTTTTGCACGCCTCTTCGAACTCTCGGATATGGGGTTATGGCTCCGAATCCATGTCGTGAAATTGTAAAAGAATTTTTATCATCCCATTACAAAAGTGGAACTGTCAAGCAATGTGTAGGAGTAGAATGCATTAAGGTGTGACAGTACGATTAGTAAATAAGAGTTCCTTCATGGGACGATATGGTAGGTTTCCCTCACCCCTACCAAAACTAGCGATATTCGACATGGCCCTCTCTCTAATGGAATCAGAATCCTCACTCAGTGTTCTAGATGGGTGACTCAGCATGTGACTCATTATGGAGTTAGGACGGGAAGGAGGTGGAGCCCAAAATTGTGGAACACGAGTGTGACACCCCGCCTAATTAAATATCGGGCGATCACTCCTTTATTAAATTAAAATGAAGGTGAACAGTTGGTTCATTCTTAGCATCACTGTCGTAAAAATACTTTTCCAATTTAAACACCCTAAATAATTAAGCTAAGTGTCAAAACCATTTAAAACCTTATTCTCATTTTATTAAATCCGGTTATAAAACCTTAAACCATTAACATCTAAAGAGTCACACATTAAGAATAAAATTAGAATTTAACATACACGAATTTAATCATCAATAATAAATCCCAACATTTAGAACACTAAAGGAAAACATCCTGACAGTAATAAATCCCGAAATAAAGGCACTGAAAGTAAAAATTTCAATCTCTCAAAATACCAACTAAATAATAGAAAGAGGGCGACACATGCCCCTGCTGGATAAAACTGAACTAGGAGTAGAATCAAATGGATGAAGTCGTCTAAACAACAGGCCTGCAACTCCCACCTAAGCTGCAGCACGTTCCTTCCAAAAGATCCTAAGTAAGACGCCCTTGTGGCTGGGCACTTGTAATATATGCATATATATACAAGAGAGAAAAGGAAATAGAAACGGGTCAGAGTCCGATAGTGTATATGATTTAAAAATTGGTTTAACAAGTATTTAAATTGATTACAGGCTAATGCAACAACATATTAGTGCGACACTCTCTTGAGAAATTCTCACCTCTCTTCTAATGTGCACACCTATCGCACTAACCTTCCCAATGGTCTATCTCGTCATATACCACACTACCTTTCCCCAATGATTTAACTTAGCTTAGGTTATTCGCAGGATTTACAATTGAACAATACAAGTATTTAAAACGTAAGATTTCAATTTGTAACCAAGGTTCTCCTTTTAACTTTATTAATCAATAAAGTTTTCCAGTGTCATATTATACTTTCTCAAAACAATTATTTATAATTTGAGTCATCAACCATGTCCTACATATCAAATCACAGTAGGCAGTTCCAGATTTCAGAATTTCATATATATATTACCTACTCGTATAATACATATATCAAAACAGCACGCCACATAAAAACTAGGGTGCGGGCATACTCTACTATCCAATTCCCGTATCAATCGTACTAAAGGGAATAAAAGTTCGAAATCACTCTCGAACTGTATAAATACATACACAAATAATATTGAGGCAAAGCATAGTTTCCAAGTCCAAGAGGTCAGTACATACCCTCACGTCTCTTAGGACCGTGACTACCGATTCGATAGACTGTACCTAGGATTCCTATCTTCTAGGGTACGAGTCAATATCCCCCATAAGGCACACGAGATAAGATCGTCCCAGCGGGGTAATCTCAGGGATAGCAAGTAGCGCAGGCATGATTTTCACAAGTATATAGTATATGCATACACAATCATATAAATATACCACTTTTATTATATCAATTTAGGTTTATCCAATAACCCACATTCACAACATTTATCCTTATTTTCCCATTATTATTTATCAAGTATAATGGTTCGTTTCTAACTTTAATTCGAAGTATAATGGTTCGTTTCTAACTTTAATTCGAAGGGTTTTTCCAACTTACTATGTAGCCCTCATGGACTCTATTCTTCCAAATGTACAATTCAGTAGATATCCATTTATGTTCCAACGTAACTCTCTCTTACGTGTCTCTCCCCTTTAATATATACTTACATTATCCATTATGCAAAATATCCCAAAAATATAGATTTTGCCTTACATTAAAGGATTTTGAATTTTATTTTCAAAGATGATAATTTCAAACGGTTTCGAAATCGGAATTAAAATGGAGTTTTAATTGAATTTTTTTTATTACTTAGAAGAGTCCTCAAAATATAAAACTCTCTAAGAGTCCTCAAAATATAAAACTTTCTAGTAAAAATAATAGTTTTAGAAATCCGACCGTCTGATCAAGCTGAATTTTTGTCAGCAGTCCTGTCTCGCCGTTCGCTACAACATACTAAAATTTCAAGCGATTCCAATGGTCTGATCATCCGAAATAATTTTTTTAGTGTTTGTATCTGGTTAGAACTCTTTTCTTAATCAAACTCTTAATCCTTTACATGACAAAGGGTTTCCAGAATATCATATAAATCATCACTACATGCAATTTCCTATCTCAAATTGGGTTTTTCTTCCATACAATTCATCTTAATCATTCCTAAACCAATATGAAAGATACATCAACGAAATAAGCAAGATAAATACTTGCCTGGGATTTTCAGAAATCTGGTTTGGTGTTGAATTTGGTGTGGTTGCGTTCCCCGTCTCGCGATCTACGCGTTGGCGGTGGCGGCGGTGCAAACGGTTGAGTTTTGAGCCTTGGAATGCCTTGAAAGCTCTCTCTACTCCTCTCCAAAGGCCGTTCTAGTGTTTTGAGTTATCTAACCCTAGGATATAACCTAAACATCTTATATAACCCCTTTAATTTTCGTGGGTTTAATTACCCAAAAATACAAAATGACTAAAATGCCCTCCCGGGGTACTAATTAGGCCTAAAAACGCCTCGAGATCCAAATCAAACCCCCGGGTATACTTTTCTGACTATCTCAACCCTTTCGAACACGTTGGTGCACTCAAAACGACCATACGAAGAACCTATAAAATATTCACTTTTTTTAATCCACGTTTTGTCCCGACACGACACAGTCGCGTCCTGACTTAAATTTTCACAATTGTCATTTTATTCACACGTGACAATATTATAAAAATAAATCTCATATATTACTATACTCATCCAGTAATATGCAACAAATAATATATTCCCAATAATTACTAACTCTTGTCACGCTAGTAAATATTTAAAACAACATTTCGGATTAAAATTAAATTAATTTATCTCAATTAAATTTAATAAATCCTTAAATTTAAAAGCCATGAAAATACGGGGTATTACATACTCCCCCCTAATAATGGAATTTCGTCCCGAAATTCAGAAAATAAGGCCTACCAGGTAGCACAATTCTGGATATCCTTGTGAGTACGCAAACTATCTACATAGTACGGTGCTCAATCACTATAGCTTTTTCCTCACAGCAACATTGTTTTACATTCTCATTGGAGACACTTCACATTGCACTCCCAACTGACAACATTTGAATAGGTTACGTCTATACGTTATGAATTCCATTTTCTCACTATCATTAGGAGGCCGCACCTCACTACATGACAACTACTCGGATTTATTCATACACAAAATTCTCATTCTGAGAAGATCATACGAACATTTGACCACTCTTGACTGCCTAAAACAGTCGTGGAATTCCACCATAGTTATCGGATATTTTCTCGACCGATCCAAAATTCTGATTATCTACTCTCCTCTAAACATACGGAAGGAGAATAGTCGAGGTTCTTCCATAAAAAAACCTTAATAAGTACCTCGTACGCGACAAACAGGTACGAGTGCTTCTACAGAGCATTTTTGAAATCATCGTACCAAGATTCCAAAATCTCCTTCACGTGGCTCCACTAATCTTTAATCACCATGCGCTTATTCCCTGGCTAAGGGTGATACATCCTACTCGAAACGAAATCTTATTTCCGCTGGTTCCTGAAATCCCATATCAAAGGAGGGATTCACCAATCTCATCCTGATTCAGAAATTTATACTGCGCCGGACCATGCACTGGGGCGATCCTTCCTTTCAAAGGAAGTCTGGGGCATACTAGTTAATATTGTAAGCCAGCCCAAAGGAATATCAATCACTTCCTTCTCGGCGACTTAATTCACATGTTCGGGATAAACCCTTGATCTTGTTTTGAGGATGGCAACCCATCCAAGAACTTTACCGACTTTACCAACCTCTTCCAATTTAGGAATTTTCGATAAACACAAAATTCTTTGGTTGATTCTCCTCTTTCAACCAAACCTTACCTATGGGTAGTGCATGTAGAGACTACTCACTACGTCTCGCTAAACATCGATTCTTCCCTTGAAATGTCTCACATTAAGTGACACGTAATACTCCCCTTCCTTCCTTGGAGTATGCCGAAAGTTCCGACCCGTGCTCTTCTCTCCAAGAAGCGCACTTCTGGATCTCTTATACTATACTAACATCATTACTCTTTGTATGCGCAAGTCGCTCTCACACTTGACTAATAACAACTCCGCTCCGGGTGTGCTTTATAACAATTAAATTCTACTCTATTCAAGGAATACCAATTCTTGAATGGCTTCCCACAGCCTTCCAATCAAGTTAGGGCGTGCTATTCTAATTGCACACTTATGTATGGATTATCGCCCCTCATGTGACGTTTAATCCACTCTATCACTTCCACTTCGCTATACTAGTCCCACAAACATATATTTCACACGTCTATTACCACGTCCCTTCGACTCGGACTATTTTAACTATAGTTAACCAAGATGCCCACATTTTTGCAACACTCCGACCGCCGTGGGAGAGCGAACGGCGTGCTACTCATCTGTAGGACTAACTAAATTCAACGGAATAGAAGGAATAGGGCATTCAAATTCCATAACAATAAAAGAGGAATAATAATTTTCAACCTTCCTCAGATAAGTACAACAATTTTCCCAAATAGGTACAACAACCAAAATAAATCACTAACGCTCTATTCATCAAAATAATTACAAGTAATCTCTTTTGTATAATATAAAGTTCTTTCCAGATAATCCATGCTAAAAATCATTCCAACTCTTTATTCACCTTGTGTTCTGTACGTGGTTATGACATTTGGGTACTCTCAATCACCCTATAAATCAAAATTCTTAAATTCTCCTTATCATCATTCCACCCCTCAACTCGTGGGGATTACTTTCAATGCTTTCCTACCATAAAAATCCGACTCCAATGACCTTAAAACAAAATTCAACTTCCAACTTACATACATAATTACTTGATCCCATTTCGACCAGGGTACCGAACTCATGGAATAGTGACCAAACGTCTCCCTATTTCCAACCTTACGCTAAGTTTCATACGTGGTATGTCTCGCAAAGCGAAATCCAAACAAGGAACCCCCCCGATATACTACTACCTAGCATTGTCGGTTATCGAAATCCGTTAGGTCCTCCGTCCATAGTATATACCCCTTTATTCCGTCCCTTGACAGAAAAGTTACAATTTCTCCCGTAATTATGCTTAACAAAGAACGTTTCATTAATTTTACTATCGTCCCATATTGGTTAATGGTAATTACATTCTATAAACCTCGGATACATATGATCGAAATTCTCTAAATTTCCTTTTTCTAACATTAGGGGTATAACTCTTAACTCCCACATCTCTTAAGGATAAATATAACACTGCACTCTTCCTATCACTAAGTCCGGAGTGCTAAACATAATACCGAGTCAAGTCTTTTCGCTCAACGGTAAATCCCGGTACATACTGAATCATACTGACAAAGTCTATACATACATTGGTATCAAATATCTCGATCCCACTATCTCCTCCGAAGTCTCTAGGATAGATAATATAAGTGCGAGTCCAACCTTCTTACAGGTAAAGCCTCACCAAAACAAAATGTGTTTCACTAATGTAACTACTCCGATAGCCTTGCAATAAATGCCCACTATCATACTACCCATTTATATAACATTTTAACAAAGATAATATCATACTCGTGTATCGCATCACTACAACGAGTAACCTCAATAAAGTATAAAACACTGTTAATATATTCATTCATCCCCCGCGGATAGCACCAAAGAAAAATCCCGCTATACTAAGGAAAAATATTCACATAATGGTAACATTTATAATGATATGGATTAAACTCGTCTCACATGCTAATCTAGCAATGAACAAAATATGGTGACTCGCTCGTGTCACATAAACACGCCGCATCCTCTAATGATACAACTTATACTTCCATCCTGGCAATCGTCTTGACTGCACAAATGGTTTTCGGATGTAACACGTCTGCCCAAACCAAAACAAAGTTATTTTTAATCGTCGTCTTTTACTAGGCACCGTATTCTTGTCCCTTTTTCTCACTTTGGAACATATTATCGCGAGCAATTTCTCTCCGCACCAAAATACCTCAACACATAATCCACTTATCACCGGTCCTACTAACCACGTTACGATTGTCCTTCTCTCGGACTTTAGTATACTCGATTAGTGTTAGCCATCCCGGTTGTTCCCTTAGCTTTTTAGGCCATAAATATCATGTTACTATCTATAATAGTACTTACTGAATTTACCATCACTTGGTAAGAATTTAACTATCTGAAGCGTTTAAATGGTTTTCCTGATGTGTATCCACATCCTTTTGTGCTGCTATACCACCGCCGTCGTATTCAGTCTTATTCTCGACTAAATTCTTAGATTACTTTAACTTCCCCCACAAAGAAGCGTTATCATCTATATTGACAAAATATGACATTGTCAACCTCTAAATCGGTCGTCCATCAGAATTTCCTCCTCGAGTATTATCAACTATTATTACAAGTTGGTCTCCCACTTGGAGTCGTTTTCTCCACTAGTATCTACCTCTATCGATACAAAATTTGCTAATGATTAGGATTCATATCCACATTTGGACTTCTGTCATGCCCTCCTGCGATGAGTTCAGAACCACGTTTGCTTCTCATCCTGAACAGTTGAGGAATGAACATACGGTCAACACTGTACCTAAGGTTCTCCTATAGGCATAGCATTCCACTTCTAAAATTGGTGGTTGACTCCAACCATTATAGTTTCGTCCCGAAAGCCAATAAAATTTTCTCTAAATTTTCACTTTCAGTTTGCCACACTCCGTCCTATATTTAAGCCTTTGGATACTTTACCTCCTTTGGTAAACACATACAATTTTTGCATTTCTAAAATTTCCCACTGACAGTCTCTACACGTTTTTATAATACGTTGGGTAAGTTTACCCTCGCACCTCATTTGACTATAACAGCATTTGAAAATCATTTTTGCACCTTAGTCACCTTTCTAGTCGTGGCTTCTCGTGCCATAATGGAGGTGACCTCGACTACGGTCATCATCCTCGGATATAATTCATAATCTCAACTTAACCCTGCCTCCTGATGTACGCTTAACGGTCCTCTTCTGACATCCGTGATCGCTCGGCACACGCACACATCCGAACGAAATTAGAATTCACTAGTGTATACACATTATAGCAGGAGAACGAAATCTCATCAAAGGAATCGACAATCCTAAACATAGGGCTCTATAACAAACAAAGCAACGCTAAAAGCATAATAAGCCGTACAGATCCTAAGGACACTAGAACCTGATGCTCTGATACCACCTGTGACACCCCGCCTAATTAAATATCGGGCGATCACTCCTTTATTAAATTAAAATGAAGGTGAACAGTTGGTTCATTCTTAGCATCACTATCGTAAAAATACTTTTCCAATTTAAACACCCTAAATAATTAAGCTAAGTGTCAAAACCATTTAAAACCTTATTCTCATTTTATTAAATCCGGTTATAAAACCTTAAACCATTAACATCTAAAGAGTCACACATTAAGAATAAAAATAGAATTTAACATACACGAATTTAATCATCAATAATAAATCCCAACATTTACAACACTAAAGGAAAACATCCTGACAGTAATTAATCCCGAAATAAAGGCACTGAAAGTAAAAATTTAAATCTCTGACAATACCAACTAAATAATAGAAAGAGTACGACACATGCCCCTGCTGGATAAAACTGAATTAGGAGTAGAAACAAATGGATGAAGTCGTCTAAACAACAGGCCTGCAACTCCCACCTAAGCTGCAGCACGTTCCTTCCAAAAGATCCTAAGTAAGACGCCCCAGTGGCTGGGCACCTGTAGTACATACATATATATACAAGAGAGAAAAGGAAATACAAACGGGTCAGAGCCCGATAGTGTATAAGATTTAAAAATTCGTTTAGCAAGTATTTAAATTGATTACAGGCTAATGCAACAACATATTAGTACGACACTCTCTTGAGAAATTCTCACCTCTCTTCTAATGTGCACACCTATCGTACTAACCTTCCCAATGGTCTATCTCGTCATATACCACACTATCTTTCCCCAATGATTTAACTTATCTTAGGTTATTAGCAGGATTTACAACTGAACAACACAAGTATTTAAAACGTAAGATTTCAATTTGTAACCAAGGTTCTCCTTTTAACTTTATTAATCAATAAAGTTTTCCAGTGTCATATTATATTTTCTCAAAACAATTATTTATAATTTGAGTCATCAGCTATGTCCTACATATCAAATCACAGTAGGCAGTTCCAGATTTTAAAATTTCAAATATATATTAACTACTCATATAATATATATATCATAACAGCACCCCACATAAAAACTATGGTGCGGGCATACTCTGCTATCCAATCCTCGTATCAATCGTACTAAAGGGAATACAAGTTCGGAATCACTCTCGAACTGTATAAATACATACACAAACAATATTGAGGCGAAGCATAGTTTCCAAGTCCAAGAGGTCAGTACATACCCTCACGTCTCTTAGGACCATGACTACCGATTCGATAGCCTGTACCTAGGATTCCTATCTTCTAGGGTAGGAGTCAATATCCCCCATAAGGCACACGAGATAAGATCGTCCCAGCGCGGTAACCTCAGGGATAGCAAGTAGCACGGGCATGATTTTCACAAGTATATAATATATGCATACACAATCATATAAATATACCACTTTTATTATATCAATTTACGTTTATCCAATAACCCACATTCAGAACATTTATCCTTATTTTCCCATTATTATTTATCAAGTATAATGGTTCGTTTCTAACTTTAATTCGAAGTATTATGGTTCGTTTCTAACTTTAATTCGAAGGGTTTTTACAACTTACTATGTAACCCTCATGGACTCTATTCTTCCAATTGTACAATTCAGTAGATATCCATTTATGTTCCAACGTAACTCTCTCTTACGTGTCTCTCCCCTTTAATATATACTTACATTATCCCTTATGCAAAATATCCCAAAAATATAGATTTCGCCTTACATTAAAAAAATTTGAATTTTATTTTCAAAGATGAGAATTTCAAACGGTTTCGAAATCGGAATTAAAATGGAGTTTTAATTGAATTTTTTTTATTACTTAGAAGAGTCCTCAAAATATAAAACTCTCTAAGAGTCCTCAAAATATAAAAATTTCTAGTAAAAATAATAGTTTTAGAAATCCGACCGTCTGATCTTGCTGAATTTTTGTTAGCAGTCCTGTCTCGCCGTTCGCTACAACATACTAAAATTTCAAGCGATTCCAATGGTTCGATCATCCGAAATAATTTTTTTAGTGTTTGTATCTAATTAGAACTATTTTATTAATCAGACTCCTAATCCTTTACATGACAAAGGGTTTCCAGAATATCATATAAATCATCACTACATGCAATTTCCTATCTCAAATTGGGTTTTTCTTCCATACATTTCATCCTAATCATTCCTAAACCAATATGAAAGATGCATCAACGAAATAAGCAAGATAAACACTTTCCTGGGATTTTCAGAAATCTGGTTTGGTGTTGAATTTGGTGTGGTTGCGTTCCCCATCTCCCGATCTACGCGTTGGCGGTGGCGGCGGTGCAAACGGTTGAGTTTTGAGCCTTGGAATGCCTTGAGAGCTCTCTCCTCTCCTCTCCAATGGTTGTTCTAGTGTTTTGAGTTATCTAACCCTAGGAGATAACCTAAACATCTTATATAACCCCTTTAATTTTCGTGGGTTTAATAACCCAAAAATACAAAATGACTAAAATGCCCTCCCGGGGTACTAATTAGGCCTAAAAATGCCCCGAGATCCAAATCAAACCCCCGGGTATACTTTTCTGACTATATCGACGCTTTCGAACACGTTGGCGCACTCAAAACGACCATACGAACAACCTATAAAATATTCACTTTTATTAATCCACATTTAGTCCCGACACGACACAGGCGCGTCCCGACTTAAATTTCCACAATTGTCATTTTATTCACATGTGACAATATTCTAAAAAAAAATCTCATATATTACTATACTCATCCAGTAATATGCAACAAATAATATATTCTCAATAATTACTAACTCTTGTCACGCTAGTAAATATTTAAAACAACATTTCGGATTAAAATTAAATTAATATATCTCAATTAAATTTAATAAATCCTTAAATTTAAAAGCCATGAAAATACGGGGTATTACAACGAGGGGTATGGGAGCTTTCGAAATTGTACTCGACGATGGGGTTTTCGTGAATTCTTATTGGAGTATTTTTAGGAGTTTGTTCTTGAGTTTACATGAAAGGGCTTTTGAGAGATGTTTTCTTTTTGCCTTTTTATTTTCTGAAATTTTCATTTATTTTTTATTTTTTTGGCTTTTCAAAGTTTTTTGGAATTAAATTTAGGATTGAATCTACTAACCTAAAGTCTACGTAAATCCCCGGCAACGGCGCAAAAAACTTGATGCGGCCACAAATGTGTATCTAGCGTGCATGATATATAGGCTCAAGTGCAAGTTTGTCGCATCATTAATAATTCGATAAGTCGGGATCATCTCCTTAGGGAAATAAGATGAAAATTCGTGACGACGTAGGAATAGAAGACTAAACCTAAATTGACTCAAGAAAAGAACAAAAAGATGATTAATATTGAACTGAATGACTATTAACTAAATGCGAAGGAAATTTAAACTATTTTTGAACTAAGTGTGCCAAAATAAACGACTATAGTGAAGTGAATATGAATAAAGGAAAGATTGGTTAGGATACAATCCCCCAAACCCTAGTACATTTACCGGATAGAATACTAGCTTTTGAATTAAAAAGTTGATCAAACCCAGTCTTTGGTAATCCTAAGCATTACATATATGAGGGTACTATCCCACATCATACATAATTGAAGGTAAGAATAAAGCGGTGCCGAATAGCTAAGATGCGCATCACATCCTTAAACACCCCAGTTACCTAGGACAAACGAGGTTAAAAGGTCTATGACGGTTGTGCTTACTACACAACACAATCCAATAAATTTTCAATTCAAAACCTAATTTTTAATATATATATACATCGGGTCGGGTTCATGCATCCAAACCCTTAAAAACTTAGTCGTACATGCTTAAAGTAAAAACTACCTCAAAACAAAATTTAAAGAAATTCATATCTATGTGAGAAATTGAGAAGAAATTTGAAAGTAAGAATTGGAACCTAAATTTAATAACTAAGTAAGCTAAACTATGAAAGAAATTAAAAGAAGAAATTAAAGAATACTTGCAACAAAGGAATCTGGAATTAAAGCTTGAATCTTGAACAATTGTTGCAAAACTTGAAAACTAGGGTTCTTAATTACAAAAGCTCTCTAAAACTATCAAAAAGAAAAAACTCATGTCTGGGAATTAAAATGGAGTAAATAATATACAAAATTATAAAAGTTTGAACTAGATACAACTCTAATTTTGAAAAGGAGAAAATCAAAAATTCGACACCCGGATCGATCCGTCCTGGTTCATTAATTCGGTCCGACGAATACCAGATCAGTTTGTTTTTGCTCGAAATCAGATCGGTCCATCATTTAAATCTATGCATGCACTTTTAAGCTTCCAGACCGGACCATTTTTAAGGATAACCAAATCGGTCCGGTGGTTTATTTTATTCAGGAACTTCACCTCCTTCGAGTCGGATCATTTTTTCTTCATACCGGATCGGTCCGGAGGTCTTCTTCTTTCTGCTTAAGTGGTGATTTTCTTCATCTTTAAGGCTTCATAACTTTTGATCTGAGACTCAGATTTGGACGTCATTTTTCCTAAGTGCTTGTAGACTCGAGGTCTTAAAGTTTCATGTTGGTTCCTCTTTCAAAATCCCGATGTAAAGTTACTCCTTTGACCTCTGACTTTCCTTCCTTTCTTTATTCCTTGGTTTCTTAGTTTTGAATTTCCTCTTCTCTTCACTTGCATAGAATACCTGTAAAAAGCACGAAAAATACACAAAACTCAAGGCACTATGTAGGAAGGGTCAATAGCACATATTTGAGATAATTCAATGCCTTTTACATCATTCGAGGTGCTAAAAATCTCTAAATTAAGGGGCTAAATTCGAAAAAAATATGCCTAATCAATGGGGCTAGTTGCGTATAGGCTCACCGTGCTAGAGCATTTGTAGGGGATTCACGATGTGTTTCATGTGTCTTCATTGAAGAATTATCAAAGGAGTGACAAGGATTTTTGGCATATACCGATAGAGTAAATAGACTTACAACCAAACATCTCATCTGAGGAAAGATCTGTTTCCATCCTGGATCATTGCGAGCTTAAGCTTTTGTCAAAGGTGGTACCATTAGTTCGTGTTCAGTGTGTGTAAGAGCATAATTTTGGCCATTTGCTCATAGATTAGGCTTACATAGATTTTGGCATATCCCCTTACCATTTCACTCGATCCGTTACAAAGAACCGAATCTTTAACATCTCCAATTCAAGAGGTTCTCCACATTACAAAGGTATAAATCAATTTCGAGTTCAGATTTATTCACATTTATTCACATTTATATTGGTAGATATTTTTATTAAAAACAAAGAAATTTTTTATTTTTAAATTCTTTTCAAAATTTGTTGACTTCGTTCAAATAAGAACTCATTCTCGTTCGAACGAGATGTCTAACTCGCTAGAAGCCTCATTTTATCTAACGTGCATCCAACGAGGATGTGATCTATGGAGATTGATTTTAGCGAGGATTGTTTGGAGGTTCCTGGAGATGCTTTTGTAGATCTTTTGTGTTGATCTTGATGATGTGATCGTCGGTTTCTCATCATGTTTTGAGGTATGGGGTTTTACACAATATGCTCCTTAAATCTCGCGAGTGTCATTCTCTTTGATTTCTTATTAATTGAACTCATATTTGAATTGTTAAATTCATTGAAATCTGGAAAAATAATTGTTGAAATTATTTTGATTCATGTGGTATCACAATATTTTTGTTGAGCACGTTGTCATGAGATTTTAATATGGCACGGAGTTTGGGCACCCGCCAAAATTCCTGTTTCTCGGGCTATGGCTTGATAAATCATATACGGATGTGGTGAGGCCTGGTGACCCAGTTAAAGTGTTGTTGAGAAATTATACTGATGAAATGCTATTGAGATTTGCATTTTGATTTGAATATTCGTACTCGTGTTCGTATGCTTTATTCATCGCTAACATATATTTGTTGAGCATCTTTCCTGTCGTATTGTGTACTTCCCCATATTTTCTTTTAGTGGCAGGTTAGCGCGGATTTTGGGGCTCTATGGAGATTGATTTTAGCGAGGATTGTTTGGGAACGATTTGTATTATTTTGATGTATAGAGCATTCAACACCCAAATTAATCAGATTAAAATTGGGTAATAATTTGGTTTTGTGTTTGGTGGACAGTTAATTATATATATATATATATATATATATATATATATATATATATATATATATATATATATATATAAATAAAGGAGGAGGGAGTTTTACCATATCATACAACTTTTGCCACATCATATAACCACATCATACAAAATCTATACAAACAAATTTTGTATCTATCTATATAATAAAGTTGGAGGGGTTCTTTGCCACATCATGTAAGTTTTGTGTACAAAATCTATATAAATATATTGTGTATCTATCTCTATGAACAGACTTCGTATCCAATGGTTGAAAATGATGCCAAATCTGCTTTTAAGATTGCCAAGACCCTTTCAAGTTTCTTTAAAAAATGGGTGTATAACTATGACACGTTAGAATCACCTCCCCATCAGAGAAAATTACAATTATTAAACCTAGAGACATTAGTCGTCTACCTCTATACGAAAAGTAAAGTCTGCACAAGGCTTAAGAAGAAGATGATCCCTCCCTTTAGAATAGTAACAGTTCAATTTATTTTGAACCTCCGTCCATATACCATTTACCAACACATCTCACTCAAACTCAAACACTCACCATTTACCTAAAAAAATGAAACACTCATTGTTTGTGAGAAAGATTCTAGGGCGGACTGCGTTGATATTGTGAGAAAGATGCTTGAACACTCATTGTTAGTTTTTTCGCAGATATGAATCGAGAATTTTGTCTGGTATCCTCCGCTTGAACACTCATTATCAGGTGCCTTAAAATCTGGCATCCACCGCTGACACTATCTCCGGTGCCTTAAAATCTCTCATCTAACGTTGACACTATCCGGTGCCTTAAAATCTCTCATCTAACGTTGACACCAGTAAAATTCTCTGTGAGGTTGTCACATTATCAGTGTTGATGGGTTCACATTTTCAGATCTCGGGCATTCACATTTTCAGTTTCTCAGATCTTATATCTCTCAAAGTCTCTCTCTCATCTCTCTTGGTGGGTGGGTTGATAATCTTTCTCCCGAAGTCTTTTTTCTCTCTATATCTCTGTCTCACACACATTAGCATCAAGCTTTACCCAAGACTTTCAACTAGAAGAGTTTTATGTTCATTCATCCGTGACTTGCAAAAAATGGAAGCAAAGATTTGAGCTCCCAGATCCGCCCCGTTTCCCGAATCTCCATCCATCGCTCGATCCACCCCATCGCTGGATTTCTCTTTTGCAGATCCGATCACTTTTGCAGCTGGATTTCATCATTAACTGTTTTTTGTTGTTTTGATTATAGCTGAGAATCTACAAGGTTAAAGATGTAATTATGGATAATTTTTTTTGTTTTTACTAATGTTTTTTTGTGTGTATATCTAATCCTCATCCTCTCTCTACTTTTATTCAGATTTAAGCTTTGTTGATTTGATTCCCTCTCTCACGCACACATATATATGAGTCCGTTGGGGGTGACGATTGGGGCGGGGGTGCAAGGGCTGCCAACGCTTTTTAAGCTGATGAATGTGATGACGGGGAAGAAGCAGGAGTGGCAAACTATGAATTAGTTGTCGGTGCCCATGGATTTGGTTTCGTATAGTGAGTTGGCTAGATTTGGTTTCATAACCCTATTTGTTGGAGATATTTTGTATTTTTAGGGTTTATCTTTGGTTTTATATACCTATATTGTGTACCCGGTTTATATTGTTACGGGTTAGATCTTTTTTGAAGTTAAATTTATGTGTTAATTGTTGCTACTGATTAAAACAGTTAAGTAATACTCTTATAGTTTATAGTCGGTTCTGTACACTTTAAAAACATTACCGGAGCTGGAGCCGGCGCCGGATCCAAGGTGTCAATCTGCACACCGTAAGTGGGATTTGGTTGATCGAACCGGTTTCGGAGTTGGGGCCGGCGCCGGATCCAATACTCACATATTCCATTTTCTTCTCCTTTTGTTCCTCATTTTTAGTTTTAACTATGTCCTACGTTATTTTGTTTCGGTTCTGTTACTGATTCTTGAATTTTTTAGGGTTTGATGGGCGGCAGAGGCGTTAAGTTTTTTTTTTCGATTTTTAATATTTATGATTTTTGTTCTTAGTGTTTGTTTAGTTTTTATACTGCAATAGATTTGTGAATCACTGAAGTCTGTTGTCATAGCAGGTCTCATAGTTGTGTCTGCCTATTTTTTTTCTACTTTTCTTTCATTCTACTGGTATTTAGTTTACTGATTTTGTAATGCAATGTTATTTACTGATTTTTTAATGCAATGTTATTTACTTTATTTACTGATTTTGTAATGCAATCATGTTTATATTGATTTTGGCCCTGATTCTTTATTTTTGGATGTAATCTACAATGGAGGCAACTCTCCTATTATAGGATAATACTACACTTTTGACTTGATGATGATTTTTTTAAGTCCTCTTCATGTTTGGTACAATTTGGTGTTTAAGTTTATGTATATACTTATACTTCATGGTTTGTTAATATTTGTTCTGAAGGTGACTTTATTCCATGTTAGTGTCTGTTTGGAGGAGCCAAAATAATGCTAAAGATTTCTTTTGTTCAGGTATTGGTTTGTCAATGGTGCTCAATTTTCATTCACGGTATTTGTTTTCTCAATCTTTCAAATACTATGAAAAGGTTGGGTTAGGTATCATACTAAGTTTGGTTCAGTGGTCTATTAGGTTCCAGTCAGGTGTCATGTGATAGTGAGTTTGTGTGTTACTGTTTGTTTTTATTAATGTTGTTTATTACTATTGTTTTTCATGTGTGAAATTCCTTCATCAGTCAATAAACCAGTTTTAGTCGAAGCAGTTTCTTAATTTGAGTTCAATTAAATTTGTGGAGTGTCATGGCACTTGCTTGCCTTAAATTTATGGGGGGTTTTGGAAAAAGGTCCTCATAGTATTCAAAGTGTATAAAAATAGGACACTCCATATAATTTTATAAATTTAGTCCCTGTATTAAAAATATCATGAAAAGTGGTGAAAAATAGTACCGTTGGCGTGGACAAAAAAAATAAAGGTATTGTACCACAGGGACTAGACTTATAAATGCTATTGTACTATATGGACTAGATTTATAAACTTGAAAAGTATTGTCCTAAAAATTCAAATATAGAAAGAACATGAACTTTATCTTAGTTCTCTTAATTTATTATTGAAATAATAATATAAAAGTCAAACCTAAGAAAGTTCTATTCGAAGAAGTACCATATCAACCCTCCCTCAATGGATTGTTTTGAAGAATATTAGTTTCTTTTTACTTCCATAATGAGGAATCTTTTGCACCTAAAATTTGGTGCATTTAATTTGACGAGCGATGTAAATAATGACAACATAATAGATAATAAAGGTTCGTACATATTTTTGCTATTAAAGTGTCCTACCTATTTGTAAAAAGACATCTATATTTTTTATGTTGACCAACCAACCAACCATAGAAATTATGCAATCCTACTCTGTCCTTTAGTTTTATGTCAGGGATGTGACAAGGCAATAGAATTGATTAGATTATATTGACAACTCAATACATTTTCTTAAAAGATGCAAGTGTCAGAACGGTGTTTAAATACTGTTTTTAAATTGACACTACCAAAAGCATCCATTCACCTTCAAAGGTGTCTATAAAAGATAATGACAGGATTGAAACACCAATCCTCTATAATCAATTATGGTAGGTTTTTAACCAAATATTGATAAGTATGTATTGATTAATGTGCGGAATTTATTTAGAGTCCATTTATATTATCAATTAATGCATGTTTAACATATTATTGAGTTTAATTTTTGGTATAATTTCAAGGGTGTATTTAGAATTAGTCATATTTTCAGTGGTTGCCATTAAATTTAATAGTGATTGGATTCTTCTTATTCAAGTTATCATTTGTTGGAGGCGCTGAATATATTATTAATTGATTTTTTTAATTGTGTGAGGCAATTTATATAGTGCTAAAATTTAGCTTCTGCGGCACCCAAGAAAAGGAAGCTAATAAATTTAGTTTTTGCGACACCCAAGAAAAGTGATTGTACAAATAAAAGTATTATTAAGAAATACTTACATAATACTCTACGATAAATTTTTGGAATCAATAAACAATATTAATAATTAGTACTCAACACACCGAGCATGTAGTGAATACATGATCATTGTGTTTGATAGTCAAGTTAACTTGAAGAACTTTACAATCGAGCCATTGGTACTTATGAACTACTCTTTGACTTAATTTTGGACTTTTTTTTTCTTTTTCTAGCCAACGCTTTCGGTGTAGAATTTCATCACGGGAATAAATTTATTGCCCTGTCATTGACATGGATACAAAATATCATGGGAACAAATTTATCGACATGATATTGGCACGTGTAAAAAATATAATGGGAAAAAATTTATCGCAGTGCCATCGGCACGGGTACACCCTAGTATATATATATAGGAAGAGGTTCAAAAGTGAACATAAAAAATGAACATTTTAATGAACATTAACCAAAAACACTTATTAACCCATTAATTTTAATTATTACGTAGTAATTGGTTCGCGCCAGCGGCAAAAAACACGTGCGTCTCAATCAAATATTTTTTTTACACACACCTACCCCCCCCCCCCAACCCACCCACCCACCAGAGCTCTAAACCCCTCCGACCTGCCACACCCATATCTGGTGACCACACCTCTAGCCTTATATTTCCCCGACCCATTTCAGACCCAAATTCCAACCCGAGACACCTACCTCTACCCCGGAGCTACTCAATACCCGCTACCCAACGCCAATTTCAACCCGGTCAAAGTTCATAACACCTCCGGCAAGACCCCATTCGAAATACGGCGTCCCACCTTCATTTATCGTCGGACCTCCATAGCTCGACCTCCTATCTCCACTTGGTATTATTTATCTAATGATATATGAACGTAACCAGTTTGTGTTGTGTTAACTCACGAGAGTCCAAGAAGAAGTCATAACATAACTGCTATTATTGTTGGGTTCTCATTGGTTTCGGTTGAGCAAGTCCGACGTATTTTTTTTATCGTAGTTTGTCCGGAGTGGGGGGTGTCTGGACAGAATAGCGAGGGGGGTTGTCCGGTCAGAATGGTCTCAAGTGCCACTAGCGCGAACCAATTACAACATACGAGTTCAAATTAATGGGTTTTTGGGTGTTTTTGGTTGATGTTCATTAAAATGTTCATTTTTTATGTTCACTTTTGAACCTCTCCATATATATATATATATATATATATATATATATATATATATATATATATATATATATATATATATATATATTCCAT
This sequence comes from Sambucus nigra, assembly GCA_949130495.1. Classification (NCBI taxonomy): domain Eukaryota; kingdom Viridiplantae; phylum Streptophyta; class Magnoliopsida; order Dipsacales; family Adoxaceae; genus Sambucus; species Sambucus nigra. The sequence continues at coordinate 240,489,975 of OX422218.1, read as the reverse complement.
TAAGATCGCAAGAGGACTCTCAAATTGGTATCAAAGCCTATTGCAAAAAATTACTGTGTGATGTTTTTCTGCAAAATGGAGCAATTTTAATTCTTGCAGTTTGAATGCCATCTCGGGAGTGGTCACCCCCGCATTATGATGTGCACCACGTCTAAAGAAGATTTGGATAACCTCCAACTCACTCACGAGGGTACCGATGCTGTTAAACCTTCTAAGCTATAGAATCTCACTACACAATTTGAAATAATCACAATGCTTGAATATAAATCTTTCGACGAGTTTTATGCACGACTATCTGATATAGATAACCCGAGTTTCAATTTGGGTGAGAAAATACCCAAGACTTTTGTGGTTAAGAAAATTTTGAGATCGTTTCTTTCCCGTTTTATTCCTAATGTTAGCTTCCTTGATTCGTCGGGGATGTTAGACACTCCTAGGTTACAAGAACTTCTAGGAAATCTTCAAAAATACGAGATAGATATGTTCCCTAAAAATAGTTCAACCCAAGGATAAAGGTGTCGCACTTAAAGCCCAATCTAAAAAGAGAGAGGAAGCATCATCCGATTATGAGTTCGATTATGATTTAGATGATTTGGCCATTTTTCTAAAAATTTTAAGAAATTTCTCAAACTCAAAAAGAAAAATACTTTCAAAGATAATAAAAGTTTTAAGAAAGATAAAAAAACATTTAATCAGGCAAGAAAAATTTTGAAAAAGGAAAGAAATGTTATCCAAAGAAAGATGAGGAGAGGTGTTTTGAGTGTGTGGGAAAGGGTCACAAAGATCATGAGTGCCCGACTAGGTTGAAATGTCAAGAGAAAGGCAAAGTTTCCTTAAACGTCACGCTTAGCGATAGTGAGGTCAAGTCGGAGAGTTCGGGAGAAGAATCATCCCATGGATATAACTTCACCGCATTCATGGCTAGTCATGTTAGTACATCTAGTGCACCTCATGATGATGAGGAAGCTACTAAACATGAACACCTTGATAGTGAGTCTAGTCATTTCGAGGAGAGTGAGGGAGAGAATGTTTTAAGTGGGAGCAAGAGTGATCTTTAGTGCTTCCTATGTCGATCTTTACACCGAGTCCTTTAAAATGAAGAAATAGAACAAAGGGTAAGCAATAAGACTTTTAGGGCTTGAGAAAGAGTTGACAGAGGCGAGTGAAAGTTAGTCCTTGGTGAGAAAAGCTTTGGGATAGAGAGTTTGTTTAGTTTACAGAGAGAACGAGGACTTGACCAACAAGGTGTCTAGTCTTATGAGAGATCTCCAAGCATCTATGGAGACTTGTGAGAAATTTGACCCCCTTGTATCCCAACTCAAGAAAGATCTCGAATGTGCCCGGGAGGTCAAGGTAACTATTAAGGATACATCGAAGAAGGTAGGTAAGATGATCCTTGGCCCCACTTTAGGTAATGTTTAGAGGCAAGGAATAGGTTATGATGATGCATCCACTTCCCATGCCTCACCCGAGTCGGTTCCCGAGTTTGTGATGGACCCTTATGGCCCTTGACCTAACCCACCGATGGCCTGATCCACCTACAAAAGTTCAACCAAGAAAAGCAAACCGAGGTATACCCAAACTTGTCTATGTTTTCACTTTTTGAAAAAGATGAGGTCACCTTGGAGAGTTTTGCTATAAATTAGGTAGAACTAGTTGTACACATACTCCTGTACATCACTTTAGTGACTTTGTTAGTCTTAGGGAGAATATTGAATTTCTATTTGCGACTTCACATAGTTTAATGGAAGAATTCAACAGGATTTCTTTGCCGTTTGAGAACACTTATAACATTCCAACTAGAGTGAACAACAATAAGGGCAAACAAAAGTTTAACTCTACTTGGGTACCTAAGCAAGACGACAAAGACCTTGTTATTCATGTTTCTCTCAAGGCTTAAAATACTTCCCAATGGTATTTTAATAGTGGGTGTTCTAGGCACATGACCAGTGGCGTATCATTTTTACCCACCTTGAGGATTACAAGGAAGGTAAAGTCACCGAATGGGAGTAGATTTAGAATTTTAGGATATGGCAGTGTTGAGATACCAGAGTTCATAAGCCAATAGTGCGGTGCAAATTTTATGGTAAAGTTTGACTGGTCTGAATGCATTGTTTATGATCAATCCGATAAACTTTTACTACAAGGTGTGAGGACGGAACATAATTGTTATAGGATTGTGCCACATACTCTTTTGTGTACAACAGTGCCACGGTCTACACTACAGACCTTTGGCATCAATGGCTAGCTCACGTGAACTCTAGAGATCTTTATACTAGTGAAAAAGGACCTAGTTTATGGCTTACCATTTCTTAGGAAACCAACTTTCTCGATTTGTGGACCTTTCCAACCGGTAAAAAAAATTCAAAATCCCCATAGGAAGTTGAATACCATTACCACCTTTCGTGTTTTGGAGTATTCACGTGGATATTAGGGGTCCTACTCGCTCGAAGAGCTTATGTGGTAAGATATACATTCTCGTGATAGTTGATACACTACACCAAAACAGTCAATTAGTAACACTACTGTAGCGTTACTAAAATAATTACTAACACTAAAAAAGTGTTAGAAAAAAGGTGTGGGGAAGAAAATTACTAACACTTTTTTACTGTTACTAAATTATGTGTTACTAACACTATTTTACCATTACTAAAGTGTTACTAAATTCTTTGTTACTAACACTTTATATTGTTACTAAAGTGTTACTAATTTCGTAACACATTCCTAACACATTTTTTATAACATATTTAGTAACAGAATAGGTACGTTAGTAATATTAAAAAATTAAAAAAATTATATTTAAATATATTATAATATATACATCTATATATATACACATGCACTAGGGTGTACAATATTAAAAAAATGTTAACATAATGACAACAAAATAACTTTCGATAAGATTTAATTTCAATATGAATAAGTTACATTTAAAAAATGGACAAAATTTCCTTTATTTATAGTACTATCCACCTGTTTAAGGTATAAAAAATTGTACAACAATACAAATAGTCCGTAACAACAAGACTAATACACATCCAGACAATAACCTCAATAAAAAGTCATAGCCCAAATTCCATTAATAGAAAATTCATCGCTAGATATGAAATTCCTCTCAATACACGAGGAAATTTGGAAAATCTAAGAATTGTTCGTCTCAATACATCTAAGAATTGTCATCATGAAGATGAGTTAGAATCAAGTACATAGGTGGGTTGTAGTCAATTTGAAAATTCAACTTGAACTAATACCACCTTCACTCAAGTCGATGCCTTGTTCCGTGGTTTGACATAGGATGCCTTGCTCCCTGATTTTGTTTTCCCTATTTGTTTTGCCTGTCATTCTATCATAACCTGTAATAACACCACACCAAAGTTGTATGCGTCCATTTGTTCAGTGGCTTTTTAATTCAGGTACATTCTGCAATGACACAACCAAGTGGTGAGACAATGAGTATATTACTAGAAATCTCCTGAATTATTGCACCAATTGAAAATAACTATACTATTACTTTTGTAAGAAGAAGAAGAAGAAGAAGAAGAAGAAGAAGAAGAAGAAGAAGAAGAAGAAGAAGAAGAAAACAGTCATTCTATTTCTTCCATTTACAATATCTCCCTTTTGTGATGATAATGAAGAACAATTATAGTGGAAAAGAATGGGTATCTGCAACTATCCCTTTGGTAATCATTTTCATAATTTAAGGAATTTTGAATTATATGCATAATAGAGTTATGAATAATAATCAAATAATCAGTATAGCCAACCAAAGATGGTCCATGAAACTAGGCCTGTCACGATCATAAAAAGTTTTTTCTAATAGGCCAAAATGAAAATTTGAACCTTCAAGTTCCATTTATGTCTTGTTCTTCAAGAGGCAATTGACAAACTTATAAGATGGAATAGGAATGATTTCAAATTTACATTTTACAGATTAGTTTAATAAATGATTTGGTAGAAAAAATTATAGTGATGCTTATAAATTTCTATGAGGTCTTCATATACCTGGTGTTGTATAGCAAGAAGATGCAGATTCTGATGCCAAGGATGATAGAAATGCACTTTCTCTTATGATCTTATCAAGAGAAAAATATGTGAGCTTCAAGTTGTAATAAGAGAAAAATCCGTGAGGTTCAAGTTATACTAAGATTAATGTTAATGAGGCTACTAATATTGAAAAACCATGTAGGCATTGAAGAGTTCAAGTTGTTGACAGATAGATCAACGACTAAAAGGGAAGTAAAATCTAAACTAGGTAGTAAACGAGGGAGGTTTGGAAGTTGAAAATAGCTCAAATGCAACTCGGATAAAGCATGAAGCTCATTAACATTTCGCCACCAACCAGTTTCTTTTTCAAGGTTAGTACTTCCAAAATTAAGGAATTTTAAAGAAGAAAGACTAGACAACCAGTTTAAATTCAAAACCCACGAGCTTCTAAAATGGACATACGTTGAGAGATCAAGATAATGAAAGTTTGATAGGTTTTCAAGATGGGGTGGAACCATTCCAGCAAAAAACGTGTGAGAAAGATTGAGGTATCTCAAATTCTTGAGCGAGCCCATGAATTTTGGTATTGGGATACTTTGGAAATCATTCATGCTTAGTTCCAAGTAATTCAAATATTTTAATTCAAGCAAATAAATACTTATCTAACCGCCCAAGCATGATAACCCATAAGCACCTGCAACACTTCCTCCCATCAACGCACAATCGCCTTCGCTTCTAAGATCAAGCTTCACAACTCTGCATGTCCGTTTATTTGCAATTTATAGTATATATATATACCATTCAGTTTTAAAACTATATACTATATATATTTATACCATTCAGTTTTAAAACTGCCCTAATATTCATTCAGTTTTAATTGTTTGGGAGTGGTAAATGCATTCATGTTGGAATGAATCATAATAATAAAATAATTAAGCAAGCGCAGAATAATGTTTAGGTGCATACGGGAACATGAGAATCTCTGTCATTCCTCTTGGGATCAGTAGCAAAGAAAATGGTGTAAATAAGAAAGAATTTTCCGATTATCTCGACAACTAATCCAATGCCTTTATTGTAACCATCGATGAGCTCGTTGTCTCCACCACCATACTGAGCCACCATGTACATCACGGCACATAGCAGAGACACTTTTCAAGCCAAGAACAACCCAAATCATATAAATCGTATACAAAACAAATATACATAACATACCTTATTTTGTTGATAAAATTGGAAAAGATTCCAAAAATATCAGACGGAGGGAGAGAAAGAGAGAGAGAGGGGGAAAGTAGGCTTTGGTTTTGGAGGGATGAAAATGAAAAAATGGGCGCGTGTTTCTTTAAGAAATTGTTAAGTATTTTTTTCATTTTTTTCATTTTTAAACTAATATTAGTAACACTTATATGAGATTCCTAACGGTACTATAGTGTGAGATATAGTAACGGTAAAATAGTGTTACAAATACTAAAAATAGTTTGTTACTAAATAAGCGTTTTGGTGTAGCGGATGACTTTTTTAGATACTCGATTGTAGGATTCCTTTACAAAAAATTTGATACGGTTGAGTTACTTACAATCAAGTGTCGTGTCCTAAAAAACCAACACAGTGTCACTATTAATCGATGCTTAGTGACAACATTACTGAATTTAGAGAAGCGGCAGTGAATAGATATTGCAATGAAATGGGCATCAACCATGAATTTTTAGACTTTCATACTCCTGAGCAAAATGGAATTGTTGAGAGGAAGAACCGGAGGATACAAGAAATGGCTAGATCTATGCCTCTTGGACAAAAGTGCCTAAACATTTTTTTAGTAGAGGTGGTGAGCACCGCATGCCATATGATGAATAGGGTAAATCTTCATTCGCACACACTTCACACACACTATGAGTTGTGGACAGGGAAAATCCCAACCTGTTATATTTATGTGTCTTTGGGAGTACATGTTACATCTTCCGAGATAGAGAACCCTTAGGAAAGTTTGACTCGAGGAGCGACGATAGGATATTCATCGACTAATAGGACTTACCGAGTTTATAATTTGGCTAGCTCTAAGGTTATTGAGTCAATAAACGTCACGATTAAAGATGATAATCCACTGGATTTTATTACTCCTAGCCCAAAGTGTGAGGATGATCCCATCACTCATCTTGCTACCACGGTAAACCTCATTCCTGTTTTGGGGGAGACACCATCTTAAGTTTGAAAGAGTCATGACCCTTCATTTATACTTGGTGATCCTACATTAGGTGTCAAAAATTGTGCGCAACTTGTTGTTATCTATCTATGGTACACATCCCTAGTCGAGCCCAAGAGTTTAAAAGAAATAATTAAGGACGAGCATTGGATATCAGCAATGAAAAAAGTGTTTTTTCAATTTAGAAAGAACAATGTCTGGGAATTGGTTCCCCAACCTAGTGATACTAATGTTACAGTTATCAAGTGGATTTTTAAGCATAAGGTGGATGATAATGGTACCATAGTTCACAATAAGGCTAGGTTGGTCGTTCAAGGCTACAAACAGATCGAGGGTGTAGAATTCGAGGAGAAATTAACACATATTGCTAGACTTGAGTCCGTTCACTTACTACTCACATATCATATCATCTGCGCTTCAAATTATATTTGATGTATGTCAAGAGTACCTTTCTGAATGGCATTCTATAAGAGGAAATTTACATGGAACAACCAAAAGGGTTTGTAGACCCTAAACACCCAAGCCCATCTACTATCTTAAGAAAGCCTTATATGATATGAATCAAGCACACCATGCTTGCTACGAGAGGCTTACTTCCTATATCTTAGCTCATGTGGCGAGTGAATGAGACGTTTATGCAGATAGAGTGGTGTTATATTGGTTACATAGGTCTATCTGGATGACATAGTCTTAGGATCCACGATCTCCTTCCATGATCACAATTTCGAGGAGAAAATGAAGTGTGAATTTGAGATGAGCATGGTAGGTGAGCTTAAATTCTTCATAGGTCTGCAGTTTCGTCAGCTTTAGGATGGGATTTTCACATCTCAATACAAATATACAAGAGACCTTGTGAAGTAATTCGGTGTAGACTCCGCTAAGCATGCTCGCACCCCTATGAGTACATCGACAAAGCTCAGAAAAGACGCTTTAGGCATTGACGTAAAACAAAACGTATATCAAAGTATGATAGGTAATCTTCTTTATCTAATCTCTAGTCCTCCCGATATTGACTTTAGTGTTGGAGTCTATGTGCGATACCAGGCATCCGTAAAAGAGTCACACTTACACGTTCTTAAACATATAATTAAACACTTGAGCGGGAATCTATCATACGGTATTTGGAATTCCTTTGATACAAATGACCATTTTCCACCTATTTGGATGTCGACGGATGTAGGAGCACTTCGGGTGGGTGTTTCTACTTTGGAAGTGATCTTGTCTCATGGATGAGAAAGAAGCAAAACTCTATATCTTTGCCCACAACAGAGGCTGAGTATATTGTCGTCGGGAGTTGTTGCACATAACTCTTATGGATGAAGCAAATGTTGGAGGATTACAAAATTCCACATGGTTCGATGACTATTTCCTATGATAATACGAGTGCCATACACAATTCACGTAATATATCCATCTAAAGATGCTAAGGGTTGTGAGAAAGTGAGAAACTGAGAAAATGAAAGGAAAAGAGGATCTGGAGAGGAAGAATGCCATCGTCGGGTTGAAGATTGTCAAGGTAAAGAGGATCCAGGGAGGAAGGCTATCATCTTCGGGTTGAAGATCATCACCAAAAGTCGAATATCAGAAGAGGAAACCCAAAATCCATTGTCTCTAAGTCAATTATTTACTTGATTTAAAATTTTTGTGTAGTTTTATTTATTCATCCAACTTTGGTGTAGAATAACATGAATTTCGGGTTGGGAAAACTAAGGAAAATTCGAAGCTTGAATTACATAAATGATGGAAGATGAATATAATGATGTTTTTATGATGAATCTAATGTAAACCTATAATAAAAGATAAGTTCTTATATGAATTAAGAAGAGGGAATCAAATCTTAAAACTAGGGTTTAGTATTGTATGAATTCTTGATTTAATTCATTGTTCGGTGAATTAGATGTTGTTTTGGGATGGTTTTAACGTAGAGGCTGATTATGTTTGGGGATGATATAGGGTTCATGTATGGGGGTTTGGTGAAGGTTAGGACCACCATGGATGAAGATTGGAGGTGAAATTCCATCATTAGTTCGCCTTGGTAGCCTAGAAAAATCGAATCGGTTCATTGGGGGAGCGAATTGGTACACAAACCGATTCGGTTCGGTCCATCCAGCGAACAGGTTCAGTTCTACTAGCTTGCCACATTTTACTTGTTACAATATTTTTGGACCGTTTGAGGATTGGGCATGGAATCTTGGGCCCGAGGATGAATTTAGGTTTCTTGGAATTCAGAGTGAGGGTTAAAAATGTTGTCGGCTAACTACGGATGGATTCCGTGTAAGGAAAATACGTGAATAGGTGAGTGAACATTCATGAGTGGAAATAGGGAAATTGAGTTAGGATTTTGAGATGGTTAGGCTAATGCTTGATTAGATTGGCATATTTCCCAAAAGTATATAATCAGAGAGTTAAACTATAAGTCAAGGTATACTTAGCTATAATCAGGAAGTCGGGTTAGACTTTTAGATTCGATGGGATAATGTCACGAGAGATATTATGCACATTAGCCATATATATATACATATATATATTCATGATTGACTTTATGGAACATACATACTCTAAAATGTTATCGCTGTGTGACACCCCGCCAAATTAAATACCGGGTGATCGGTCCTTTATTAAATTAAATCAGAAAATCCAGTTGGTTCATTCTCAGCATCACTGTCGAAAAATAATTTCATTATTAATCTGCCTAATAAATAATGAAGCTAGTGTCAAAACTTTTCCATTTTTCATTTAATTAAAACCATTCCATAATATGGAATATTAATTTAGTAACATCACATCACAACTGAACTAAATGTAATAGGAATAAATATGACTAGAATAAACTCTCCAGTTTAAATATATCATTACCACCAAATAAAATTGATATCCACAGTACTAACATAATTAATTACAACCTCTATAATCGTGGGTGGCACGCCCTAAATGAAAGTAAATAGTACAGATATATGAATCAATAGATTGGAAACGTCTAAATAAAGTCTGCATATCCATTAGAAACTATAACCCGTCAAGACATCCATATTCTATGTTGGCATCCCTAATACTCGACACCTGATGTACAAGATACAATAGAGAAGAGAATATGCAAGGAAACGGGTTAAAAATAGCAAGTGAATAGCAATTATTATATACATGTCACATTCTCGGTCTCTCTCTTCATATTCTCACCTCTCATCTAGTGTGCACGCCTAACGTATCTCCAAATTACTCTAGTTACTATTCCCACTTTCACTAGATTGTAACATTGTGTCAATTAACCACGGCCCTTATCTTTCCCACGTATATTCTTCGCAACACATGTAATAAAATAAATTTATTTTAGTTCAGTTCTCAGTATAAATAAGTGTTCTCAAACTTAATTAATTTCAGATTTCACTATCTTTCATGTCTACTTAAATCACAAAGTATATAATATCATAAGTATATATATACATTCACTCTATTATATATATATATATACACACACACAATACTGGACCCCCGAGACACAGCTGTGGTGCATGCATACTCTGCTATCTAGTCCAAGTACATCTCGTCACTATATAAAGAGGACTATTGGTTCGGTATATCCCTAAAACCACAAATATAAGACATGAACACATCGTAGAGGTATACTAACATTCTTTACAATGCTATCTTCTTCCAGGGAATTACTCACTTATCATCCTGGGTGACCAGCGGTCGGACTCTCACACCGACTTGGTATAAAACCTACTCACAAGCGTATGGGAAGCAGCCATAGTTCCTAACCTAAAGGTAAGAATAATCGTACCCAAGACATCTCACCCCTGTCTCACACACGGTAAAATAATGGATGCTATGACCTGGGAACCGTACTCTCCCTGCTCCTTGAGCCAGAGGAGTTGTCGATATCGCGTAACTTTCCATGATAGCACTAGAGGGGTATGTACCACATATCATATATTACACATTAACTATGTAATTATAATTAATATATACAAACTATCTCACCTTAGAATGTATATATACGTATATTAAAAATTGCAGCTATATGTAAATATCGCACCTTACACTAGTTAATGATTAATACAAACATCTCAAGTTCATATTATAATTTACTCACTTAATTATCCATCGATAACTCATCACACATATGATTATGTCCTCCATTTACCCTTATAATGACCCCCAAACTCTCACTCAATAGCCCGTAACTCTTCTCAATAGAATTCCCATTCCAGGGAAGATTTACAAAAAAGGAGCGATATAATATCCTCACAAATAAGCCTCGATAATAGCCACAAGGTAAGCCCTTCGTCGAGTCATAACATAACCACATTCTACCCCATAAACGTGTTTATATAATAACTTAAAGGAGTTCCCTAAGCATTTAAATCATTAGGAAAATAATAGTATCGAAATCCTCAATTATAGTAACCGGATCGGACCGGAGGTCCCCAAAAATGAACTGGTCTGTCTCCTATAAACAGACAGAAGCTTTTCCACTTCCGAACCGATCCGTCATACTTTAAAAATGAACCGATCCGGTTCCTAAAATCTAACAGAAACTTTAACATTCAAACTGATCCGGTATTCTCAAAAAGTGAATCCGTACGGATTGTCCAGTTTTGTATACCACGAAAGCTTTACCTATTTATCCAACAATCCCTCCTTGTACAATGATTCCCTTTTTAATCACCCAAAATATAAGTACCACCATGTGTATACCTTTGAACCCATGTAAACACAACAAGGATTGATCTTTTATACTAGATTCTAGGGTTTAACACATATATCCCTAATGTTACCAAATTCGTACCAAAATTTATGAAATACATTACACAATTAAACATTTAGCAAGTTAATCCACTTGCCTCAAAGATTGTAGAGTCTGATTCTTCTTCCAATTTAAGGATTCTATAAGATTTCAAAGATCTTCAAACTTCCTCTCCTTTCTCTTCATCTCACGTCCTCTTTCTAAAAATGAGTTTTCTCTTAATTGAGATTATTTACTCACTTAAGTCTAATAACCCTTTTTCAATAGTAATCTTATCTTTAAATATAAATATACACATAAAATAACTAGTATACCCCAATTCGTATCAAACTAGTTCAAAAGATTTCGAGAACTCGAATAAAACCCCTAGGATGGTCATTTTGACTTTCTCAGCCCTTTCGGAATCAACCATGCCCTCTAAATTTTTTTCATTCGAAACTCGGAATGTAAAAGCTATCTTTCGACCTCAGATAATAAATTAAAATAAGCCATGGTTAAGAATTAACTAAATCTGGCCATCAATACACATATAAACGACGAAATTATATAAAACGATATTATATTTACCATATCACTCCAATAAAGGTGTAATTCTCATAAATATTAACTATTTTAGCCAAATCAATATTTATTTTAAACCCTTACGTGATATCTCGGGCTTTTTTCCCATAATTTTAGTGGATTTTCACTAAAATTATCTTTTAAAATAGTATAAAGCCAATGTGTTTCTTCAAGGCCTTTAATTATTGTAGTCATATCTCCTTTCTTAGTAGGGTGAAATTGTTTTTCACACTTATATTTATGTTGTTGTAGTAGACGTATTTCTACTAGTTCTTTATTAAGAGTTAAACTAATTTTTCCCTCATTAATATTTATAGGTAAATATTCTGAAATAAAATTATTACCTAAAATAAAATCTCCATGCACTTCTGGAAAGCATAAGATTTTTGGAATAATGAATTTCTTTTCATTAAACCAAATAGCTACTTTTTTAGCTTTTAAATCAAAGAAATTTTGTGTTCCATTGATTCCCGTTACAGCAATAGGATTTTTCATATTTATCCACTTTTCTGGTGGTAAAGCATTAGGTCTACAAGAACAAATTGTTTCTCCTGTATCAAGAAGGGTGAGCAGACTATATGGTTTATAGCCAGAAATATTAAAATACCCTAATACATAAGTATATCTTTTCTTTCCATGGCTTGGTGAAAAGATAATTTCTTCTCTCCCTAATTGGAAATGATAAATTTGACTAGATTTTATATTATCTTCTTTTAGATAATTTGTGCCAGGTAATATTGGTACCTGTATATTTTTCATATCAATAGGTTGTTTACTATTGCTAGATTCTCCTTCTAAAAGGTTTTTTCCTTTTAATTTTTCCCAATCATTATTAGGAAAATTCTTTTGCCACACTGAATGCTTATTTTTAAAATAAACATTATTTCCAGACACTTGTAATTCAAAGTTGTTTCGTTGTTTTTCGGGTGATGCTTCTGTTATTTGGGGTAATATCCATTGTTTTGGTACTTCCAAATCTCTCCAATTGATTAATCTTAATTGTATTTTCGAATCAAATGGTTGTAACAACCCTCGCTTTTAAGAGACTCATATTATATTAATTCACCGCATGAAGTAATTATATAAAATTTTAGAACTGGAGTAAATATTGATTGAATGAGTTGAAAGTTAATATTTACTAGATTGTTGCATATTTACTGTATGTGTAAATAAATATCATCATGTTGTGTGTTTTATAGTGTCATATATTTTAAATGACATTATGGTTTAAATGAAACAGGAACTTAAAATGAATTATAAAATTACCGGATGCCATTTTAGAGGGCGTAGTTAGTCCCAGAATGTGCGAGACAGTCAAAATAAGTGCCATATTGTATTTTTAGGTTCCGAGCACTTTTAACTGGTTTTAACTTAAATGTGTAGTTACGAGTCATTTTTATGGAGCATTAGCATTTTTAAGTTAGAGACTTGTGTTAAGCCCCGATTTTTAGTCTTTTAAATTCCCTAATTTCCTTATTATATGTCTTAAACATAGAGAGAAAAAGAGAGAGGAAGAGAAAAGAGGAGAAAGAAGAGAGATTTGGAGATTGAAGATTGGGATTGCTTCTACCAACAAAGAGAAAATCTGATATTTATACTTCAAAGCAAGTTTTCTACTTGCTAATATATGATTTAAGATGAGTAAATTGTGTGACAGTTGTGTATTAACATTTCGGATCAAAAATGAAATTTATGGTTTTTTAACCCTAATCTTTGTTTATGATGATGAAATTGTGGGTTTTAGTAGTTAATAATCATGTAGGATGATTTGGGGTAGTTTAATGTTGTTGGATGTGTGTAAAAATGGAAGAGATTTGAGTTTTGGGAAAAAACTAGGGTTTATAACTCGTAACCCATTCTTGGAAAATTCGCAGGGGCAAATCGATTCGGCCCTAGGGAGAATCGATTCGCTAAGGGGTCAGCTTACAAGTCTGCAAAACCAGAATCGATTCGGGTTAGGGCCGAATCGATTCGGCCAACTGTAGAATGTTGGTTTTGTCATTCGAATCGATTCGCTGCCTAGAACGAATCAATTCGGCCCTTGGGCGAATTGATTCGGAATCAGGCTGTTTTTGAGTTGTTTTTCTAACTCAATTTTTATTCTTTTTCTTTAGGCTTAGGACCTAGGAACCTTCTTGTATGAAGTAAACTTATAGTCCTAGAGTCCTAGATGAGTGGGGTAACTACCCTAGAATAGAAATGAATTATATGGGGTTGTTTCGGGGGTATGCCAATTGATGTTAGGGCATTCTTTTCTTCCTCGTTGATTATTATGAGACTAGGAGTTGTAGTACCATATTTGGGAGACTTTAGAATCTCAATTGAGCTACGTTAGTCTTGATGGCTTACAATAACACCATAAACGAATCTTGGGAGAATAAATTAAAAGTTTATTCATTCATTGAGGTTACAATGATAAGATGTATTAAGTATGGATCCGGGTAAAATATGAGGTATTTACAAAAATGTAAATGAATACGATATCGTATAAAATGAAACATACATATGAAAAAGGGTAAATGAAAATGAAATGGAAATGGTAACGATTACAGTAAATGATAATTTACTTAATCATGAATATGGTAAATGATAATTTACTTAAACACACCTCTCTAAATGCTATCATAAGGGAAGTTCGCGCGTGAGGTGATGCCCCCTGGCTAATGAATGCAAGGTGGATATAGCCCTAGGCCATATGAGCGATTATTGTATGTTTCTACGCTGGTGAGGTGATTCTGGGTGTGGTCATGACTCTCTCGTAGGCATATGGACGCTTCCCGACGTCTTGCGTTATTGGTGCCCAGGTTGTCTTGTTTGATAGGCCCTGGAAGATGATAGTCATTTAGGGGCGTGTCCAATGGGGAAACCCGGAGGGACGGTCTTAGAATCGTTATATGTATATGAATATAACAATTCTTAATCAAGTGGGACTTGATGTATGATAAATGCCACATAGAGCATATGAAAATGATTATATTCCTGATAAGGAATGGAAAGCCACAACGAGCTTATAATTATGATTATATTTCCTGATAAGGAACGGAACTATGAAATGGATTAGTGTTCTTGATGAAAGATTTTAAATTAATGTTAATCATTCTTATTCTCCTATTTAATTAAATTAGATCTACGATTATTTAAAATGTCTAAGCTTATGCATTAAATTGTGTAGGTAGATTTTTATCCCTGTTAGTCATGATTTACTGTTCATAACTGTCATACTCTTTATTCATCTGGTGATCATATAAAACCGGGCCCTGACCCGTTCATATTTCTTGTTGTGCATGAATCTTGTATCCGCTCAGGTGCTCCGCCGTAAGGACGCCTGTTCTGATTTTCCTACTCCGGTGTTTTGGGAGCCGTGATACTTTACGAATATTACGGGATACTTGGTGTAGACGCTGTCATTTTTGTACTCTAGTTATGATCGGGTCATTTACTCGGGCGTGAGGCCCAATCTTTTGTAATTCTCTAATGTAATGTATTATGTACTTTACTGAACTTATTTAATATCATTGTTGTAAGAGCCCATTGACCGACAACATATTCGGTCCCTTATTGTATATTTGACGCGTATGTAATATTATATCTTCGGGGTTCCACTTTCTTTTTAAATTAGATTGTTTAAATTCTTTCCTTAACTTTAAAACCAAAATTATTGGCAACCCGTTTTTTCTGAAATATGGAGTGGTTATCCTGTATACTTTTTATATTGTTTTGATGCTGAGAATGATTCCATCCATGAATCCTATTATATTGGAGTATCGGGCTGGCCACCCCTTATCTCGGATCACGGGTTGTCACAATGGTCTAGGTTCAAATATTTTTATAATATTTATATCCACATTATGTGTGTTAGTTTGTGGTAAAGTTGTCAATTCATGAATTGTTTTCCAATGTATTGACATATTTATAGAGGTATCCTTTATTCCCATTCCTTTTGTTTGGATTTTTATAATAACAGAATCTTGAATATTTGGATCGTCAATAAATATAAAGAAATTTGGTTTTATGTTAAACCAAATGACTCCATTTACTAAATTGAATTGGACTCCTCCAACTATAGCATTCATAGGATTACTGAATCTTTTGTCTAAGAGCAGTATAGCTACTGGTGTATCCATACCTTGTCTAAATAAGGCAGTAATACATATTTGAATAAACCCAACATGAATATATTTTATATTCGGATTTCTTTTCTTCCATCTTTGATCTTTTTTAAATCAAAAAGTTTTATATATGTTGTCTCGTCGTCTGTTGATCCAGCAGTGGTGTTGCCATTAAATTGTTCAAATATTCTTGTTGAGAATAGTTTGAATTTAGACAATTTATAGATATCTTCCTTTTTTATAAGTTGTCTTTAATTATCAATTTCTTTTAATTGTTCATTGGTAAAAGTTATTTCTTCACCAACTATTTCGCGAAGAGTTACTGTTTGTAACTCATCTTCATTACTTCCTCGTACTTCTGCAGTATTATACATAAATACAAGTTCTTCATCGGATGACTCCGAATCAGATTCTATTTCATATAAAATTTCTTTATTATTAGAAATATCGGAATCAGATAATTCTTCTCCATAACATATTTTTAATTCTTGTTCTTCAAGAAATTTTAGCATATTATTTGCACTTTTCCCTTTTTTAGGGCATTCGGGTGCATAGTGACCTTCTTCATTACAAATATAACATTTACATTTCTTTTTTGGAAGATGTTTTTTTAGAAAATTTCTTTTTTCTAATATATTTTTTATTTTTTGGAAAAGTTGATTTCTTTTTCCAAGGTTTCCATTTAAATGTTCTTTTTCGAGAATTTTTGAAAAGTCTAGGAGGTGGGTTACATCCTATTTTCCAATTTTCTTTTAAAATTTTATCACAACATTTATATCCGACTTTGGAATTTGTGATTTGATTTTTAACTTGCTTTTTTTCTTTTATTTTAATACACTTATCAGATATTTGTCTTAATACCCAATTAATACGAAATCCGAGATTATCTTCTTTATTGATTGTTTTTAACCAATTTAGATAAGTTTGTAAAGACATTTCATCCCATGGGTTTGGGAGTTTATGAAAAAATTGATCCAGCCAGTGAAGGTTTTCTGGAGGATTAAGTTTGAAATAATATTTTTTATATATTTCAACAAATTCTTCAAATTGACAAATATTACATAATTCTTGTTTAGATAATATGTAACATGCAAATTCTTGGATTCTGGGTTCTCCAGTATATCCAATCATATTTTGTTTAATTATATACACAAAACCTTTTAGTATTTCATCAAAAGTTTTAAAGTTTTGCAGAAGTTCAGATTTTTGTTGAGTTCCTTTTTCTGATTTTTCCCATTGCTGCAACCATTGTAAAACATCACCTTGAAGTATTGCAGCAAGATAGTCTAAAAAAATTTCTTTAGACCACGTATTCTTATAATTAGTAATGAGTATGGGCATGGATTGTGCCCATTCATCTATAGTTTGTTCTTGGTCTTTTGAAGGGTACATGCCTTAGATCAAGATAAATATCGTAATGAGATATATTATGTTTGTTCAAATTATCTCGCCTTAAAAAAAAGGATTTGGTTCATCCTCATGTTTAATACCACTGGTAGATGGTGTAGAAGTATTGCCAGTTTTAACAAAATCTTCTTTTTAATTTGCATGGGTTTACAGGAATTCTTCAAAAGCTTTCTAATTTTGAAATTCTTGAAGTGGTTCTTCAGCTTTTCTTTTTTCATCACTGGTGTTTACTACATGTGGTGTATTTTCTTCTTCACTAGATGAATATTGATTTAATTCATACTGATAGTGTTGTAATAATTTTTCATTTTCCAAATATGTATTTTGTATGTGTTCAATGAGTTTATTGCGTTCTGAAATATTTAGTATTGGATCTTTATATAGATGTCTCCAATAGTCTAATATTTTACGAATATTTATATATTCTGTATAATTAAATTCTTCTTTCTGAAGAGCTTTAATTTCGTCCGTTCCGTAATACAACCTAGGGACTTTATTATCACCTAGGTAATTCATTCCAGTTTGTTTTAGACTTTGAGCATCTATTTTGGTTATTAGATTTTCTATTTTTTGTTTGGTTTCCTCTTTTAAGTCTAGGTTTGAGATTGTTCCAAGTTGACTGAGTTTTTTATCAACTTGGTTTAAGTTGAATTATATACTATCTACTTTTCTTTCTACATAGTTTTGATTTACGATCTGATGTTTTTCAGTTCGTTTTACCCATCCAAAAATTATATCAACCAAACTATTACAATTAGTACTTATTTTGCTAATATCATTTTCTGATTTTTTTTATCAATATGAGAGCTATGATTATACATGGATTCATCTTTTTGTAACCATGGGGCTAGATATTGTGACGAAACATTATCATTTTGATCATTCATTTCAGATTTCATTGGTACCTAAGACCTCCTATTATATTTTGTTTCAGGTGCCTAAAACCAGTTTTCCTGACGCCTATTGTTAACTACAGTAGCTTTAATGGCAAATGAAAATATGGGCTTTGAAATAATAATAGGTATATGGGTTTTATGAAAACTTAAAGGAGTTTCATTTATCTCCTGTTTTAGAACAATAAACTTTTGGACAATTGGTAATTATCTCTTGTTTTATTATTTTGACAACAAGTATCATTTTTATTCCATGTAAAATTTTCATCTTTCTTGAGTTTTTCAAGAATAGGTAATTCTTTTTGTGATAATCCTTTTATGAAATTTCTTCCATAGTTAAGGACTCCTAAGAAACTTTGCAATTATTTTTTATCAATAATTTCTTCATTAAAATCTCTTATTTTAAAAATTATATGATCTTGTAACTGTAATCCATCTTGGTTTAGGATTATACCCAAAAAATTAATTTCTATTTTTTCAATATCAATTTTCTTTGGTGATAGAATAATTCCATGTTTTTGGAATTTTTCACAAAGTATTTTTAGATGATGTATGTGTTCTTCCATTGTGTTTGAAAAAATAAGAATATCATCTATATAGACAACACAAAAATCTTTAAAATCTTTAAAGATATGGCTCATCCATCTTTGAAATACCTGTCGAGCTGTGTTTAGACCAAAGAGCATAACATTCCATTGATAATGTCCTATAGGGGTACTAAAGGTTGTCAATGGTTTGGATTCATCAGTTAGTTTTAACTGCTAGATTTACAGTTAAATATGCTAAATAAATTTTTTCCTTTATTTTGAGTAATTAAAACATCTTTTCTTAAAATATCCATCAAAGATTAATTATTTATTTAATCTTTTATAATTAATAACCATTCTAGCTTTTTCTCTTATGATTTCACTGTATTTTCTTACCATGAAAGCAGGTCTAGGATGTGAGTTAATTATTTTTTCAATAAGATTTTTTTCCTACAATTGTTTTGATTGGTGTATCACATCCATCTATATCTTTTTTAGTATACATCATTGGTTTGACTCTTATAATGGCATCAGGGTCTCTTAGTTTGAGACTACAATAGTAAGGGCTATTACATGTTTTCCCCCTTAAAGAAATTTATCCCCCGAAATTTATACATAACTTATTGAAAGAGGTGAGGGTACATGTCTCTCATATCATCCTCTCGCTCCCCCGTTGACTCATCTGCATTATGATGTCCCTATTGGACTCGAACTAAAGGTGCTACTTTTGATCGTAGCTTATGCTCACTGCGATCTAAGATGGAAATTGGTCACTCGTCGTACGATATGTCCAGGTGCAATTCAATTTCTTCTAATGGAACGTGCCTATGAGATCCCTCACAACGTTTATACTTATTCAGGGATGAAACGTGGAACACATGATGAATTCTTTGTAAATGTTCTATCAAGGCAAGTCTATACGTGACAGGACCAATACTTCTAATAATTGGGAATGGCCCTACATATCTCGAAGAAAGTTTGCCTTTCTTGCCAAACCTCTTAATACCCTTCATCAGAGACACTTTTAATAACACTTAGTCTCCTACTTCAAACTCCACATGACTACAGTCTGCATCGGCGCATCTTTTCTAGTGATCCTGAGCAACACGTATGCGGTTACGTATCATTTCAATATTTGTCGAAGTATCCCGGATCAAATCTGGGCCACAGAGTTTATTGTCGCCAACTTCCAATCAACACGTAGGTGAACGACACGGGCGACCATACAATGCCTCGTAAGGTGCCATACCTATACTAAATTGGTAAGAATTATTATAGGAAAATTCCACCAATGGTAGGTATTTCTCCCAACTTCCTCCAAAATCTAGCACACACATCTGAAGCATTTCTTCAAACATTTGATTGACTCGTTTTGTCTGCCCATCAATTTGGGGATGGTATGCTGTAATCAACCTTAATTCAGTTCCCTTGGATTCCTGAAACCTATTCCAAAAATGGGAGACAAATATTTTATCTCGATCAGACACAATATTGGTCGGCACTCCATGTAATCTCACAATTTCGGCAATAAAAAGATGAGCATATTGTGCTGACGAAAAATTTATCCTCGCCAGCAAAAAGTGTGCTTACTTCGTCAAGGGGTCCATAATAACCCAAATGAAATCATGGCTTCTCTGTGTCATTGGTAACCCTGTGATAAAATCCATGGAAATGCTTTCCCATTTCCATATAGGAATTTCCAGCGACTGTAACGCTCCCGAGGGTCGTTGGTGGTCCAATTTTATTAATTGACAAGAGGCGCATCTTGAGACAATTTCAGCTATGTCCCTCTTCATACTTGCCCACCAGTATTGCCATCTCATATCTTGATACATCATATATCCTCCTTGGTGAACATCAAACCTCGACCCATGGGATTCCGACATAATAACTTGTAATGACCCCATTTTCTTATGCCAATATATAATTGTTTTCTTTCAATTTCGTCACACTTACTATCTAATAATGATATATTATTACATATATGATTTTATGAGTTCTTAATATGACAAAGCCCGTTTTTAAATTTGAAGAATCAACGGTAAAATGGGTCAAACTGAGATTTTATGGCACATCCTAAGCTAAGTGATAAGTTTTGGGGTAGAAAATATAATTTCATGAAACTTTAGGGACTTGCTTTTAATAAAGAAAGTTTTAGGGACCAAATGAAAAATAAAAAGGGGCCTTTTGTTAATAAAATATTTTCAGGGACCTAAAAGAAATATTGAAAATATATGGTGTAAAATTACTAAAATACCCTTCAGGTGTCAAATAACCCTTATACCCTTAATAACTTTCCACTTTCCACCTCGTGCTTTCTTTTGAACATATCCACTGCATACGTGTCACCTCTATAGGAAAGGATAAAACTCATGTAAATCCTCTAGAAAAGGAAAAACATGTGTCGCTGTTTGGTAAACCAAGACTGCAAGGTTGATCCGTTGCACGACACGTGAACGACGACTCACCAAAGTGAAACCTTATCACCCAGACATGTGTCAACACCTAAATATCCTTGGAAAACTATAAATAGGGCCTTTCGGGGATCATTTGAAACTCACACCAATTCCTTGAGAATTATAGAAAGAATAGTGAGAGAAAGTGTGAGAAAGTTTAAGAATAAGTTCTTAGGGATATTCATCTTAAGGTAATCTTAATGTTATAATGCATCTTTATAGTTTTAATTTATTATTTTATAGCTTTACTTAGTACTTATGCTGGTAAAATACAATAAAGAATTCACTAATCAAAACTTAAAATAAAGAACAAATCCAAGTTGATTTTATAAACTTGTTTGAAATTATACGCTTTAAAAATGATTCTTTTTAAAGAAATTGCTCGTTATTATAGAATCCCATTTAAGTAATTCCAAAGTCAGGCCCGGTGAAGTTCTGTCTAGATGAGATGGTATTTAAGTGGTGCCCCTGTGACCCTCCATCTCTACTGGGAATGAATTCAGAAATGTTTTGTCTAGATGAGATGGTATTTAAGTGGTGCCCCTGTGACCCTCCATCTCTACTGGAACCGACTGATGAGGAAAGACTATGAATTGAATTCTTCAATTACTATCAAGGAGTTTTAAAAGTTAACAAATGGGGATTCAGTAATCCTTTAAAAGAGGAAGTTATTATTAAAGTATAGTATAAACTGGACCTTAGAACGTGTACTTAAATCTTTATCAGATTAATGTGTGATCGAAGACTCAATACCAGTAAATTTGACCTCCATTTTGGGTGAGTACTCTATGACATTCCTTGTGCATTTTAATTATATGATAGTATGCAAAGTGTATATATTTTGTGAGCTTCTTTTATTCTAAAAAATGCATCTGATACCGATGATTGATCCATTTTGATATGTTTATATTTGTCCATATAGACATACCGATTAAGATGATTATTGAAAATGATATTGAATATTGAAAATGTGATTCGGCCTAAGGGACCTCTTTACTGACTGACCTTCCCAGTTGGGTTATCGCTCGTGTGCCCTAAATAAGGCGTTGTGACGAACTAGTTCGATTGACCCTAAACTATCGGGGTATAATACGGTAGAAGAATACGGTATTAGAGTGTACTTGGCCATCAAAATGATATGATTGAAATAAAAAGATATCACATTTGATTTGTTGCATTCGTCTTATTCTGAGCTATCCAATTGTGATATATATACTTTCATTTCAAAATATATATCTATTTACTGCAAGTTCCTATCAATATATGTATATTCCTTTTCTTTTGACTTGAATAGGTATCTATTTTTCGAAAACCCTGGAATGTTTGGAGATTGAACCTCATTCGGCTTTTAGCTGATGTTGTATAAATAATCATTTTTCAGGAAATGTTTAGGCTCACGGACGAAACGAAAATGGACTATATTGAAGATTTAGCTTTTAGAGCTCTTTTTATAAAATGTTTATTTAGAGCATGTCTGGCTCTCTTGTAATAAGGTTTAAATTTTCTCTTAAGTTGTAACTCGTTGTTACTTTTAATATATATGAAGTTTCATTTAGAAAGCTCTGATGACGTAATTCCTTTACTTTCAGTATTTTACGATTCATAATCATGTGATAATATTTCCGTTGCATTTATTTAAGGAAATAATTAAATCGGAATATTTGTTGCCTTGGTGGCATGTCAAGACACTCGTTCCCTAATACTATTTTGGGTCGGGGTCATGACAGAGGTGGTATCAGAGCATAGGTTTTGAACCCGTAGACTACTGAACATAAGTTTCGAACGTTATCGATTTTAAGTCTCCATACATAGGTTATAGGATTAAATATTCGACTTATTTGATAACCCTCCATATTTCTTATAGTCTATATATAATTGTTTATATATCATTGTTCTTCTAAAATACAATTTTGGGCTAGTATAATACATCTTACGTTTGGCCATGACTGTAGAAAATGACCAAGGCAAGATCAACTCCAAGGACTAGTGGTTCGAGTATGGAAGGCCTGGAAGGTGCATACAAGGCAATTGAAAGTCTAGCAAGAATTATGGAGCATCAGGTGAATAATGGAGCACCAAGGAATCTTGAACTAAGTAGTTGTACTATTGAACGGTTCCAGAAGTTGAATCCTCCATCTTTTGAAGGGACTCCTAACCCCACTGAAGCAGAAAATTGGGTGATGCAAATGGAAAAGATGTTCGATGTTCTTAAGTGTACAGATGAACAACGGGTTTTATTTGGAACATTCATGTTAGAAGGTGAAGCCGAACATTGGTGGAGAATGATTAAGAGAATGCATGGGGAAAGGAATAATCCCATAGGTTGGAATGACTTCTTAATGATCTTCTACGAGAAATACTTTCCCGAAACGGTGCAAGACCAAAATGCAGCTGACGTCAATATGAGGTAAAGTTTATTGAGTTATCCCGTTTTGCACCTCATATTGTGATAACCGTTGTTTTAAAACGTGGATTAAGGTTGAATATTCGTAGCCGAATTTCCATCCTAAAGTTGACATCATATAATGACGTGGTGGCTAGGGAAACAATAGCGGAGAAGGATAGTGAAGAATATAATCAGGTTAGAGAGGGGAAGAGGAAGTTTGGAGAACAAAGAGGAAGGAACCCCAATAACAAACGCTTTAGGACTATACCTAATATAGGACAACCTTTAGTAAACAAACCCTCTAATGTTGATAAATGTCAACGTTGTGGTAATATTCATAGAGGGCGGCCGTGTTACCTGGAGACGGGGAGTTGCTTTGGGTGTGTCCAAAAGGGACATAAAGTGCGAGATTGTCCTAACAAAGGGAATACGACAACAAAGACTTCTAATGACAATAAGGATCAGGGCAGACAAGGGAGAGTCTTTAATCTTTCCGATGCAAAGGCTTCTAATGCAGTAGTGTCAAGTACACTTTCTATATGTGCACAACCTTTTCAAGTTTTAATTGATCCTGGTTCTACCCATTCATTTGTGTCTGTGCATTTTGTTAATCGCTTTCCTAATATTCCTGAATCCTTGAATCATATCATACACGTTTCTACTCCTTCGGGTGAGTTATTGACGGGAACATTAGTATATAAGTCTTGCCCTATAAATGTCAGTAGTCATAAACTATTCGTTGATTTGATAGTTTTAGACATAAGAGATTTTGAAGTCATTTTGGGGATGTATTGGTTAGCATCATATCATGCTAGGGTGGATTGTTTTGAGAAGAGAGTTATTTTCCAAATTCCTAACCAACCAGAATTCAGTTTTGAAGGAACGAGCATCTTATCTCCCATGCGTATTATCTCTGCAATGCAAGCTTGTAATTTTCTTAAGAAGGGATGTCAAGGATTCCTTGCCATTGTTATTGATTTGCAAACAAAAGAGCCTAGTTTAGAAGATATTCCTATAGCTAAGCTTTTTCCATATGTTTTTCCAGATGATTTGCCCAGTCTACCTGCTAGTAGAGAAGTAGAATTTACCATTGACCTTGTTCCTGGAACCACACCAATCTCAAAACCACCTTATCGCATGGCACCTTTAGAGTTAAGGGAATTAAAAGTTCAATTACAAGATCTATTAGACAAGGGTTTTATTAGACCTAGTATATCCCCTTGGGGTGCTCCAGTGTTATTTGTTAAAAAGAAGGATGGAACGATGAGGTTATGTATAGATTATCGTGAACTAAATAAGGTGACCATTAAGAATAAATCTCCCTTACCTCGTATAGATGATTTGTTTGACCAATTGCAAGGTGCGCAAGTATTTTCGAAGATTGACCTTAGGTCAGGCTATCACCAATTGAAGATTAAGGAAGAGGATATTTTGAAATCATCTTTTCGAACTAGATATGGTCACAATGAATTTCTTGTGATGCCATTTGGATTAACTAATGCACCAGCCGCTTTTATGGATATGATGAATAGAGTGTTTAGGAAATATCTGGATCAGTGTGTGGTTGTTTTCATTGATGACATCCTTATTTATTCCAAAGGTATTGAAGAACACGAGAAGCATTTGGAGATAGTATTACAAATCCTTAGGAAAGAGAAATTATATGCGAAATTAAAGAAGTGTGAATTTTGGTTTCCTAGTGTTTATTTTCTAGGACGTGTCATATCCAAGGAAGGAGTGTCGGTTGATCCTCAAAAGATCGAGGCTATACTAGATTGTCCAAGACCAACTAATGTAACGGAGACTCATAGTTTCCTAGGGTTAGCAGGTTATTATCGAAGATTTGTTGAAGGATTTTCTAGTATTGCCAAACCTCTCTCTAGGTTAACACAAAAGATGGTGAAATATGAATGGTCTGAGGAAGTTGAGAATAGTTTTCGAGAACTTAAGAATCGATTAGTAACTGCCCCAATTTTGACTATTCCATCCGGTACAGGAGGATTTGTGATTTATAGTGATGCTTCTAAAAATGGTTTGGGATGTGTGCTAATGCAAAATGGAAAAGTAGTAGCTTATGCCTCGAGACAGTTAAAACCCCATGAGCAAAATTATCCAACCCATGACTTAGAATTAGCAGCGGTAATTTTTGCTCTTAAGATTTGGAGACATTATTTGTATGGTGAGACTTGTGAGATTTATACCGATCATAAGAGTTTGAAATATATCTTTACTCAGAAGGAATTGAACGTGAGACAAAGGAGGTGGTTAGAATTAATGAAGGATTATTATGTAAATATTCACTATCACCCGGGGAAAGTTAATGTAGTTGCCGACGCGTTGAGTAGAAAGTCTACACCAAATTTAGCATGCCTTATTACCAGCGAGGGAGATCTATTGAAAGATTTGAGAAGTATGAAAATAGATGTACGTATTTATAATGAAGGAGGAATAATCGTAAACTTACAAATACAGCCCACGTTGATGGAAAGAATTAAAGTTGCAAGGGTAAATGACCCACAACTGAGGAAGATTAAAGAAGAGGTTATTGAAGGGAAGATAATTGAATTTGCGATACGAGATGATATATTAAGGTTTGGAAATAGAGTTTGTATACCTGGTGATGCCCAACTAAAGAGGTAGATTTTGGAGGAAGGTCATTACTCGAGATTCACAGTTCATCCCGGAAATACCAAGATGTACAGAGATCTCCGAGAAGTGTTTTAGTGGAATAACATGAAAATGGAGATAGCAGAGTTTGTATCTCAGTGTTTGATCTGTCAACAAGTAAAAGCTGAACATCAGAAACCATTAGGACTATTACAACCTTTACCAATCCCTGAGTGGAAGTGGGAACATATTACCATGGATTTTGTGACAGGGCTACCAAGGAGTTCCAATGGTAATGATTCAATTTGGGTAATTATTGATAGGTTAACTAAATCTTCTCATTTTCTTGCCATTAAGATTATCCATTCCTTAGAAAAGTTAGCTAAATTGTATATACGGGAAATTATTAAGCTTCATGGAACCCCAGTTTTAATTGTTTATGATCGTGAGCCTAGATTCGTGTCTCGCTTTTGGAAAAGCCTACAAGTATCCATGGGACCAAAATTGAATTTCAGCACCGCTTTTCATCCTCAAACAGATGGACAATTGGAGAGAACCATCCAAACCTTAGAGGATATGCTTAGGGCATGTGTACTTTATTTGAAGGGGAATTGGGACGATCATTTACCGTTAGTAGAATTTGCATATAATAATAGCTATCAAGCAAGTATTCAAATGGCTCCGTATGAGGCACTCTATGGTAGAAGGTGTCGTTCTCCTGCATGTTGGGAAGAAGTTGGGGAAAGAAAATTGTTGGGACCAGAATTGATTCAGGTCACAACAGAGAAAGGGAAATTGATACGAGACCGACTTCAAATCGCTCAAAGCCGTCAAAAGAGTTATGTTGAAAATCGACGCCGACTGTTAGAATTCCAAAGAGGAGACTATGTTTTCTTATGAGTATCACCAACAAAGGGAGTAATCCGATTTGGGAAGAAAGGAAAGTTGAGTCCAAGATACATAGGACCTTTTGAAATCCTTGAAAGGATAGGTGTTGTTACGTATCGAATAGCCTTACCCCCTGAACTCTCTAGTGTGCATAATGTGTTTCATGTTTCAATGATGAAGAAATACATCCCTGATCCATCACATATCTTAAGTCACGAGCCTCTTCAAGTTAGAGAAGATTTGACATACATTGAGCATCCAGTGGAAATCTTGGACCATAAAGATAAAATATTACGAACCAAGGTTATTCCACTAGTCAAAGTATTATGGCAGAATCATTTTGTTGAAGAAGCAACATGGGAGCGGGAAGATGAAATAAAAGAGCGATATCCACACCTTTTTGGAAATTAATGTAAGTAAAGTTTGGGGACCAAACTTTTTATAAGGAGGGTAGGATGTAATGACCCCATTTTCTTATGCCAATATATAATTGTCTTCTTTCAATTTCGTCACACTTACTATCTAATAATGATATATTATTACATATATGATATTTTGAGTTCTTAATATGACAAAGCCCATTTTTAAATTTAAAGAATCAACGGTAAAATGGGTCAAACTGAGATTTTATGCCACATCCTAAGCTAAGTGATAAGTTTTGGGGTAGAAAATGTAATTTCATGAAACTTTAGGGACTTGGTTTTAATAAAGAACATTTTAGGGATCAAATGAAAAATAAAAAGAGGCCTTTTTGTAAATAAAATATTTTCAGAGACCTAAAAGAAATATTGAAAATATATGGTGTAAAATTACTAAAATACCATTCAGGTGTAAAATGACCCTTATACCCTTAATAACTTTCCACTTTCCACCTCGTGCTTTCTTTTGAACATATCCACTGCACACGTGTCACCTCTATAGGAAAGGATAAAACTCATGTAAATCCTCTAGAAAAAGGAAAAACACGTGTCGGTGTTTGGTAAACCAAGACTGCAAGGCTGATCCGTTACACGACACGTGAACGACGACTCACCAAAGTGAAACCTTATCACCCAGACACGTGTCAACACCTAAATATCTTTGGAAAACTATAAATAGGGCCTTTGGGGGATCATTTGAAACTCACACCAATTCCTTGAGAATTATAGAAATAAATAGAGAGAGAAAGTGTGAGAAAGTTTAAGAAGAAGTTCTTAGGGATATTCATCTTAAGGTAATCTTAATGTTATAATGCATCTTTATAGTTTTAATTTATTATTTTATAGCTTTACTTAGTAGTTATACTGGTAAAATACAATAAAGAATTCACTAAT
Organism: Sambucus nigra; assembly: GCA_949130495.1. Classification (NCBI taxonomy): domain Eukaryota; kingdom Viridiplantae; phylum Streptophyta; class Magnoliopsida; order Dipsacales; family Adoxaceae; genus Sambucus; species Sambucus nigra. Next base: position 240,461,900 of record OX422218.1, on the reverse strand, counting down.
CAAAACTTAAAATAAAGAACAAATCCAAGTTGATTTTATAAACTTGTTTGAAATTATACGCTTTAAAAATGATTCTTTTTAAAGAAATTGCTCGTTATTATAGAAACCCATTTAAGTAATTCCAAAGTCAGGCCCGGTGAAGTTCTGTCTAGATGAGATGGTATTTAAGTGGTGCCCCTGTGACCCTCCATCTCTACTGGGAATGAATTCAGAAATGTTCTGTCTAGATGAGATGGTATTTAAGTGGTGCCCCTGTGACCCTCCATCTCTACTGGAACCGACTGATGAGGAAAGACTATGAATTGAATTCTTCAATTACTATCAAGGAGTTTTAAAAGTTAACAAATGGGGATTCAGTAATCCTTTAAAAGAGGAAGTTATTATTAAAGTATAGTATAAACTGGACCTTAGAACGTGTACTTAAATCTTTATCAGATTAATGTGTGATCGAAGACTCAATACCAGTAAATTTAACCTCCATTTTGGGTGAGTACTCTATGACATTCCTTGTGCATTTTAATTATATGATAGTATGCAAAGTGTATATATTTTGTGAGCTTCTTTTATTCTAAAAAATGCATCTGATACCGATGATTGATCCATTTTGATATGTTTATATTTGTCCATATAGACATACCGATTAAGATGATTATTGAAAATGATATTGAATATTGAAAATGTGATTCGGCCTAAGGGACCTCTTTACTGACTGACCTTCCCAGTTGGGTTATCGCTCGTGTGCCCTAAATAAGGCGTTGTGACGAACTAGTTCGATTGACCCTAAACTACCGGGGTATAATACGGTAAAAGAATACGGTATTAGAGTGTACTTGGCCATCAAAATGATATGATTGAAATAAAAAGATATCACATTTGATTTGTTGCATTCGTCTTATTCTGAGCTATCCAATTGTGATATATATACTTTCATTTCAAAATATATATCTATTTACTGCAAGTTCCTATCAATATATGTATATTCCTTTTCTTTTGACTTGAATAGGTATCTATTTTTTGAAAACCCTGGAATGTTTGGAGATTGAACCTCATTCGGCTTTTAGCTGATGTTGTATAAATAATCATTTTTCAGGAAATGTTTAGGCTCACGGACGAAACGAAAATGGACTATATTGAAGATTTAGCTTTTAGAGCTCTTTTTATAAAATGTTTATTTAGAGCATGTCTGGCTCTCTTGTAATAAGGTTTAAATTTTCTCTTAAGTTGTAACTCGTTGTTACTTTTAATATATATGAAGTTTCATTTAGAAAGCTCTGATGACGTAATTCCTTTACTTTCAGTATTTTACGATTCATAATCATGTGATAATATTTCCGTTGCATTTATTTAAGGAAATAATTAAATCGGAATATTTGTTGCCTTGGTGGCATGTCAAGACACTCGTTCCCTAATACTATTTTGGGTCGGGGTCATGACAGAGGTGGTATCAGAGCATAGGTTTTGAACCCGTAGACTACTGAACATAAGTTTCGAACGTTATCGATTTTAAGTCTCCATACATAGGTTATAGGATTAAATAATCGACTTATTTGATAACCCTCCATATTTCTTATAGTCTATATATAATTGTTTATATATCATTGTTCTTCTAAAATGCAATTTTGGGCTAGTATAATACATCTTACGTTTGGCCATGACTGTAGAAAATGACCAAGGCAAGATCAACTCCAAGGACTAGTGGTTCGAGTATGGAAGGCCTGGAAGGTGCATACAAGTCAATTGAAAGTCTAGCAAGAATTATGGAGCATCAGGTGAATAATGGAGCACCAAGGAATCTTGAACTAAGTAGTTGTACTATTGAACGGTTCAAGAAGTTGAATCCTCCATCTTTTGAAGGGACTCCTAACCCCACTGAAGCAGAAAATTGGGTGATGCAAATGGAAAAGATGTTCGATGTTTTTAAGTGTACAGATGAACAACGGGTTTTATTTGGAACAATCATGTTAGAAGGTGAAGCCGAACATTGGTGGAGAATGACTAAGAGAATGCATGGGGAAAGGAATAATCCCATAGGTTGGAATGACTTCTTAATGATCTTCTACGAGAAATACTTTCCCGAAACGGTGCAAGACCAAAATGCAGCTGACTTCATGGGTCTGGTTCAAGGAAATATGACGGTTAGTCAATATGAGGTAAAGTTTATTGAGTTATCCCATTTTGCACCTCATATTGTGATAACCGTTGTTTTAAAACGTGGATTAAGGTTGAATATTCGTAGCCGAATTTCCATCCTAAAGTTGACATCATATAATGACGTGGTGGCTAGGGAAACAATAGCGGAGAAGGGTAGTGAAGAATATAATCAGGTTAGAGAGGGGAAGAGGAAGTTTGGAGAACAAAGAGGAAGGAACCCCAATAACAAACCCTTTAGGACTATACCTAATATAGGACAACCTTTAGTAAACAAACCCTCTAATGTTGATAAATGTCAACGTTGTGGTAATATTCATAGAGGGCGGCCGTGTTACCTGGAGACGGGGAGTTTCTTTGGGTGTGTCCAAAAGGGACATAAAATGCGAGATTGTCCTAACAAAGGGAATACGACAACAAAGACTTCTAATGACAATAAGGATCAGGGCAGACAAGGGAGAGTCTTTAATCTTTCCGATGCAAAGGCTTCTAATGCAGTAGTGTCAAGTACACTTTCTATATGTGCACAACCTTTTCAAGTTTTAATTGATCCTGGTTCTACCCATTCATTTGTGTCTGTGCATTTTGTTAATCGCTTTCCTAATATTCCTGAATCCTTGAATCATATCATACACGTTTCTACTCCTTCGGGTGAGTTATTGACGGGAACATTAGTATATAAGTCTTGCCCTATAAATGTCAGTAGTCATAAACTATTCGTTGATTTGATAGTTTTAGACATAAGAGATTTTGAAGTCATTTTGGGGATGTATTGGTTAGCATCATATCATGCTAGGGTGGATTGTTTTGAGAAGAGAGTTATTTTCCAAATTCCTAACCAACCAGAATTCAGTTTTGAAGGAACGAGCATCTTATCTCCCATGCGTATTATCTCTGCAATGCAAGCTTGTAATTTTCTTAAGAACGGATGTCAAGGATTCCTTGCCATTGTTATTGATTTGCAAACAAAAGAGCCTAGTTTAGAAGATATTCCTATAGCTAAGCTTTTTCCATATGTTTTTCCAGATGATTTGCCCAGTCTACCTGCTAGTAGAGAAGTAGAATTTACCATTGACCTTGTTCCTGGAACCACACCAATCTCAAAACCACCTTATCGCATGGCACCTTTAGAGTTAAGGGAATTAAAAGTTCAATTACAAGATCTATTAGACAAGGGTTTTATTAGACCTAGTATATCCCCTTGGGGTGCTCCAGTGTTATTCGTTAAAAAGAAGGATGGAACGATGAGGTTATGTATAGATTATCGTGAACTAAATAAGGTGACCATTAAGAATAAATATCCCTTACCTCGTATAGATGATTTGTTTGACCAATTGCAAGGTGCGCAAGTATTTTCGAAGATTGACCTTAGGTCAGGCTATCACCAATTGAAGATTAAGGAAGAGGATATTTCGAAATCAGCTTTTCGAACTAGATATGGTCACTATGAATTTCTTGTGATGCCATTTGGATTAACTAATGCACCAGCCGCTTTTATGGATAAGATGAATAGAGTGTTTAGGAAATATCTGGATCAGTGTGTGGTTGTTTTCATTGATGACATCCTTATTTATTCCAAAGGTATTGAAGAACACGAGAAGCATTTGGAGATAGTATTACAAATCCTTAGGAAAGAGAAATTATATGCGAAATTAAAGAAGTGTGAATTTTGGTTGCCTAGTGTTTATTTTCTAGGACGTGTCATATCCAAGGAAGGAGTGTCGGTTGATCCTCAAAAGATCGAGGCTATACTAGATTGTCCAAGACCAACTAATGTAACGGAGACTCATAGTTTCCTAGGGTTAGCAGGTTATTATCGAAGATTTGTTGAAGGATTTTCTAGTATTGCCAAACCTCTCTCTAGGTTAACACAAAAGATGGTGAAATATGAATGGTCTGAGGAAGTTGAGAATAGTTTTCGAGAACTTAAGAATCGATTAGTAACTGCCCCAATTTTGACTATTCCTTCCGGTACAGGAGGATTTGTCATTTATAGTGATGCTTCTAAAAATGGTTTGGGATGTGTGCTAATGCAAAATGGAAAAGTAGTAGCTTATGCCTCGAGACAGTTAAAACCCCATGAGCAAAATTATCCAACCCATGACTTAGAATTAGCAGCGGTAATTTTTGCTCTTAAGATTTGGAGACATTATTTGTATGGTGAGACTTGTGAGATTTATATCGATCATAAGAGTTTGAAATATATCTTTACTCAGAAGGAATTGAACGTGAGACAAAGGAGGTGGTTAAAATTAATGAAGGATTATTATGTAAATATTCACTATCACCCGGGGAAAGTTAATGTAGTTGACGACGCGTTGAGTAGAAAGTCTACACCAAATTTAGCATGCCTTATTACCAGTGAGGGAGATCTATTGAAAGATTTGAGAAGTATGAAAATAGATGTACGTATTTATAATGAAGGAGGAATAATCGTAAACTTACAAATACAGCCCACGTTGATGGAAAGAATTAAAGTTGCACAAGTAAATGACCCACAACTGAGGAAGATTAAAGAAGAGGTTATTGAAGGGAAGAGAATTGAATTTGCGATACGAGATGATATATTAAGGTTTGGAAATAGAGTTTGTATACCTGGTGATGCCCAACTAAAGAAGCAGATTTTGGAGGAAGGTCATTACTCGAGATTCACAGTTCATCCCGGAAATACCAAGATGTACAGAGATCTCCGAGAAGTGTTTTAGTGGAATAACATGAAAATGGAGATAGCAGAGTTTGTATCTCAGTGTTTGATCTGTCAACAAGTAAAAGCTGAACATCAGAAACCATTAGGACTATTACAACCTTTACCAATCCCTGAGTGGAAGTGGGAACATATTACCATGGATTTTGTGACAGGGCTACCCAGGAGTTCCAATGGTAATGATTCCATTTGGGTAATTATTGATAGGTTAACTAAATCTTCTCATTTTCTTGCCATTAAGATTATCCATTCCTTAGAAAAGTTAGCTAAATTGTATATACGGGAAATTATTAAGCTTCATGGAACCCCAGTTTTAATTGTTTATGATCGTGACCCTAGATTCGTGTCTCGCTTTTGGAAAAGCCTACAAGTATCCATGGGACCAAAATTGAATTTCAGCACCGCTTTTCATCCTCAAACAGATGGACAATTGGAGGGAACCATCCAAACCTTAGAGGATATGCTTAGGGCATGTGTACTTTATTTGAAGGGGAATTGGGACGATCATTTACCGTTAGTAGAATTTTCATCTAATAATAGCTATCAAGCAAGTATTCAAATGGCTCCGTATGAGGTACTCTATGGTAGAAGGTGTCGTTCTCCTGCATGTTGGGAAGAAGTTGGGGAAAGAAAATTGTTGGGACCAGAATTGATTCAGGTCACAACAGAGAAAGGGAAATTGATACGAGACCGACTTCAAATCGCTCAAAGCCGTCAAAAGAGTTATGTTGAAAATCGACGCCGACTGTTAGAATTCCAAAGAGGAGACTATGTTTTCTTACGAGTATCACCAACAAAGGGAGTAATCCGATTTGGGAAGACAGGAAAGTTGAGTCCAAGATACATAGGACCTTTTGAAATCCTTGAAAGGATAGGTGTTGTTGCGTATCGAATAGCCTTACCCCCTGAACTCTCTAGTGTGCATAATGTGTTTCATGTTTCAATGATGAAGAAATACATCCCTGATCCATCACATATCTTAAGTCACGAGCCTCTTCAAGTTAGAGAAGATTTGACATACATTGAGCATCCAGTGGAAATCTTGGACCATAAAGATAAAATATTACGAACCAAGGTTATTCCACTAGTCAAAGTATTATGGCAGAATCATTTTGTTGAAGAAGCAACATGGGAGCGGGAAGATGAAATAAAAGAGCGATATCCACACCTTTTTGGAAATTAATGTAAGTAAAGTTTGGGGACCAAACTTTTTTTAAGGAGGGTAGGATGTAATGACCCCATTTTCTTATGCCAATATATAATTGTCTTCTTTCAATTTCGTCACACTTACTATCTAATAATGATATATTATTACATATATGATATTTTGAGTTCTTAATATGACAAAGCCCATTTTTAAATTTAAAGAATAAACGGTAAAATGGGTCAAACTGAGATTTTATGCCACATCCTAAGCTAAGTGATAAGTTTTGGGGTAGAAAATGTAATTTCATGAAACTTTAGGGACTTGGTTTTAATAAAGAACATTTTAGGGATCAAATGAAAAATAAAAAGAGGCCTTTTTGTAAATAAAATATTTTCAGAGACCTAAAAGAAATATTGAAAATATATGGTGTAAAATTACTAAAATACCCTTCAGGTGTAAAATGACCCTTATACCCTTAATAACTTTCCACTTTCCACCTCGTGCTTTCTTTTGAACATATCCACTGCTCACGTGTCACCTCTATAGGAAAGGATAAAACTCATGTAAATCCTCTAGAAAAAGGAAAAACACGTGTCGGTGTTTGGTAAACCAAGACTGCAAGGCTGATCCGTTGCACGACGCGTGAACGACGACTCACCAATGTGAAACCTTATCACCCAGACACGTGTCAACACCTAAATATCTTTGGAAAACTATAAATAGGGCCTTTGGGGGATCATTTGAAACTCACACCAATTCCTTGAGAATTATAGAAAGAAATAGAGAGAGAAAGTGTGAGAAAGTTTAAGAAGAAGTTCTTAGGGATATTCATCTTAAGGTAATCTTAATGTTATAATGCATCTTTATAGTTTTAATTTATTATTTTATAGCTTTACTTAGTAGTTATACTGGTAAAATAAAATAAAGAATTCACTAATCAAAACTTAAAATATAGAACAAATCCAAGTTCATTTTATAAACTTGTTTGAAATTATACGCTTTAAAAATGATTCTTTTTAAAGAAATTGCTCGTTATTATAGAATCCCATTTAAGTAATTCCAAAGTCAGGCCCGGTGAAGTTATGTCTAGATGAGATGGTATTTAAGTGGTGCCCCTGTGACCCTCCATCTCTACTGGGAATGAATCCGAAAATGTTCTGTCTAGATGAGATGGTATTTAAGTGGTGCCCCTGTGACCCTCCATCTCTACTGGGAACCGACTGATGAGGAAAGACTATGAATTGAATTCTTCAATTACGATCAAGGAGTTTTAAAAGTTAACAAATGGGGATTCAGTAATCTTTTAAAAGAGGAAGTTATTATTAAAGTATAGTATAAACTTGACCTTAGAACGTGTACTTAAATCTTTATCAGATTAACGTGTGATCGAAGACTCAATACCAGTAAATTTGACCTCCATTTTGGGTGAGTACTCTATGACATTCCTTGTGCATTTTAATTATATGATAGTATACAAACTATATATATTTTGTGAACTGCTTTTATTCTAAAAAATGCATCTGATACCGATGATTGATCCATTTTGATATGTTTATATTTGTCCATATAGACATACCGATTAATATGATTATTGAAAATGATATTGATTATTGAAAATGTGATTCGGCCTAAGGGACCTCTTTACTGACTGACCTTCCCAGTTGGGTTATCGCTCGTGTGCCCTATATAAGGCGTTGTGACGAACTAGTTCGATTGACCCTAAACTACCGGGGTATAATACGGTAGAAGAATACGGTATTAGAGTGTACTTGGCCATCAAAATGATATGATTGAAATAAAAAGATATCACATTTGATTTGTTGCATTTGTCTTATTCTGAGCTATCCAATTGTGATATATATACTTTCATTTCAAAATATATATCTATTTACTGCAAGTTCCTATCCATATAAATATATATTCCTTTTCTTTTGACTTGAATAGGTATCTATTTTCTGAAAACCCTGGAATGTTTGGATATTGAACCTCATTCGGCTTTTAGCTGATGTTGTATAAATAACCATTTTTCAGGAAATGTTTAGGCCCACGGACGGAACGAAAATGGACTATATTGAAGATTTAGCTTTTAGAGCTCTTTTTATAAAATGTTTATTTAGAGCATGTTGTGACACCCCGACTAATTAAATACCGGGTAGCTACTCCTTTATTAAATTAAATCAAAACGCCTAGTTGGCTCAGTTAATAGCATCACTGTCGAAAACATTTTATTATTACTAACCACCTAGTATTTAAAAAGTAAGTTGCCAATTTTTTATTAAAGTCTGATTAACATGCAACAAGTATAAAGAAGAATTAAAACACCATTCACCATAATGAAGTAAATAGAATAACTGACACATGATATAAATAAATCTGGAGGAAAAACTCCTCATCATACAATCCCACACTGAAGTAAATACTGAAATACTGAATACTGAATTAATACATGCCAAAGTCTGAAAAACTGAAATGGAAATGTATCTAATAGAATTTGGACAACATGCCCTACAACTGAGGAATACTGAATAAGGAATCCAAATGATATAAGCGTCTAAAAGCAAATCCCTGTAGCTTCCACAAGCAGCTACAGCTCGTCATCGGAATGAGAATCCTATGCATGGTGACCTTGTGGCTGGGCACCTAAAATGGTTTTACAAAAAGATAGATTTGAAAGCAAACGGGTCAGAGCCCGAATGTGGAGATATTTTAAAAACCTGCAAGTGCTTTAAAAACATTTAAAACAGTATATGCAAAGTACATGTTAGGACGTGCTCTCACATGATATACTCACCTCTCGTCTAACTGTGCACTCCTAACGTTCCTGTACCCATTCATGTGTTATCTCATAACTATCTAAAGAGTTTCTAACACTACTACTCGGTTCACGTTTATTTACCAACCTTCACAATTGAATAGAGAGTTCTACGTTAATTCCCGGATTCCCAATCATTAACAAAACCATTTATTGATAAAATTTCCCTTTTTATCTTTTCAAAACATTACCATAATTATACTCACAATTTAACATAGTAAACTCCTTCTCATATAATCGTATATTTTCACATCTTAATTATACAATACAAGCACCCAAGGCTAAGCTACGGTGCACACATACTCTGCTATCCATCCCGGTACATCACGTACATAAGGATTACAAATTCCGAATCTCTCAGGAATTATTGGAATAAACACCACACACATAAATGGAGGCGAACATAATTCAACATATCCATGGTCACGTACATACCTACGCTCCATAGTCAGCGGGCTTATTAACTCACAAATAAGTCGTTCTCCTTGAACTATGTCCTCTAAGTACCAAACTAAATCCGGGCACACAAGGATTAGAAGGCCCTAAGCGAACGTAAACCTCCCGTGATAGCAAGTATGGTAGGTATGTCATACACATAAAAAAAATCATATACTAAGCATTCACACATCTTAGATATTTCAACATTAATAAAGGTATACACTACATCCTTATGCCATTATTCCAATTTTATATAGTTTAATTCTCTCGATTATATAAAAGTTAAACCGTCGACACGTCTCACGTCGTAGTCTCTTATACTGAAACCCTATCTCAAATAGACTATAAAGTTTCTATTATTCCCACGTATACATCTTTATTCCTAAGGTCCTTACTTCTGCCCCAAACCTCATTTCATCAAATTATTCAAATTTGCACTATTAACCCAAATATTATTTCACTTAACAAATTTCATTAATTTAGAATAATCCTCAAATTAAATTCCAATTAAGGTCCAATCTCATAATCATGTCTACTGGTCTTCCTTAAGGTTAAGGTTATTCATAATGTCTCTAAGAATATTATCCAAGGGTTAACACCATTAAGATTCAATTAAGGAAAAACTTTATTCATTCTGGGAAGGTCGATCGATCGACCTTTACCTTCGATCGATCGACGGTGGTCGATCGATCGACTCATGAATGTCGATCGATCGATTGCACAGGTATGGTTACGAACTGCTTCGTTTTGCAGTTACAGTTTCGACCCAAAACTCCATTTTTAGGCATGAAACTCCAAGATAAGGTTACTCTAACATTGTACTAACATCCTACAACAGTATTAATATTCTAAGTCCCATAATTCATCATTTAAAAGCTTAGTTTAGATCAAAACTATATCAAAATAATTTCCAGAATTCTTCCATTCAAGAACATCATCAAACTTCTTCTAATTCCACTTTTAGATCATCACGGTTCTGTTTAAAACATATAAATTCGTCCAGAATATACTACATGCAATTCCTACATAAATCATGGCCTTTAACTTTTAATTCATGGGTCTAATTTATCTCCAAAAATCAATTTCGAAAATTCCTAAACATGGAAACATATCTTGAATCAAAAGAGTTTAAATCACTTGCCTTAATTTATCTCACAATTTGGTGTAGAATCTTGAAGTTAGGTTGTTCTCCCTCTGTTTTTCTGCAGAATTCTCTTCCTTCTCTCTCTCTCTCAAGCTCTTCCCAAGGTTTCCTTCTCTCTCTCTCTCAAGCTCTTCCCAAGGTTGAAGATAATGGAGTATGGATGTGTGTTATGGTTTTTGGTAAGTTAAAATGGTATATCAACTTCTCCCGTAGCCCATGTTGTCACATAGTGTAGTTAGTGGGTTAAGTGGTTAAGGAAATAGTCAGATTGTAATCTCTATTTTCGTCACTTTTTAATTCCCAAAAATGTAAATTACCAAAATACCCTTTATGATGCCGGTACGGCCCAAAAATACCCCGGGACCCAAACTAAACTTCCGGCTAGTGTTTTCTAACTATGTCGACCCTTCCGGACGCGTTGGCGCACTCAAAACAACCATACGGTTAATGGAACTAAAATTCACTTTTTAATTTAATACTAAATACCATGACGTGGCGGTCACACGCGTCAAGCAAAATTCTCAAATTGCCGTATTTAAATCTCACGACAATTTCAATATTACCAATATTCATATAATGCCAAGTATATGCATTATAATAAAATACTAACTCACATCTCGTTAATATTTTTATCCGGATTAATTTCCAATTAATAAACATTTAATTCAATTAATCCCCGAAAATAAATATCACAGAAAATACGGGGTATTACATACTTCCCCCCTAATAACTGAATTTCGTCCCGAAATTCGGAACTAGAAAGTATCTGGTAAGAATAACTCTGGATAACGTTTGCACATCTCATCCTCGCGCTCCCATGTGGACTCCTCGATATAATGATGTCGCCACTGAACACGCACTAACGGAACTATCTTTGACCGCAGTTTCCGGTCACTTCGGTCCAAAATAGCAATCGGCCCCTCCTCGTAGGAGCTATCGGGCTGGAGATCAATGTCTTCCACAGCAATGAGAGAATGAGCCAAATTATCTCTAAGATATTTCCTAAGCGAGGAAATATGGAACACATCGTTAATCCCATGTAAATGCTCCGGTAACCCAAGTCTATACGCAACTAGCCCAATCCGCTCAATAATAGGAAATGGTCCCACATATCTCGGTGCCAACTTCCCTTTCTTCCCGAAACGCATAATCCCCTTCATAGGAGAAACCCTGAGCAAAACCTGGTCCCCCACTTGGAACTCTCTGAAGAATCTCTTCACATCAGCATAACTCTTCTGTCTGTCCTGAGCCACCCGAATGCGACTGCGAATCAATTCTATCCTTGCAGAAGTATCCTGAATCACTTCCGGCCCAAGTAGTTTGTTGTCCCCCACCTCCAACCAACATGTTGGGGAACGACAAGGTCTACCGTACAATGCCTCAAATGGAGCCATGCCAATGGTGAACTGATAGGAGTTGTTGTAGGCAAACTTCACCAGTGGAAGATACTGGTCCCATCCTCCCTCAAAGTCAATGGTGCACATACGTAGCATATCCTCCAACATCTGATTTGTGCGCTCGGTCTGCCCGTCGGTCTGCGGGTGGTACGTTGTACTCAACCTCAACTCCGTGCCCATGGCTTGCTGAAAACTCTCCCAAAACCGTGAAACGAATATCTTGTCTCGGTTCGACATGAAATTTAAGGGCACACCGTAAAGTCTCACTATCTCTGCAATAAAGAGTTGGGCATACTGTCCCGCAGTGTAGTTTGTCCGTACGGGTAGAAAATGAGCGACTTTTGACAACCTGTCTACAATCACCCAAATGGAGTCGTGACCTCTCTGCGACGTAGGCAACCCCGTGATAAAGTCCATAGAGATGCTCTCCCACATCCACATCGGGACCTCTAAAGGCTGTAGCAGTCCTGCCGGTCTCTGATGATCCACTTTTACGAGCTGACAAGTGGCGCATTTTGAGACAAACTCGGCAATATCCCTCTTCATCTCGCTCCACCAATACTGGCGTCTCATATCTTGGTACATTTTGTCCCCTCCTGGATGTACCGCGAACCGTGAGCCGTGCGACTCTGCCATCACCTCATGTCGCAATTCCTCCCCCTCCGGAACTACCAATCTCCCATTGAAGCGTAATCCCCCGTCTGAGCTAACGGTATAGGATTCGGCTCCCTCTGCTAATAATCGAACTATCTGATCCTGAAAGAACGAGTCATTTGCCTGTGCCTTCACCACCTTCATGACAATCTGTGGTGTAACAGTCATCACAGACATGAATGATCGGGCCATTGCATCCTGGTGTCCCAATTCCTTCCACTTGGCCTTCCACACATCTGCCACCTCATTTACCGGTCTACGGCTCAACGCGTCTGCCACCACGTTAGCCTTCCCCGGGTGATACTGGATATCGAACTGATAATCTTTCACGAATTCAAGCCACCTCCGCTGCCGCATATTCAACTCCTTCTGCGTGAATAAGTACTGTAGGGACTTGTGATCCGTGAACAATCGAAACTTCTCCCCCAACAGGTAATGTCTCCAAATACGAAGGGCAAATACCACTGCCGCTAACTCCAAGTCATGGGTAGGGTAATTCTTCTCGTGAGGCTTAAGCTTACGGGAAGTATAAGCTATGGCCTGACTCTCCTGCTGCAGTACACCTCCAAGTCCTTGTAAGGACGCATCGGTGTAAACAAGGTACTCAACTCCCGGTCTCGGCAATGCTAACACAGGTGCTGAGGTGGACTTGTCCTTCAACTCATCAAATGCTAACTGACAGGGATCACTCTAAATGAACGGCACACTTTTATGGGTTAAATGTGTCATGGGACCCGCTATCGTGGAGAAACCCCGAATAAACTTCCTGTAGTATCCTGCTAGGCCCAAGAAACTACGGATCTACATCGGTGTCGTGGGCTGTCCCCACTCCCTCACCATGGATACCTTTCCCGGATCAACCGATATTCCCCGGTCGAAAATAATATGCCCCAAAAACTGAACCTCCTTCAGCCAAAACCCGCACTTCTCAGATTTTGCATGCAACTCATTCTGGCGCAGTGTCTGCAAAACTAGTCTCAAGTGCTCGGCATGCTCCTCCTCTGTCTGGGAGTAAACCAAAATATCATCGATGAAGACAATGACAAACTGGTCTAGGTAATCCCTGAACACCCTATTCATCAAGTCCATAAATGCTGCTGGAGCGTTGGTCAAACCAAATGGCATAACCCGAAACTCGTAGGAACCATATCTCGATAAGAATGCAGTCTTCGAGACGTCCTCCTCCCTGATACGCAACTGATGGTATCCAGATCGCAATTCAATCTTTGAGAAGCAAGAAGCTCCTCTCAACTGGTCAAATAGGTCATCGATTCTAGGCAACGGATACTTGTTCCGTATCGTGACCTTGTTTAACTCCCGGTAGTCCACACACAGTCTCAGTGAACCATCTCTCTTCTTCATGAACAACACAGGGGCACCCCATGGTGAAGTACTCCTCCGTATAAACCCCTGACTCAACAACTGCTTAATCTGATCTCGTAGCTCTCGCATCTCTGCCGGAGCCATACGGTATGGTGCGCGTGCTATGGTCTCATACCTGGCAATAAGTCTATAACAAAGTCTATCTCACGACTGGGGGGTAATCCAGGTATATCCTGAAATACCTCGGCAAACTCTCTGACAATCGGGATCGAATCTAAAGGAATCACAACTACCTCAGAGGTATCCTCCTCAATGATATAAATGAGTAGACGATCCTCCCTCGGGACGAGGCATTGCCACCAAAAACATCCCCTCCTGGGAATAGCAAAGATAATACTCCTACTGAAACAGTCAATCATGGCTCGGTATGCAACAAACCAATCCATACCAATAATGGCATCATACTCGGTCATCTCTAATACTAACATATTTGCAGGTAATATCGATTTACCAATCTCTACTCCCACTCTCCGGCATAAAAATGAACCATTTCCCCAGGGGTGAGTCTATCTACGTTACAGTGCTCAATAATGTGGTTAATAACCCTAAGGTCTTCGCATAATATGTAATTATAAAACAATTGAGTTATCCCAGTAACAAACAAAGTTCAACCCAAAAGTCTTGTGGATAGAAAACATACCCCAAATCGCGGGTGGTGCCTGTGGGGCGGCTGCCTGGTTGATATTATAGATATGTCTGTACTATAACTGCCCCTGCTGCACTGGAGCTACAGGAAAAGTTGTTAGGGCTAGTACTTGAGCTGGTGCTGGGAGGGCGGCGGGAAACATAGGCCTCTGCAACTCTTGTCGAACACCCTGTTGCTGTGGGGTCCTGCCCCTATCTGGACAATCCTGGCGTTTATGGCCATGTTTGCCACATATAAAACATCGGCCTTTGAAGTTACTCCCCTTCTGACCCTGCTGTTGACTGTGTCGGCCTTACTGACTTGGGACCTTATTCCCCTTTCGAAATTACTTCATCTTACCACGTTGTTGATTAGAACTGACTCGGTCTTGGGTAGGTTGTTGGCGAAATTTCGGGGTCTTCGTACATTTTTCAGCTTTATTCACATGCATCTGGCTAACCTCTCTAGGTCTTTTGCCTCTTTTAAGTTGTATGCTGCGTTCTTGGTATTGTAGAACTGCAGTGGTAACTGCTTGTGCCACGATACCTGCTAACTCAGCGGTTGATATTCTCTCTGGAGATACCTGAGGTGTGAGTCGATCTTGTCCGTTGACTCCCTTAACCGTTTTAGCTAGTTCTTCAGGACGGTCCATCTGAAAATTTAAGTACATTTGGATGAGTTCATCATTCAAATAAACAAATCGCGGAAGTACGAATTCCCAAAGTATAGAGATTAATACAACATTCCTAGTATTAGGGCTCTATATCAAAGAAAGCTCAGCGGAAACATAATAAGCCGTACAGATCCTAAAGGACACTAGAACCTGATGCTTTGATACCACCTATGACACCCCGACTAATTAAATACCGGGTAGCTACTCCTTTATTAAATTAAATCAAAACGCCAAGTTGGCTCAGTTAATAGCATCACTATCGAAAACATTTTATTATTACTAACCACCTAGTATTTAAAAAGTAAGTTGCCAAATTTTAATTAAAGTCTGATTAACATGCAACAAGTATAAAGAAGAATAAAAACACCATTCACCATAATGAAGTAAATAGAATAACTGACACATGATATAAATAAATCTGAAGGAAAAACTCCTCATAATACAATCCCACACTGAAGTAAATACTGAAATACTGAATACTGAATTAATACATGCCAAAGTCTGAAAAACTGAAATGGAAATGTATCTAATAGAATTTGGACAACATGCCCTACAACTGAGGAATACTGAATAAGGAATCCAAATGATATAAGCGTCTAAAAGCAAATCCCTGTAGCTTCCACAACAGCTACAGCTCGTCATCAGAATGAGAATCCTATGCATGGTGACCTTGTGGCTGGGCTCCTAAAATGGTTTTACAAAAAGATAGATTTGAAAGCAAACGGGTCAGAGCCTGAATGTGGAGATATTTTAAAAACCTGCAAGTGCTTTAAAAACATTTAAAACAGTATATGCAAAGTACATGTTAGGACGTGCTCTCACATGATATACTCACCTCTCGTCTAACTGTGCACTCCTAACGTTCATGTACCCATTCATGTGTTATCTCATAACTATCTAAAGAGTTTCTAACACTACTACTCGGTTCACATTTATTTACCAACCTTAACAATTGAATAGAGAGTTCTACGTTAATTCCCGGATTCCCAATCATTAACAAAACCATTTATTGATAAAAGTTCCCTTTTTATCTTTTCAAAACATTACCATAATTATACTCACAATTTAACATAGTAAATTCCTTCTCATATAATCGTATATTTTCACATCTTAATTATACAATACAAGCACCCAAGGCTAAGCTACGGTGCACACATACTCTGCTATCCATCCCGGTACATCACGTACATAAGGATTACAAATTCCGAATCTCTCAGGAATTGTTGGAATAAACACCACACACATAAATGGAGGTGAACATAATTCAACATATCCATGGTCACGTACATACCTACGCTCCATAGTCAGCGGGCTTATTAACTCACAAATAAGTCGTTCTCCTTGAACTATGTCCTCTAGGTACCAAACTAAATCCGGGCACACAAGGATTAGAAGGCCCTAAGCGAACGTAAACCTCCCGTGATAGCAAGTATGGTAGGTATGTCATACACATAAAAAAAATCAGATACTAATCATTTACACATCTTAGATATTTCAACATTAATAAAGGTATACACTACATCCTTATGCCATTATTCCAATTTTATATAGTTTAATTCTCTCGATTATATAAAAGTTAAACCGTCGACACGTCTCACGTCGTAGTCTCTTATACTGAAACCCTATCTCAAATAGACTATAAAGTTTCTATTATTCCCACTTATACATCTTTATTCCTAAGGTCCTTACTTCTGCCCCAAACCTCATTTCATCAAATTATTCAAATTTGCACTATTAACCCAAATATTATTTCACTTAACAAATTTCATTAATTTAGAATAATCCTCAAATTAAATTCCAATTAAGGTCCAATCTCATAATCATGTCTACTGGTCTTCCTTAAGGTTAAGGTTATTCATAATGTCTCTAAGAATATTATCCAAGGGTTAACACCATTAAGATTCAATTAAGGAAAAACTTTATTCATTCTGGGAAGGTCGATCGATCGACCTTTACCTTCGATCGATCGATGGTGGTCGATCGATCGACTGATGAATGTCGATCGATCGATTGCACAGTTATGGTTACGGACTGCTTCGTTTTGCAGTTACAGTTTCGACCCAAAACTCCACTTTTAAGCATGAAACTCCAAGATAAGGTTACTCTAACATTGTACTAACATCCTACAACAGTATTAATATTCTAAGTCCCATAATTCATCATTTAAAAGCTTAGTTTAGATCAAAACTACATCAAAATAATTTCCAGAATTCTTCCATTCAAGAACATCATCAAACTTCTTCTAATTACACTTTTAGATCATCAAGGTTCTGTTTAAAACATATAAATTCGTCCAGAATATACTACATGAAATTCCTACATAAATCATGGCCTTTAACATTTAATTCATGGGTCTAATTTATCTCCAAAAATCAATTTCGAAAATTCCTAAACATGGAAACATATCTTGAATCAAAAGAGTTTAAATCACTTGCCTTAATTTATCTCAGAATTTGGTGTAGAATCTTGAAGTTAAGTTGTTCTCCCTCTGTTTTTCTGCAGAATTCTCTTCCTTCTCTCTCTCTCTCAAGCTCTTCCCAAGGTTTCCTTCTCTCTCTCTCTCAAGCTCTTCCCAAGGTTGAAGATAATGGAGTATGGATGTGTGTTATGGTTTTTGGTAAGTTAAAATGGTATATCAACTTCTCCCGTAGCCCATGTTGTCACATAGTGTAGTTAGTGGGTTAAGTGGTTAAGGAAATAGTCAGATTGTAATCTCTATTTTCGTCATTTTTTAATTCCCAAAAATGTAAATTACCAAAATACCCTTTATGATGCCGGTACGGCCCAAAAATACCCCGGGACCCAAACTAAACTTCCGGCTAGTGTTTTCTGACTATCTCGACCCTTCCGGACGCGTTGGCACACTCAAAATGACCATACGATTAATGGAACTAAAATTCACTTTTTAATTTAATGCTAAATACCATGACGTGGCGGTCACACGCGTCAAGCAAAATTCTCAAATTGTCGTATTTAAATCTCACGACAATTTCAATATTACCAATATTCATATAATGCCAAGTATACACATTATAATAGAATACTAACTCACATCTCGTTAATATTTTTATCCGGATTAATTTCCAATTAATAAACATTTAATTCAATTAATCCCCGAAAATAAATATCACAGAAAATACGGGGTATTACACATGTCTGGCTCTCTTGTAATAAGTTTTAAATTTTCTCTTAAGTTGTAACTCGTTGTTACTTTTAATATATTTGAAGTTTCCTTTAGAAAGCTCTGATGACGTAATTCCTTTACTTTCGGTATTTTACGATTCATAACCATGTGATAATATTTTCGTTGCATTTATTTAATGAAACAATTAAATCGGAATATTTGTTGCCTTGGTGGCATGTCAAGACACTCGTTCCTTAATACTATTTTGGGTCGGGTTCATGACATAACTTGTCATAATTCGGGGTCACTCGGGACTACCAATCTACCAATGAATCGTAATCCACCCTCTGAACTAATGGAGTAGGATTCTATTCCCTCAATCTGTATTTTTTACACTAAAACCTTACAATCTTCATCTTTAATTGAGATTTCAGAACCCTCATTACAATATCGGGTGTGATTGACAAAACGGCCATACATGCCCTGGCCACTGCATCATCCTGACGAAGTTCCTTCCATTTGGCTATCAATATTTCTGCTAACTACCCAGTGGGACGACGACTCAACGCGTCATCTACAACGTTAGCTTTTCACGGATGGTATTGGATATCGAACTGATAATCCTTTATAAACTCCAAGCACCTACGTTGCCTCATGTATGGGTAAACAAATATTGCAACGACTTATGGTCCGTGAAAAGCCTAAATCTTTCACCCAGAAGATAATGACTCCAAATTTTCAAAGCAAAGATTATTGTAGCTAACTTCAAGTCATGTGTAGGATATTGTAACAACCCAGGTTTTTGAGAGACTATTTTATACTATTTTGCCTGATGGGCTAATTTTATAAAATAGGGGATGTTGGAGTAAATATTATTTCCCCCGAGACTTAGAGATAATATTTACTATGTTTTGTCTATTTACCGTTATGAGTAGGTAAATGGCATTATATTGTGTATTATTGCGTCGTTATATGTAAAACGACGGTTACGACCTATATATGAAATTGGGTAAAATTAATGAATTAAAATGAAATTGGAACACAAAATAGTTCACACTTTCCCGAATGCCAAAATAGGGGGTGCGGTTGTTTTTAGAATAGCCGAGATAGTCGAAAAAAGTGCCCAGTTGTAATTTTTGAGATTCAGGCATTTTTAAGGGGTTATGACTCAATTAAGTGGTTACGAGTCATTTTATGGTGTATTAGCAATTAAAAGTGGGGTTTTATGTTTTGAGACCCGTATAAATCCCCCACCCCCTTTCTTTTTCTTCATTTTTGGTGAGAGAAGTCAAAGGAGAGAGAGAGAGAGAGAGAGAAAGAGAGAAAATGGAAGATTTGGGCCGGAATCCGTCTCTACCGGAGGTGTTCCGAGACTACGAACCTCGAGGCAAGTTTCTTACTTGCTAGATATTGATTTAATGTGATAAATCTGCATGTGTAGTTAGGTTTTGGGAGGTTTAAACCATAAATGGGTTTTGGTTGATTTTGGGTGTTTAATCCTAAATCTTATAGTTTAATTTGATTTGAAGAGAAATAATTGGTTATTTGATGTGTAGAAATGATTTTGTAGTAGTATTTGTTGTTGTGGCTGGGTGAAATCGCGGGTAGAAGCTTGAATGGCTCGTTAATGGCCGAAACAGCTTCTCGGAGAAGAAGCTGTCCGCCAGGATCGATCGATCGAGCCTGGGGGATCGATCGATCGAGGCCTTCGATCGATCGAGGCCTTCGATCGATCGAGGGCCAGGGGTCGATCGTTCGACCCCTTTTGAAAAGGTGAGGTTTTTCTAGTTTTGTTTTAGCCCTTTTCTTTTAGATTCGAGGTTTAGGAACCTTCCTTTGGGAAGTAATGGGGAGTCTTAGAGGGTTGTAAAGGATAGACTAATGTCCTAGGCAAAGAGAGGATATTTGGGTTTGCCCGAGGTCTAGTTTGTATAGGTTAATGTCCGATTGATATAGGAGGTTAACCTAAAGATAAACTGGAAGTTAAAATATTAATGTTGAGCTTTTGGGAGACACTCCTTCATGGAGACTCACTTTGAGGATTTATGAAATTATATGAACTCTTCGAGGCTATTTTGAGGTTAGTGGCACTTTGGGTCTTAGGTCATTAAAAAAATATGACTTAATAAGAATGAATTGCACATTCTAAAACTTGGTGTCCAATGGCTAAATGAATGATTTTTGGAAAAGTAAAATTGGAAGTTTTCAAAAGGAAAGGGTAAAGTTTTTCATAAGTATTAACTTATGGTTACACACCTCCCTAAATCGCTATCATAAGGGAAGTTGCGTACGTGTGGTGAAGCCCCCTGGCTAATGAATGTAGGGTGGATATAGTCCCTAGGCCATATGGGCATTTGTATTACTGCGCTGGGTGTGGTCCTGACTTTCCCGCAGGCAATATGGTCGCTTCCCAATGTTGGTAGGTTCCCAGGTTGTCTTGTATAGATAGGCCCTGGAAGATGATAGCCATTTAGGGGCGCGTCCAGTGGGGAAACCGGGAGGGACGGTCTTATATTTATTAAAGCAATTCATGATAATGGATTGGCTTTAATTACATTTCCCGGATGGAAGAAGGGAAATGGGGTATGATTTGGCTTCGGTAACACTCTCGGATGGAAGAAGGGATGTGGAAGCATATGGTATACAAAAGTATTTTTATGATAATAAAAATGACTTTTGATTTCACTTCCTGGATGGAAGAAGGGAAGTGGGGTTTTATGAAAAGGATAAAGCACTTTTTATGATAATAAAACTTGCTTTAAATTATATATTCTTCCTAGAGGGAAGAAAGGAAATAAAATTTGTAAATAAGATTGACTTGGTAAACATTTGATAAAATGTTGTACCATTTATATATATTCCTAAAAGAAAGAAATTAGGAATTGTGACATTTGATGATGGATGGGTTTATTTTTATATTTCTCTTTGTGTAGCTGTAGATGTGACCTCCCACACATATGCACACACATATACATTTATTTATTATTTCGTGCTAAGGATCTAATGGATCTCAATGATCAACCTTGCCTAAGTAGTAGTGTATCGGGGGGTTCCTTGTTTGGATTTCGCTTTGCGAGACACCCCACGCACGAATAGGGCATAGTGTTGAGAATGGGGAGAAGTTAGCCCTTAGTACTTAGGGTTAACTAGAACATCTCACGATATTGCGCTAGGTTGCTGCTAGATTGAGAGGTGAGAAATATTATTGTTATCTGCGAGAGAATTACGCACTTAACTGTCATGCATTTTAGTCACATGGTAATCATATCAAACCGGGCCCTGACCCGTATCTATATTTCTCTGTTTCTGCATATTCCTTGTCGTTACAGGTGCTCTACCGCATGGACACCCGTGATTACATATTCCATTCCAGTTGTCATGGAGCTACAGCATATTGCAGATGTTGTAGGATACTTGTAATAGACGCTCCTTTCTTCTGTACTCTAGTTATGTTCAGTATATTCTTTCGGGCGTGTTTGCCCAAGGTATTGCACTCATTCATTATATTGTAAATATTGAATTGTAATACTCGATGTACTATTTGTATTGGTCTGTGCACCGACAGCTTATTCGGTGATATTTACTGTATTGTCATACTTCATCCATTAAGTTTTTGATACCCACTGTTTTTACAAATGGGATTGTCTAAGAGTTTTTCTTTTACTTTCAAAATTTTAATTTTGACAGTCCTGAGAAACGTGTGTGCTCGCGTTCAAATGATCAAACCATATATAAAACCCTTTTAACACAAACAAACCCTAAACATGCAGCAGTATGTGATTGAATAAATAGATAATCTATGCAAGAACATTCAAACACATGCAATTAAGGAAAAATCCCCCTCAGGGGCAAAACCATTTATTTTCACTATAATTTGTAAGAAAACGGCTTACAATCGGATTACAATGAAAATACAAGTTGACTAAGAATTACCCTCGGGTATCGGATTCTGTAGTCGCGGCTGGAATTATCCCTTTCCAGTAGGGCTGCAATGAAGAAGAAGAACGGTCTCCTCCACAAGGGTTGAACAAACCAAAGTTGTGTTCTTGGGTTGCAAAAGGATTCACAAAGGTTTGGCAATGATGTGTGAATCAAAACATGAGTCTTGGGACTCAAAAATTTGAAGACTAGATGTATTTGGACTCTCAAATTTGTCTCCTAAAGTCATGAAAAACAACTCCCCCGAAGTTGGTATTTATAGGAAAAAATATGAAGAGTCCCACATTCTTAAAACTCTAAAATTCTATCCAGCGTACAAAAAAAACAGCATTCTTTAAGGAATTTTCTCTATCTTCAAAAGGTCATAACTCCTTCACCGTAGCTCGGATTGAGGTGCCGTTTTTTCCAGTATCTTCGTTACGTCGAGCTCTTCAACTTTCTAGTTGACCAGACCTCCGAACTATGGATGTGAAATTACGAAAATGCCCTTGAACTCTCCTATTGTGCCTTTTTTTCACTGTTTTGACTTCCCTTGCGTACCACTTGCATTAAGTCCCTAAAATCTTGGAACGTGAAGTCATTGAGGCAGATGTGGGACATATTAGTGGAGATAATGCATGCTTGATTCCCGGAATTCAGATAGAGGCCGTCATGTGAGATCGTGAGGAGACGTGCCAAATGTAGCGGCGTACGACATAAATAAATGAAACATTTCAGACATGTGAAAAATGTCCTTACAAATCTCCCCCTATGTCTATGCCGGTACATACATAAAAAATCCGAATTATCAAATATGAAATTGCCTCTACAAATTTACCCGCCCATGAACCCAAAACTGGAAAAGGTACAAATTAATAGTCTTCATCGTTTGTTCTTTAATTCTTCAGGAATCTCAAAACTTTTCTCATCAGGGTGTGCAACATATAGATCTGCAATCTTCATACCTACACACATGAGACAAAGCAAATACCACGTGACATATCGAGTTTGAAATGAGATAACATGGATATCAATATATGATAAAAATATAAGCAACATCTCAAAAACTCCCCCATAATATGATAATTCTTTCTCCCCCTTTTTATGATGTCCCCAAATGGACAAATTAGAGAAATAAATCAAATAAGCAAGTGCGGGGTGTCACTAGGATAAAAACACACCATGAATAAATAGAAAGCAACCAAGTCAATGATAGCGTAAATGAAGTGGTGTGATCAAATTCGATAGGAAAATCAATGCATACAAACATGACATATGTGCACGATGAATATTGGATATTCCTAGTGAATGAACTCAAATGCTTCCTTTGGTGTAAAAGAGTGACAGTATAAGATATTGACTCAATCAAATCAACAAATCAAAGCTCAAAATGATTTTCACACCAATAACGTCCAAAATGATTTTATGCTTTTTCAGGACTTTCAAGGAAGTGCAAACCCGTTTAGATTCTCCAACCAAACTCCCTCAGATATTGTATTGAATAGAGGCATTCTAAATTCTCAAACTTTGGAGAATTGATGGTGAAACCTAAGTGGCCCATATTTGGCATGAATTGCTTTTTATTGCCATTAAATTTTTTCGGGCTCTTTTAACCTCTTTGGACCTCGGATATTAAAATTCCTCCATTTTTTAGGTCCTTTTTAACAGTGGCTTTTGCGCAAAGGATAGATGATTACCTTTCGCAGCCCCTCCCCGTTATACAAAAACACACAGTCTCACCAAAACGGTTTTTACATGCATTCCAATCTTGTCAAGTTTTATCGCATATTGTACATTGTATAGACATGATTGAGATAAAAACACGCAAGCCAACATGAGATAGACAAGTGCAATAATCAAATATAGCCGTGCATGTGTGCAATAAAGGATATAGGAGTCAAACATGTAGGAAGATATCACTAATTACATCTCAAAGACTCCAATCAATGTAAAGCACATGGATGAAATGATGTAGCCTCTCAAATCTCTATCAAACAGTCACATGGATAAATGGAATGAAGTTGTGACTTGGCTATCTTACATGCTCATCCATAAAAGAAGAAAAATACAAAAATCTTTTTGGATTTTTTCAAAAATTTGGAAAAATAAAATCTTTTTGTGCTTTTCTCAAAAATTTTCTTAAAGGAAAATCTTTTTGTATTTTTTTCAAAAGAAATATAAAAAGCAAAAAGAATAAAACAAAGCTGTACAACAAACTAATGGTACATATAAAACAGACTAGCAATAGGAAGCATATGATATGAACATGAAGAAGCATCCTATTCTAGACAGAGACCAACCCCTCAGTCAACTGTGCAAATCCCTAAAGATTTCCTAAGACTCTCAAATCTAAGGGCATCTAAAGGTTTCGTGAAAATATCGGCTAACTGACGGTCGGTAGGAACAAAACTCGGGGATACGACTTTCTCTTCAACTAACTGACGAATAAAGTGCTCACGTATCCTGATGTGTTTTGTGCGCGAATGCTGAACTGGATTGTGGGATATGTGTATCGTGCTCGTGTTATCACAGGAAATGTTCATGGTGTCGTGTGATATCCCATAATCCTCCAGCATTTGCTTCATCCACAAGAGTTGTGTGCAACAACTCCCGGCGGCTATGTACTCAGCCTCCGCAGTGGACAAAGAGATGGAATTTTGCTTCTTGCTCAGACAGAAGACAAGAGCATAACCAAAATAGAAACACCCACCAGAAGTGCTCCTACATCCATCTACATCCCCAGCCCAATCGGCATCCGAGTAGGCGGACAGACGGTCATCGGTATCAATGGAATACCAAATCCCGTATGAGAGAGTCCCACTTACGTATTTAATAATACGTTTTAGAGCAAGTAAATGTGACTCTTTTGGGGATGCCTGATAACGCGCACAGACTCCAACACTAAAGGCGATGTCGGGACGACTGGCAGTCAAGTAGAGGAGACTACCTATCATACTCCGATATAAGGTTTGCTCTACGTCCTTGCCTGAAGTGTCCTTACTAAGCTTGGCAGTGGTACTCATAGGTGTACGTGCATGCTTAGCGGAGTCTAAACCAAATTTCTTCACTAGGTCTCTAGCATACTTGGATTGGGAGATGAACATCCCATCCTCTAGCTGACGAACCTGGAGACCAAGGAAGAATGTAAGCTCACCAACCATGCTCATCTCAAACTCACTTTTCATCTCCTCCTCAAAGTGGTGAGCATGCTGGGAGCATGTGGATCCAAAGAATATGTCGTCCACATAGACCTGGGCAACTAAAATAGCACCGTCATCTCTCCTGACAAACAACGTCATATCTACTCCCCCTCTCTTGAAGCCACGAGCTAAGAGATAGGAAGTAAACCTCTCGTACCAAGCACGGGGTGCTTGCTTCAAACCATATAAGGCTTTCCTCAGATAGTAGACGTGCTCAGGGTGCTGAGGGTCTTCAAACCCTTTTGGTAGTTCCACATAAACCTCCTCCTGTAGAATGCCATTCAAAAAGGCACTCTTGACATCCATCTGATACACCTTGAAGCGCAGATGACATGCGATGGCGAGCAGAAGACGGACGGACTCAAGCCTCGCAACAGGAGCAAATGTCTCCCCAAAGTCTACACCCTCTATCTGTGTGTATCCTTGAGCGACCAACCTAGCCTTATTTCTGATTATAGTACCATATTCATCCATTTTGTTCTTAAAAATCCACCGGGTACCTATCACATTAATCTCACTAGGTCGGGGGACAAGTTCCCAGACATCATTCTTTTTAAACTGAAGCAACTCATCCTGCATAGCAGATATCCAGTGTTCATCCTTGAGTGCTTCTTTATGGTTCCTGGGCTCGACTTTGGACGTGTAGCAAAGATGGCTAACAACGTTCTCTAGCTGAGCACGAGTCTTGACCCCTAGAGTGGGATCACCAACAATGGCAGAAGGGTCATGACTCTTGCGAACCCAAGCAGGTGTGTCCCCTAACTCATGAGTAGGGTCCACAAAGTGTGAGAGAGGAACAGGTAAATCAGTGTCAAAACAATCCTCATCCTCACACTGAAGGTTAGGATCAATAACCGTCAAAGGTTCGTCATCTTGCACGGTAACGTTTATTGATTCCATAACCCTAGAGCTCTTCAGGTTAAATACCCGGTATGCTCTACTATTCGATGAATATCCTAGAAATATTCCCTCGTCGCTCCGTGAGTCGTACTTTCCTAATTGCTCTCTATCCCGTAGGATGTAGCATTTACTCCCCAAAACATGGAAATACGCCAGGTTGGGCTTCTTGCCGGTCCATAACTCATAAGGTGTCTTTAGTGTGTGTGGACGCAAATAGACCCTATTCACCGTGTGGCATGCAGTAGACACTACCTCTGCCCAAAATCTCCTAGAAACATTACGACCTAGAAGCATAGGTCTAGCCATCTCTTGGATCGTTCTATTCTTTCTCTCAACAATCCCATTTTGCTGAGGAGTTCTCACAGCAGAAAACTCATGTTTGATCCCAAGGCTATCACAGTACAAATCCACCTTTGCTTCCTTGAATTCAGTGTCGTTGTCACTACGTATTCTGTTAATAGTGACACCGTGTTGATTTTGCAGGACACGGCACTTGGTCGTTAAAAATTCTACAGCATCGGATTTATCTCTCAGATACCTACAATGGAGTATCTGGAGAAATCATCTACCATCACGAGGATGTACCTCTTACCACCTAGACTCTCAGTACGAGTGGGACCCATAAGATCCATGTGAATCAACTCCAGAACACGAGAGGTGGTAATGGAATGTAACTTCCTATGAGGACTACGAATTTGTTTTCCCAACTGACAGGGTCCACAAACGGTCGAAGTTGACTTTCCAAGAGATGGTAAGCCACGTACTAGGTCCTTTTTAGATAAACGATTGAGATCTCTAACGTTCACGTGACCTAGATGTTGGTGCCACAGATCCATAGGAGTGATCGTGGCGCTGTTGCAGACAAGTGAGGATGTGGGCTCAGTCCCATAGCAATTATCCTCGGTCCTCACCCCTTGCATCAAAAGTTTACCGGCTTGATTGTAGACTTTACACGCGTCCCGATCAAACTTTACTGTAAAGTTAGTGTCGCACAGCTGGCTAATGCTGAGAAGGTTTGCTTTCAAACCTTTGACGTACAAAACATTTTCTAGTTTAGGAAAACCAGGTAACTCGATAGTACCTCGTCCTATAATACTAGACTTACTCCCATCTCCAAAGGTGACTCTGCCATCTTGATAATCCTCAAGAGTAGTAAAAAATGAGGCATCACCTGTCATGTGTCTGGAGCACCCACTATCAAAATACCACTGTGAGGTATTATGTGCTTTGAGAGCAACATGAACAACAAAGGCCTTTTTATCTTTCTTAGGCACCCAGGCAGAGATGACCTTTTGTTTGCCTTTGTTGGTTTTAACTGGAATGTAAGAAGTATTCACTAACGGCGAAGACATCCGTCGGAATTCTTTCATCAAACTCTGAGTCGTGGCAGCTAATAAATCAACTCGCTCTCTCAGACGAGAAAACTCATCAGTATGTCGTGGTGGAGCAGTAGTACGTCGTGTCCGACCCATGCTATAGAAAGTTTCCCTAAAGTGGCCTTTTCTTTTACAATAAGTACAAAAGAGCTCAGTCAAAGGCGGACCTTGGTTTGCTTTTCTTGGTCGAACTCTCCTTCGAGGTTTTTTACGGTGACCATAAGGAGTTGTAGTAAACTCAGGAACTGGTCCAGGTGCAATTTGGGACGTGGAGGCACCATCATATCCAATTCCTTGACGATCACCAAAACCTAAAGCGGGGCCGAGGAGCATCTTTCCCATCTTCCCAGATCTGTCCTCGATTTGTACCTTGACTTCCCGTGCTTTCTCAAGATCATGAGTCAGCTGGGCAACAAGGGCTTCAAGTTTCTTCCGAGTCTCCACGGAGGAATGGAGCTGACTCGTAAGACTGGCCACTTTCTTGATCAAGTCCCCTTTCTCTTTCTCTAGAGTACTCTCTCTCTCTCTAAACAAATTCTCATTCTCGACACATGTAGACTCTCTCTCTCTCAGGGCGGTGCAGGTGGAGAACTCTCTTTCTCTCGCTTTCTTTAAATCTTCCTCTAGGCAAGTGATCTTAAGAACTAACGCTTTGTTATGCTTTTTAGTTTTAAAAGACTCAGAATATAACTCAGCGTAGGCGCGTTGTATATCACTCTCGCTCTCACTTGTGTCATCCTCCCCCTCACTCACATCGCTCTCACTGTCGAGGTGTCCCTGTGAAGCATCATCCTCAATGTCGTGAGGAGAACTAGGAGTGCTCACTTGGCTGGCCATGAATGCGGTGAAGTTACACTCATGCGGTGACTCATCTCCAGAATCCACCGTCTCGACCTCACTGTCGTCACTAAGGGTAGCATTAAGAACAGCTTTCCCTTTCTCTCTATTCAGACGATTGGCACACTCAAAAGCTCTATGACCCCTACCATCACACTCAAAACATCTCTCACTTTCTTTCAGAGGAGGATTTTTGGAAACTTTTTCATTTTTCTTTTCAAACTTATTTTTCTCAAATTTCTTTTTCTCTTTAAAATTGCCATTTTTCTTAAATTTGAGAATCCTCTTGAAATTTTTTGCGAAAAGAGCCAAATCATCTAAGTCAAAATCGCACTCAGAATCTGATGTGTCAGTCTCTCTCTTTCTAGATGACTCTACCCTCTTTCTAGCTGACCCCTCACTCCCTCTCTTGGGCTTTAAGAGCAATTCCCTTATCTTTAGATTTAGAATTTTTAGGGAACATATCAATTTCATAAGTTTGCAAATCTCCTACAAGTTCTTCCAATTTTAGCGTATTTAAATTACCCATAGAATTTAGCACAGTGACTTTAGGGATAAAACGCTTAGGCAAAGAACGAAGAATCTTTTTAACAACTCTAGCATTCGAAATATGTTCACCAAGATTAAAACTAGTATTCACAATGTCAGAAAGTCTAGCATAAAATTCATCAAAGCATTTAGATTCATGCATGGTGATTGTTTCAAATTGAGTTGTCAAGTTTTGCAACTTAGACTCTTTCACAGCATTAGTTCCTTTATGGGTGAGTTGTAAAACATCCCATGCCTCTTTTGAGGTGGTACACGTCATTATGCGTTTGAACTCATCAGGTGTGATAGACCCAGAAATAGCACTTAGACCCTTAAAATTAAAAGATGACCATTTAATTTCTTCATCAGACCAAGAAATGTCAGGTTTCAAGTTGGTCACATTATCAACAGTCACGGTGGGAGGAGTCCACCCTCGTTCAACCAAAATCCAGACACGTTCATCAATGGCTTTTAAAGACGACCTCATACGGTTGTCCCGTCAAAAATAGGCATTTTATAATATGACTTCTCCATTTGAACACGCACTTTTTCAAAAATCAATTTTTTCAGAAAATTGATATCTTAGAAAAATTTTGCGAAAAAAAAAGGAATACGCGATAGATTAGCGTAACCTGCTCTGATACCAATTTGAGAAACGTGTGTGCTCGCGTTCAAATGATCAAACCATATATAAAACCCTTTTAACACAAACAAACCCTAAACATACAGCAGTATGTGATTGAATAAATAGATAATCTACGCAAGAACATTCAAACACATGCAATTAAGGAAAAATCCCCCTCAGGGGCAAAACCATTTATTTTCACTATAATTTTTAAGAAAACGGCTTACAATCGGATTACAATGAAAATACAAGTTGACTAAGAATTACCCTCGGGTATCGGATTCTGTAGTCACGGCTGGAATTATCCCTTTCGAGTAGGGCTGCAATGAAGAAGAAGAACGGTCTCCTCCACAAGGGTTGAACAAACCAAAGTTGTGTTCTTGGGTTGCAAAAGGATTCACAAAGGTTTGGCAATGATGTGTGAATCAAAACATGAGTCTTGGGACTCAAAAATTTGAAGACTAGATGTATTTGGACTCTCAAATTTGTCTCCTAAAGTCATGCAAAACAACTCCCCCGAAGTTGGTATTTATAGGAAAAAATATGAAGAGTCCCACATTCTTAAAACTCTAAAATTCTATCCAACGTACAAAAAAAACAGCATTCTTTAAGGAATTTTCTCTATCTTCAAAAGGTCATAACTCCTTCACCGTAGCTCGAATTGAGGTGCCGTTTTTTCCAGTATCTTCGTTGCGGCGAGCTCTTCAACTTTCTAGTTGACCAGACCTCCGAACTATGGATGTGAAATTACGAAAATGCCCTTGAACTCTCCTATTGTGCCTTTTTTTATCACTATTTTGACTTCCCTTGCGTACCACTTGCATTAAGTCCCTAAAATCTTGGAACGTGAAGTCATTGAGGCAGATGTGGGACATATTAGTGGAGATAATGCATGCTTGATTCCCGGAATTCTGATAGAGGCCGTCATGTGAGATCGTGAGGAGACGTGCCAAATGTAGCGGCGTACGACATAAATAAATGAAACATTTCGGACATGTGAAAAATGTCCTTACAAGTCCGATTTCTAAAATGATTGGTTGTTATCTCATACTATTATTTTAATCGACAGTGATGCTAAGAATGGACCATCTATGATTCCTGTGATTATTGGAGTATTGGGTTGGCCACCTATTATTTTAGTAGGCGGGTTGTCACAGATATGATAACTTCACTTTTGTGTAGTCGTTGTTTGAAGGCAAGTTAATCAAAATCCTCAAATACCTACAAAATATAACAAACTAAAGTGTAGAGGTAAGTAAGGATATCAATCCACAACAAGGGGGTAAAGCGAGGGGAAAATAAATGTACACTACTAGAAAAATAATCATTTATGTCAGTCAAAAACTGACATAAATGACCATTTATGTCAGTTTTAGAATTTTTCAAAACTGACATATAAAGCCCTGACATAAATGTTCGTAAAACTGACATAAATAAGATCACATTTATGTCATTTTTTAAGAACACACATAAAAACTACGGTATTCAACATGTTTTTAATCACATTTTCATAAACAACTGACATAAATAATTTCACATTTATCTCAGTTTTAGTAATTTTATGAGAGTTTTTTCAAAACTGACATAAATGTTGATATAAAAATTAAAAAAAATCATTAATCCATCAATAAACCACTATTATTTTGAGGTTAAATCAACCTTTGTAAATAAATAATAACCAATGTCATAAATATCATTAACTTGATATACATCAAGATATTTACAATAAAAAAACATTAATGTGAGCTACATCAGATCCAAAAACTATCTAGTGCATGAGCTACATGATGATATCCAAAAACTAGCTAACTTCTAGTTATCTACGTGATAATATCCTAAAAATAGTGATGATACATAACAATATCCAAAAACTAGCGTTGCGAACTACATCATAAGATCAACAATCCAAAATAATACTCAAGCTAGGACATTGTCGAACGTAATACTCAGTCAAGTTTGTTCTCGACGTTATCCGACCCAATCCAACCCAGAATGAGTAACCCTGCAATCAAATATAATCAACATAGTTTTCATCAAAACACGACCATCTCAACAAATTGTCATTATGAGATAACAAAATATAGTTATTTGGAAGTACCTAATATATACAATCCGTAATGAATTCAATGAACTCCATTTGAACTTCATTTAGCTCATGCAACGTGTATGTCACTTTATCGGGAAATCTTCTCATCTAAAAAATTAAAGATAGAATTGAATTTATTATTATGGTATATAATAGTTAATAACTAAACAATATTTTATATAATATGATAAAAAGAGAAAACAGTGGTAACATACCTTTGTTTCAAAATGTATGGAAGGATCCTCCACGAAGTAGTTCATGAACTTCAACACAAAATATCTGCAATGAAGAGTAGCATTTCCTTGCATTAGGCACTAGTTAACACAACATTATTACCGAACAAATAATAAAAGAGTACAAGTCGAAAATATTTTTTATACAACACAAATAATAGTAAAAACTTTGAAAATTACAACACAAACAATTGTAGGAGACCAAGCACAAATCGATAAATAGATACTACATTTTATGATTATATTAATTACTCACTACTTCTCATGTCCAAGCCTCAAAATGTATGGAAGGATCCTCCACGAAGTAGTTCATGAATTTCAACACAAAATATCCGCAATGAAGAGTACCATTTCCTTGCATTGGGCACTAGTTAACACAAAATATTATTACTGAACAAATAATAAAAGAGTACAAATCGAAAAGATTTTTTATACAACAAAAACAATAGTAAAAACTTTGAAAATTACAATACAAACAATTGTAGGAGACCAAGCACAAATCGATAAATAGATACTACATTTTATGATTATATAAATTACTCACTACTTCTCATGTCCAAGCCTTGAAGACTCTTTTATTGTCTTATTTCTTATACTAAACCTCTTTTCTATTTTTCTATCGATTATACTTTTTTCACGTTTTGAAAGAAAGTTGTATCTTGATATTGAAGTAGGTGTGCCTTCTAAACCCTATGGTAAATATTAATGAATACTACGTAACTTTTTGACCTTATATCAGTGTCTTATATTATAACATGACAATGGTTTGCTATATCTATCACAGAGCAACAACAGATCGACTCAGGATTAGGTACATGCAGTGTTTGCTTAGAGTTGTAAGAATTACATTTTATGCATTTGAGAGCAACAATGTTGAAATTTACCCCAAATGTTTCCCCCGGGCATCGCAAATGATTCAAACCTAGACGATTACAACAGTGAATTGTTAGTAAATCGCTGAATTACTAAGTTATATGGAATCATAAATTGGTTAATACATTGATCTTTCTTACACTCTTATTTTGGTTCAATTGAGGCATTGGCATCAAACAACCTGGATTTACATTATTAAAATGGATTAGCCAAGGTGTGTGAAATAACAGCTATATATAACTGACAATTATATATAGATGTTATATATAACATATTTAAATAAGGAAAATCATTACGTATTGTTTGGAAAAAGTTGGGAGACTTTGTTGAAGTCGAACTCAATTCATCGGATCCAAACGAATCAGATCGAACCACCAATAGTGGATCTGCTTTAGCCTCTGATGATTTTGAATCGAATCTGAGTAAAAAATGGGCAGAAGGGTGGTCGTCGGCACTCGATCTGAAATCCACACTGATAAAAAAGCACCAACAAATATGAGATAGAACAAAAAGTTAAATACTCAGCACAACTACTTTTTAAAACTAATGACAGTGTTGATTATGACTCTACTAAAATAAGTTAATATATGGTAGGCCCATGTATCATGTAGATTTTTATATACAACTGTTGTTATATATGGTAGGCCCATAAGTTGTAGTTACTTGATCTCGTTATAGGTATTCAAGGATTAATGATCAAAAGAAAATGCCAGCTCTAGAGACAGGTAGGATCTTTTTAAAGAGGTTGTACTCGTCTTTTCTTAGTTTGTGGCATAGTTAAAGCTGAGTACAACGCGACAAATCCTGCCCATGGTGAATTTTTGGGACAATACTCTTTGATGGCCTTTACATTTTAATAGATCTATTACAAGTTTTATTGAGAAAGTAATTCACTATTGAATAAACAAGTAGAACATTATAAGAACTGAACCTCAATATAGGTGTGCCAAAACTACGTGACCAGCTTCAAGTATATTCTTTTCACAAGATACCGGTTACATAAATAACATCATGAGGACTAATGTAACATTATTTGTATTTCAATCATTTTATTTGAATAAAAAGATTCGACTACCTACAATATATGGGACTTGGTACTCTTCAACATGGTCAAGAGTTCAAACTTAGAGTTGCCCAACCAACTAAACAAGATGGCCATGTCCATGCCCTGTACCATTATAGGCACAGCTGTTACATATGGACAACCCCTTGAAAACTCCATTTTCATAGATTATTTCACCTTCTTTATGGAGGTCTTGAAATTCTCATGACATTTCACGTTAGTCAAGCCTGTAAAAAAATCATGAATGCTAGTCAAAGATGGAGCAAAAGAAACATCAAATCAAGCAAAATCAGTTCTCAATACAAACATTAGTAAAAAATTATATTATCCATAATTTTTTTCTTTTTTAAGCAAGAGTTCATTGATAAGGAAAACGGAAGCTACCAAAAAAAGAGTGTACATATACATAACCCAGGCATGTCCTCATGCTCTCCTAACAGAGCTGGCCCTGGGTATAACCCAACTAGGTTTCCATTTATGGCTATTGATTTTAAAGGCACCATAATTTTTAAGCTCTTATATTCCAATTATGAAAACTCACCTGAATATTAGCATTCAAAAATAACACACTAAATAGGAGTTTGGAATATACAATCCATTGAATTCAACCAAAAAGAGAGCTCCACTTCCAATTCATCTCACTTAACAATCAAAGTAGACCTAAAAAAATCTTGCCAAAAGTATGCATAGTATATAAGAATCAAATCTGCACTCTGTTTTAAATCAAATCAAGTAGTTCAGCTTGAGAGCAAACCCCCTTATTCATGTGTGATTGAAGGGGGGTCACCATGTCAACTAAATGTAGTGCATATTTGTCATTTAAATTTATCAAATATCTATAAAGTATTCGAAAAATTACATGTAATGAGAATTCAAATCAACCTTTTTTTGACAAGTAGTGTCTACAATTTCTTTTACCATTAACTTAACATGAAATTCAGATTCTAAATGCTGAAAAACAAACACCACCGAAAACATATAGCCAAATGACCAAAATAATAACAGTAAAAAAAGAATATACAAGCCAAGCAACCAACATGAACAGCGATGTGCAAGATTTGGTTATGTCTTTCTCCGGGCTTGAAGAGAAGGTCCTTGCACAGTACACCGTTCCAAAGGAAAATTTTATTAAAAAAACATCAGTGAACTACTTGTTAGATGCTGGAGTTCAATGGAGAGGGCGTGATGCAGCTGTGGAGTTATTGCACACTCAAGTCATCACCACCGACCAACACGTGGAATCCACGATGTTCTTGCTGATGACAGACATCATGGGATTTTCAGTTTTTTATAACGCTTGATGTAAAGCTTGAAAGCCTTCATATAAGGAATCAAAACACCATCCTTGACGTACCTTACCCCCAGGTTGATTCATCTACTTAGAGTATATAGGTAAGAGAGATTGAAGATAGACATTTATCATAATTAATGAGCCTTTTGTAAGTGTTTTTATTGAATAATTTTTTAGCAGTGATGTCTTATAAAAATAAAAATAAAAAATAAAAAAGTATGGACAAATAGTTTGACCACTTAAATTCGTGATAGTTTAATCTATCCGAAGCACATCAGCTTGTTGACTGCAAGTCCCAAGCACCAAGTAAGGAAATATAAACACGCCATGAACAGGGTGAACACGAGAGGCAGGGTCAAGAGGATCCAAATTGTCCACAATGGAAAGAAAAACAAGCAAAAGGAAATGAAACCAAGTATTGTAACGAATGGTAGGGCAGCTGCACTAGATATTTCCCACTTCTCACTAGACTTGTGGAAACCCCATACTAACATACTTGCATACAAGAAGAATATGGCATTCAAACTGACACCGATCATCCCAAGGTATAGAGGTATTCTTGGAATGCCTCTGCCTCATCCCCACTCGACACATATCCTCCCTGGTTGTGCCTCTACCTCATGCATCCGTATCCACGCACCGCAACTGGTGACCCACCAGACATATTCAAACTATCCCTAATAATTAATCTATCAACCTCGGTCTACAAACACTCAAACCATTGGAAAAATGAAATTAGATCATCTTCACTCTCAGCGTGACTTAATCAGACCACATGATGACCCTGTGACGATTGAAGTAATCATATCCTGTGGGGTAATCGAAAACATCAAGTGGTAGTTTCTTGGGGTTTTGTTTTTCTATATATAGTAGTAGCAATTTATGTTTTCCTGTTTTCACATACTTATCACTTGAAAACAAGGTTACTAACACATATTTACAAAGTATGGCCCGCGACAGTATTTATTACTGTTATTATTATGATTATTATTACTATTATTATAAATAAATAAACTAAAAAGTAACTAGAGTCCTTCATCTATAGATAATATTAGATATACATAAACTCTAGCTAAAAGTTTAAAATAAAAACTAATGCCTAAAGTTAAACAAAGATATAATAACAAAATATATAAAAGGGGAAAAGACATCTTTCCCCCTCTCCTGTTGGGTGACACCCCTAAGGGAAGCCCTTGCACATCAAATACGTTTCTATCATACACGGTGTATCACAAACTAACAACCCCATGCCAAAGAGTGAACAACAAACCACATATCGTAGAAAATTTTGAAGTACATAAGTAGCCTTATAGAAATGGGGGCAAATAAATGGTCCAGAAGTTATCACAAGCAAAGGAAATGAAGCTACAAGAAGGGTGTGGTATCATTGAGAAGACCAAACAATATAATACTTGTCTCAGAAAATAGTGAAATATACTCGAATAATTACTACTTCTTCAATGTTTAATGTTTTGATAGAACTTACTTTCGTGCGATCCGCGCCGACACCCAAATCAATAGCATAATCCTGAAAGAATATCAAATATATCTGCTTATGCAGAATTATATTTAAAAAGGTCAGCACAAACTCTTTGATAATTTCTGATAAGGATTGACATGCAAGCAGCAACAAAAGATAAAACATAAGGATATTTCTATATCTTATGAGGTAACACCTCAGGGCAGTGGATCATATAAATCTAAATGGATCTGTTTATAATTTCAGAAAAAGGTGTAAAGTATATGTAGTACTTATATGCGGATATTGTTTCCATAGTCTCTCAAGAGTGCAAAATTATCCTACCCCTTGGGTGTGAGAGAAATCTTGTGCTTTTTGATTTCAATCACAGTTTTTGTTGCAGATAATAAAAGAAGAATTAATGGATGAATTATTGAGTGTTTATCGATAGGCCAATAACAAAAAAGAAAGTATATTATATGTACAACATCATCAGCTAAATTGGACTAATTGAGCTACAAAAAACCGCCCATTTGGGCTATACTTTAATCGCAAAGTAGAAATAGGATAATAACAAACTTCTATCTGAGCAGCCTATGTCCTAAAATCTGTTGTAGGGGAAATGGTCGCAGAACATGGTACGGTGTACGATACAGAATAGGGAAGCCTAGTGTCTTTTATTTAAGTTTTTATTTTAATTGAAATCATAATGTTTACCATACTTGTCTATATTGTACGATATACGATATAACACAAAAAACATATGTATCCCATAGATGTAACGCACGTAGCACTGAGTCGTAGATGTACAGTATGGTATGCATAACTTCAAAAGCCATAACAATGCATTTTTTAAAAATTCTTCAATTTATTACTGTATTCTTTACGTTTTGAACGATATCTTGCTATATGATATATGAGATACACTCAATCATAACGCTGTTGTGTTTTATATTCGTTTTAGATGGTTCAAAGGATAGGCTGCATTATAATTGTACCTTGACATTATAAATGCAGCATCCTTAACAACATTATTTCGTGTTTAAATAATTCGAATTAGCCAAAATGTAAAACGAAAGTAGTTCAGAATAATATTCCCAACAAGTTGCACGAGCCAAATTTTAAAATACAATCAAGAATGATGATTGTACTATACAGTTATAGAATTCATGCAGTTACAAAATAATTACTACACAGTGGATGCAATTCCAATTTAAAGCGAACAGAATTCATGCAGTTCCAATTTAAAGTGAACATAATTCATGCTATTACAGAATTCATGAACTTTTAAATATATTTTCTTGCATTGTGGATGTATAGTAGTAGGTTTCCTTCACATTAGTTATATTCCAAAATAAGTACTACAAGTATTCATGAAACTTACAAAGGGATTTGCAATGGTTTTAAACCGTCATAATTCATGAAGTTACAAACGGTTGCAGATCCTAATTCGCAATGGTTCAAACTATTCCCATATTAATTAGTTATCAATCACGTCTTCTTATTTTTGGCACTTTA
Source organism: Sambucus nigra (assembly GCA_949130495.1). NCBI lineage: Eukaryota > Viridiplantae > Streptophyta > Magnoliopsida > Dipsacales > Adoxaceae > Sambucus > Sambucus nigra. The sequence goes on along the minus strand of OX422218.1, from coordinate 240,423,744 downwards.
AGATATAAGGATTCTAACCAAGGTATACACTATAGCCATAATTAATTTATGATCATTAGGGATTCCAAAGTAGTCTTCATCCCCGTAGGTCTCAAGGAGTAGAGAAATAAATTGATAAAAGAGGATGCTAATTGGTGAGTGTTTCAAATAACATAAGATACATTTCACCGTTGGTCAATGTGCGGTAGTAGGTTGATGCATATACTGATATACATGATTCACATCAAAAGAAATATCTCGCCGAGTGAAATTAAGAACATAATAGCATAAAGAATCTATGTTGTGCCAACTGGTAGTATGGTAGTATGCTTTACAACTGGAAGTATGGTAGTATGCTTTACAACTAACCTAAAGAATCTTTTCATTATTCATTATATGAGCATTTGCTTATGTAGAAGAAAATTCTACAAGTCTTATGTAAATTTCCATATCTCCCAAGTCCTTGTGTAAATGCACCAACAACTGAGGTATGAAAGGACGTATTACCATTTCTAACTACTTTCGATGTCTATCTATTGTTCAAAAGATCAAACATAATTTTCCGTTGGTGTATGTAGAGTAGAATATATATATATATATATATATATATATGTGTGTGTGTGTGTGTGTGTGTGTGTGTGTGTGTGTGTGTGTGTGTGTTTGTGTGTGTGTGTGTGTGTGTGTGTGTGTGTGAGAGTGAGTGTGTGCGTGTGTGTGAGTGAGTGTGTGCGTGTGCGTGTATGTGTGTGTGTTTGTACACACACACACACCCGTGGTGAATAATTTAATTTTACTTTTCCAAACACTACACAAATTTGATTTAAACGAATTCAAATGAATTCATTGACAAATTGACCAATTTATATAATTAAAAAGGGCCCTAAGTCAACTGATTAAATATGTTCGAAACAATAATTCTCAATTTCAAAACTATCTGACAATAACATTTCTTCAAATATCACCTCAATTAATAGATTATGCCAACTTAACAACCCTTCACCCATTATTTACCGGTATACATAAATGGTACAAATCTATATATAGACTTAGCATTACGATGAAACCACATTCTTCAATATTGAAAAAATTGAAACAAAGTAGAGAAAACACAAAATGAAACATAACCCAACTTTAAAATAGCAAAAGACACACATATCAACAAGAAATTTAAATAATACATCACTACTAACTAGAGATTAAACACAGTTGAGAGTTTAGATGATTGAGCTTTATCTGCAATCAGAGATGAAACTTTGTGAGTAAGATAGTATAAATTGGGGTAAAATTTCTTTACAAAAACATACTAGAAATAAAATTTCATTCAGGTGTGATTTCTTTGGAAACCCTAGAAAAACATGTGGTATAAATCGAACCCTAAAAATTAGTCTAAAGGAGAAATCGATTTTACTCGCAAATGGTAGGTGATGATATCGTCTGAGATCGTGAGGGTTGTTCTTTATTGTTGTTGTGATATGAGAGAGATGGTGAGCGTTGCTTTGGGAATAATGAGAGAGAGTATAATGCATTTGGAGTATAAAGCCATTTCGACGAAGAGGCGGGAATGAAAAAAGGATCCCACTTTTTTTCCAATTATCTTAATTCTAAGTAAAACCTAATATAACCAACGACTCAAAAAGGGAATATATATGTGTTATTTGTGCAGAATATGAGATAAATGGTTCTTTTTTTATTTCAATTTTACTCACAATTGAGATAAAAATGCTAAATTAACATAAATGTATCCAACAAAAACTTATTTATGTCATTTTATATTTATGAATGATAACTACCATTGTCGAATAAACATCAAATAAAACAATCGATTGATCTGTCCAAATCTAAAACTATATGGACTGAAAGACCCACATGCGTGGATGTAAAGCTGAACATTGAATGCACTAGATAAAAAATCCAAAAGATCTTGTAAATAGAGAACCGAAAAAGAAATGTGAGGTCCCCTAATAAGAGATCCAATCAAACGATTAGATAAATATTAGAACCGACTCATTCAAAAGTGAATGAATCCCAGAAAAACATGGATCAAATTCTTGTAATCCATCAAGGAATACATGAATCACATTCGGTTAATCCCAAAGATAATGGGATTAACCATAAGACAGGAAACATACGGCCAACCCTAGGATGAACCTATTATCTCCTTAATATCGCCTCTCTATCTGACTATAAATCCCCGATATGAAATAAAGAAGCACAACTCGCCCTTTGAGCCAAGCTAATTTGATCAAAGTTATCATGCGAATCTACTGATTCATGAAGTTTGTCATAGTCCATCATAGTCTTCCTCCTCAATGTAAATTTCATTCATTGCCCCATTCACAGCAGACACATTGGTGGCTTTACAAGCTGGAGGTGACAAGCCTGAAATTAATAAAAAAATATGAATAAGAGAGAAACAACCTTTATACACAATGCTGACATACAAGGGAAAAATGATATCTTGCAAACATAACTTAATATGCTTCATTAGCTTATCAAGACGATATCTTCCATACCACATTTCATTATAAAAAAATCTTGGCCACCTAATAAAAAAAGTGGGGGAAAATAAGGATTTAAAATATTATTTTTACCTTCTAGGAATGGTGCAAAAGATTTAGGACATCATGATTTTATGACCTCTAAATCGTCAAAAATTACCAGTGAGCCATCAACAATAATACCAAACTATAGCGTCACTCCGCCATTTGAACCCTGCAACCATATGAAATCATTGACAGTCTTAAAAGATGTTATAACTAATATTATTGATTACATGGATACCCAACCACATGAGTTTCAACTGTACATTGATAGTGTATATCATTCATCAATTTGACTGAATCAAAATCGAAGTAGTAGTTTTTGGTAAATATCTAAAATTAATTTCATTTGAGCATAGTCTAGGTGCCAAAATTAAGCATACTTAACTCGACCTTAAGAAAAACACACTAGTGATGCGAAAATATTTCCCTCTATAATATCATAAAAACAAAAGCAAAGGTTCCTTCGAGATCCTTAATAACTCGATTAGCTGGATAGGGCCCCCGATCATAAAGCAAACTATATAGTCTCATTCATCACCTTTGATATACCATATCATCTAAACATTATCAATACTATTTTAAGAGTGAAAACACATTAAACTTGGTACAAGATACTAACTCACAAAATTCCAAATCTAAAATATTCACAAGACATGACATTAAAATAACAAACTTTTCTTATATTTTTCTATCAATATAACCCCCGTGAAGTTGTCATTATTAATGTGTATTGTCATGGGCAGATTATGTTGGGTAATTTTGTGAAACACATAAACCACATAAGCATTTCTGAAATTTTAGAAGGTTATATAGATGTATATCACATTCTTTTCAATCAATTCAATATGTAAAAATCATAATGCAATCATCCATATGAATTTTGAATAAGATTTCCATAACTTATATTCTTTCTCTGTATGAAATTATAGACGTAGATAAAGAAAAACAGAAAAGCACACAAATCGAGCTATATTCATTACTAATATTAACATAATCGAAGAAAATCCCTAATGTTAATGCAAGCTCAAGTAGACATAAATAAATCAGACAATTCGATTTGTAGATCACCCTAGTAACATAAACCCTAACAAAGTTGAAGAATGAACATATGTAGTTTGATTTTCTAACCTCAGTAGGCTTCTATGGAGACTGGGAGAAAACCTTAGCCCCCGTTGGGTCTAGATTATAATCATAAACCGATTTGTAGAGTCAGTCAATAGGTTGGGGAGATAGAGAACGCAAGAAAGGAACGAAAGTGGGAGAGTTGATGAGTGAGAAAGGTGAGGAAAGGGTTAAGAGACCCACTTCTTCACTCAATTTTTCGTGCGGCGGGAACGAGCGCGCCTCTAATTTTTCCACTTTTATCTCAGTTTTGGATTTGAGAGGGACAAACATATAAGAGATAAATCGCAGTTATAAGAAAATGTGGCATAAATAATTCTTTTATTATAACAAATTTATTATAACTGAGATAAAATATAATTATTAAATTAAAGCTGCCATAAATATAATTATTTATGTCATTTAAACGTTAATTGACATAACGTTAATTTTAAAATTGACATAAATGACTGTTTTTCTTGTAGTGGTAATTCACTTTTATTTTCTTTTTGGGATTTTTTACTTTTTCTATTTTTTTTTTACTTTTTCATTATTAAAACAATTTGGGCGAGGATGTGAATTAATACTAAACTAAGTCAAAGGTGTAAATAAAAGTAAATGAAAATATTAAGCAGATCTAATTAACTAAAAATCTAAAATATGAGATGGGTGAGGAAATAAAAGTGAGGACTAACAAGGGATAGGATGACACCATATATTCTAGTTAATTAAAATTAATTAATTCATTAAAATTAATTATCCCGAGTTAATATCAAAATCACAAATCAACTTTCGTTCCAAGTGTAATTTTAATAATAACATTTTATAAAATTAATTTTAACACTCCTACAACTCTTGAAATGTATATCCAAACATCATCTAACTAATCACCCACTAGGATCGATAGATTAAAGTAGTTTAAATCATAAAAGTAAGCCTAGAGTTGAAATTCCAGGAATAATACAACAAATAAGAAATCCCTATCTCTAATTCGAATCTAAAATGGGTATTATAACTAGAATTTTGATTTTCTCTTGAAAATCATTTACCCTCTCTCGAGGCGTAAATTAAAAGGTAAGAGTGCAAAATTAATCATCAAATGGACATTTAATTTAAATTAATTAATTAAATTATGATTAACATCAAATAATGGGTCACCCCACCACTTGAAAGGGGTTTTAGCCTAACATGATGAACAAATAATCAAAGGCTAATAAAATAAAGTAGAAGAGAAGAGAACAATCAAACCCAATCTCTTGAATTGAAATTGAACTCTAATTTCTTTAAAATCAAGCACCATCTATTCAATATGAGCATCCAACAATATTCAATTCAATATAATACTCAATTGAATTACTCACAATTTATCCTCACAAATCTCTAAAAAAAATAAAACTAAAACTATTTACAAATAATTCTACCTAATTTATTTTCTACTCTAAACTAAAAAACTAAAATGGTGTTTCTCTATCAAAAAATTTCTCTCTAAAATAATATATTCTCCTCCCTCCTTGAATGGTCTTCGTCTTCTTAAATAGTAGGCACGGAGCTAAGCGTAAATTGGGAATTAGCTTGGGTGTGCATGTAGTTTTGGTGTGTCATGTGAGAAGGAATAAAAATCAAATTGCTTATGAGGGTAATTTGGGTATTAGGGTAAAGTGAGTTAGTTGGGGGTAAAATGGGTATTGGGATTAAGGATGGCTTAAAACACATGTGGGTTTACGACTTGGTCTTTCATTTGGCTTCGTGCAGTAGAGGAAATCGATTTGGCTTTAGAAGGAAATGGGTTTGGACGAGATGGAGGTTCGGGTTTGATGAGTCCAGGTTTGGTTGGATCGTCGGGGCTAGGAGGTGCAAGGTCGCAGCGGGTTGGGTCGTGCCGGGTTCACCGGCGGGTTCAGGAATCTCGAGTGGTCGGTTGGGTCGAGATGGGTAATGAGTATTGGTTGATGGAGGTCCGAAGGTGGCAGGTGGGTTAGTTCGGAGATGGGGGGTTCTGGGTTAATAGGTTTTGGGGGTTTGGGTCGCCGGGTTGGACTGTAGGTTCGGCCGAATATGGCCGCGGGTTGGGGCAGCTTCGGGTATGGGACAAAAATGGGTTTTGGGGTTTTGGGTATGAGGATGAGAGAGAGAGAGAGAGAGAGAGAGAGAGAGAGAGAGGAATTAATGGTGGTTTGTGGTTTTATTAATGGAGGTTGGGTAGGAGCACTACAAGAAAAATACCCTTTTATGACACTTTAAAAAAATGAATTTATGATAGTTTTAAAACAATTGTCGTTAAAAATAAACTACTCTTATTTATATGACATATTAGTTGTAAATTGTCGTTATAAGAATATTGGTGGTAATTATCACGACAGTTTTAACATAACACTCATATGAAGTGGCATATATTATGACTCATTTTAGAAAAAATTCAATATGAATGTGTGTAAGATAACATATATGACGAATATTTTTTTCTGCAAAAATTTTATAGGCGAAAAGACTTCCCCCCATCGGACTCTCGAATCCTTTTCACCAAATTCTTCAGACTCCTCCTCCCCTCCTCCTTCGTCGTCAAATTGATTGTCTTCGGACTACTCAACTATGAAAAAGATCGAGAGGGGCTTAACCTCATGTGTTCTCTCTCTCTCTCTCTCTCTCTCTCTCTCTCTCTCTCTCACACACACACACACACACACACACACACATACTCGCACGGACACACATATATGTACACACATATGCATACAAATAAATATAAAGTCCTCACTATTTCGTACACACTGGTGTGTGCCAGCAAAAATTTCGATTTCAGTTTTGTATAAAACCTTACTGGTTCGTTCACATCAGCTTCAACATTTTTTTTCCAATTTCATTTCTTCTTTTTGAGATTTACTTTATTTTTAGTGTAAGCTTGATTGTTGTGTTTATCTGAAATATTGTTAAAATTAGGTCTTTTAAAGCATATTTGTATGTAAAAAAATGAAGGCCTTTATTTTTAGTGGCTGGTTGGATTAATTTTTTGATACAGTTGGAGTTAATTTAAGTATGATGTCATTGGTTGTTGAAGTTTCATGTGAATGTTCTGGAATATTATAGTGAACAACTGTGTTTTGTCTATTAATTTTATTCTATTATATTATATTCTTTACATAAATCTATGTTATTCTTTAATAGTAGAATGCTTAATTATTTGATTTTAAGCATTCTTATGTTAAATGAATTATGCCATCTTTCTTTGTTGGACATTACTATAGGGAAATTCTACGTAATTGAGTAGTCAATGTTTGTTTTAATGATCTTATTTGAAAACTTCCTCCATCTATCAAATTCATTGAATTTATTTTATGGCACTAATTGTTATGGATTGTGTGGTTCGAGGATTGTGAATTATGTTATTTTGAATGGCAATCAAATTTCTACTACTAATACTTATAGTCTTAATAGGTACACTTTAAAAATGGGAATAAACAAGTCGTGAATTCTACACATAGATTATCACACGGGCACTTACAAGGGGTATGTAATTTCTCTCCAGGTTTCGAATATATGGAAATAGCATGCTAAAAGTCCAGATGTTATCGGAAGAAAATGTGTTTCCTTAAGAGGATGATCTACTTAATATTTTTTATGTTATTACCTTATTTTGGCCTTGTCCCTGATGCAAATGTTTTTCATTTATGGATATATGACATGTAGCTATTGTTTCCATAACAAATTTTCATTTTCTGGATGTTCAAGTTACAACAATTCAGAATAAGAGGTAGTTTATTTCTTAATTATTGATCTTTATTATTATTGGTTTTTGCATTTGGTTTGTAGTGGTGATAGGAGGTTGATGGTGTGCCAATTGAAAACTCAGATTGATTTGTAGTGGTGATAGGAATTTGAGAGGAGGTAATTGAAAATTCGAATTGCCAGAAGTGACCATGTAGGTTTGTTTGGGGTGAAAAATGAGATTATGGGGCAGATAAGATAACATTGAAACCAAAAGGCTTAGATAGAATCACAAACACCTTATGAGGTACCAAAGTAATTTGTGTGAAGTGATCGTGTTTTATTCGAACACTCATTTTAGTAAATTGAATACTATATGCTCGTGTTGGGGTTAAAATGGTCTTTAGAGGGAAAATATTGAAAATAACAATGAAGTGTCCTATACAGAGAGACACCCCCCCCCCCCCCCCCCCCAAAAAAAAAAGATACAAAATAAACTTTTGGGAAGTGATCGTGTCCTCATTAGACACCTGATTTTATAAATTCACTAGTATACTCTTGTTTTGGGGTTGAAATGGGATAATGAGATGAAAAACTGAAAACAATAATAAATAGTCATGGAAATCGGCACAAGCACCTCATAATATATGAAAGTAATATGTTAGAATTAATCGTGTCCTTATCTGATAATCGTTTGCCTAATATGCAACTACAAGCAGCTATCACTAACTTATAAGATTATTCCGGTTGTATTCATCAAAGCGTTGTTGTCTTCTTCTCTCATCTTTATGTATATTCCTCGTTCACATAATCATTTTCGTCGTCGAAATAAATGGACTTACAAACTGATGCATTGGCCAGGATGCATATATTAAGGTTACTCGAACTCAATAATGTGTGAATCATTAGAGGCTATGAAGATTCTTTTCTTTAATTCTACTGGGGGCCATGGATTCAAAGGTTGAGAATTAGGAAATTATATTTGTAGTGCATAGTTGTAATGTTGGTCGATCCTAAAGAGGTATTGTCAAATGAATGATATGGTGGTCTAATTATTAGTGATTCCCAAGTTAATAGTCCTAAAAAGAGTACCCCCAGTTCTACTTTTTTTCTTTTGTACATCCTAACTTATTAGTCAACTCTCATTTCTAATATTTAAAATCAAGTAAGTAGAATTGGATTTTTTTAAGATTACAAAGTTACCCACTAACAATAGGCATTTGTGAATAATGGTCCATTTTTAATCAAAGATATTCATGATAAATTGGAGTAAAATTATTTCTTACAATGTTTGACTCTCAATCGTAGACTATTAATTTATTCGAGAAAGCTCGAAACCTGCCCGTTCGACTCGTAAGTTAGGGTTGAGTTTGAGTTGAGCTAATTATGATTTGGCTCTGAATTTGTAGTCTAGTTTGGGACTGGATGTACTAACTGATATAATATAGATGGAGATGATTTTTAACTAATGAGGATATTTAGATGATATGGTGTGGTGATTTTGAATTGATCTAGTGATTCTATATAGTTCCTTTCCATTAATCGATCTCATATATGTAACTTTTCTTTATAATAGATCCATGCATGGATTTTTTATGAATGATTTTGATATAAAACATTTGAAGTACAAGGACATTGATGCTCAGTATTGACATTAGTTTGTTCCATTTTTTTTGTTCTGAAAACAACTCAACAATCTATATTCATCGTTTTTCCAAGATCTACATTTTTTCAGCGCAATTAGGTCCATTTTAGGTATTTAAATGTGCGTTGTTTATGATTCCGGTAAGTTTTAACATTATAATAACTTTTGTTTAAAATCTCTAAATTAAATGGACTTCATTAGCATTTGGTCTTTATATTAGGAAATTAGAATCGTGTGTTGATATTGCAATTTTGTAGTTTTGATAATTTTTAAGTATAGTATGAAAAGTTCTTTTTTCCCTACATAACACAAGGAATGTAAGGACATTCCACATTCAATTAGACAATTGGATCTTCTCTATATTTTTATGTTCTCTATCAACTTCTTGCATTATTATATGTTAGATGTTAGATATACACTGTCTCCAAAAAAAAGATAAAAATTACATGTGCGTAGGGACTGAGATGGTGTCACCAAGGCAATAAAGGGATGTTAGTTGGTTTTTAATATTTACCATTATGGTTGGTTTACAATGGATACCATGTTACATGAAAATGCATTCGAGGCATGATTATGCCTTGGATAATAATGGTTATTATTGACTCTTTTTTTCAATTATGGACTTGATGTTATTGTTTCTTGAATTTTATTAGATATGTGGACTTGATCAAACATGTCATAGGCAGGGTTTATTGATTAGCATCTAAACAAGTAAAAACAAATACAGTGGGAATATGGATATAACATAGTCTCACCTTAAAAACCAAAAGATGAACCATGCATTTCCATGTACTTGAAATTAGAACCACGTCATAATTTGAACTACTCCAGCTACAAATTGTATGATTTTGTTTAATGAAAGTCGTTATACAATATGAGCGTATCAGGTATATACACATGACATCAGTTTCGATCCAATTTCGTATGCACTTCAGTAGATAACCATTTATACTTTAGCATGGGATAGTTCAATTCCTTTATATTGTTAATTTCTTACTAAGTGCCGAGTCAAGTTGATCAATATGAGCAGGCATTATACATGTTTTTGATATATGATACGGCTTAAATGTCCCTGTCCAATCAAAATGGGGTAGTTTTGGCCTTCAAGACTGTCTTTTCTTAGACAATATAGCCAACTGTCACTAGGTGAGGCTGAATTTTGTTCAGCTGGAGTATCAAAACAATGAAGATATTGAAACTGTCCTGTGTACAGAAAGTAGCCCCTTTATGAAGAAGCTACAGTTCGACACTCTTGGATAACTCAGTATTTGTTGAATGGATTAAAAGACCAAGGTGCCATTTTGAATCATTAATAGAACTATACTTATTTAACCATGAACATTTTTTTATATAATGACATTATATCCTCTATTTGAGATTATGTAATGACATTATAGGCTTTGTTTGAGCTTACTGCTCCACAACCTCAACCTTGACAGTTGAGGTTTCTGAATTTTTTAAGCAAAATTTTTTATTGAGATGTTAAAGCAATTTTAAATTGAAATTACTAAATATGAACGATTATGTTTCAATATTTTCCAGTACCTTTGTTTGTGCCTATTTTTTTTAAATATGAATGGATATAATTTGAATTTTATTCTAATATAAACACACTACTCTTTGTCATTCTAAATTTATTATCCAATGCAGATGATCTTTGTAAATTATGAAGAATAATTAAAATGTAGTTAACCTTGCCACCGTAATTTTTCCTCTTATTAAAATAAGGAACAACAATCTCTTTATGAAAAGGTAATGTAAACACAAGAACAGGGGAAAAAAAGAAACTGCACTGGTAGGAGTAGGTTTATGAGTTTATAATTTGTATAGTGTACACACCTTGATAGGTTCTTGAAGATAGCTCCACATGCATTATAAATGTGTTGCCAAAGAATCTCAATATGAATGGGTTATTAATTATCTAAAGCTTCGTATACTGATTGGGGCCTAAATGTGTTACCAAAGCATTTCACTAAAGCTGATTTTGATATTTTTTCATTATAAATAATAAACCCGTTATTCTTCCATTACTATCAACAACAAATATGTTTCTGAAGCGTAGTTTCCATCTGATTTTTTCAACCTTCCTGCCTCATTTTGATTCTGAAAGAAACATAATGTAGGGTTTCTCGTGGAGATTGAAGTCACATAATGCGTGAACTATTGAGGGATTCGCCAACCCTTGAAAATTCCAACATATGATCTTCATTCATCTCAGCGAGGTAACTTTTCAATCTAGGGTATAAATATACTGTTTTTAGTTTTTTGTGGGGTTTCAAATGAACTATTCATTTAGTTCGCTTTAGCTTTAATTCTTTGGTCTATTTTTTTGTTATTTAGCAGTGGAAGATTTTCCTTGATATCATAGTGATTTTATTAGTGTGTTTGTTTTCTCTTCTCTCTCGAGTTTTTTTTTTGTTATTTCTATTTTTGGATCCATTAATCAGGGTAAAACATTTGTGTTTGTTTAGTTGCATATTTGTGTGGATTAGAAGGTCGTGGAAATACAAGTTTCCTCACCAACTATAATGACTGGGTTAATCATAACTCTCTCTCCCCCCCTCCCTCACTTTAATTAGTATCAACTTTAAATATGTTCAAATTTGTTACAGATCTTATTAGTATATATATGTTCTGTGCATTTTGAATCTATTATATTACAGTTGTGAAATGTCATTCTATCTAACAAAATTGGTATATTATTGAAATTGTTATACTGTTTAGCACCAAGTTCCATATGTTTCAGGGTCGTATGTTTGTATCGAATAAGGTAGCACCAAGTTCCATACCCGAATGTACTATCGAGTATGAGTTGATGATATGTACTATTTTGAATGTATGTGATTTACCTATTTCTCATGCTTAAGTTTTTAATTATAGTGATACTTTAGGTGTTTGATAAAATGTTTGTATGGTCTTAGATTGTCACCTCATAGTTCATTAATTGTTTAGATTTGGCTTGCTTTTGTTCATTTAGTAATATTAAGTGACTATACAAGTTAAGTGTTTGACTAAATAATTATATGAATATTTGTAGTCTAACGCTTCACTGTATCATGCATTAGACTTGACAATGCGCTCGATGAGGTGTAACTTGCAGCACTGCCTCCATTACAAATAGATGAAGATAATGTACTAATACTTTCTCACCTTTATATTTTGACACTAATGTACATCATTTATGTTTTATTTGGGTGAAACTCAAGATGATAAATAGCTTGTCAAATGAACTGATACAAAGATATACACGAACATGGACTTAAAATCCAATTCTCAGTTAGGACGTCCATAACATGAAAACCAAACATGGAATCTATGTTGGCACCTCCTGCATGTATTTATACAAGTTCATGCGCAGTTTTTAAAAGGAAAAAAATATACTTACAACTGTGCTTAAGCTAAAAACTCAATATTATTATATCAGTGATCAGCAACCTTCGTTTTAGTTGCAATTTCTTCACCGCAACCTAGTATCTCAGCCATAACAGGACGATTTGGGATATACACATTAATCATGGTATGCGACTTATGAGACTGAGCATTATCAGCAAGTGGGTATGAGGGTCTGTGAAATAATAAGTGTGCTATATATCGATGTATATAATTTTTATCAGTTTCCAAATCCATAGATTCAGTGCACTTATTTGTTACTCCCACTATCAATGCTCCATTGGTATCTTTATGATCTCTGCTGCTACCATTCAGGATTGCATAGTTAGGTCATTATTTAGTACGCCTAGACAAACGATACAGACTTTCCCGTATGCATAATTTTATCCTTATATCCAACTGTTCTATGACTTGTTGAAGCTGGCAGTTGCTACTGATGAGATTTCCTCCAACCCAGAATTCATGGAAGAGTTTTTCTGCCAGGCTCACCCTTTTAACATCACTCTGATTTTTTAGTCCACTTCCATAATAATGGTCTTGCTTCATAACTGAAACTAGATCGCAGATTGAAGACTGAACTGCCAAATCCACGTATTTTGGATTGCTAGTAAATGGGGGCTGAAACCCTTTTGAGCATGCATCTTTTCTTTCTCATCCTCAAGTTTGATAGTGGTGGCCTCAAATAAAGGATCGTGAGAGTTATCCATAGATTGTACCTGCTTTGATGCATTGGAAGATTCCTTTGAAGTAAAATCATTAATTTATGATCTGACAGAGGATACGGTTGGACTGGTAGTCATTTGATCTGAAGAATGATAGTAGTTTGAATGCATGCGGGTGTTTGCGTGCAGGTAACTAAAAGAATCAGGTCCTAAGTTCTGCTTTTCTGCAAAAATGCCTCCAGAGGTGAAAACTTGATGAGATGTGTCCCTAGAATGAGGATGTATGCCATCATTCTGCAGGTTACTAGTATGATGAAATGAAACCCCATTTTCCAAGCATTAGTCTTTGATTCTTTCTTCTCGATGATTATCGTGCTTTGATTGTTTGTTATGCAAATTGATCATTCTCTTGTCCTTTATAGAGTGGATGATGGTTGACATTTTGAACTGAAATCCATCATTAAACTCAACTCCTTTAAGCATAAATCCATCCTTGATTTCAAAACTTTGATTGGGTACATTCACTGAAGATGAGTGACCGAGCGTGGCAGGTTCATCAATTTCGAGTTCCCGAGAACTGGCATTGATTGAAGAGCGTTCGTTATTCAGATTTGAAGCTTCATGCTTTCCTGATATGTTGTTCATTTCATTCGACTTGGTACAAAAAACTTGAAGTCTCTCTTCAATGCATCTTAGATCCTTCAATAGCATCTGATGATGAAAACCTACCTAATTCATCTCCTTTACCAGCACCTCTAAGCTCAAATGCTGAATAACAACTTCGTAACATCCTGTCAACATCCCCAAAACTTCCTATATCAGGCCAACCATAATATAAGATATCACTAGATCGTTTGTTGTCATGATCATTATAAAAAAGGCTAAGATCTACTGCAGTGCACCTGTCACCGAGGATAGGATCATCGGCACAGGTATCCACATTATTTCTATTGAAGCAATGGTTCAACATCCTTGTATTGTTATTAGATGCTAAGCCTTCCACTTCTTCAGTTGAGTAGGTATCACATAAAGCAGAAAACACAACAACAGGTATGTGGGACCATGGATCATTTCCCATCATTGTATCCATTGTACTATTTAGAGTTAGAAAGTCTATTTCCTCCTTTACCTAGCTAACACATTTTGCAGCCTGGTCCCCAACATTACTTAAAACGCCTATTACTTCACGCTTAGGTTTCTTACGATTTTTACCCTGGAGTGTCTGTTCATTCTCATGTTCATCGCTGGGATGAGGCACTATATGGTCATCACTTTGACCAAATTCATCCCAGATAATATCTTTAAGCTCATACATGGATAAGTCTGACATTCTTTCACCTTCTTTTACCCAACACTGAAAACACACGAATTTTTCTTATCTGATGTCATAACTTATCGCAAAATTCCTCCTGAAAGATAATAGTTTTGGGTAAAAACCTAGAGAAATAAATCTAGGATGTTCATGTTCCATAGATCTAGAGAGATAAGAACCTAGTTACATCACTTATGTGAAAATTAACATTTTTCGGTAATTTATCATCACAGATTCAAAAGAAGAAATATTGGTGTTGTTCGGGATGAATCAAAACCTATACATTTTCCACCATCCGTCACCTTTTGCTTTTCATTTTTCCAGTACTCCTACATCTCTAAGTATTACTATATGAGCCAATTTTTTAGTGCACTTATTATTATTGTACAGGCATAAATTGATGATTTGGTTTATATAATGTCTAGGATAGACTATTTGTATAACTGATTAGTTTTGGTTTCTTAAACAGGTGGATAGTCCTAGAGGAAATCCTTTTCAATTTTTCTTAATTGTGTACCCATTTTTGTGTTTCAATGACCCTTGTTGAAACACAAAGTAGTTCGTGTAGTTACGTTTGTTAAAACTATATGGTCTCTAGGGAAAAAGAAAACAACCCAAGAAACATAAAGTAGTACAGACAAAATGGTTTAGCTTCTTTAATCTAAAGTTTATTTTTTACTCTATTTTTTTCCTAAACTACAGAAGTGAAAAGAAATCCCCCTAAATTATTTTAAGTATTGAACTCAGCACATTTCATCTAAAATCTTCAAAGAATTAATGAAATCACATCATTTTGGGAGTGCTTTAGAGAGATTATAAAGAAATGCGTTGGATTTGTTGAATATTTCATAGACATTTTTCAGAACAACAAATTTAAATCACTTGTACTGATATAAACTGATTTCTATATCACAAGGCGCCGTGTCTTGGCAAGCTATGAATACCACCGGGAATAATGACTATTTTTCTCTTAAAGTTTCCATTTTCCTGAGTGTCAACAACTTTCTCAGTTAGGTTCTTAAAAACAATGGTTGCAAGCTCCCTGTTTGGAAGGAATTCAGATGTTTCATTATCCGACTGTCGATGAACACTATACAAGACAGACTCTCTCACAAATTGTTGGTCAATCGTGTTGTCTCCAATGAAATCCAGGAGACGAGAGTTGGAAACCTGCATCTGGATAACAATGTTATAGCTAAAGCCACGGTTTTCCCTTTTACTTTTTTGACTTATCCAACCCCAATCTTCTTTGTAATTTCATGGACGTGGTAGAATGCATAAATCAAGTTAGGGTCTTCATCATTCATAGTGGTTGGTAGTTTTTTCATAACGACAACGACAAGGATGTCACTGCTGTCATCAACCATGAGTTTAAATAAAGGAAGCCCATTCTTGATTGTGAGTTGCAGAAGAGCCTTAACACTAAACGCCTCATGATTTTTATTCTGAAATAACTCAGAGTTGTTTCCTTTTAATGAATGAGAAATCTCAACAGGATAGGCTCCCTTGGACTTTAGCAGTGGGTTCGGTAACCTCCTCAATGGGCAGGGTATCATGTTTATTCATGCTTCGCTCGCTTGTGATAGCTGCCAAAGCACAGTGAACAATAGGGTCTCTGCCATTTTATAAAACTTCATGTTGTTGATATGGGTGGTGTTCGATTAATTTTCGGGTGTATATGGTTGTGTTAGATATCGCCATGTAAAGCATTTCAATTTTTCAAAGTTACATTTATACATGAAATTATTTTTCTTTATTAGTGCTAAGTTTAGGTGACTCACCATCGATTCTACTTCACTAGTTGAGCTGGGTTAATTCATGAAAACAAATGGTCGTTATTGATTTCTCTTCAAGGAATATATATATATATATATATATATATGTGTGTGTGTGTGTGTGTGTGTGTGTGTGTGTGTGTGTGTGTGTGTGTGTGTGTCTTTGTACACAAAATTTAAAGTATCGGTATCGAAAGGAGGAAGAATATTAGGTTCAAAGTGGGAGAATATTAGGGTACGATAATGGTAATGAATTTACATTACTGACTTATATTGTGACAACCCGAATATAATTATGATTAATTATGCTTAAATCATGCTTAGCTTATGTGATATGATTAGTGTGTTATTAATATATATGATGTTAATTTACTATGTTTAGTCTAATCCTACCTTCAAAAATCATGAAATGTCGGATTAGTTACAAATACAAAATTTTGAGGGTTTCGATAGGAATGTTCATGTTTAAGGCTAGTTTTGACCTTTATGACATAAAAATGGACTTGAGGTGTAAACTAGATATTTGTATATATATGAGTTAGGTTTATAACAAAAGAAACGGTTCATCGAACGGACATCCGAGTGGGAAGATATTGTCCTTTTACAAACAGGGGGTAAAGTAGTCATTTAGCCTTAAATGAAATTTTGTTTTATGTAATGCCACATGTTATATTTTGATTGGACCAAGAGGGGGGTGGCCTTATGCAGACTTAAAACCCTTTAATTAAGCTCTTCCTTCAGCATATTTCAGCCATGGAAGAGTTTAACCTAAGGACAGAGAGTTTTGAAGTTTAGGAAGAAAGTGTGAGGAGAAATTGAAGAAAAATTCATAGAAAAATTACGTAAAAGCCCCTAAGGTATTTCCATCCATAAATCTTGTTTATTTTTTGTATTACTTATTTAAATGATTGAAATAATCATTTTTTTACTGAAATTACATGTCTTGATATGTACTTATGGATAGATGCAAGTTTAAGTAAACTTGAATGTGTAAACCCTTGAGATTGTTTTGTTTAAGAACCTTGTTTATTCAAACTTCCATATATTTCTCTATACTTACTGGAATTGATTGATTCCAATTGAATATTAACCTGGACTTACATATGTATGACATATCCTAAAATCATGGGAAAATACCAAGAAATGAGTCCTTGGTGAGAGTTTGAAGTTCGGGTATGAAATCTGCCCTAAGGGTGAAAGTATGCCTACCATGTGTTCGATGTTTTGCTTGACATAGAAAATAAACTCTGAAAATTATCAAATTTTAATCTTGTATTGTTAAATATGTTTACTGATATTGGGTTGAATATCATATAAATTTATGATGTAGAAAAATTATGGAAATTCCTGGAAGTTGAATGAACGATAAAAGAGCCTATATGGCAGATTTTCTATGTAATGAAGAAATAGGCTTATTTTGCTCTAGGAAACTCGGAATGATGTGCCGTATTTTGTTTTGGAAACATGATATAATAAGGATTGGATTACCAAGAATAATTAAAAAGGGTTTGGGCTTTAATTTGAATATGTTAGATAACAGAACCTGAGTCTAGATGGGACTTCATTTTAATGAATGATTTGAATTGAATAATATGGTGCTTATGAATTGAGTTATGATTGAAGTTATCCTTTGGACTATTAATATTCTTATGATGACACTAATATTGTAAGAATGATAGGAAGGGAAGAAGAGCTGATTGAACAAGTACCGGATAAAGGCAAGGGAAAATCCAGTTAAATTGTCAAGGTGAGTGTACTTATGATTTGTTCATATATACATATGAATATAGCTCTAAGAGCGGATTTGTTTGAATACTTCGGTATTCAGGATTTGTTTGGATATTAAAATATCCAGGATTTGTTTGGGTATCATGATCCAGGATTAGTTTGAATACTTCGGTATTCAGGTTTTGTTTGGATATTCAAATATCCAGGATTTGTTATTGCCAATGGGCAGAATTATTTGGATATTCAAATATCCAGGATTTGTTATTGCCAATGGGCAGAATTATTTGGATCTTACGATCCAGGATTTGTTATTGCCAACGGGCAGAATTATTTGGATCTTATGATCCATGATTTGTTATTGCCATTGGGCAGGATTGTTCGGATTTTATATCCACATATTCGATATAGAATTGTTATTCTGTTGCAGGGAAGGAGTACCTCACTAAGCTTAATGCTTACGGTTTATATTTTAACAATTTCAGGTTTGTACGCTGCCAAATAGGATAACATATGACCGGTAACTTTGAGAGTTGCACCGTTAGAAGAGTTGGGGGTTTAAGTATGGAGATTTTATCGTTGCCACACTGAAGATTTTGATATACTCACACTTTGTATATATTGATTTAATATGGATTGAGTTGATCATAGTTAATCGTAGTATTGTATAATCTCTAATTATGACTATGATGTTGACTTCGTTATGGCACAAGAACAATATTATGTTCATTATGCAAAAAAAAAAAATTGATAGAGGAATTAAATTTTCAATGGGCTCGAGATTATTATCCAATTATTCTATTAACAAATGATTAGTATGGATATTGGGTTTGGGATGTGACATATATCTTAAATCCTAATATAACTATTATCTTCAACATATCATTCTATAGGGGACTCTACAACCGGGGAATGTCGAATGTGGGTTATACATATTGAAGTTCATGAGAGATCTAATGGAGAATCCGTCTCAATCTACTAAACTAAAGGTAATAAATATTTATTTTATAATATTTTGTTTCTCTATTAATTACCTTTATAAGGAAAAATTGAATACAACTTGTGTTATTTGATTTGTTAGATGAAGGAGTTAGCTGAAGAAGCAACCTATGGAAATCATGAGACAGAAGAAGTTCAGCATGAGTTCATCGATTCCATTCAAGATTATTTTTAGTGAGCTACAATTGTGGAAAATTTTGGCATATCCTTTCAGGTGGCTTTTTTTCTTCAATCTAATTAATTACTTTGTGTCGATGTTAATAATGTTTAATATAGAGAATCAAAATACTATATATGAAAATATAACAATATCGTAATTAATATTATCAAAACACTATAAAAATATCATGTCAAGAATAATGTTGTTAGTGAATGGACGGGATGAGATTTATATTATCGTTGTTGTTGATGATGATGGTGAATGCTTGGGGTGTGCTTTATTTTGTTGATGGTAAATGACCGAGTTGGGCTTTATATTGTTGTTGTTGGTTAAACATGTCATGTTTACTTTTGAATTCTTAAAAAAACAAAGGAAAATCTGCCGAAATTTTCACTAAACCTTACCCATTTATCTCTTCCATACGTTAAAAAAGAATGAAGCAAAAATTAACTTTGAGACTATGCAAATGTTTTGTGATGCCAATGATGGAATTTATATTGTTGTTGATTGTGAATCGCCAAGGTGGTCTTTATATTGTTATTATTGATAGTGAATGTGCATGGTGGTATTTGTATTGTTATTATTGATAATGCATGCCCGCGGTGGGATTTATACTGTTGTTATTGATGATGATGAATGCCCGAGGTGGGGTTTATATTGTTGTGGTTGGTTAAACATTTCATGTTTAATTTTGGATTATTAAAAAAACAGAGAAAAATTTGTCGAAATTTCAATAAAACCTTCCCCATTTATCTCTCCCACGCCTTAATAAAGAATGAAGTAAAAGTTAACTTTAAAATTACGAAAATCTTTATTTTTTGATGCTCGATATTATATTAGAATATCATTTTTGTTTGAGATATATTCTTTATATGGTTAATATGTTTTAGTTGTTAACTGCTATTTGTTTTCTTCTTTTGTTCAGATATCGATCCTGTTGTTGCCCATTGTGTATCCGATGTAGATGTTGCTAAATTGGGTTTTCATGCTACATGAATGGAGCTAATGTTGCAGTTTAATTTGCTAGTTTTTATGTATATAGTATAGGTCATTTTAGATATCTTTTTGTTTGTGAGTTGTCCAAACGTCAATTGGGAAACTGTTGGTGTATATTTATTTATTTTAATTTCAAATATTAATGACATTTTTTTGTACTTATTGTTCAAATTATATTAGTACTTGGAATTTGCTACTTTGAGTATGAAAATTTGTGCTTTGAATTGACAAATTGTAATTTCGTGCATTACATGTTTGGGATATTTGAATAGTATAATAGAATTCAATGCAAAAAAAGAAAGGAAAAAACTTTAATGATTGTTTACAGTTCACATATAAAAATGGGTATGTTTTATGACTGTTTTATGTACGCTGTCATTATAATTAACAAAGTAGCCGTCGTAATAAGTACCTTTTATGATGGTTTGTACGAAAAACTGTCGTAATATGATGGTTTGTTATGACGGTTTTGTCAACACCAATTTTATCATGACACACAACATTATTATTAATGACGGGTTGTACGAAAAACTGTCGTAATAGGATAATTGTTATGACGGTTTTGTCAACATTAATTTTATTATGACACACAACATTACGACAGTTTTTAAATCTTTGAAAACCGTCATAAATAACATTTTATGACCATTTTTTCCCGTCATAAAAATGTTTATTTCTACTAGTGGAGAGAGAGTGAGATGAGTGGGAGTGAGGTTGAAGAAGAAGTAGGGGTGATAGTGTGGGCGAGGATGTATGGAGTTTAGTGTGAGGGTGTGTTTGGATGTGAATGGTGTGTATGGAGGTAGTGCGTGTGTTTTAGGGAGGTGTTTGTGTGTATGTTATGTTTGTGGAAATTGGGTGCGAGTGGGTTTATGGTTTTGGATAAGTGTGTGTGTGTGAGTGTGTTTAACTTGTACTCTAAAAACAAATAACACTAAAAAATAAAACTAATAAAAATAAAAATATAAAAATAAAAATCCTACTCTAATAATAATAAAATAAAGACTCGATTAAAAAATGAAACTAAAAAGAAATGAAAAAATAAATAAATGAAAAAAAATCTAATAAAAGTAAAACTAAAGTCCTAAAAAGAAAATGTAAAATCTAATAAAACTAAAAAAAAAGGAATTCCTACAAAACTAATCGTAATAAAATAAGACTAAAAACTAAAAACTAATCAAAATAGAATCACACTAATTAAAAAGAAATAGAAAAGTAGAAAATAAAACCTAGAAAATTCTAAAAAAATCCTAAAAATAAAAACGACTCAAATTAAAAATCTAAAACATAATAAAAGTATCAACACAACACATACACGGGGTTCAATGTCGATTTAGGCTCGATTTAGGTTATGGGACAGGGGAATTAGCTCCATGAATTGCATATCTAACTTGATTTATCGCTTTTACATCCGCAAGACACAATTGACCCACAAAATAAACATTAGCGCGCATAAGACCCAAATTGCCGAGAATTAGCAACTAAAATACGTCTATTCGGGGAATAAAATGTACACGTTTGGGTGCTTATCATTACGCTCGTGGGGTTTGAATTTATGAGATGTATACGCAATTGTCCTCTCTTCTTGCTGAAGCACACCACCAAACCCCAGAGAGATGCATCGGTGAAGACTAAATACTCCACTCCTACTTTTGGCAAGGCGAGAACGGGTGCCGACGTCAACCTGTCCTTTAATTAATCAAAGGCTAATTGACAGGAATCATCCCACACAAATGGGACTCCCTTTCGGATCAAATTCGTTAATGGGCTGACAATCTTTGAAAAGCCTTTTATAAAATGATGATAATAAACCGCCAAACCCAAGAAACGTCTAATCTCCGTCGGTGTTATGGGCTGACCCCACTCCTTCACCGCTACAACTTTACTCAGGTCCACGAAAATTCCCTTTTCTAATACTACATGACCCAAAAATTGCACTTCTCGCAACCAAAATCCATATTTCTCGAACTTGGATTACAATTGATGATCCCTTAATGTCAACAAAACCATCCTCAAATGTTTAGCATGTTCTTCGTTCGTTTGAGAATATACCAAAATATCATGAATAAACACGATCACAAATGTATCTAAGAAATCTCAAAATACCCTATCCATTAGATCCATTAACACTGCAGGGGCATTGGTTAGCCCAAACGGCATAACCAAAAACTCATAGGATCTGTATCGGATTAAGAGTGCAGTTTTAGAGACATCCTACTCCCTGATACGAAGCTGGTGATATTCCGTACGTAAATTTATTTTTGAGAAGTAAGAGGCTCCTCTCAACTGATCAAACAAATCATCAATACGCGGTAATGGGTACTTATTTCTAATCGTCACCTTATTCAATTCTCAGTAATCAACACACAAACGCAAGGAACCACCCTCTTCTTCACAAACAACACAGGGGCTCCCCGCAGTGATGTACTTCGATGAATGAAACCTTGTCCCAAAAATTGTTGGATTTGGTCTCGAAGCTCTCTCAGTTCCATAGGAGCCATACGGTATGGATCTCGTTCAATTGGCCTAGTCCCCAAAGCTAAATCTATAATAAACTCGATCTCACGACTCGGAGGTAAGCCTGGAATCTCCTGAAAAACATCTGCAAATTCTCAAACCACAGGAATCGAGTCTAAGGAAATAACCACTTCCTGGAAGTCTCCTCCTCGATATAATACAAATGGGCGCTTAAACCTCCCTCCAGAAGAGGCATAGCTACAAGAAACATTTCCTAGACCGGAATGGCAAACACTATCGACCTCCCAAAATAATCCACCATAGCCCAATATTTAACCAGCCAGTCCATGCCTAAAATAACATCATACCCATGCATATCTAATACAAGTAAGTCGGTCGCTAAACATAATCTCCCAAAATCTACCTCAAACCCTTTACAAATGAAATGGATAAGTGACCCATATCCCAAAGGAGATTCTACACACATTTGAATAGTTTCAGCTGACTCTCACACTCCCACCGCACGTGCAAAATGAACAGCTGTAAAAGAATGTGATGCTCCAGTATCAAATAATACCCGACCCATATGCCTGTGGATAGGGAACTTCCCTTCAATAGCTAGTGGAGGATGATGCACCTATGGTATTACTGTATTCTGAACATTGTACACTCATCCATATTGCAACTGACCCTGTGGAGGTGGGGTAATGGACACCGAGGGTGGTAAAAGGGCATGCTGACCCTGTTGTGATCCTCGCACATGTGCCCTATTTTGCTATAGGCAATCTACCTTCCTGTGAACCGCCTCACCACACTGAAAACAACGGCCTATAAAGTTCTCGAGCCTCTGGCCATATAGCCCAAATCTGGGTTATCCTTGTCACTGTCCCGGATGACCTCGACCTTATTGACCTCCTCCATTATTCCCTCGGCCTGTTTGGCCTTGAGGGACATTTTGTTGCTGCTACTGGTTCCCTTGAGGATTTTGCCTAAATCCACCACCATTAAATCGCGAGCCTCATGAACGTTGCCTTTTTATGAATCCCCCGAAGGGAGATCCCTCTCCTTCTTCTTATTTGCTTGCTGAAGTGCCTGTTGTGCCCTGTTGGCACTATCTGTTCCCTCCTTACTCGACAAACCCGAGTTTACTAATTTCTTTTTCCCCCTTAAATTCAACCGATAATTCTGATAATGTAATAGTGCATCATTTATCACATCTGCAAACATTAACAGAGTCGGATTCCCCAATAAGTGTTGTCGAATCCTCTAATTTAAACCTCCCATAAACTTCAAGAATTTCTTCTCCTCCGTATTGACTTTATCATGAACAAAATTTTCTAAATGGGTAAGTTCCTCTTCGTACTCAGCCACAGTCTGATCCCCTTGAGTCACATCCAAAAATCTCCTCGTCATCTCTACCTAAACTACCGGAGGAAAATACTTACGATAAAAAAGTACCCAAAAATTGGCTATGGTCATCATATCTCTTTGCACAGGAGTAGTAACCGACTCCCACCACTAGAGATCCTCACCAACCAATTTGAAAGTGGAGAGTATCTGTTTCTGAACGTTGTTGTATTCAACCATACGTAAATGCCTTTAGATATCCTTCTTCCACTGACTGGCAAGTATAACGTCAGCTCCTCCTTGAAATTCTAGAGGGTGACCCTTCTGGAAAGCTTCACGCACTCTCTCCCAAGTTGATGGCCCGGAGTGGGTTTGAACTGCTGGAGCTGTAGACTATTACAGAGCTTGAGGATACTATTGTGCCATTACAGTCAACACCGAATTAAAGTCTTCTGCCATAATATTTTCAACTTCTACGACAGTCATGGTCCCCTGAGGCACTTGGGTTTCTTCATTCTCAGGTCCTCTATTTATTCGAGCAGGGCGAACTCGCTTTGGTGGCATCTGTAGAAAGAGAAAACGGTATTAACACACAGTTCAAATAATTTATCAAGGAAGAAGATCGAGGACACAGTATGAACACAACAATCCTAATAATAACGCTCTATATAAAAAAATGCCATGGTAGAATGTAGGAGTCCGCATAGATACTAAGACTCTAGAAGCTAATGCTATGATACCACCTGTGACACCCCGCTTATTCAAATATACGGGTGGCCATACCTATACTAAAATACAATAAGAAACTCAAGTGTATCATTCTCAGAATCAACAGATGAATATAAATATACCAATAACCACCCTATATAAATAAATAAATAGGTGCCAAAAAATTTCTTTTTTAAAGAGCACATACAATAAATCAGTCACATACAACGGAACATGAAACAACAAAAGACAATTAACGAACTAGATCATTGCCATGCTAAGAGTATACATACAAAATAATATTCCCAAATATGCTATCGAGAAACAGACCATACAACAATCAAAAGATAAGTATTTGAGAGATCCACATACAACCGCCCGATTTACAACTGTGAGATCTTAACTAGATTACAAAAAGAAATGCATCTAAAATCAAAAATCTTGTAACATCCCTCACATGCTACAGCTCCCGAAGACTTTGGAACAGGTAATCATCATTGGCGTCCTTGCGCAGGGACACCTATAACGAACAAGGTATACAAATAGCAAGGGAAAAATATACATGGGTCAGAGCCCTGGTTTGGAAAATGATTATAGCAAGTGAATTAAATGAACAATAATTAAATATTCAAGAATTCATAATTGACGTGGAGTTGAACTCCCTTGAGACTCAACCTCCCCTCTTAGCTACAGTGTGCACCGAAACGTATATAAGTGTATAGTTAAGATACTCCACTAAATCTACAAATCATACCCCCTCAAGCCTAATCATAACCCTCCCCCCAAATGTGTAACTACAACCTATTCACGGTTAAATGAAATTTCTCTAGGACCAGGTAAATAAAAAATGCCTCATGAACTGATGACCAAACATTTCCCCACTTCCAACAAAGCGCTAGCTTTCGTGCGTGGGGAGTCTGGCAAGTGAAATCCAAACAAGCCCCCCCCTCCCCCCCCGGATACACTACTACGTAACATGGTTAGTCGTGGGAATCAATTCGACCCTCGGTACATAAAATATACTCCTACATTATAGTCTATAAACATTAACATACATATAAAATCTCGTGCTAAAAAGAGTCATTACATATCTCACTTAACATACAAGTAGTGCAATACAAGACACGTACACATCAAATAGTTATACTAACATTCTCTACAATGTTATCATCGTCCAGAAACTTACTCACTTATCATCCTGGGTGACGAGCGGTTGGACTCTTACACCGACTTAGTATAAAACCTATTCACAAGTGTATGGGAAGCGTCCATAGTTCCTTACCTAAAGGTAAGAAGAATCATACCCAAGACATCTTACCCTTGTCTCACACATGGTAAAATACTGGATGCTATGACCTGGGAACCGTACTCTCCCAACTCCTCGAGCTAGAGGAGTTGTCCACATTGCGCAACTTCCCATGATAGCACTAGAGGGGTATGTACCACATAGTATATATTACACATTCACAATGCAATTACTTAATGTATACAAACTATCTCACCTTAGAATGTATATATGTATATACTACTAATCCCATCTATATGTAAATAATGCACCTTACACTAGTTAATGATCCATACAAACATCTCAAGTTAATATTACAATTTACTCACTTAATTGTCCATCGATAATTCATCACATGTATGATTACGTCCCCCATTTACCCTTATAATGACCCCCAAACTCTCACTCAATAGCCCTTAATTCTTCTCGAAAGAATTCCCATTCCAGGGAAGATTTATGAAAAGGGAGCGATATAATACCCTTACAAATAAGCCTCGATAATAGCCACAAGGTTACCCCTTCATCGAGTCATAACATACCCACATTCTACCCCATAAACGTGTTTATATCATAACTTAAAGGAGTTCCCTAAGTATTTAAATCATTAGGAAAAGAATAGTATCGAGATCCTCAATTACAGCAACCGGACCGGACCCGAGGTCCCCAAAAACAAACTAGTCCGGCTCCTAAAAATTAAAATAAGCTTTTCCACTTTTGGACCGATCCGACAACCTTTGAAAACGAACCGGTCCGATTCCTAAAAACTAATAGAAACTTTAACCTTCGGATCGATTCTGTATTCTCAGAAAATGAACCGGTTCGGATTGTCTAGTTCTGTATACCACGAAAGTTTTGCCTATTTCTCCAACAATCCCTCCTTCTACAATAATTCCCTTACCAATCACCCAAAATATGAGTACCACCATGTATATACCTTTGAACCCATGTAAACACAACAAGGATTGATATTTTATACTAAATTCTAGGGTTTAACACATATATCCCTAATGTTGCCAAATTCATACGACAAATTATGAAATAGATTACACAATTAAACATTTAGCAAGTTAATCCACTTGCCTCAAAGATTGTTGGGTCTAATTCTTCTTCTATGTTAAGGATTCTAAAAATTTTCAAAGATCTTCAAACTTACTCTCTTTCTCTTCTTCTCACGTTCTCTCTCTCAAAATGGGTTTTCTCTTAATTGAGATTATTTACCCACTTAAGCCTAATAACCCTTTTTCAATAGTAATCATATCTTTAAATAGAAATATACACATAAAATAACTAGTATACCCCAATTCGAGTCAAACTAGTCCAAAGGATTCTAGAACTCGAATAAATCCCCCAGGACAGTCATTTTGACTTTCTCGACCCTTCCGAAATTAACTGTGCCCTCCAAATTATTTTCATTCGAAACTCGGAATGTAAAATACATCTCTCGACCTCAGACAGTAAATTAAAATAAGCCATGGTTAAGAATTAACTAAATCCCACCGTCAATAAACATATATGCAACGAAATTATATATAGAGATAGTATATTTACCATATCACTCCAGTAAAGGTGTAGTTCTCATAAATATTAACTATTCTAGCCAAATCAATATTTATTTTAAACCCTTACCTGATAATTTAATATAAAAATAAATACTTAAAAGTTTGGGGTATTACATTTCTAAACATTAACCCAAGTCTCTTACTCTTTGTTAATGTACCAAAAATTACTCAGAACCTACTGTGGGCCAAAATAGGAATTTTCAATCTTTTCTAGGCTAAAACTGAATTTCTGAAATCTCGTTAGAAGTCACTGAATTCTCATTCAAACGACATAATGTCTCGTTCGAACAACATCATGTCTCGTTCGAATGACTTCAAACGACTTCCATGTTCGTTCGATATTTCAACAGTTCGTCCCCAACCTCAGTTTTCTGCATTTTTCTCCATTTTCTTACACCTAAACCCACTTGGAATATATTCTAACGAATTCTAATTATTCCAACATCATTTATACATTTTTATGGGTCATTATAACATATAGAAAATATCTAATTCCTTATTTTCAAGAAGGGTTTTTATATAATCTTTAAAATCCTCAAATTCTATATTCACCATTTATGTTCTTTATAAAACCCAGAAACCGTACGCAAATCCCAAATTCAAATGATCCAAACCTCCCTAGAATCAATCCCCATTGATATAACCAAGTATATACATTATTTATAACATCAAAACATATGAAAATCATCATGGACTTTCGATGAATCATGCTAATCTTATTTTAAATTCAGAAAATCTGCATTATATAATTCTTTCTCAAGAACACATATAAACCCCAAATTTCCTCATCAATTAAACCCAAAATTTCATGGTGATAATTTTAATATCATTAAAGGAATAATCCTAAATGATTTCCATTTCAAAAATTACATCGAAATCATCGAACTTGCATCTTTGATTCATAGTTTTCATGGATGTTTATCTCTTCTAATTTAACATGGATATTATACTCACTAATTCGAACAGGAATTACACTTGCCTTAATGTGTAGGTATGATCCTTTGGAGAAGATATGTGTAGGATGTCCCCTCCTCTTTTTCGGTCCCTTTTTCGGTGGTGGTGCAATGTGGTGCAAGGTGGTTGTCCCTTGGCTTGCTCTCAAAACCTCTTCTTCTCCTTGGAAAAACCTCTCACTCTCCTCAAAGACCTTTCCCTTGTTTTTGAGTGAATGAACCTAAGTTGTCTAATCTCTTCACATATATAATAAAACCCAATTTTCGTAGTTACTATTCACCTCCCAAATAAAATTATTAAAATACCCCTTCAAGGTGTCCTTTTGGTTTCCAATTAACCCGAGACCTATATCAAACCCCCGGGTAGATTTTTCTGCCTATTTCGACCCTTTCGGACTCAACGGTGCACTCAAATGACCATTCATATGACATAAAAATAATTTACTTTTCATTCTATTTAAATATAGTCCCGACACGACTCACACGCGCGTCCCGACATAATTACCATAATTATCGTATTCACAACTCGCGATAATTTATAAAATCATAATCCTATCTAAGGTCATAATCATATATATTAATTTTAATCACTAAGTAATATTCAACATAAATCACATATTACTTTATTCTCAAGTAATATTTAAATTCAAATTAATTATTAATTTCCACATAATTAAGTCTAATTAATCCCATTTAAAAGTCATTAAAAATACAGCGTATTACATAGTTCCCCCCTTACAATGGAATTTTATCCCGAAATTTGAAAAAAGTATACGAGATAAGAACAAATCTGGCTATATGTTGTGCATCGCATCCTTGCGCTCACATGTAAACTACTCCATACCGCCAATATAGTACGCTATCAAATACCCTTAATAATGAACACCTCACATATGTTTGTTTTAAACTCCAGGTTACCCTGTAACGTAGGTTCTTGCTCGAGCATTATAGTTTAAGTTTCACTACTTAAACTTTATTTTAGATATTCACTATCTAGCCTTCTACTATTCATACTTTAGTAGATTAATAGTTCTTTAGATGCATACGATCTCGTCTCGCGACGATCGCACACAAGTAGGTTATTTGTGCAGTATATATTCTACACACATTATATACTAAGTATCAACTCATCTCTAATCTTTACAATAGTACCTGGACCCCTAGATTTAACTAATAAGTAGGAGAACAATAAGGCTTACCGCGCCATACCTCAACCGACAACATGCCCAAAAGTGAAATTATATGAGTTATTATACACAATCTCCGTTAGTGGAAGGGACTGCTATCGTCCTCCCCTAAGATCCAAGGGTACACATATAATTTATTCTCCAACATCTGATTAGTCCACTTGTTTTGCCCATTCGTCAGTAGATGATAGGTCGTACTCAATCACAACTCGGTACCTATGGCCTCGTGAGCACTCTTCCAAAATTGAAAGATAAATATCTTGTCCCAATCGGACACGATATCAAGAACTACCCCATGTAACCTCAGTGTCTCGGTTATAAAGATCTGCGCACACTGTCCCGTAGTGTGGTCAGTCCTAACTACCATAAGGTGAGCTTCTTCGGTCAACCGATCCACTATCACACATATAGGATTGTAACCCCTCTAGGAAGTAGATACCTTTGTGATAAAATTCTTGGAATGCTTTCCCATTCTACTGGTTGATAAATCCCTACTAGTTTCAGATGGTGCACTCTTTACCAACAGACAGGTGAACCATTGCAAAACGAATTTAGCAATATTTCTCTTCATTTCATCCCATCACCACTGTTATTTATAACATGATACATCTTATATTCTCTCAAATGTACCTCTAACCGTGATCCATGTGACTTTTCCTCATAGTGTGTCACAAGTCCTTTTCCCGCTCTAAAAACCAGTTTCTTGTGAAATGTAAGCTTCTAAAAAATCTTACGGAATAAGCTTCGACTTCCTTGGCTAAATATTGTCGAATTCACACGATAATCGTAATCCACTGCCAAATTCAATCACCTAGGGCACCCATACACCCTATATCTCACACATTATTGCACCAATGATATGTACAACTCTTAAATCAATTATCACGCACTAGGCATGCTGATAGGGCAGGAGTACACTAAACCACCCCACTAGTCATAACTTAATCACTCTTTCAGTGGAATCATTGTTCTATTCATAATGATACCAGGACTAAGCGGCTCTGTCGGCCTTAAGTCGTAACAGAATTATCACCTCTCACTTATATTCCTGCATATGTATAATGACCAAAGTATGAAACCCGTGTACTATTGATCAAACTTCTCTCCAACTCCCGACCTTTAATATTTTCATGCGTGGGATGTCTCACAAAAAGAAATCCACACAAGGACCCCCCCCCCCCCCCCCCCCCCCGAACAAGGAAATCCAAATATATCTTCTCATATCCACTTTTCTTTTAAGTTCTTCATTTCATTTGTGGTATATGTTTTATTATCGTGATGCATTTTTATTTTTTTGATACACCAATACGATATATTTTTTTCACTGTTCTGATATTTAAACGAAAGGATTTTTCGGATTTGTTTTTTCACTGTGCATTAATATATGTAAATTCATCACGTTCGGAGGTATCCGTTATGTGCGGAAGAGATGGACTGGATGGATCAACAATTGATGTCGTGCAAATGTGGTTATCGGGTTTTCATTTTTCAGCCCTGGAGGGATTTGTGTGATTACAACCATATTTGGGCCATTATATTATAGTACTCCATATTTTTATTGATGATACTTTGTTGAGGCCAACTTCTAGTGTATAATTATTATTATTTTTTTAATAGGACCATGCCCAACTTTTATTGAATAAAGAAATAGTGGGGAAAAGCCCCCCACCCGTGGCATACATCAATAAAGGGTAATGTGTGCGCCGATGCTCAAAAAGTAATCCACAATATCAGTACAAAATCTATTTTTTGAACCTCTAAAAGGTAATATACGAAAAGAAATCTTAATCTCCTCACAAATGAGGGAGAGAATGGAATTTTCCTTCATTGTCACCCCCTCAAAGTTGCATTTATTCCTAGCGAACCACAGATGCCAATAAATGAAAGCCGGAATCATACGACAAACAGTGCCTCTGATCTTTTCACCTTTTGAGCTAATCCACCACATCATCAAATTGCCCATAAATTTAGATGAAAAAATACTCAACCCTATTAGGTCATAAAAGCGTCTCCAAATAGATTGAGCAAGAGGGATACTGCAAAAAAGATGATCTCTGTCTTTTTCACAAGGTGTATTGCAACATCTACATTTGAGACCAAAGGAATTTTTAGGAGTTTTATATAAGCATTAATGGATACCCCTCTATGAAGTAGGCGTCACATGAAAATCAAAATTTTAGGGGCAATTCTCCTATCCCATATAAGTGAAAAGGATCTTCTAATACATCATTTTTTCCTCATCAATTGCCAAGCCGATTTGATACTGAAATTGCCTTTTGTGTCCATTGACCAAGTGCCCGAATCAAAGTCAAACATTTTTGAAAATTCAACCCAAACATGTTGCATCCTTCTCCACACTTGCGATGAAACCGATGTAGATCCCTTAAAATTTTAATCCTCAATTTTTTTATATTTACTATGCATGAACCTAGACCATAGGGAGTTCGAGTTGAAAATTTTCCACCACAGGTTAATCGCATAGGCACTAGATAAATCAAACATGCATCTTAAATTTAATCCCCCTTCATCTTTTGGTTCACCAATGTCCGACCACGTTACCCATTGAAATTTTGCCTTGTCTTCTTGCTTACCCCATAAGAATCTAGAAAGGAGATTATTAATATGGAGGAGAATCATACCCGAAGGATTAATGGCAGTAAGAAGATAAAGTTGCATGGATTCCGCTACAGATTTGATGAGGGTAATTCTTCCCGCTTGGGAAATACTCTGGTGATTCCAAAAATTGAGCTTTTTTACCAGTTTATCAATATATGGAGCAAAGTAAGATTTTTTCCTTCTTCCCGAAAAAAGAGGTATCCCCAAATAATTGATCGGAAGATTTTTGAATTGAAACCTGGTAATATTCTCCACGGATCTCTTCGTAGCGTGCGACTCATTTTCTGGAAGATAGAAAGAGCTCT
This sequence comes from Sambucus nigra, assembly GCA_949130495.1. Taxonomy (NCBI): domain Eukaryota; kingdom Viridiplantae; phylum Streptophyta; class Magnoliopsida; order Dipsacales; family Adoxaceae; genus Sambucus; species Sambucus nigra. The sequence goes on along the minus strand of OX422218.1, from coordinate 240,391,338 downwards.
TCTTGTTATTTATCTCTTGATCGGATGTCTCTTCATACGCCTTTAAAAAATCCATCAAATTTTTTACAGATTTTTTCCCTCCATTTGCAAAAATAATCATGTCATCTGCAAAAGAAAGACAAGAAATAATAGGACACCCTCTTGTTAGCGCAAAGTGATTTATTTTCCCTGATTCCATCATTTTTTTAATTCCCCTGTTCAAAACTTCCGCTGCTATCACAAATAACGCCTGTGATAATGGATCCCCCTGTCTCACTCCTCTTTTAGATTTAAAGAAGCCATGTGATTTCCCATTAACTGCCACTGAATACCAGCAATTAGAGACTATCCTCTACATTAAGTTAATGACCGTTTCAGAAAAACCAAATCTCCGACAAGTGTTTGTCATAAAAAACCATGACAGTCTATCGTAGGCCTTTGACATGTCCAATTTCACAATAAGGTTTGATCCCCTCACCTTCTTTTTAAAGGACAACATAAGTTTTTGAGCCAAAAGGATATTTTCCAAAATGGACCTACCCTTTATAAACCTAGATTGGGACAGAGAAATAATTTTAGGCAAGATTGATTATATGAAAAGGATGTATAATTATATGACAAGGATAAAGTTAATTAATATTAATTTGGCTCAACCAAACTGAACACTAGGTTCGTTTCACGTATGAACCATGGGTTCCTTAACCTGACTCCTTCCTCTCATTGAGTATAACTTATGATAATGACCGAGCCCCTTTCCCCCAAACACACATAAAAGATAAAAAGGACATACATTGCATTTTATGACTTTCGTCTAAAAAGTTTATTTAATTTGCTGAAAGTAATGTTGTGTTAATTGCATTTGGATCTACGAATAATGTTTTGGAAAGTGAGTAGCTTCAATCATGTGCATAATAATGAGAGTTTAACAAATTTCAGGTTCACGTGGGTCTGGAAAAGGTACACAATTAGCTATCATCAAGGACGAGTACTGTTTATGCCATTTGGCAACATGTGATATACTGAGGGCATACAATTATGTTTGTTATTTATACTATGAATTGAATGATATTTTTTGTTCTTTTTTTGTTTACATGTTGCAATAACTTCTTCTTATCGGTTCTAATAGTGACATTTGTCTATTTATTCATTTTTAGGGATAACTCGTCTATGATGCCTTGGTTGTTCGCATAACTGATGAAGCAATGAAGAGGCCCTCATGTCTAAAATTGTTCATTCTTGATGATTTTCCAAGGACTGTCGTCCAAGAAAAAAAGTTTATAATTTCTCTCTCTCTCTCTTTCTCCCCATTTTAATTCCATCTTTATTTTATAAGTCATATTTTTTTTTTCATCTTGATGAGATGCTTCAAAAATAGGGAACTAAGATTGACAAGGTTCTCGACTTTGCAGTTGATGATGACATATTGGAGGAGAGGGTTATTGGTCATTGAGTCCACCATTCAAGTGGTCAGTTCCACACAAAATTTGCACCTCCCAAAGTTCATGGTATTGATGATGTAAGTTTAAAGTTCTAGATTAATTAATAATATTAGCTAGTGTGCCCCAATTGAACCTACTTAATGCTTTTTTTTGCACTTCAAAAAGATATATATCATAAACAATCGTGATATTTATATCATAAGCACTCGTGATATATACATTCTGCTTCCGCATATTTATATCATAAGCACTCATGATATTCTAGATCTCTGCTAATAAACTGATGTATTGATAGTGTAATAGTAATAAGATGGGTTGGTTCTGATATATACATTCTAGTAATCCAATGTGCATATACATAGTTATTGATTTGGGACTTGAATATGTTGACATATTTGGTATTGAAAGTGTTGGCACGGTTAGATACACTAGGATTGAATAAAAAATATGTTCTGGCATCATTTAAGTAGTTTCTAACCGATTTTGTGTCATTCAACATATTTTTTTAGCCTACCAATACTTTGGTTTGGCATTGATATGTGTAGTCTACTAGTAAACTGATTTGTGTAGCCTGGTGATAAACTAGGGTGTTGATATGCCCAAATAATAAACTAGCATATTGATACGTGCAATTGGGAATCTAATGTACCAATATGTACTGATATGTTTACAAATTACCAAATGTAATGGGATGTTTTGGTACTTAAATGTGTATCTTTACAAATTATGTTTGTGTCAGTTTCCAATGGATTTAGATAAATATTTTACTACACATTAATTTCGATACACAGTTAACTACCTACTGATTTAGAGACACATTTAACTACATATAGTGTCTTCATTATGCATTTATTATGGTTTCATATTTGATAAACAAAGCTTTAAACTAATGATCATACATATTGTATATTTTAAAATACTTCAAATTGATTTGGGAATTCATGATATGAAGAATGATTATAGATTATAGATCATCTTGAACAATTTATTTAGAAGATTCTTTTGTATGATGAAGAATGATTATTTATTATGATTTGGTTTGCAGTTATTTGTAAGCTTTGATGATTTGAACATGTGAGATATCATATAGGAACATGGGTTGCATATATTCAATCTAAAATGAAAATCGATATAAGAGGTTCTTGAACTTTTTAGTCATACTATAGGGAAGAGTCTTAGTGGAACTGAGTATCCTTCCACACCTCAGTGGAACCACAATGAATACGCAAACTACAAGTTAGATTTTTATTATCAGTTATTGATTAAAGTATGACAAATAGTTTGAGTTTGTCGCCAATTTTTTAATTTAAATTGAATTTTTATAAGCTATTTAATCTTTGCAAATCTTACTGTTTGTCCAATCATCTATGCATTAGGAATTTGGATCAACGTGGATCATGGGTTCCACAGTTTGACTAAATTTGGAATTTGACTCTCTATATCTCTCAAGTTTTTAGTCACTTACAACTCTCTTTGATCTAACGTAACCTCCTATATATTCTATTTTTTGTATATGTAGTTGTACATTCCGTGTGTGTATTTATGTAATGTACATCTATAGATCATTCACAAAGTTCCATTAAATCTCGATGCAACTTTACATTATCTCTGTGTTATTCAATTCTGAAATTGGTATTTGTAAATTGAAATTGGTATAAATTGGTAATTGGTCTTTCTCTCTAATTGCAGCAACGGTGACCCCCTTTCCTCTTCCTCACATATTTCGGGGATCATCTCTCTCTCTCTCTACACACATTTCGATACATCTCTCTCTCTCTCTCTCTCTCTCTCTCTATATATATATATATATATATATATATAGACATGGCATTAGGCTTAGGCTTAAAATATGAGAATACAACGATAATTTAAAAATATAAGGACTAAGGCTTAAAATATGGCGTTAGAGGGTGAAAACCCAAAATAGCCCCCGAATAGCCCCATGAGAGGCACCAACACCTCGCACGGGATCACTTTAACTCGTAGGAACATACCGCACAATCACGGGACTCCCGGTTTAAGAATACAAGGATAATTTGCAAATATGACTTAAGGTTAAAATCTAGGCGTTAGAGGGGGAAATACGAAACAACTCCAGTACGGTCCCGTGAGAGGCACCTACACGTCTCACCAGACCAATGTAACACGTAGGAACTGATCACGCGATCACGGGACTCCCAGTTTGACAATACGAAGATAATTTGAAAATATGAGGACTCAAGCTTGAAAACAAGGCATTATAGGGCGAAAACTTCAAATAGCCCCCGAACGGCCTCGTGAGAGGCACCAACACCTCTCACGGGACCAATGTAACTCATAGGAACTGACATCGCAATCACGGGAGTCCCGAGTAGAGAATACGAGGATAATTTGAAAATATCAGGACTTAGGCTTAAAAACATGGCGTAAGAGGGCAAAAACTCAAAATAGCCCCCGTATAGCCCCGTGAGAGGCACCAACACCTCTCACGGGATGAATGTAACACGTAGGAACTGACTGCACGATCACAGGACTCTCTATTTGAGAATATGATGATAATTTGAAAATATGAGGACTTAAGCTTAAAAACTAGGCGTTAGAGGGTGAAAACACGAAACAACGCCCGTATGGTCCCGTGAGAGGCACCAACACCTCTCACAGGACCAATGTAACACATAGGAACTGAACGTGTGATCACGAAACTCCCAATTTTAGAATACGAAGATAATTGGAAAATATGAGGACTTAGGCTTCAAAACAAGGCATTATAGGGCAAAAACTCGAAACAACTCCCGTACGGCCCTGTAAGAGGCACTAACACCTCTCACGGGATCAATGTAACATGTAGGAACTGATCACGTGATCACGAGACTCCTAATTTGAGAATACGATGATAATTTGAAAATATGAGAACTTAAGCATAAAAACAAGGCATTAGAGGGCGAAAACTCAAAACAGCCCCCGTATGGTCCCCTGAGAGGCACCAATACCTCTCACGGGACCAATGTAACACGTAAGAACTGATCGTGCGATCACGGGACTCCCAATTTGAGAATACAATGATAATTTGAAAATATGAGGACTTAATCTAAAAAACTAGGCATTAGAGGGTGAAAACACAAAATAACGCCCATACGGTCCCGTAAGAGGCACCAACTCTAATCACGGGGCCAATCTAACATGTAGGAACTGACCGCGCAATCACGGGACTCTAGGTTTTAGAATATGAAGATAATTTGAAAATATGAAGACTTAGACTTGAAAATAAAGCGTTAGAGGGCGAAAACTCGAAACAACTCCCATACGGCCCCGTAAGAGGCACCAACACCTCTAACGGGGCCAATGTAACATGTAGGAACTAATCGCGCGATCACAGGACTCACAATTTGAGAATACGATGATAATTTGAAAATATGAGGACTTAAGCTTAAAAAGAAGGTGTTAGAGGGTGAAAACACGAAACAACCCCCGTACGGTCCCGTGAGAGGCACCAACACCTCTCACGGGACCAATATAACACGTAGTAACTGACCGCACGATCATGGGACTCTCGGTTTGAGAATATGATGATAATTTGAAATTATAAGGACTTAAGATTAAAAATAAGGCGTTAGAGTGTGAAAACACGAAACAACCCCCGCACGGTCCCGTGAAAGGCACCCGATTTGCTAATACAATGATAATTTGAAAATATGAGGACTTAGGCTTGAAAATAAGGCGTTAGTGGGAGAAAACTCAAAACAACCCCGTGAAAGGCACCGACACCTCACACGGGACCAATGTAACTCATAGGAACTGAGCACGCGATCACGGGACTCCCGAGTTGACACTACGAGGATAATTGTAAAATATCAGGATTTAAGCTTAAAAATCAGGTGTTAGAGGGTGAAAACACGAAACTGCCCCCGTACGATCCCGTGGGAGGCACCAACACCTCTCACGGGCCCAATGTAACACGTAGGAACTGATTGCGCGATCATGGGTCTCCCGGTTTGAGAATACGAAGATAATTTGAAAGTATGAGGACTTGGCTTGAAAATAAGGCGTTAGAGGGCAAAAACTCAAAACAACGCTCGTACGGCCCCGTGAGAGGCACCAACATCTCTCACAGGACTAATGCAACAGGTAGGAACTGACCGCGTGATCATGGGACTCCTGATTTGAGAATGCGATGATAATTTAAAAATATGAGGACTTAAGCTTAAAAACAAGGTATTAGAGGGTGAAAATACAAAACAACCCCCGTATAGTCCCGTGAGAGGCACCAACACCTCTCACGAGACCAATGTAACACATAGGAACTGATCACACAATCACGGGACTCCCGGTTTGAGAATACGATGATAATTTGAAATATGAGGACTTGAGCTTAAAATAAGGCGTTAGAGGGTGAAAACATGAAACAACCGCCATATGGTCCCATGAGAGGCACCAACACCTCTCACGGGACCAATGTAGCATGTAAGAACTGACCACATGATCACAAGACTCTTGATTTGAGAATACGATGATAATTTGAAAATATGAGGACTTAAGATTAAAAACAAGGCGTTAGAGAGTGAAAGCATGAAACAGCCTCTGTACGGTCCCCTCAGAGGCACCAACACCTCTCACAGGACCAATGTAACACGTAGGAACTAATCGCGCGATCATGGGACTCCCGGTTTGAGAATATGATGATAATTTGAAAATATGAGGACTTAAGCTGAAAAACTAGGTGTTAGAGGGTGTAAACACAAAACATCCCCCGTACGGTCCTGTGGGGGGCACCAACACCTCTCACGAGACCAATGTAACACGTAGGAACTGACCATGAGATAACGGAACTCCTAGTTTGATAAACAAAGATAATTTGAAAATATGAGGACTTAGGCTTAAAATAAGGCATTGGAGGGCAAAAACTCAAAAAAACTCCCATACGACCTCGTGAGAGGCACCAACACCTCTCACGAGACTAATGTAACATGTAGGAACTGACCGTGCGATCACGGGATTCCTGCTTTGAGAATATGAAGATAATTTGAAAATATGAGGACTTGGGCTTAAAAACTAGGCGTTAGAGGGCAAAAACTCGAAACAGCTCCCGTACGGCCCCGTGAGAGGCACTAACACCTCTCGCGGGACCAATGTAACACGTAGGAACTGACCGCGTGAACACGGGACTCCCGATTTGATAATAAGATGATAATTTGAAAATATGAGGACTTAAGCTTAAAAACAAGGCGTTAGGGGATGAAAACACGAAACAACCCCCGTACGATCCCGTGAAAGGCACCAACACCTCTCACGGAACCAATGTAACACGTAGGAACTGACCGCACGATCACGAAACTCCCAATTTTATAATACGAAGATAATTTGAAAATATGAGGTCTTAGGCTTAAAACAAGGCGTTAGAGGGCAAACACTCGAAACAACTCCTGTACGGCCTCGTAAGAGGCATAAACACCTCTCACGGGACCAATGTAACACGTAGGAACTGACCACACGATCACGGGACTCCCGATTGAAGAAAACAAAGATAATTTGAAAATATGAAGACTTAAGCTTGAAAATAAGGCGTTAGAGGGTGAAAACTCAAAATTTCTCTAGTATGGCCCCGTGAGAGGCACCAAAACCTCTCACGGGAGCAATGTAATATGTAGGAACTGACCGCGCGATCACAAAACTCCCAAATTTTAAAATACGACGGTAATTTGAAAATATGAGGACTTAAGCTTAAAAACAAGGCGTTAGAGGGTGAAAATATGAAACACACATTGTACGATCCCGTGAGAGGCACTAACACCTCTCACGGGACCAATATAACACGTAGGAATTGGCCGCATGATCATGGGACTCTGGATTTGAGAATACGAAGATAATTTCAAAATATGAGGAGTTAGGCTAGAAAACAAGGCATTATAAGGCGAAAACTTGAAACTTCCCCTGAACGGCCCCATGAGAGGCACCGACACCTCGCACGGGACCAATGTAACTCATATGAACTGATCAAGTGATCACGGAACTCTCTAGTTGAGAATATGAGGATAATTTGAAAGGATCAGGATTTAAGATTAAAAACTAGGCGTTAGAGGGTGAAAACATAAAACAACCCCCGTACGGTCTCGTGAGAGGAACCAACACCTCTCACGAGACCAATGTAACATGTAAGAACTGACCGCGTAATCACGGGACTCTCGGTTTGAGAATAAGAAGATAATTTGAAAATATGAGGACTTAGGCTTAAAAATATGGCATAAGAGGGCAAAAACTCGAAATAGCCTCCATACGGCCTCGTGAGAGGCACTAAAACCTCTCACGGGACCAATATAACACGTAAGAACTAATCGTGTGATCACAGGACTCCCAATTTGAGAATACGATGATAATTGGAAAATATGAGGACTTAAGCTTGAAAACTAGGCATTAGAGGGTGAAAGCACGAAACAGCCCTCGTACGGTCCCGTGAAAGGCAGCAACACCTCACACGGGACCAATGTAACTCGTTTGAACTGACAACGTGAACACGGGACTCCCGATTTGAGAATACGACGATAATTTGCAAATTTCTAGACTTAGGCTTAAAAACATGGCGTTAGAAGATGAAAACTCGACATAGCCCCCGAACGACCCCGTGAGAGGCCCCAACACCTCGTACGGGACCATTGTAACTCATAGGAACCGACCGCATGATCACGAGTCTCTCAGTTTGAGAATACGACCATAATTTGAAAATATTAGGACTTATGCTTAAAAACATAGTGTTATAGGGTGAAAATACAAAACAGCCCCCGTACGGTCCTGTGAGAGGCACCAACACCTCTCATGAGAGTAATGTAACACGTAAGAACTGATCGCATGATCACGGGACTCCCGGTTTGAGAATACAAAGAGAATTTGAAAATATGAGGACTTAGGCTTAAAAATATGGTGTAAGAGGGCGAAAATTTGAGACAGCCTCCGTACGGCCCCGTGAGAGGCACCTACACCTCTCACGGGACCAATATAACACGTAAAAACTAATCGCGTGATTACAGGACTCCCGATTTGAGAATACAATGATAATTTGAAAATATGAGGACTTAAGCTTAAAAATCAGGCGTTAGAGGGTGAAAACACGAAATAGCCCCCGTGCAGTCCCATGAAAGGCAGCAACACCTCGCATGGGACCAACGTAACTCGTTTGAACTGACAATATGAACACGGGACCCCCAATTTGAGAATACGAGGATAATTTGCAAATTTCTAGACTTACTCTTATAAACATGGCGTTAGAAGAAGAAAACTCGACATAGCCCTCGAACGACCCCGTGAGAGGTCCCAACACCTCGCACGGGACCATTGTAACTTGTAGGAACCGATCTAATGATCACGGGTCTCTCAGTTTGGAATATGATAATAATTTGAAAATATTAGGACTTAGGCTTAAAAACATGGCGTTAGAGGGCGGAAACCCAAAACAGCCTCTATACGGCCCTGTGAGAGACACCAACACCTCTCACGGAACCAATGTAACCCTTAGGAACTGATCGTGTGATTATGGGACTCCCGATTTGAGAATACGATGATAATTTGAAAATACGAGGACTTAAGCTTAAAAACCAGGCGTTAGAGGGTGAAAACACGAAATAGCCCCCGTATAATCCCGTAAGAGGCACCAACACCTCGCACAGGACTAACGTAAGTCGTTGGAACTGACCACGCAATCACGGGACTGCCGATTTGAGAATACGAGGATAATTTGCAAATTTATAGACTTAAGCTTAAAAACATGGCGTTAGAAGAAGAAAACTCGACATAGCCCTCGAACGACCCCGTGAGAGGTCCCAACACCTCGTACGGGACCATTGTAACTTGTAGGAACCGATCTAATGATCACGGGTCTCTCAGTTTGAGAATATGATAATAATTTGAAAATATTAGGACTTAGGCTTAAAAACATGGCGTTAGAGGACAAAAACCTGACACAGCCCCCGAACGGCCCCGTGAGTGGAACCAACACCTCGCACGGGACCAATGTAACTCATAGGAACTGACCACATGATCACGAGACTCCCGAGTTGATAATAGGAGGATAATTTGAAAATATCATGACTTAAGCTTAAAAATCAGGCGTTAGAGGGTGAAAACACGAAACAGCTCCCGAACAGCCTCGTGAGTGGCACCAACACCTCGCACGAGACCAACGTAACTCATAGGAACTGACAACACGATCATGGGACTCCCAATTTGAGAATAATTTTCAAATTTCTAAACTTAGGCTTAAAAAATTGCGTTAGAAACCGAAAACCCGACACAGCCCCCGAATGGCCCCGTAAGAGTCCCCAACACCTCGCACGGGACCATTGTAACTCGTAGGAACTGATCGCACGATCATGGGTCTCCCGATTTGAGAATACAATGATAATTTGAAAATATCAGGACTTAGGCTTAAAAGCATGGCGTTAGAGGGTGAAAACCCGAAACATACCCCGAACGGCCCCGTGAGAGGCACCAACATCTCGCATGGGATCAATGTAACTCGTAGGAACTGATATGATGATTAATACAACTCTTATATGCAATTTTTCAGCTTGAATATGATTTTTTTAAAACTACTTGGTTATTGATATCGGGATTTTTTTTGTATGCTATTTTTTGCAGGATTACATTGTATTATTTTCTTTTATCCACGTGAAACACATGAAGAAGGCAATGGTTTACAATAGGAAGATTTCTTATATAATGTTGTTTACATTCAGTATTATGTTTTTTGTGTGTTGCGGCCGTGCGGGATTTTAGAGTTTTATGGCCGTACGAACTTTTTTAATTTGATTGTTAAATTTTATGGTCGTGCGGGCTTTATATTAAGCAGGTTTTATATTAATAGGTTTTAGAATGTCCAGAAAACAGAGGGAACTCTGCCCAATTTTATTTGGTCTGTAAACTATTAAGACTTGTAATATTTTGAAGTTTGTATGTACATTTATTTATTAACAACGTTCCCAATTCACAATTTGTCATTTTTTTTATTGTTTTGCCAATAATAAATATTTATAACACCTCGTGTGAATTGAACGTAACACGTAGCACTCGGTCGCACAGTCACGGGACCCCCAATTTTAGGATTGGACAAAAAAAACATTTTTTATTTATTATAGTGAAATATGGTCATCGACAAAGTTCATGACCATTTTTATTTTTTCCGTTGTGCTTAAAAATGGTCGCGGTCAAAGTCTGTGACCCATACCGCGACCAAAAAAAATTGAAAAAATGATTGCGGTATTGGTAACGGACTTTGGTCACGACAGTTTTTCATCACGATCGGGGGTCAGGGACTTTGGCCGCGACTATTTTTTTCGTCGCAATGTGGATCACGAAATTTGGCCGCGACCATTTTTCATCATGATTAGGGGTCACAAACTTTGGTCGTGACCAATTTTTTTATCGCAGTGTGGGTAAAGGCCCAAGTTCGTGTCCATCTGTCGTGACCCCCTCAGGGCCATAACCCCAGATTGGTCAAGGACTTGGGTCGCGACCCACGAAATTGGTCGCACCCGAAATGGTCACGGCCCAAGTCCACGACCCACAGTCTTGGTCAGGGATTTTGGTCATGACCATTCGCCAGTTTTGGTGTACTGACAACATATACCTCTTCTATACATCTTCCTTTGGCCTCTTCCAACTTCTTTTTTATCCCATCAATGATTGTTCGATTTGTGGCCTCAGTCTAACCATTTTCCTGGGGTCGGCCAGGGGAAGAGAAGAATTATTTGATCCCTACTCTTTCAAAGTACTTATCTAAGGAAACATTCTTGAATTAGGTTATATTATCTGAGATGAGGGTGTTTTGGAGGTCATATATGCATATGATGTTCTTTCAGATGAACTGGAAGGTCTTCTTCTCAGTGATTGTTATCATTGGCTCAGACTCTACCCATTTGGAAAAATAATCAATTGCCACAATTAAGTACCGATAGTTGTTTACATCTCTTGGCAAGGTTCCTACCAAATCAATGCCCTATACAGCGAATGGCCAAGGGGAGCTGATAGAATTCAGAGGTTGGTGAGGCTGATGGGGGATGGTGGAGAACCTCTGGCACTTATCACATTTCTTTACATCCGCAGCTACATCTTTAGCCAAGGTCAGCCACCAGTACCCCTGAGTTATTATCCTTTTAGCCAATGACCTTCCTCCAATATGGCTTGAACAAGATCCCTCATGCACATCTTGCAAGATGTATGGAACCTCTGAAGGATTAATGCATTGGAGAAGAGGGAGTAGGAATCCCTTTTTGTACAGGACATCTCCCACAATGGAGAATTTAACAGCTCTGAACTTTAACTTTCTCATTTCTAACTTTGACTCTGGAAGCTCTCCCTCTCTGATGTATCTAATAAGAGGATCCATCCATGAGGCTCCCATACTTAGATTTAGGCAAGGTCTAGCAACCTCTTCCTCTTTGATGGTCGGCTTGAGCAAAATCTCAACTGGTACTGTTCTCCTTATGTCTGTTCTTGTTATTGAAGCCAACCTCACGAGTGCATCAGCTCGGCTATTGTCCAGCCGTGGTATTCTCTTCATCTTTACTTCCCTAAAGCTTTCTACCATCGATCTCACCCTCTTCAGATATCTGTATATCCTTTCATCTTTGTCTTCATATACTCCCAGGATTTGGTTCACAACCAATCTTGAGTCATTATGGACTAGGAGATGGCCGACGCTGAGGGCTTTTACCAAAGAGAGACATGCTATTAATGCCTCATACTCAGACTCGTTGTTGGAGGCTTTAAATTTGAACCTCGGTGCATACTCAATATCTATACCATCTGGTGCCGACATTATTAACCCTGCTCCACTTCTATTTTCACAGGATGGCCCATTGACAAAGAGGTTCGAGATGGCTTCATTTGAAGAGAAGTTTCCCTCGGATAAGGTCCCCTACTTGAAGAGGTATCTCTCTTCTTCATTATTAACTGTTCTTTATCTGGCTATACCTATCTCTACCTCATTCGAAGTTCGACCTACATTTCTCTCTATTGGCTCATCTACAGCCTCAAGGTTTTTCTCAACCTCGGCCTCGTCCTAGGTAAACTCGACCACAAAATTTATGAGAGCTTGTCCCTTGATGGAAACCCTGGGTTGATAAACAATGTCGTACTCCCCCAACTCAATTGCCCAGGTTATTAGCCTTCCTGACTTCTCAGGCTTATGGAGGACGTGTCTGAGTGGGGAATCAGTGAGGATGACCATGGAATGAGCTTGGAAGTATGCCTTTAATTTCCTAGAAGCATGTATTAAAGCATAGGCTAACTTTTCCATCTGAGGGTACTTCTGCTCAGACCCTTGGAGTGCCTTGCTATTGAAATACACTGGTCTCTGCACGCCACCCTCTTCTCTTACTATTGCAACACTGATGGCTGACTATGAGACAGCTAAGTATACATACAGCTTTTCACCCTAAATTGGCCGAGATAGGAGTGTAGGGGATCCGAGGTAGGACTTAAGCTCTTTAAAAGCTTTGCCACATTCCTCATTCCATTCAAAGGCTTTTCTAAGAACTTTGAAAAAAGGAATACATTTTCTAGTAGCTCTAGAAACGAACCTATTAAGTGCAACCACTCATCCGGTTAGCCTCCTAATGTCTTTGATAGTTCTAGGTGTCTTTATTTCCAGCAAAGCCTTGATCTTCTTAGGTTTAGCCTCTATTCCCGTTTGGTTGATGATGAAGCCCAAAACGTTTCCAGCTCCGACTCCAAAGACACATTAAGTCGGATTGAGCTTCATTCTGTATTTGTCCATGGTATCAAAAATTCTTTTGAGGTCGGCCACATGAGTGTCAGCCCCCAGACTCTTCGTCAGCATGTCGTCAAGGTAGACTTCCATGGTTTTCCCATCTGATCCTCGAACATTTTATTTATAAGACATTGGTAAGTTCCCCCTATGTTCTTCAGTCCGAAAGGTATGACCTTGTAGCAATAGGTCCCCTTGTCTGTAATGAAGGTTGTCTTCTCTGAGTCAGCCGAGTCCATAAAGATCTAATGACACCCAAAATATATATTCATAAACCTCATGAGCTCATGTACTGCTGTGGCATCCACCGTCTAATCTATACGAGGCAGGGGAAAACTGTCCTTTGGGCAAGACTTGTTTAAATCGGTGAATTCTACACACATCCTCCACTTTCCATTAGCTTTAGGCACTATGACAGCATTAGATAGCCACTCTGGGCATATAACTTCTCTAATAAGCTCGACCTCTTCAAGCTTTCAAACCTCATCTCTGATGACTTCGTAATTCTATCTTGAGTATATCCTTTTTCTCTACTTAATTGGCTTGGCATCCTCTATAACATTGATTTTATGACACATAATCTTAGGATCAATACCTAGCATGTCTACATGGCTCCAGGCAAAGATATTATGTCCCTTCCTTAACAGCTTCATTAGCTTCTCCTTGATCTCAGGTTTTAGGTCTTTTCCGACCTAGATGATTTTTTTCGGCTCTTCCTCATTGAAGACGATGGATTCCACCTCCTCCGCAGCCTTTCCCTTTTTTATCTTTGTTTTGTCTCTAGGATCAAGGGTGTCAATATTGTAAGTGGTTGTTTCCCTCTTATGAGCCTCTCTCTCTTCTGCAGAGTTGAAGTAGCATTCACGTGCCGATATTTGGTCACCTTGCACTTCCCCTACTCTATAGGGAGTCGGAAATTTTAGCATTTGGTGGATCGTTAAAGGCATGGCCTCAAATTCCTTGAGGGCCACTCATCCCATGATGAGGTTGTAGGCTGAGAAGATATTTTCATCCATCACAAAGAAGTTGATTTTTCTGGTCAACCTCTTAGGCCATCCATCTCCCATTCTCACGTCCATTTCATACATTCCTAATGGATGGACCTTATCCCCGCTGAAGCCAATCAAGGGGTGATGATAAGGGATAATACTTTCTTGGCTCAGACCCAAGCTCTTAAAATAGGGACAAAACATAATGTCTGCAGAACTTCCCCCATCCACGAGGATCCTCTGAACTTCACATCCATGCACCCTTGTGGTGATGACACTGGGGAGCTAATATACCCTTGAAATCAAGTCGCGAGAAGCCGACTACGAGTGTGTTCATATCTACCTTCTTTTTTTTCACTTTTAACCTCTGTTGAAGCCAAGTTCACAACCTCGGCTTCTATCACTGCTTTCGCCTCTGCCAAATGATCCTTGTGATCCGCTACCTCTAAGCCACCCCCTGCTAGTCCCCTGCAGATAGTGCTCACCCTAAAATAAATCATGTTGACTCTCTTTACTGGGACATTGTCGTCCTTTGGTGGGAGGTCAGGGTCATCGTCATCATTATCAGAGGCATCATCTTTCCTCGCAGGGGTTTCTTCCCAGCATTAATCATTTCTTTTCTTTCTGGGGTTGGCTCGGCCATTCTTTAAAGATCTTGTATCCACATACTTTCTCAGCTTTCCCGACTTCAACATTTTTTCAATCTCGTCCTTCGGGGTGAAACATTTGTCAGTTAGATGGTCGTGATCTTGATGGAACTCGCACCATAAATTCTTGTTTCTCTTATATGGAGGAGCCTTCAGATTCTCTGGCCATCTCAGAGACCTACCATTCTTTATCTCGTTAAGTATGTGTTCATAGATCACAATTAAAGGAGTGTAGTCTGCAAACTTGTCGTCCTCAGCCCTCTTCTTTCCATCCTTTTTCTTCTAGAACTTCCCACTGATACCTCCATTCTCATCCTCATATTTCGCAGCCATTGCTTCCTCTGCGTTCATTACCTTTCCAGTTGTTGCCAACAGCTTGACCATAATCTTGGAGGGTCTTCAGCAAGCTTCCAGAGTAGCTTTCCCATTTAAAGTCCTACAATAAGGCTTATCATGGCTATACTATCCTCATAGTCATCTACCTCTAACTTTTCCTTTTGAACCTAGCGATATAGTCTCTGAGGATTTCATTCATCCCTTGATTTAAATAAATCAAGTGGGTCATCTTCTTTTGAGTCCTTACCCCAAAATAAAAGTTGTGAATGAATCGCTCGGCCAAACCTTTAAAACTCTCAATTGAATTTTTAGGAAGAAAAGTGAACCAGATATGTGCAGCCCCAGTTAGAGTTTTCGAGAAAGCTCGGCACCTCATCTCGTTAGAGATTAAATAAATGTCTAATGTAGAGTGATATATTTCAATATGATGGACTGGGTTGGTACTTCCATCGTACTTGGGAGACACCACTGGAGGTTTAAATTTGTCAGGGGTTAGGAAGTTGACAATCCTTGCCACAAATGGTAAACCTATTGAGTACGCCCTTCGTAATGGGTCTCAGATTTTTATGAGGTCCCCTATCTTCTCTTCTATCCTTTGAATAGATTTATTCCAGGGCTTAGCAACCTCAGCCTAGCCAAGGTTGTCCCCAGCCACCTCCATAGGGTGGACTGAGGGTTCCCTAGCTTCTGCACAGCGTCGGCTGTTGACCTTTCCCTGACCATAATCTTGGCCATGCGGGGGTCAGCCATCATGGGGCCGATAGTCACCACCCTCTCTTCATGAACCACTGATGCTTCTTGACCTGGACAGCCTCTCTCTCAGGTTATTAACTGGGCCGAGTCTTTCAAAGGCCGACCCTCTACTTAATCGATCAAATGCTAAATCTCTTTGATGGGCATCGCAATCTCATCTTTCAACTTGACCTCGGCTTTGCTAGATAGGACGTACAATGTTGTTTGAGACCTCATATGTCTCCCAATAGTCAGCTGGAGCGTCCTATGCCTTTATATCGTCATACCTATCCTCCGAGAAATGGTTTCCTTGCCTCCCCAGTCGTAAACGCCTAGGGTCAGCAATATCCCTCCACCGTTGAGGGGGAGGTAAGTCTTTTCGCGATTCTTAGGGTGGTCCCCTGGCCTCATGCTATCCCTGAGCATCTATCGGAGTAATCATCTCCGGCGAGACCCCAGGTGGTATCACCAACATATTCTGGCTGAGTTGAGCAAACTACTCCTGCATCGCTTCTTGAGTAGCAGCTAAGGACTTCAAGGATGCCTCCACCTCAGCCATCTCGAATTGGGGTGGTGCTTGGCTGGAAATGGGCCCTCCAATACCAGATGGTGGAGGTGGTAACTCTGGTTCCATGTAAGAAGACTAGAGACCTTATAAATAAAAACATTAGAGATCTTGATACCTTTAAGGATCTCTTTCAATGGTGAAATAGCTCCACGCGGAGGGGGAGGATTGGTGCACCACTAGAGTCTCTGATGAGGACAATCTTCAAGAAGGAAGAGAGATAGATTCTCATTCCCATAGACAACTCCAAAATGATGATGCTATGAATAGCACCACCAGATGAGATGTTGATAAGCTCAATCTAGAAATAACAGTGGCATCATTAGAGTAATATCTAGTAGAAGGAGGTGAGGAGAAGATGAGAAGCACTGATATACAAGTGGTTTAGCCAATTTGGCCTACATCCACTGTGAGTGTGAGAGTAAGTTCCACTAGAATGAGGGCACTAATGGCCTGTGATACAATCTCTCACTTTCTCTCTCTATTGTGTATTTTTGAAGAGCTCCCGCTAGGGTTACAATTATGGATCTCCCTCTAAGGTAGGAGAATACATGTATTTACAGAGCTTGGGGGGTGTAGCGTACCCCCCAAGCATGCCATGAGCATGTGTGAGTTGAATACACTAATCATAGGTGGACACCTGGTTGTGCCACATGTAAGGAATGATGACCAAATATTCCCTCACGTGAGGGGAATGATTTGGTTATAACTTATTTTCTCACGTGTTCCAAGTCTTTCATGTGCTTGCGTGTGCTCGAACTTATGACATCATCTGTTGTAACCTCAGCCTAGCCAAGTACGATGTTGGGGAAGTTCAGTAGTTGCTTTGTCCTGCCAATCATAAGTATAACCTCGGCCTGAATGATTAGTCGAGGTTGGATCCAGGGTCGGCTTGAGCAGAGTATGATGATGGCAATAGCCTGAGATCATAAGATGTTTTTTATCTCGGTTGTTGGCCAGCCGAGGTTGGTCAATGAGGAGCCGACTGTGTATAAGGCGATATTTCTAGCAGCTGCTGTGAGCTTTTTGACGACTCGACTGCGAGGTCAGCCGAGGTTGGTGACTCCAAGTAAGAGGGTACACTTTAGTCATATCACTCAGCATCACTGTCGAAAAATAATTTCTTTATTAATTCGCCTAATAAGTAATTAAACTAGTGTCAAGACATTTCCATTTTCATTTAATTAAAACCATTCCATAATACAGAATAATAATTTAGTAACATCACATCAAAACTGAACTAAATGTAATAGGAATAATTATGAATGGTATATACTCTCCAGTTTAAATATATCATTACCACCAAATAAAACTGATGTCCACATTACTGACATAATTAATTACAACCTCTAGAATCCGGGGTGACATGCCCTAAATGACAGTAAATACTACATATATATGAATTAATAGATTGGAAGTGTCTAAACAAATTCTTCATATATATTAGCAACTTTAACATATCGAGACATCCATCTTCTATGTCGGCATCCCTGATACTGGACACCTGATGTACAAGATACAATAGAGAAGAGAATATGCAAGGAAACAGGTCAGAGCCCGATTTTAAAAGATTTTAAAAACAGCATGTGAATAAATGTTACAATTAGAAATTATTATATACATGTTAAATTCTCGATCTCTCTCTTCAAATTCTCACCTCTCATCTAGTGTGCACGCCTAACGTATTTCCAAATTATTCTATTTACGATTCTCACTTTCACTAGATTGTAACACTATGTCAACTAACCATGGCCCTTATCTTTCCCACATATATCTTTCTCAACACATGTAATAAATAAATATATTTTAGTTCAATTCTTAGTATAATTAAGTGTTATCAAACTTCATTAATTTCATATTTCACTATCTTTCATGTCTACTTAAATCACACAGTAGATAATATCATAAGTATATATATACATTATATATATACATTCACTCTATTATATAAATACAATACTGGACCCCCGAGACACATCTGCGGTGCATGCATACTCTTCTATCTAGTCCCAGTACATCTCGTCACTGTATAAAGAGGATTGTTGGTTCAGTATATCCCTAGAACAACAAATACCAAAACACAAGTATTGGAGGCGAACATAGTCCTAAGCTTTTGGGCTACGCACATACCTACGCACCCAAATGACCGTTCGATACCATTGTTACCACTAATGGCAATCCAACCTAAGTCCTATGTTCTGAGGCAACAAGTCAAAAATTCCCCATAAGGCTCATCAGGATATGACTGACCTCAACGTGCAAACCTCCCGTAAATATCAAGTAAGATAGGTATGTCATACATATAAATCATCAAATAATAGGTATATACTCAACTTATATAATAATAGGTACACACTCGACCTATGTCTCATATTAGGAATTCATCCTACCCCAAGTACCCGTGATATTTCTCGAATACTACCCATACTTGTTCATTACGATTCAATCTCATTATCGTATTTTATTATGTAGTTATCACTCACATAATTCCTTTCTTAATTCAATATATAATTTCTCAACATTAACCCAAGTCTCTCACTCTTTGTTAATGTACCAAAAATTATTCAGAACCTACTGTGGGCCAAAATACGAATTTCCAATCTTTTCTGGGCTAAAATAGGATTTCTAAAATCTCGTTAGAAGTCCCTGAATTCTCGCTCAAACGATATAGCATCTCATTCTAACAACATCATGTCTCATTCGAACGACTTCCCAGTTCGTTCGGCATTTCAACAGTTCGTCCTCAACCTCAATTTTCTGCGTTTTTCTCCATTTTCTTACACCCAAACCCACATAGAATATATTTTAACGAATTCCAATTATCCCAACATCATTTAAACATTTTTATGGGTGATTATAACGCATATAAAACATCTAATTCCTTATTTTCAAGAAGGTTTTTTTATCTAAATCAATGTAATCTTTAAAATCCTCAAATTTTATATTCACCATTTATGTTCTTCATAAAACCTAGAAACAGTACACAAATCCAACCTTCAAATGATCCCAACCTACCAATAATCAATCTCGATTGATATAACCAAGTATATACATAATTTATAACATCAAACACATATCAAAATCATCATGGACTTGCGATGAATCATGTTAATCTTATTTTAAATTCGAAAAATTTGCATTATATAATTATTTCTCAAGAACACATATAAACCCCAAATTTCCTCATCAATTAAACCTAAAATTTTGTGGTTTTAATTCTAATTTCATCAAAGTAATAATCCTAAATGATTTCCATTTCAAGATTCATAGTTTTCACGGTTTTTTATATCTTATAATTTAACATGGATATTATACTCACTAATTGGAATAATAATTACACTTGCCTTAATGTTTAGGTTTGATCCTTTGGAGAAGATATGTGTAGGATGTCCCCTCCTCTTTTTCGATCACTTTTCTGGTGGTGGTACAAGGTGGTGTGACACCTCGCCTAATAAAATACCGGGTGATCAATCATATACCAAATTAAAACAGGAATCTCATATGGTTCATTATCAGCACCACTGTCGAAAACTAATATATTATTAACAACCTATTAGGCTTGGCGTCAAAATTTTAATTTACAAATCTTTTTAACCCAACCAACCATAAGGAAAACAATCACAATAGTTTATATACACATAACTGAAATGAAATAAGATACCCTAACTCTTGGTACAACATATAATATAACCAAATCAAAGTGCCGCAAACTAAAATGCGATAAAAAAATAAATGAATATAGTTGGGCCATCAGCCCGAATGTTACTACAATACCTCCTATTTAGATCACAAGGATAAAGGTATCTAAAATAATTTTTTATACATCCATAGCTGCTATAGCAATTTCTAACTCGAAAGGATCATCATCCAGGCGTCCCTATGACTGAACACCTAAAATATATACATAAATAGCAAGAGAGAGGAAAAATAGAGAAACGGGTCAGAGCTCGAGTTTTGAAAATATTTAGCTAGTGCATCAAATGCTATATTTTTAAAATATGAAATCTCTCATATTTAAACTAGTATCGCACTCCCATGAGATACACCTCACCCCTCCTCTAAATAGTGCACACTTATCATATACATTTTTAAACAACCTAGTTAAGCTACCCTGCCTAACTAATCTCTTTCACTCATCCTCTGAATTCTCATAACTATCACTTACCCGGCATAGTATAATATAAGTTATACCGTAAGCTATCACATAAGCTTTAATTAATATAATCATAGATTGGATATATATATACCGTTCATATTCAGAAACTTTCATCAGTTTAAAATACCATTTTCACTTTAGTATATAATATCCTGCATATACAATTCTCACTGTAATATACAAATCACATCTTTATAAATCCGGGTATAAATCTCCCAGAAGAAGAATAAACTCTTATTAATTTCACACTTTACCCAAGTCTAAATTATATGATTTCACATCTTCATATACGAGTAATATACTATACGCAACTAGTATATTTATACCTATATCATAACCATAAGTATAATAATCATCCCACCGAGCTATAACTCGAGGATGCAGTCTCAAAGTGCTATCATTATCCAAGTATGCACAACTTAACCCAGGTACCAAGTCTGACTCACTCAAGATCATGGTAAAAATACTAAATGATGGAGGCGGTCATATTCCCTCCTGAAAGTGGAATCATCATCGCACCCATATGCGGGACGATATGACCTGGGGATCATACTCACACTGCTCCTCGAGCCGGGGGATTCACCCACATCTCTCAACCTCCCTGGATAGCACTAGATATATATGTATACATAAATATATCATTCACATACCGATATATTTATAACCAAATCATATATATACTGTAACAACACCCGTATATATAATCTATATCATTTCTCAATATACCCTGGCTATAATTACCAAACTCTCATAGCGATAGCCAAAATCCTGAATGTTCCCATTCGTAATAGTATATAAGTATTCACACACTTAAAATACTAAACCTATAAGTATTCTCTTACTTAAGATTTAACTCACACCTTAATCACTTTTGAGGATTTTATATAAACGCAAATATATCGATTCGTAATAATTAAATAAGTATACACTCAACTTATTTTAATTCCATAGGTATCGCATCACCTACGATAATAATCAACAATATAGACGTACCGGATAATAGCTTAATCCACTCTAGCCCATATCATAAATTCCATCCTACTTACATCCTAGGATCCATTCAAATGTAATCGGCCCATATTTATTCTCTACGCATAAATATGTATATGCACATTTGGCGAAGACTTCTCTCGAATGTTACTCGTCTTAAACATTCATTAAGTCCATTCCCCGGATTGTACACTCAACTAATCCAAGATTCTCTCTTTCAACCCAAGGTTTACTCACCCTCCATTATATTATTTAGGAGTCCCAATATCACATCTAGAATCCCCTATAATAATCTCCAATTTATGATTTAACTCCCCCTACACTTGAGGAGGAGAAATTTTCAATTCCTGCTACTGCGAATCGATTCGGACAAGTGAATCGATTCGGTATAAATCCGAATCGGTTCGAACAGGATCAATACTCAGGTCTTTCTGGTGCAAATCGATTAACTCCAAATGAAAATCGATTCGACTTGAGACAGTCCTACAAGTCTTCCTCAGCGAATCGATTCTCCCCAAATGTGAATTGATTCGCTCAAACCAGAGCTTACAGTTCGGGCGATTTCATTTTCTCCAAAATCCCAAAAATCATCCCAACCTCCATTTTTGTGGTTTCTAATCCCAACCAATAATAATATAATCATCCAATCACTAATTTCTAACTAACACATCAATTATTTTATGGGATAGAACAATTTATCTTGGATTTAAACCCTAAAACCATTTAAACTCTGATTTCTCATTTCATCCCATTTCTACCCATATATACACACCATTAACATGGGTTTAACACTAGAATTCATAAAGAGTTAACAACACATCAATTTGTGAACTCAAAATCAAATTTCTCAAATTTATTTATAATATGAGATACACATACTCAATTGAATAAAGCAAGTAAACACTTTCCTCGTGGATAAAATTCGACGACCTCGAGTCAAATCCCGTGGAGTTTGGGCTGAAATCCTCTTTTCTCTCCCCATTTCCATCTTCCTTTCTTTCCTTATTCTTTTCTCTCTTTTCTTTCTTCTCTTTCTCTCGTGCCTTATAAGAGAGAAAAGGAGTGTACCTCCTTATTAAACCCAAAAATGACTCGTTTACTCAATTAGGGGTCCCTACTAGTCCAAAAATTCCGGGAACCCAAATGCTACCTCAAGATACTCTATTCTGACTAACTCGGCCATTTCGAAACCAATCGTGTACTCGAAATCTCCATCCAGTCACTTAACTAAAATTCACTAATCAGACCCAACACTTCTCAACATGCGTTTTCTCTAACGTGCAATATTTTTCGTCGCTTTACCCAACTGCGACATGCCATAAAAATATTCCAACTCATTTACTTAATCCCAAAAGTAGATGCAACACACATCGGTAATAATCTAACACTCATTAATTTCTAAAATTACTACTCAGAGTAATTCCTCTGATTATCAAATTACACCCACTTATGTAATTTAAATGTCCATAAAAGTACGGGGTATTACAGGTGGTGCAAGGTGGTTGTCCCTTGGTTTGCTCTCAAAACATCTTCCTCTCCTTGGAAAAATCTCTCATTGTCCTCAAAGACCTTTCCTTTGTTTTTGGGAGAATGAACCTAAGTTCTCTAATCTCTTCACATATATAATAAAATCCAATTTTCGTAGTTACTATTCACCTCCCAAATAAAATGACCAAAATACCCCTCTACGGTGACCTTTTGGTTCCCAATTGACCCGAGACCTATATCAAACCCCCGATAGACTTTTCTGCCTATTTCGACCCTTCCGAACTCAACGATGCACTCGAAATGACCATTTGGATGACATAAAGATAATTTAATTTTCATTCCATTTAAATATAGTCTTGACACAACTCACACGCGCATCTCGACTTAATTACCATAATTTTTGTATTCACAACTCACGAAAATTTATAAAATCATAATCATATATAAATTCATAATCATATATATTACTTTTAATCACTAAGTAATATTCAACAAAAATCATATATTACTTTATTCTCAAGTAATATTTAAATCCGGATTAATTTTCAATTATCTCACAATTAAGTCTAATTAATCACATTTAAAAATCATTAAAAATACAGGGTGTTACACGTTGGAGGTGGCGCGTAGTGGGTAGTCCACCCTGGCATTGACCAACAAGTGTCTGATTGTTTCTCCAAGCCATAGTACTATTGCATGGCCACTATTTGTATGTGGGGATAGGTGTTGGTTTTGAGTCTTGATGGGTGTGATGTGTTATGGTTACAACCCACGTATGTATGTCTATAACCCCCTCCATTTTGTGTTTGAGATTTGGGATCAGTGGTGAGATTTCGACCTGGTGACCCAGGAGTAGTACGTGATGTACATGGTGCCCGATAGCATACTAAGGATGCATCTGGGAGATCCAGCTCATGAATGTTATATATATGTGTGTATGTGTGTGTGTGTGTGTGTGTGTGTGTGTGTGTGTGTGTGTTTAAATGTTTGTGTGAATATCAAATTTTAGCGAGTGTATGGTTACGTTGCATATGTATTAAGATAAAGGTATTTGAGAAACCCCAAGGTATAACTTATATGTGAGTTGAATAATATATAACATGACGCATCGTATGGGCGGTACGAGTGGGCTAGATGTCTAGCAGGTCAAAGTAGGTTGAGGATGGTTAGACTAGTTAGGCGGGGTAGAATAATTAGGTGGATAAAATATATGCGTTAGATGTGCACTGTAGATGAGGGGTGACGATAATATCATGTGAGTGCGACACTAAGGAAACATGGATATATCTTACTACTAATTTATTATTGTATTTGAATACTTGCAATAATTTTTCAAATGTTTTGAGCACTGAATCGTATCAAAAATATTTTCAAAACTTTTTAGATGCTCAGCCATAGCTTCATCAGGGATAGTCATTCCATTCCGGCCAAATGATACTACAGTAGGTGTGGATGCCTACAGGATTAGATTAAATGCTTCATTCATTTCTATCTACATAGGACTCCAGTTCAATACTTTTCTTTGGCATGTTGCCATCAGTTGGACGGTTTTATTATTAGACATTATTGACATTGTTTCAGTTGGGGATTTGGATTATTGTATTATGGATATCGAGAATTATTGAGTTTGTTTTATTTATGTTACCAGTACTCTTTACATTCTATCATTGTGGATGCTTATAATTATATTGTTGAATGGTTTCATTATACATGTTAACAAGATTTAAATATTGACACCTGACTTAATAGGTTATTAGTTAATTAATTAGTTTTTGAGAGTGATACTAAGAATGAAACCAGATATGATTCTCGTTTAATTTAATAAAGGACTGATCAACCGGTATTAGACTAGGCGAGATGTCACAAATACCATATGAAATACCTTCTTCTCATAGTGACTATCAGATTCGTTTTCTTCTTCTTCTTCTTCTTCTTCTTCTTCTTCTTCTTCTTCTTCTTATTATTATTATTATTATTATTATTATTATTATTATTATTATTATTATTATTATATGTTTTATTATTATTATTATTATTATTATTATTATTATTATTATTATTATCATCATTATGTTCTTGGAGATTTTTTTCTTGGCATAGCTTCACATTTTTTGTTTTGAAATATACAATATTCTTTAAATGTTTGATTATACAACTTCAGGAGGGGGGGGGGGGGGGAGAGAGTTTTACCCAATAGAAGATTTTTTTTCTATAATAAATGTGTTGGGGAGTTAAAAAGTTGATAAGGTTTCTTACACACAACAACTTTTTACTTATGGTAAAGGACAATGGTATATGTTTATATAGATCATTAACTTTATGTACTTCTTAGACAACACAAAAGAAACAAAGGAAATTTAATATGTTTTTTAATTATTTGTGTAATGTTATATTTTCGCAAAGTTTATATTCTATATTTTTGTTTTGTAAAAAGACTAAACTAGATTACTTTTATGTATTGAAGTTTCTTTTACTTTTGCTCTAACTTTTTATATTTTTTTTTGTTTTTTAAAGAACTTTTTATATTTTTTGTTGTTAGAAATACACGAAACAGAAAACTAATTGACTCTTTTCATTTATGTTTTATTTTTTTTCTTTTAATAGACTAATGCATCCATTTCATGATTATTAAAATAAAATATATTTTACTTTCTTAGGATATTAGTTTTTAGTAATTTCCAATTTCAGTTGAGGGTACATTATGAGAGAAATAAATAAAATAATGTAAAGTGACTATAGTAATCTAAACGGAATATAAAGTTATTGATAACTTTAATGAGTTA
The DNA here is from genome assembly GCA_949130495.1 of Sambucus nigra. Lineage (NCBI taxonomy): Eukaryota > Viridiplantae > Streptophyta > Magnoliopsida > Dipsacales > Adoxaceae > Sambucus > Sambucus nigra. The sequence goes on along the minus strand of OX422218.1, from coordinate 240,365,500 downwards.
AGTGAAAATATGTTTATTTATTGATGTCTTTAAAATAGTAAAGGTAATAACTTGTAGTTTTCGGTTGTGTATGAGGTTGACATGACATGAAACAATACGACACGTTAAATAAAAAAGTTATTTTTATGTTAATTAATATTGTCATTTTGTTGATATAATAGGTTAGATATGGCTCAAAAGGAATCGAAAATAGTTTCGAGGATGAAATTTATGGATACTTGTTTAGGGAAATATTTTATTGATTTGTGTATGAAAGAAGTTGGAAGGGAAGGGTATAATGGGACTTTGTCTAAGACTGTGTCTGGAAATAGAATTATCCAAAAGTTGAAAACAAAATATAATCATGAATATAATTAAGAAAAACCTCAAAAATCAATAGGATTATCTTTAAAGGTTATATGTTGCATGAGAGTACTTATCAATAGGATGGGCCATGGGTACAATACAGAAACGAGAAATTTTGATTGGCTAGATGAAGCTTGGGATGATCTTATAAAGGCAAGAACTCAATATGTATCTTATTTAATTATTATTTAATATAATCTTGGTATGTGCTTGATTTATTTTCTTAATGTCATTCCATAGAACCGAAGTACCTAGACACAAAGAGATTAAAAACAAGCCTTTAGAAGATAGAGACTTATTTACGACGTTGTTTGAGTCTACCATGGCAATCAGGGATGAGGCGTTTAGCCATATGCAACTGTTGTCTCAAGAGAACCCTCGAAATCAACTTTCACTTGAAGATGATGAAGTCGATGCGTTTAGAGAGGATGAGTTAAGAAATGTCATTGAGAGAATGTTCGGTGTCTTATAGGCAAGATTTGCAATATTGCATAAAATGCCTCCTTATAGTTTTCAAATCCAGTTGCACGGTGTAGTTGCATGCATGGCGATACATAACTTTCTTCGTTGAGTATCATTTAATGATTCATTGTTCGGAACATATGAAGATGAGTATGTGGACTTACATGTTGAGCCTTCAATAGATAATAATCCAACAGAAGCTCCACCACGTTATGATCGACTATTTGGACGGGGAGTGCAACAACAAAAGATTAATTTACGTGATGAAGTTGCAAATCAATTATCTAGTAGAATTTATGATTTAAAATTTACTTTATTTTTACATAGTGAAATGGTTTATTTTAGTTTTTGAACATTTCTCAAACACATTATGTTATGCAATTTTAAAACTACTTAGATGCCCAGTAGGTTAATTTCACTTGGCCCCCTAGTCACTTTACCCACTGAACTTTTAGTTTTTGTACTTAACTCCCTGAACTTCCAACACGACGTCCAACACCATTAATTTTTTGTGAGAATTTTAGTCATGTGCGTTGCACATGATTCGCTTTTGAGGGTGTTTTAGTCCAAACCAAATAAAACTTTAAATAAATAAAAATTAAAGAATAATTCATTTAAAATATATTTAAAAATCTAAAAAATATAGAAAAAGATTTCCAATTAAAAAACATATATTTAATAAAAAAATAAAAAATAAATTTCTAATAGATAAAAAAATATCCAGTAACAAACAAAAATGCAATTAAAGAAAAAAGATTTCCAATTAAAAAACATATATTTAATAAAAAAATAAAAAATAGATTTCTAATAGATAAAAAAATATCCAATAACAAACAAAAATGCAATTAAAGAAAATAGATTTCCAATTAAAATCAGGAAAATCCTAAAAAAATCTTGTTAAAAATCGGGAAAATACTGAATTTTTTACAAACATGGAAATTGCAAAAAAAAAATATAGAACATTTTGATATATATATGCAAAAAAGTTTATTTTAAATTTGAGAAAAGGGAACAAATATTATTTTTAAAATCTGCAAAAAATTGAATTAAACACTAAAAACTTTTTGAAAAATATGGGAAAAATCGAAAAACTTTTACTAAATACGCAAAATAATATAAAAATATGAAAAAATAGAAAACTTTAAAAAAATGAAAATGTTGAAAATGACTTTTAAAAAATATAAAAATATTGAAAAAGACTAAAGCCTCTTAAACAAATATTAATACACGATTAGTCCAATCCTTTTATTTTATTCCAAAAAATATATCACCCCATAAAAACACTCAAAATAATAACATGCACCAACCCATTTACCCATCTTCCTCCACCCCCTTCCCCCCCCCCCCCCCCCCCCCCCACTGTCAAAGCTTCAGCTGCCCTCGTCGGAGCTCCGACGAATCCCACCAGAGCTCTGACGACCACCACCGGATCCGATGAAACGGCTGGCGCTCCGATGGGGATTGCTGGCGCTTCGGTGGGGCGCGTCGGAGCTCCAACAGTTGGGAGGTGGGGTGAACGGGTGGGGAGAAGGTGCCATTAGCGTGGACCTTTAAAAATAAGAGAATATTGGAAAGTTGTCGGAGCTCCGTTAGGTGTGGTCGGAGCTCCGACAATAGGGGGTAGGGGAGGTGGTGCAACTAGCACGGACCTTTAAAAATAGGAGACTATTGGATGAATGAGTGTTTAAGGGATAAAATGGGTTAGACTAAAAATAGGTGTATTTTTTACAAAAAATGTATTTATGTTGGGTACGGTAATCGACTCTTTAAAAAAATTGACAATATTCAAAAATATATATTTTCAGTAGAATAAAATAGATTGTAAAAATGATTTCCAAAAGGATTTCCAAATATTTAGGAATTGATACAAAAATATATCAACAAAAACAGATTTTCGGTAAAAAAAAACAAATTTCTAATAAAAATAATAGAATTCCAACTAAAAAAAACCAAATTGTAAAATTTCACAAACCATATTTTCTCCAAAAAAATCCATTTCACCAAAAAAAGAACAAAACAAAAAAAAGGCAACACAACATAGTCTCCATCCACTCCAAAAGCCATAAAACAAAATATAGATTATGTATTTTTAGAACTTAAAATAATATTGATTATAGATATAGGATAAGAAACATTTTGTTTGCATTTTTAGTCCTTATTTTCAAATTAAAGGGACACGTGACATACTGTGATTGGTTGACGTTTTATGAATATGAGTCCGCGCCAGCGACTTTATTCAAAAATTGAGACTAAAACTATAAATAAAATGTTGCTAGTCCTATTTCCAAAATATATATTACAATAGATCCTAAATTTACTAAGCTAAAAAAAAATTGAACCACCCAAACCCTCAATACCCATTTTCATCTATTTCATTCAAACCCATAAATACCCATTTTCATCCATTTCGTTTGAAAAAAGTACGGATGAGAGAAAAAACCACCATACCCATTTCCATCGATTTCACAGGCCCACAATGTCCATTTTCATCAATTTCACACAAAATCAAACCCACAAAAAAATCACAAAACTAGATGAGAGAGAATCCCATTTTTCATTGTATGTACGTGTAGATCTTTAAGCTTCCGTGTAGATCTATGTGCATGTGTGCGAAGATTTGTGTGTATATTTGTGTTTGTATGCAGGGCCGGCTCTAGGCATAGGCGGGTTAGGCCGCCGCCTAGGGCCCCCGATTAATTGGGGCCCCTTTCGAAAAAAAATAAATTTAGGTATAAAAGAAATTATGTTTAAAAAAAATTAGTTGTAAAAAAAAAGGCCCCCAAAAGAATTAGTTATGAAAAAAATTAGAGTTATCACTTAAAAAAAGGCCTCCAAAAATAAAATTTGTTATATTTAAAATAAACATATACACTAAACCCAACAACAACATAATAACCCACTCACACACAAAAAAATAAACCCACACAATAAACCCACCATCATAACCCAACCCAACTCATTTACTTATTTATTCTATTCTAACCATAACTCTCTCATTTCTCTCAACCACTTTCTTCTCTCACCCTTCTTCTCTCTCAGTGACACTACTCTCTTTCGCTACTAACCAAAGCAAGAATAAACCCCTCCTTTACCCACCCACCCCAAAACCCTTAGCCGTCGTTGCCCTCCCCCCCCCCCCCCCCCCCCCCCCCCCCCAACAAAGAATAAAAAACAATTTTCGGCAGTACCCCCCCCCCCCCCCCCCCTTTTTTTTTTGTTGAACTAACCTCATCAAAATAAGGGTTAAAAATCTAGGGTTTCAATTTCAAAAAGTTATGGCTTAATTGGAGATTGGTTGGAGCTTTTTTGTGTAATTATTAATTATTCATTTGCTTTGTTATATCCCACTATATAAATTTGTTTGTGTTATTACTAATATTTATGTTGTGTGTGTATTTTTTTTTGTAGATTCCAAATTGTCATTTGGGCATTTACAAATTAAAATTTGAGATTGCTCTCAAATTGGCACTCAAATCGTTCCTCTTTAGAATTTTTCTTTAATATGGTTTGTCAATATTATTGAGAATCTTGTGGTTGTGTGATTAATTTATGTTTTTGCAAATTACACATGTTGTGTTGTGTGAATATCTCTACTAGCAAATTACATTTGTTGTTGTGTTGTGTGAATATGTCTATAGATTTTGCTAAATAAATGAAAATCGAACCCGTATTTCGTGAAAAATGTAATATTTATAGAAAAAAAAATATTTTGATAAGAATTCTAGTGATGGGATTAGAAATTAGTATATTAAAATTGATTTGCTATATAAAAATTGATTTTGCATTCAAAAATGCGAGAAGAATACATTTTCTTTAATTTGATTTTTTGTATACAAAAGGGCCCCATTTTGATTTTTCGCCTACGGCCCCGAAAACTATAGAGTCGACCCTGTTTGTATGCGTGTGTGTGTGAGAGTGTGAACGCAGATGAGAGATGAAGAGAGAAACGAGAGAGGTGGGTGAGGGGTTAGGGTGGGGGTGGGGAGCAGCCATGACTTTCCATTGTTGCCATGAGAGAGGAGAGAGAGAAGAATCAGAGAGTATTTTTTTTTCCTTTCTTTTAAGCAAGTGAATAAAATTAAAATATCAAAAAATTCTTTTAAAAAGTCACATGCTCGGCGCATGATTCAATTTTTCTTTAAAAAATTAACGATGTTAACGTAGAGGGTAGTGGAAGTCGTTTTGAAAATTTAAAGGATTAAGTACAAAAAATAGAAGTTCGAATGCTAAAGTGAATGAGGAATAAAGTTTGGGAAACCAAGTGTAATTAAACCTTATAATTTAGTTATTCTATAGAAGGTTGTGTATTTATATTTTTTTCCTATCCATGAATATATATATATATATATATATATATATATATATATATATATATATATATATGTTTTTAATGTTATATGTTATGTTATAAAAACAATGTAAATGATTTGTTCATTATAATTATAAGGGTAAAGTGGTTCAAATCATATGCATTCTCTTTCAAACATAAAATAAATAAATAAGACGTTTACATTCAGAGGTTTCATTCAGACAAAAAATAAATTGACTTTTCAGTCAGATTTAGACAAAAAAAACAAAGGGCCTTATATCAAATAGTTTTTCGACCATTTTTTAATATACGTTTAGTCCAAAAAAATTTATTTTGTTCCAAAAATTCTTTACCACATAAAAACACTAAAAAAAGGAGCTCTGGCAGTGGGGGTGGGGTTGGGTTGGGGGGAGAGCTGGGATGGGAATGACGTTAGAGAGTATCTTTAAAAATACGGGAATGTTGGTTAAATGAAAGCTTGAGGAACTTTTAGAATAAAATAAAAAAATTTGGACTAAGTATTCATTAAAAAAATATTTGATGAACTTTTTTATAATTAATCCAAAAACAAATACAACCAAATTCAAGGGCAGCGCTATGGGCACTCCCATTAGATCTTCTACCACTCCATTTTGAAACATAAATTTGATAAATGACATTAAAGTCCCTTAACATCATAACCTTTCCGCTTGAGATTTTTGGTGAATACTTTTCCTTTTATGTGAACTAACCACTTTAAAGAAAAGTCATAAAATGTTGATAGAAATTATTATTTTTATTTTAATAATTAAATACAATTTAAGGAAAGATTTTTTTTTTAACTTTGAATAAAAATTATTAACAACTTAATCATTAATTAATTTATACTTAGTACTTACTTATTTTTTTACAAAATATAAGCACGATCCAATTAAAATGCGACACGACAAAACATTATACGAAATCTTATTTTTTTATCTAACAAGAACATAACTCAAATAAAAGTGACACGAATGAAATTCTTTTTTTATCTAACCTGAACACGATCTAATTAAAATGCAACTCGACAAGTATTAAAGAAAATGCAACTCAAACAATGCATTAAATGAACTTGTACAAATATTAAAGAAAATGATAAAATATAATTTATTCAACCCACAAACACAAACACGATCGAATTAAAATGCGATACAACACTATTTCAAGTTTGGTCGTGTCATGTCACGTCATGTCATTTTATTTTGATCGGGTTCATTTTTTGTTTACAAAATAACATTTTTTGTTGTGTGGCTTTTAATTGGTTCGTGTTCGTGAAATAGAAACACGAACGAATTAAAATGCGACACAATACGAAATCTTTTTTTTAAAAACGAAACACAAATATGGTCAAGTAAAAGCAACACAACATGATTTTTTTTTTCAACAACAAATAATAATGCGACCAAATATTTGTTTTAATTTATTTACAAAAATAGAATACAAACACGACCGAATTACTTGGCACAAACTATTATTTTAATTTATTTAAAGCATAAACACCACATTGGATCATGTTTGTGTTTGTAAAAAAAAATCATGTTGTGTCGTTTTAACTTGGCCATTTTGGTAAAAAAAAAAAATGATTTCGTATTGTGTGGCATCTTACTTTGATCGTGTTTTAGTTTTTGTCAAAAAAAAAAGATTTCACAACACAACTGAATTAAAATGTGACACAATATGATTTTTTTTTTGTCGTGTCACTTTTTCTTGGGCCGTGTCAATTTTTTTGGTCGTGTCATACTTGGATTGTCTTTATGATAGGTAAAAAAAAATATTTCGGGCAAGGTCGTATCGTGTCATTTTTATTTTGATCGGGTCCGTTTTTTATTTCAAAAAATAACATTTGTGTTGTGTTGTGTTGTTTTTGCTTTGGTCGTGTCCGTGATAAGTAAAAAAAACATTCCATGTTATGTCGTGTCATTTTATTTTGGTTGGGTTCATTTTTTGTTTACAAAATAACAATTTTTGTTGTGTCGCTTTTAATTGGATCGTGTTCGTAACAGTAAAAAAAATATATCACGTCATGTGACATTTTTGTGTTGCACTGTTTTTACTTTGGTCGTGTTCGTGATAAATAAAAAAACATTTCATGTTATGTCGTGTCATTTTATTTTGGTTGGGTTCATTTTTTGTTTACAAAATAATAATTTTTGTTGTATCGCTTTTAATTGGATCGTGTTCGTGACAGTGAAAAAAATATATCACGTCATGTCGTACCATCGTGTCGCTTTTCTTTTTTGTTTTTGGTTTGAAAAATATATTTTATATTATGTCATGTTGTGTCGCTTTTTTTGGGATTGTTTTCAAGTCAAGTAAAAAATATAAGATTTTGTATCGTTTTGTGTCGTGTTTTGTTTTAATTAGGCCTTGATGTTGATTTAAAAAGATAAAATAAAAAAAATGAGTAAATGTAAAATGTAAATATCATTCCTTATTTCTAAACCTTCAATGCTTATTTTTTATATATATATAATTAAATGAATTCAATAAAAATCAATCGCTAAGACCCTTCTATGCTTATGATCTGCCTTTGAATACATAAGGAAAAGAGTTGTTGGGCAATGAGCCAAGAAGGACAATATTGTAATTTATCTTGGATTTAGAGTGCCATAAGAATTAACAAAATAATGTTGTGATTTAGATATAACAGAATTGTTATAAGGAGTCATATTTTTTATATAACAGAATTGTTATAAGAAAATAATGTTGTCATTTAAATTGCTAGTATTCCTTTCAACATCACTTAAATTATTATTCAAAAGGGCTAATTCTATTATACCGCATGCAATGGAGTACACCTGGCGTGATAGTACATTGAGAATCTTAAAAATTTACATCCTCAATCGACTTCAGCCTAAACCTACGCAAATTAAACAAGCTAAAGAGGGTGCTATTTCTATTCCCTATCTAAGCTACTGTGTTTCTTTTGTCCGAATAGGCGGGTAACGAAACTCCTCTGTATTGCTCTATTCGTCTCAAAAGAAACCTCGATCAAATATTTGAGGAGATCCCTCATTTTCTTTGATTGCGGATTCTAGCTCCCCATGACATATTCTTATTGCCGCTTCTTTTGTTTAGATCGTTCAGTTGAGACTCCCACCTATCCCTCCAATCTTCACTTCTCGCAACCGGTCTTTGTTTTCTAGCGGAGAAAGCCAAGTGGAGACCATTAGACAAATCCATATCATACAAAGCTCTACTACGCTCGTTTGACAAAGTCTCGTAAGCTTCTTGTACTCTTATGAACGCCCTTGTGTACTCTTCTGTTTGGTCAGGCGGTGACACATCAGGATGGTATTTGAGAGCTAATTGCTTGTAGGCTCTCTTTATCTCTGGTAGGCTCACACTCTCTGATATCCCCAACAATTCATAGAAACTCTGTGTTGTCTCCGTTTTTGTTGTTGTGAACATGTTGTTAACGACGGCCTTTGTTGTGGTTCTGTATGACCGAGATGACGTTTTGATTGAATTGTTGTCTTTTGGGAGATGGGTATTATTGAAGGAAACGTTGAGAGGATATGCATGAAGTGATGATTTTGTTGTTGTATCCAAGGGTTTTGGGCAAATTTGGAAACGGGCTTCGCTTCCTGTGATCAATTTGCAGCTCATCTTTTTGTGCTTTCTTTAAACTTTTAGTCTCTCAGTTAATGAGTTTGTGTTTGTATCCAACTCTCCCCCTCTCTCTATATATATACAGATGGAAGTATTTTATTACATTAATATAGCAATAATGGATCGAAGCTTCTGATGCAATATGACGGTGGATGGATGCAGACACAATAAGATATTTCGTTATGCCCCTTGATGTTTATATGTACCTAATTATTTTTTTAATCTTTACTTGGTGCGATTTTATTTACATCTCCTTTATTTCCTTGCTGGGCTATCTTAAGACAAAAATCATTTCATACAGTATCACTTACTTGCATTAGGGTTTATTAAAGTATGTATATAACCCAGAATTGGATGGTGACACTGTCCCACGTCTCTTATTTCTTATACAATATAATCTTAAATTATCAGTCGACATTCCCATCAGATCTGATATGATGGATCGTCATTTATAATTTTGGTATAAATGAAAATTTAACCACGATTTTTAATTTGATTTTGAATATATTTTATTTTTCTAATTTTTGCAATCTTAACCGAACAAATTTTAATTTAGGCAATTTTTATAATTCACACTTGACGGAAAGGCTTATTAGGCGTCATCATTGTTAAAATATGAAGGAAGCGGAGAAAGTGAAAGTAGTGGAGAAAGTGGAGAATGCCCCACCCATTTATTTCTCTTTCGATGGCCTCTTTCTTTTCTCCCTCAATCTCTTCGCAAATCACCCCATCTTCATACAGGTTGTTAGTGTAAGCCATAAAATACAGAGTGAGTGTTTTCAAAATTGGAGTGATACATAGTCTGTGTGAGCCAGAAAAATACAAAGTTAGTATTTTCCCAGTGTGAGTGATACACAGTGTGTGTTTTGTTAACAATAATTTTTTTTATAACCATGAACCTCTACACGAACGAGTCCTTTGGACTCCTCCATGCGAGTTAAACATGAGGGCACTATGCCGGAGCCACTGTAACACACGCCCCATTTACTATTAGGTATCCATTGGGGAGAAACTTATAAAGTATATATTCTGTTCACAACAATTATTATAGCAAAGTGAGGATGTAGACAAATTAGTGACCCACGTAAATATTTGTGTTGTGTATTTATGTGTAATTTTCTACACTTATACTATCCATTTAATTTTTGCATTCCATATTTTTCTTGACCCATTAAATCCCAAGATCCTGAAAATATTATTGGCAGATATTAGTAATTTCGAATTTCCAATTTTATTATTCGAAAAAAATTACTGCGATTGATTTACAAATAGTTTGTATCGGAGCTCACTATAAGAAAAAATATCATTTATGTCATTTTGAAAATTGACATTATGTAACACAAATATAAAATGACATATAGGATTTTTTGTAGGGTATATTTATGTCAGATTAATATTTATATCTTAGTTTTGAATAAAACTGAGATAAAAAGTTAATAATTTATCTCATAGATATATGTAAATGACATAAATATGCCTTTGTATATCAGAGTTTGAGTTAAAACTAAGATAGTTAGGTGAAAAAAGCGGGAAATTTTTCTTTTCACTCCCGCCACTTCGTCAAAATGGCTCCATATACAAATCTACTGGACTCTCTCATTCTCCACAAAATAATTCCAACATCTCTCATATTCTCTCCGTAAAAAACTATGCCATCCGTCAACAAAACAACTTAGATTTGTGGAAGATCTCGGCACCTATCATTTGACAAGTAAAATCGAGTTGTCCTTAATTTATAGGGTTCGATTTCTAATTTTTTTCTAGGGTTTAAAGGAAATCGCACACTACGATTTTATTTCTAGTTTTTTTTAAGAAATTGGACCCAAATTTATACAGGAACCAAATTTTTTAAGAAATTGGACTCACAAAGTTCCATCTTTGATTGCAGATAGAGCTCAATTGTCCGAACCGTCAACTGTGTTCAATTTTTGGTTAGTAGTGTTGTATTATTTTGATTTCCTATTGATGTGTGTGTTTTTTGCTATTTTAAAGTTGGGTTTCTATATAATTTGGTGTTTTCACTACTTCTTTTCAATTTTTTCAACGTTGGAGAATTTAATTTCATCGTAATACTTATTCAATACATAGATTTGTACATGGTATTTTCAAATATTGAATGAGATTATTTGACAAGATAATTTATGGGTTCTAAGTCACACATAAATAGTTTTATTTGTGTAATTTTTTTAATAATACATGATATTTTCAAATCTTTAATGAAATTAGTTGATCAAACAATTTCTGGTTTCTAAGTCACACATAATTAGTTTTATTTGTGTAATTGTTATAATTATGCTCCAATATATATATATATATATATATATATATATAGTACGCTCTTTTTCTAATATTGCTACACGTTTAAATTTTTTATACAAGAACGCTTTGATATGTTGGTGTTCATATTATGGTTGGTTATTACGTAACATGTTGCTGATATTTTTTAAATTGTTTGACATTATTTGCAGTACTATCATGCTCTCCCAATCATTACTAAGATTTTTATCACCAAAGTTATGCGTTATTGTTTATGTATTAAAACATGTGTATATATATATGGGTAATGAAAGATGATTTTATCGGTTTGTATCAAATGGAATAGTTTTATTTGTTACTACTTATAATTGTGTTTATATGATAGATAATTTGGTAGTTTTATATGGTAACTGGTACCCTTATTTACATGGCTGACATTTTTTAAATCAAATGAATCTTTATTTAACTCATTAGTGAAATATAGTTTTTTCTCTTTGTTTAACCATAGTTTTCACACCAGCCGCTGCAAATTGTGCGGCTCCGCCACAGCCGCAGTCATCGTCTCCAAGGCTTCGGTCATCGTCGTTCGTTGGTAGGATACATTGAGATTGTCTTCTAGATTCAATTTTTCCAATATCAGTTTTTAGTTGAGATTTTATTTTAATTTTGGTGACCAGACAATTTACTGCCTTATTTTTGTATATTTTCTTTTGTTTCCATAAAATGTAAATTGCAAATTGGGGTGGTTGTAGACGCCAATGCAGTCCTTGTACACTGTTACACTTATAGTCCATATTTTAAAACAACATGTGCAAATTTCATTTTTAAATCAATATGTACGTTGTCTAATAACTTTTTTGATTGCATTTATGTATATTTGATTTTGGTTAGCAAGGCATAGTCACCCAAAAGACATTAAACGTCGGTTAATCGACACATTGCACAAAGGCAAGTCGTCCAATCGACATTGCCTAAATCATATTTTATTGATTTTACTCAACTCCTAGCATTTTGACTTGACTCGTGTACTTTGTTGTTTAAAACATGTCTTTAAGCTTATTGTGGTCGACACAGTATGGTCACAAAAGGCATAAACCCACTTTGAGGTAATGTGGTGGATCATTGGGGTTGGGCCAATTGGCCTTTGCATACTTAGTTCGTTTAGTCATGTAAAAACATTAAGGAAATAGTTGATTTGGTGAGAAGAAAATTTTGATTTAATTTTGGTGCTCCATTGAAACAAAATATAGTGTGTCGTCCTATATTCCGTTATTGGTTTTGTTACTTCATTGTAACTAATTGATATTTTGCTCTGACTTCCTAGCTCATGGCATTTTGACTTGAGTAGTGTTCTTCATAGTTTAAAACATAGTCAGCCATCCAAATGACACTACATGTCAGCCTACTGACGCACAACACCATAACATAGTCAGCCATTCGATGCCCAAATTACACTGCATGTCGGTCGATCGATGCCATGAACCAAGGCAAGTCGGCCAACGGGCGCTTAATCGATGCTACATGTCGAGCAACTGACACACAACACCAATGAAATTTTGACTTACTAGCATTTAAACTACATTGCAAGCCTGCCCTCCAGCACCCAAATGATGTTGCACGGCGACCAACCGACATCCAAACGATGTTGCACATCGGCCAGTCGATGCAATGCACCAGGCTAAGTTGACCAATCGACACTCGAGCTTCCACACATCACTAATGGAATTTTATCCAGTCAATGTGCAAAGCACGCTGCACGTCGATCTGTCGACACCTTTGTACCAAGGCAAGTCTTCTAACCAATTTGAAGAATCCAATATTAAACCACCTTTAATGACCCTTGGGATACCATATGATATAGTGTAAATAATCTCTTAGAGATCTTCTTAACATCTAATGAGAGGACTTACGTTTATTAAAAATACAATCCAAAACGTTCTTTGAACTTGATTCCACATCAATGTTATCATCACCTCTTTGAAGACTATATTCCAGAGCATACTTGATAGCTAAACTATCTGAACCTCCTGAATCAAAGATTGATAATGCCCAAATCTTTCTTCCATAACTATCTCTGCAAATAAAACCCACACTCATGTTCTCATTAGGATCACTCATGTCATTGGTGTTGATTTTGAGTCTTCCACTAGTAGGTTTCTTCCAACTTTCCAGCTTACAAGGATTACTCTAATTGAAATGCTTGTTTAATTTGAAAGTGGACTTAATTTCTGTGGTAACATGCTCATGATATGCTTTAAAGTTTGTAAATGGGCTAAATTTGATATTATAGAATTAACATTACTAATAATGTTGTTAGAATCTTACCCTCAAATACTGCCTTGTTTTTACTTATCCAAATCTCCCAAAAAATAGTCGTTGGAATTACTTTGAAAAACCATTTTGATAGCTGAGTTTTACCAGCCTGTAACCGCCATTTTTTGGAATGTAACACATTTTATGTGCGATTATTATTCCAATCCTAATTTATGTCCTGGTGATTTTTTCTTTATTTTTTTGTCAATCCCATTCAATTAGAACCCTTCCCTTTTGTAACTCAGGCACAATCCTAGAACTATCATCTAAAAAATTATCCTCAAAATGACAATGCATCTAAAATATGTGAATACGGTAGTTATATTAACAATAATTTAGGAACACTCATGCACAACAATTCAATGTACCTAGTATAAATAATTTGTTGGAAACAACCCTTTTGATATGACATATTTATAAGCTATAACTAACCACCAGAGCTATTGTAACTGATATGTATACCCCCCATGGAATATGGTGGCTACAAATGCTTCTAATTATCGATATCGTCTTCCGTATCTTGTAAAAAAAACCTCAAACTTTTGCCCCGCAATATGCTGATACAACACGATTAGTGGCTTTGGGGTTCGTACCTACTTGATTGTGTGTAGCTGGAGGATTGGTTATAGTAGAAAAATATGATGTCGCCTTACCAGTCATTATCTGTGATTTCTGCCTTTTGAACACATAATTGTATCAAGTTGTTGGATATTTTCATTCTTTTCCTATTCAGATGATTTAACTCCCGTCAACTGACAACTGCGCTCTTGCTCGTTGATGAGTAACTTATTCATGCCATTAAATGCCTTATAGAGCCCCAGTAAAAAAATTGTTATGGCGTCTCTAGCAGCAGTGCCAACAAGTTTAGTAAGAGGGAGAGATATTAGTGGAATTCCTTTTGACTTTTAAGCAACTAGTTTTGCATATGCAGGACCTAATTCTGATTGCGCCTCCAAAACAGGCTTTGTGTCTTCTGATTTTATGGAAGCTATGACATAATCTAAAAACTTGAACCATGAGACCCCAATTCCAATATTATCCCTCAAGTCCTCAAGCTGTGAAACTGGTCTAACAACCTACCAAGTACTAAAATTAAAATCATTAACATGGATTCTTAAATGAGAGGAGTCCAGGGCATGTAGGTGAAACAAAAATTGGCGTAATGGGGTTAAAACTGAAGTTGACCATTTTGTTTTTTGTTTCCCAAATATGGGTTCCAAATCTTCAAACCCCATTTAAGAAATTAGAGACCTTTGGAAGTGATTTACATTATAAGATCTGGTATGACTTACAGATGCATTATCAATATTTCTTCTTCTTTCTTTGTAGTAATGAATATTTTTACTCGGTTTGTTTTTCTTTTTTTCTGTTTAAATAGTTCTCATTTAATAATTTGGAATAGGGATGGAAGGTGCATGCATTCTATACTATATATCGTCTATACACAACATGAATTTTGACTATTATCTAAGATTTATATATTTATTTTTACAGGAAGATGGTACAAAAAAGATTGAGCTGAAGCATGGGTTCTTAATGGAGCATGATGAGTACATATAATTCCATAAGTTATTTGCTTCTAATATTTTGTGCTATATTAATATCTTTTTTGGAAACTAAAATTCTTTTTCTCAAGACTTCTACAGACATATTTATCACCGTAGTTTTGAATTCATACCTACTCAATAACTTTGTCCATTTCCATTTAGGTCAGGGTTGTTGTGGTGGAATTTTACCGTCATTTCAACTACTACAAAATCCAGTAAATTCTCTAAATTTATAAATTTTTAGAATTGTTGTCCCAATTTGCAAGTAGAGATTTTGAGAAAATATATTAAAGGAGCGGGACTCATTCTTTTCTTTAGGTGAAATGCCAGAGGAATTCCTTTAAATTTTGCGTATTCAAAATCAAGAGAGAATTATACTACTCAGGATTTAGGGACACCATCATTCAAAATTACTAAAATTTTCTTATACAATCAGTAATGTGTTTTATTATTGATGTTTGTTTATCTCTTAATTTAGCTTCTGGCATTAGTTTTAAGCAGAGATTTTCGCTAGATAAAGAAAATGGGAAGAAGTGTTTTATGCAAAGTGTAAGGGAGCTAGTAATAACTTGGGCCTGTACTTCACAATATTGGGATTTTATATCCGGATATGAACCTGAATCACAATCTGTCTCTCTCTCTCTCTATCACACCCAAACACATGCACACAATGTGATATATTTGTTCTTTAATCTGCCCTTGGACCCGATTATTTTTTATCTTCGTAGTTAAATAATGTAAAACATAACATTTACCACAACTTGAATAGCTAAAACAGTTACAATATATTTTTCTTGTCTTATTTTTCTTCTTTCTAAAGACATATATATGGGTTATATTCCCATTAGGTTCATTAGTCTAGAAAATTCCTAATCCATACATAAAAACCCCAAATTGTCCCGGAATTGTGAAAGCTGACAATCCCAGAAATTAAGTCCAGAAAGTGCATAAAAAGGGGCAAGAAAAGAATAGACATGATTAACAAAAATAGCAAGAAAAAAAGTGTGAAAAATAGAAAAAATAGAAAAAGAAGAAAAAATTGAGCAAAAGCATAGAAAAGCACAAATGGACATCATTAATGAGTTTTCCAATTTCGACCTTCCCTACCATTCCCATTTTACCCAATACACCTTTAACCCAAAAATTCCTAACAGAGTTCAAATTGTGAAATTGGTTACCGCATAGAGAGATAAAACACAAAAAGATAAGAAAAGAGATTGGAAGTGTTTACCAGAGGCGATGTTCCCGTTTCCCTATAACTATAATCCGTTGATGAGATCCATTTACCATAAAATTCCATTTTTCTATTTTGTGTGCGTGAACTTGGTTCCAATATATTTACTCTTACAAATCATGCATACCGAGAGAGCATAGCCACATTCCAATTGATTCGTTTGTGAGAGCATCCCGTGAGATTTTGAAATCAAAATGAGTTTTCGGATAAGTAATGTAATGGTCAATCGGTGGAAATTCGTGGTTAAATTTCTGGCTCCGCACACACGCACTATAATTTAAGACTCTTGAACATGAATTGATGATGACTATTTTTTGGAAAAGTGTGAGTTATATAATTTTTGTGTATTTTGAGTTTTCTTTGAGTCAAATTTTGTGGGTATATTCACTGCAAACCCTCATGAGACACAACTCGTCCTGCTAGGGTAACCTAGGGGTTTAAAGGCTTGTGGCATATGCTAAATGTAATCGCTCTCCCGTGAAAGAGGTATTCTATCCCATTTTAGAGTTGGACCATGTTTTTATTCTTTTACATTGCTCGGGATGAGAAAAGTTCTAAGTTAGGGGGGTTTGATTAGGCATAAATTCTTCCCATTTATTCCTTTAATTTAGAGGCTTTTATCGCTTCGCAAAGTGTAATTCGAGTGGATTTATCTCATATCATTGCTTTTGACATTTTCTAATTAGTACACTGAGTTTCGTGTATCTCCTATCTATTTTGCAGGTATTCAGTGCACACAAGGAAGGAGAAAACCGGAAGGAAGAACGAAGATAAATGCAGGAAAGTAAAAAGTAAAAAGAGTAATCTGAATCAAGAATTCAGACCAAAAATCAAAATGAAAGTCGAAGACCTTGCGCCTACAAGTGCTTAGGAAGAATCACCATCCTAATTTGACTTCCGGATCAAAATTTACAAGTCTTTAAAATTTCAAGGAAGAAAAGTTTCCTGAAGAGATCGAACCGAATCGCAGGGCTAGAAAAATGAACCGATCCTATCCTAGGAAAACTTCTTGTGAAGCACAAAATGATGGAACCGAACCAAAGAGGAAATAAACGAATCGAACCAATTCAGAAAAAAATCTCTATTAAAGGCAAACCGAACCGAATCACCTTTAAAGGATCGGTTCGGGTATCGAAAATTTGGATTTATCCACTTGTAAAATAAGAGTCTTGTACGGTTGAAACTCTTAGAAATTCATAGAGTATAAATTTAAAACACCTCCCAGACACTAAGGAGGCTTCCAATCCATTTAGGGAAGCATTTTAATTAGTTTAGAGAAGAGAACAATAAGAAACCATAGTTTTTATATAGCTTTGATTCCAGTTCTGCAATCCAAGTAAATTTGTTTCAATTCTTGCTTTAATTCTTGCAGTAGTTAATTCTTCAGTAAGTAATTTCATTCTTCTTCATCTTAAGTTTGTAGTTAAAATATTTTTTTCATTCAAAACATGTTTTTTTCATTCAAAACATGTTTTTTTCTAGTTTTAGTATGTCCGGCTAAGTTTTCAAGGGTTGGGGTGCGTGAACCTCACCCGATGTATTTCATGATAGTGGAAATATAAGTTGGAATTAAAATCTTAGGTGAATCGTGTCGCATAACTGGTACAACCATTGTAAGACTTTTGATCTCGTTTGCCCCAGGTAATCGGGATGCTTAAGCAAGCAACGCAATTAGTGGGTAATGCGATACTGCTTTAATTCGTCCTTTGCTTACATATTATGCGGGCTACGATCCCTCATTTATGTAATACTTAGGAGAGCTAAAGACCGGGTTCATTTAAAGTTTTAATTTTGAATCTAGTATCCTATGAAGTGAACTACTAGGGTGTGGGGGAGTGTAACCCGACCTATCGTTCTCATTTAATAGTTAAAGTTTTAGTCAAATCGTCATCAGTTTTTCACTCCATTAGCATAATTGCATTTTATTCATTATTTGTTTCAGTAAATAATCATTTTCAAAATTGCATCCAGTTGTAGTTGTTTCGTAATCCAAATCACATTTTTCTTCTCTTTAGAGTCAAAGTTAGGTTACCCTCGTCTTTCCAAACGTTGTTACGACTTGTTCGTCCTGTTTCCCTGAGGATCGATACCCGACTTATCGGATTATTACTTGAGCGACAACCTTGCACTTAAGCCTAAATAACACGCACACTAGACACTAGACACGTTTTCGGGTTGTCAAGCGAAAGGAAAAATTTCTTTGGCTCAATTTTTGGTTTACAAAAGGGATAATTATTCTCGAATTTTTATGGCCAATATTTTTGGGTGACAAATGAGGGCCTACTTCATTGTCCGAAATACTAATTGCGTTACCATATCCATTTTGAGATTAATTTAATTTAGGGATTTTTAGCGCGTTTTTCAAGACAACATTCCATTTCCCATAACTGATCAAAGTGAAAGGATTGAGATCCGCGACGACTTATTAAAACGCTGAAACGAACTTTGAGTTAACAATTTAACTCGGATTGATTTATAAACTCATAATGAAAGACTCGAATCTCACCGGGTTTGTTAATCTCCACATTTATTCGTTAAGTCGTCTACGTTCGCTCAATTTCCATTTTTGGTCAATTTAGGCTTTGTGTACTATGTTTTTATAATTTGAGACTTTAAACCAAATTTTAATGATATTTTTGAAAATTTTGAATTCCAATTTTTATTGATTTCGAAGAAAAATATTTTTGGTTTTTCTGAGTTTTTCAAATTTTTTGGAAATTTTGAAGTTTTCTAATTTTTTTTGGCATTTTGAAAATTTGTGAAATTTTAGAAATACGCACTCGTCACACCCCTAACTTAGACTTTTGCATTGTCCTCAATCAAAAGGACTAAAATCTAAATAAGGCAAAATAAGAGTGCAATAAATAAAATAAGAAAATATTTAAAATGCAAAAAGACACTTAATGACACTAACTCATGACTCAATAATAGAATAAAAATTACCCTATACGCGTCGGGGGTGCGACGACCTCTCATCTCTCCACAAACTCACCCGACTCCATGAACTGGGTCCAATGCTCTCCTCGTCTCCCCCATCTTCATATCATAAACCAATAATCGGAACAAGTTGGGACCTCGCCCATAGATAAGGGAAAGACCGGGAGACTCGTCGTGACTACTCGAAAAGGGATCCCTGTAATGCTTACTCAAAACATGGCCTGCGTGCTTCGACTTGGAGGGAACACCTAAGTTTCTTTCAATTTTTAGAACGCATGGGTCGGGATCTAAGTCGGGCGAAACACAACTTTTCTCTTCAATTGTCTTCGGGACCTCTAGTGGTAGGGGTGGATGGTCACAAAGAAGGAATTCATCGATTTTATCTTGCCATTCGCTCTCATCCAAGTGAAAAAATGAGTCCAATAAAGGTTATACTTATACATTCAGGCTCTCATCCACATGCCCAAATTCTTTTTCAAATTCTTCCATGCTCACGTCCCCTAACTCTCTCTCAAACTCGGTAGAAGTTCCCTTGCTCTCATGACTAGAAACTAAGCAAGCTTCTAAGGGGTCTCCACAGAAAATTTCCTCAATGTGCTCTTCTACGATATCATCAATTAAGCTCACCGCGTGAAGATCATCTTCTTCCCCTGCTGGTTGGGCTTTGTTGAAGATGTTTGTTTCCAATGTCATGTTCCCAAAAGTGAGTTGCATCTGCCCATTTCGAGTATTGATCAGTGAGTTAGCCATAGCTAAGAATGGGCATCCAAGGGTGATAGGAACATGATTTTTTTAGGCGAAGGAGGGATCCGTGTCCCAAATGACAAAATCTATCGGGAAGTA
Source organism: Sambucus nigra (assembly GCA_949130495.1). Classification (NCBI taxonomy): domain Eukaryota; kingdom Viridiplantae; phylum Streptophyta; class Magnoliopsida; order Dipsacales; family Adoxaceae; genus Sambucus; species Sambucus nigra. The sequence continues at coordinate 240,345,624 of OX422218.1, read as the reverse complement.
GAAAGTGTCCACCTAGACTATCACGTCCTCAACTATACCCCTTGGTATTTTCACGATTAAATCTGCTAAATAGAGAGTGATCCTTGTGGGCTTAAGATCACCCAGATCAAGTTTCCTATAAATCGAATAGGGGAAGATATTTACACTCGCCCCGAAATCGAGTAAGGCCTTTTCAAATTTTCTCTCTCAAATGGTGAAGGAAATGGTGGGTGCATCGGGATCTTTATATTTAGGTGGGAGATCATTAAGAATAACTGAATTCATATTATGTCTAGAAACACATTTTTCTTAACCTTCATCTTCCTCTTGACTGTCAATAAGTCTTTTTATGACTTTTGCATAAGATGAAATTTTCCTTATTGCATCGAGGAAAGGTAAGTTCAACTTCACGTTCTTAAGGACTTCTAGCACTTCATCACTTATGGTCCTTTTATGGGCAGGAACCAATCTTTGAGGAAATGGCGCAGCGAAGGGTGCTTTTTCAACTACCTCAGGCTCACTAGTGTTTTCCTTTTCACTCTTGTTCGAGGAGATATCTTCGGCCTCTTTCCTTCCGGGAGAATTCTCCTTGTCTTTTTAAATGTCATGTGGGGGAGGTGATAAATCAACAACTCTCTCAGTACGAGAGTGGTTACAACTTGGTAGTGCTCCTGCTGTTCTGTAGAGGTGGAACTAACACTAGGTTGACCTTGGGGAGGTCTTTGGCCTTAAGAAGGAAACTTGCCCTTCTCTTGGATGCTCAATGCGGATTACATCTTGGAGATGTTCGCATTTATTTCGGCGAATATGCGTTCATATCTAGCATTGTTTGCACCTTGAGAATTTATGAATTGGTTAATTATTTCCTCGAGGTTCCTCCGCAGTGGAGCTATGTATGGAGCTGGAGGTAGTGGTGCTTGTTTGTATTGAGGAGGTGGTGGAGGTGGGACAACCTATGAATGTGGGTTCATCGCAGCTTGGGGTTGTTCGTAGTTGAAACCATGATGGTTTCTCCACGAAGGGTTGTAAGAGTTCCCATGCGGGGCATTAAAATTACCCTCGAATCCTCCTATAAAATCCACATGCTTGATGTGCATAGCCTTGTAGGCGGAGATCGTCGGGCATGCCTTGTGGAGTGGATCGCCTCACAGATAGCACACACTTTTTCTTTCAAAACACGGCTGGACTGGAGATATTTCTCAACCGACCATCAAACCGCTCTTTCATATCTCTCTGAAACTGATCGAATCGATGGTCTATTAAGGTATTGCTATCCAATTGATATAGACCGGATGAATTCTGATTGATAGATGGTTGTCTAGGCTGGGCTTGGTTTAAATCAGATGTGTCCCATGATTGAGTAGTCTCTGTGACATACTTAAGATGGGCCTCGGCATCGCATGAGTTTAAATCCCAAAAAGGTCTTTCACACATTGTTTGCAAAATTTGTTTGGAAGCTACTGTCAAACCATTATAGAAGAAAGATATCACGAGGTATTTGTAAAAACCATGATGGGGGCAAACGCTTTCTAACTCTTGGAAACGTTCCCAACATCTGTCAAAAGACTCATTATCGTGTTGTCGAAAAGCTTGGATTTGACTCTTAGCAGAGTTGGTCTTATGCTGTGGATAGAATTTTAAGATAAACTTAGATTGCATATATCTCTAGGAAGTGACGGAGTTCGGGGGTAGAGATCATAGCCAGGTCTTGGCTTTATCCTTTAAGGAAAATGGAAAAAGCTTTAGGCGAATGACATCTTGCGTGTAAGCTTGATCACTAAATGTGTCACACACCTCTTTGAACTCACGAATATGCAGGTATGGTTTCTCCGAATCCATGCCATGAAACGTAGGGAGAATTTATATCATCCCATTGCAAAAGTGGAACTGACCGGAATTATATGGAAGTAGAATGCAGCCAGGGGTGACAGTTCGCTCAGGAAAGAGTAAGTCTTTCATGGGACGATAAGGGAGATCTCCATCTCCAGTACCGAAACTCGCTGCGTCAGATATAGCTCTCACACTCTCTTTAAATGACTCTATGTACTCACTCGGTGTCCTAGATGTGTGACTCAAAGTTTGACTCAGGGTGTAGCTACTGATAGAGTGCTCAGGAGTAGGAATTGGAACCCAGAATTGTGGAACACGAGGTGTGTGTGGGCTTTCAGAGTTGTACTCAACGATTGGATTTTCGTGGATTCTGGTTGGAGTATTGTGAGGAGTCTGAGTATGTTCAGGATTTTCCATCAAAGTTTTTTGAGAGATGAATTTTTAGTTTTTTTTTATATTTTTTGGATTTTTTGGTCAAAGTTTTAGATTGACTTTATCTAACCTAAGTCTACCTAACTCCCCGGCAACAACGCCAAAAACTTGACGAGACCACAAATATGTCTAGTGTGCGTGCTATTTAGTCTCAAGTGCAAGGCTATCGCTCAAGTAATAATTCGATAAGTTGAGTATCAATCCTCAGGGAAACAGGACGACGAAGTCGTAACAATGTTTGGAAAGACGAGGGTAACCTAACTTTGACTCTAAAAAGAAGAAAAAGGTAATTTGGATTGCGAAACAACTATAACTAGATGCAATTTTAAAAATGATTAATTACTAAAACTAATAATGAATAAAATGCAATTATGCTAATTGAGTGAAAAACTGATGACGATTTGACGAACCAACACCAAAGAGTAGCCTATAATAGACTGACACACCACCCTCTCCACATACTTCTCATAAATTAAGAAGATCCTCCCGATCTCATGTACCAAATAGGAAGTATATGAACTATTTTTTGCTCATTAATGGCATTGAACCTGAATCCTACGATGAATCATGTTAGATGAAGGATGTGAGCAATTTGGAGCTTGTAATGAATGATGAGATGAAGTCCGTTGTCTATAACAACAAATGGGAGTTATCTAAGTTGCCTCTGGGAAAGAAGGACCCACACAAAAAAGGTGTACCGAGTCAAAGAGGAACTTTATAGTTCCAAAATATATAAGGCAAGGCTAGTGATCAAAGGATTCCAGCAGAAGGAAGGAATTGACTTCATCGAAATTTTCTCACCAGTTATGAAACTCACTACCATTCAATAAGTTCTAAGCATTGTTACAGTAGATGATTTGCATCTTGAGCAGTTAGATGTTAAGACTGCTTTACTCCATGGTGACCTAGAGGAGGAAATATATGTGTATCAACTGGAGGGTTGTTCAGTACCATTGAAGGAGAAACTAGTGTGCAAATTGAAGAAAAGCTTATACGGCTTAAAGCAGGTCCCAAAACAGTGGTATCAAAAGTTTGACGGATTTATGTTGAGGAATGGCTAAAACAAGTGTCATGCTAACCACTGCTGATATTATAAAGATTTCAGTCCAGTTACATCATTTTGCTATTATATGTCGATGACATGTTAGTGGTACGCTCATATATGGATGGAATAAAAAGTTTAAAGAAATAATTGTCGAGTGAATTCGACATGAAGGACTTGGGCATAGAAAAGAAGATTCTTGGGATGAGGATCAATAGAGACAAGTAAAAAGGTATTTTACATATATCTCAAGCAGAGTACGTCAATCGTATCTTACATAGGTACAACATGGGTAATGCTAAAACTATTAGCACACTATTGATTAGTCTCTTTTGACTATTCAAAGACCTGTCACTTGAGACAGAGGATGAGAAGAAATTCCTGGACAATGTTCCATATGAATTAGTCATCGAAAGTTCAATATATGCCATAGTCTGCACGAGATGAGATATTGCTCATGCAGTGGGAGGAGTGAGTAGATTCATGATCAATCCCAAAAATGAACACTGGGAAGCAGTGTAATGGATACTTAGGTATTACCAATAGATGTCTGTGCTTCAGTTGAGGTGATATAAGATTATGGGATATGTAGATGCAAACTTTGTTAGAGAGATAAATTACTGAAGGAGTACTATCGGTTATGTTTTCATAGTAGGTACTGCTGTAATTAGTTAGATTTTACAACTGCAGAAGATAGTCACATTATCGACCACAGGGGCAGAATACATAATTGTGATAGAAGCCAACAAGGAGATGATCTAGTTATAAGGATTATTGGTAAAGTTAGGATTCGGGTAGGTGAAGAATGTTTTGCATGGTGACAGTCAGTGTGCTACACATTTGGTAAAGAATTCAACATTTTATTAAAGAACCAAACACATTGGACTTTGTTATCATTTCTTCAGATCACTTCTAGAAGATGAAGTTTAAACACTTGAGAAGATTCGAAGAAACAAGAATCCAACTGACATGGCAACCAAGTCACTAAATATAGATAAAATGGAGTTATATTCAACTTCAGTGGGAATTCATGATTAGAAGATAAGAAAGTCTCACACCTAGTTCACAATTAAATGCATTGAAAAGAGAGATAGCTCCACAATCTCCAAGTGGTAGATTGTTAGAATATGGAGAAAGGGGAAAAATTGAGATAGTGAAGAAAGTGGTGCCCCCCTTCATTTCTTTTTCGGTATCCTCTCTATTTTATCCCTCAATCTCTCCGTAAACTGCTCCATCTTCAACCCAATTCTTCTTCATATGCTACTATAAATATACCCCATTGCAAAATGTAAAAATCAATTATGCACTTACTTGTAATAAGAAAGAGTAGTGAGAAAATATGCAGAGTGTATATTTTTCATAGAGGTGTTGGTAGTGTAAGACAGAAAACGCAGAGTGAGTATTTTCAGAGTGCGAGTATACATAGTGTGTGTTTTGTTAATAATAATTATTATAGTAAAGTGAGTGTGAGCTATGGACATAGCCAAATTGGTGAACCACATAAATACTTGTGTTGTGTACTTATGTGTGATTTTCTACACTTATGTTGTCCATTAAATTTTTGCATTCAATATTTTTCTTGACCCATTAAATCCCAAGGTCATGAAAATATTTTTAGTAAATATTAGTAGCGTTTAATTTTCAATTATATTATTTAGTGAAAATTTTTGCGTTTGATTTCCTAATAGTTGTGAAAACTTATGTGATATTTTCACCAATAAATAGGTGACGTATGGAATTAATTATATGGCATCAATAGAAACTTACAACTACCATGAGGGATTCCTCAACTATAACCACCTGAAAAAGAAAAAGAATAAAATACAATCACTACCACCATCACCACCTCCCCACCACGACCACCATAACTCTAATTGTAAAAAAAATCATCAAATGTATCATCACAATCAGAAATTCATCAACTGCTACCTTCACCATCAATTGTTCTCACTAGAAACCCATAATAAGGAAGAAAAAAGGAATTCAGTATCGCCGCCCACTTTTCCTATCGGATAACCCCATAAATTTTGACATCACAAAGACAAACACCCAAACCACTGCAATTTTATGTCTGTAGACACCGCATTCTAGGACCCCTAAGCATCTCCTTATGTCCCTAGAACTTTCTCCTTCACCATAAACCCTAGATCATACTCTGAGTATGGATCTAAAGGCCAACGGGAGCTCCCGAGCCCCGTTTGACTACCGATCAACTCTCTCAAGTGAGCGATAACTCGTTGGATCTTCTAAGGGATCTGAATCCCCTTTATGACGATCCTCCCCATGCACACTTAGGGCTGACGATTCAAACGAACGGTCCATTTTACTATCAAAAACTGATCTGGAGGCCACTGTTCACTCCGGACCCCATTTTCACCCAATCAACTTCCTCGCCTCAGCGGAGATCAATGAATATTCTAAGGCCCCTGAATCCCCTTTCTAACATCCTGACCCATGCACGAATCGGCCTTACGATTGGGACGAATAAACCATTTTCCTATGAAAAATTATTCGGAGACCACCAGCCACTCCCGCGCTCTATTTGATCTGAAAAAGTACCACTTAAGTTCCTTAATAAAAGATTAAACTATCTAAATGGATTCGAACAGTTTGTTGAAGAAACTTTTTTCTTAAAACAAATTTTAAACACATGATGTGTAAAACAGTATGAACGAATAATTTCAATTATAGGTTTACCAGTTTTGAAAAACAAAACTTTAAAGAAAATAAACCAACACAGCCTTAAGAAAGGGATGAGAGGAAGAGGAAGTGTACACAAGAAATTTTAAGGTGGTAAACCCCCACCCAATTAGAGAAACATCCATGGTGACCTCTACACCATAAAAGTAAAAAGTCCACTAAAAAAGAATAACATATTACAATCTATATAACAATCAAGACACACAATCAAACCTAAACTAAGTTCATAAATGTACCAACTCCTCTGGCATTTTCTGACTTCTCCCATGATTCTAATGTTGCTGATGTTCTCCCAGCTTCGTCACTTTATTCCTTTTAGCTTTAGGTCGACTCTAAGGTCAAATATCTCAATACCAACAGTTTTCAGTGTAGTAGTGTGAAGATTTATGTGGTGATGTGCTATAACTCACATGCATGCAACTCGCACACACTTAGGTACAGACATAATGAGTAACAAATTACAAACAGATCACTAAACATGCAAGATTTTAATCAATTTAGTCAAACTAATCAGACTTTGGATCTTTCAAATATCCGCAAATCAAGAGGGAATCTTGCTATAAAAACTAGCCAATATCTTATGCATTTTCTTTATTTGAAAATATGTACTTATTTCACAAAATGTGAAATATTCGAAAGTGAAATCCCAAATTAAGATCTCAACTAGATCTAAGTCTGAATGTTTGAGTAAGTTGTCTTTAGAAAGGATTTTGTTGGTTTAGGGTTTGAAATCAACATAACAGTTTGAAAATAACCAACAAAAATAAGATTTATCGAAATAAGAAATCGAGATAATGATCTATCTAAGTGGCTTTGTATCACAGTGGCTTAATCTCACAATTTTATGAAAAGAAACAGAGATTTTAACCAATGTGATTAAATTGGGAAAGAGATATAGAACTATAGAGGATAAACTTCTCAAACCTCGAACTATTTACTCTCAAAAAAGGGTTTTCTGGTGAGATTTGGGCAGAGTTAGGTTTAGAGTTTTATTTCTCTCTCTAACTCTCATTCTCTCTCTAACTCTTTCTCTCTGTTTCTCTCTCTTTCTCTAACTCTTATTTTCTCTCAGGTTTGGACAATGGCAAAAGTCTCAAATGGCTAAGCCTTAGGTCGTTTATATAGTTCTCAAGGAAGGATCGAGAATCTCAATGGCAATCAATGGTTGAGATTAAATTTGACCATTTGACTTCCAATCTAATGGCTAACTGTAAGGACATATTTTTTATACGTCCGCTATCAATTTATTATGTCATATACCGCTATACCGTCGAAGAGAATTCAAGTGCAATCTACATCAAGACGGATCCGAATTAATCAAGTTCTTCATCAAAAAGACTCCGCGAAGTTTACTTTGGCAAGGTTTTGTTTTAAATACCTTAACTTTTCACTTAGAGCATTTGGGATATTTTTATAAAAAAAAAATTAGGTGTTGGAGCGGTCCTTTTTCGTCAAATTTAAGAATGAGTAATTTTTTCTAAGTGTTGGAGATTACCTCTGTTTTGACGCACAGGTAGTTTAAGAGAGATAGCAATCTCGTTCGAACGACATGGAAGTGTCGCGAGATGTTGTTCAAATGACATATGTCCTTCGTTCGCGCGAGATTGCTATCTCGTTCGAACGAGAACGGTTTTTGAGGCGGCACAGTTTTATTATAAATACTCATTAAATGGTAACGTTTTTTTCAAGAAGTCTCAGCGTTTTATAGAACAGAAAAACTGCGAAATCATAATTCTTTTGGCTTCTTCCTTTTAGGGTTTAATCCCTTTTTGGTTTTCAATTCACAAAACTCTCATTTTCTTTAGTGAATTATTTTGGTGTTTGAAGAACACACTTTGCTATTGTTTACTCTTGTGGGGAGGATAACCTACATCGAGAAGACTGCGTGTCTAGGATTGCGGTCCTTGTGGTATAGCTACGTGTGAACCATTGTTGTTTTATTTCTAGCCATTGCTTTGGAGGTTTGTCAAAGACACCGTTCGTTACTCTTGTGGATGAAAGAAATATTGTATATAAGTCAATGGTCTTGTAAACTTGTCAGAGTTCTACAAATAAAGAAAGATTTTGCCCTTCTGTAATTTTTCCTTAAACGTGTGTAGAATCCTTTATTTATTTATGGATTGACACACGCACACACACACACACATAGTTGAATGGTTTTGGGATGATTTTAGTTTGTTTAAAAATAGACTCTAATTAAATAAGGTTTAATTGTAAACTTGCGAATTTATTTAATCAATTATCACATTCCGCTTTTATTCAGTTTTTCAAATTGGTATCAGAGCGGGTTTCGCTAATTTATCGCGTGATCCTGATTTTTCAAAGAATTTTTTTATACAATTTGACTTCTCACGTCGTCAAATTGGTATCAGAGTGGGTTACACTAATTTATTGTGTGATCTTTGTTTTCCGCAAAAATTGTGTGATATTGATTTTTTTTTTTAAATCAGTTTTGTGAAAAATCACAATTTTTCAATGGAACGTTCATTTTATAAGGTGCCTATTTTTTATGGGAATAATTATGCCTATTGGAAAGCTTACATGAAATCTAGTTTAAAATCCATTGACGAGCGTGTTTGGTTGCTTTGTGAAAATGGGTGGACTCCTCCCACGGTCACCGTTGATAATATTACCTCTTTAAAACCCGTGTCAGCCTCGACTGAAGATGATTATAAAATATCTAATTTTAATTCCTGTGGTTTGAGTGCTATTTATGGAGCCATCACTTCCGACGAGTTTCGCCGAATTATGACGTGCACCACATCTAAGGAGGCATGGGATGTTTTGAAATTAACACATGAGGGTACGAGCGCAGTTAAAGAATCAAAATTATAAAATTTGACCACCCAATTTGAGACTATCACCATGTATGAGTGTGAATGCTTTGATGATTTTTATGCACGTTTGTTGGACATCGTTAACACATGTTTTAATTTGGGTGAGGTGATTGATAACAACGTGTCGTTAAAAATATTTTGAGATCTCTTTCAAAACGCTTTATTCCTAAAGTCACTGCTTTGAACTCTTTGGGAAATTTGAAATCACTTAAGTTGGAAGAACTTGTAGGAGATCTTGAAACCTATGAGATTGACATGTTTCCCAAAACCATTAAGGCTAAGGATAATGGAATTGCTTTAAAGACTCATTTTAATAAAAAAAAAAAAAAAAAAAAGTTTGTGAGTCCGATTCTGAGGAAGAGTTTGATTTGAAAGATATGGCCTTATTTGCGAAAAATTTTAAAAAATTTCTCAACATGAAAAAAAAATAATTCTTACAAAAAGAGATTTTTTGAGAAAAATAAAAAGGCCAAAGAAAGCGATGAGGAAGAGAAGGAGAGAGAAAAAGAAAAGGAGAGTGAGGAAATGCAGAAAGTTTGACATGTTTTGAGTGTGGGGGTAAAGGGCATAAGGCGTATGAGTGTGCCACTAAATTAAGGAGAGAGGGAAAGAAAATGGCTATGCCTGCCACACTTAGTGATAGCGACATAGAGGTTTTTGATTAGGGTGATGAAAAAGAGCACGGTATGTGTGTCGAGTTTTTATCTAGTCGGGTTAGCACACTTAATTTGGATGGAGGTAAGGGGATTAGTTCTAGTTAGACCCCCGAGGAGGATGATTTGAGTGGTTCTAGAGGGGATAAGAGCGAATTTGAGAGTGGAGATGAAAGTGAGATCCAAAAAGCCTTTAGAGATTTGTACACCGAGACCTTGAAAACAAAGATATATAATAGAGATTTAGGTCGTCGGGTTTTAGATTTGGAGAGAGAGAAGGAGGTTTTAAGAAAGGAGAAGTGTGATTTGACCAACACGTTGTCTAGTCTGACGACACGTGTATCCCAACTCGAGAGTGATCTCGAATGTGCCAAGGAGGTCAAAGTCAATTTTGAGAACGCACCTAAGAAGGTTGAAAAGGTGGTTCTTAAGGGTAAAGGTGAGAAGTTAGGAATAAGCCATGATGGTGCTTCTGCTTCCCAATTAGCACCCAAGCTGGCTCCCACTTTAGTGTTAGATTCACATGAGTCTCACCCTAACCCACCTAGGCATCCCATTCCTATTAGGAGAGTGCGTCGTAGAGTTTTTGAGAGAGATGTTCCTAGGCCTATTTGTGTTTGTTCACATTGTAAGAGGAGAGGTCACCTTAAGGAATTTTATTTTAAGTTGGGTTATGTGTCACGTTTTGCTTCTACACGTGTTTCTGACACACATGCACCCACACATGATACTTTACATGCTCCTGGAGATTACATGAGAGAGTTTGCACATTTCGGTGAGAAAGTTAAGTTTTTGATCAAAACTTTACAAAATTTAATGGAGGTTTTTCATAAGTTAACACCACCTTTGGAAAACTCCTTCGCACCTAACGATTGAGGTTTGACTTGTTTACTAGCATAGGTTGTTTTGCATGATGACATTATGTGCCTATTGATAGTATGTATCATTTTTGTATAAATTTTTTTCTTTTGGAAAAATTTTGAAAAATACAAAAAGATTTTATTTTAATAAATTTTTTTGAAAAATCCAAAAAGAGTTTTGTATTTTGTTTACACCGTTTATGGATGAACACTTAGGATGACCGAGTCACAACATCATTCCATTTTTTCATGTGACTATTTGATAGTGTTTTGAGATAATAGGTCAATTCATCCATGTGCTTTATAATGTTTGGAGTCATTAAGATATAATTAAGTGTTACTTCCTACATGTTTGACTCATGTTTTCCTTTATTGCACATATGCACGGATTTGTTTGATTATTGTGCTTGTCTTATCACATGTTGGTTGGGTGTTTTCACTTCAATCATGTCCTTAAAACGAACCAAGCGTAATAAAACTTGATAATAAAGTTGTGTATGTAAGAGCTGTTAGTGAGGTTGTCTGCTTTGTTTAAAAACGGTGAAGGGCAATGAAAGATTATTTTTTATCCTTTGCGATTAAGCCGCCGTTTAAATTGGACCTAAAAAATTGAGAAATTTTATTATCCGGGGTCCAAAGAGGTTTAAAAGAGCCCGAAAAAATTTAAAGGCAATAAAAAGATATTCATGCCAATTATGGACCATTTAGATTTTTGTACCAATTCTCCAAAGTTTGAGAATTTAGTTTATTCACCTCTAAAAGAAAATATATATGAGGGTGTTTGGTTGGAGATTTTATAACGGGTTTGCACGTCCTTGAAAATCTTAAAAAAGCGCTAAATAGTTTTGGACGTTATTGGTGTGAAATCATGTGACTTTGATTTGTTGATTTGTATAAGGCAATATCATCTAAATTCAACAAATTTTTACACCTAAGGATACCTTTGATGTTCATTCGTTAGGAGTACACGTATGCATCGTGCACATATGATTGATTGAGTTTATTTACTTATCAAATATGTTCACACCCATTCATTCCATTTTCATGACTTGGTTGTTTTAGTTAAAATCCATGGTGTGATTTTTAGTATCTTATTTTTGTACGAAAAATTTGAAAAATTCAAAAATAGTTGGTGAGATTTTTGAGATACTCCTTTGCATGTGCGTAGTTTGATCCTTGTTTACTATGTATTTTATCGTGACACTCCAAGTTTTATTTTTTCCTCTTATCTGTCTATTTGGGGACATCATTAAAAGGGGGAGAAAGAATTATCATGTTATGGGGGAGTTTTTGCATTATGGGGGAGATTTGATTATTAATGATTTATTCTTATATCATTTCAAACTCGATGCGTCACGAAGGTATTTTGCTTTATCTCATGTGTGTAGGTACAAAGATTGAAGATCATGACATTGCACACCCTGATGAGAAAAGCTTTGAGAAGATTTGACGAATATTTTTGAAGAACAGTTTGAGACCTTGCAAATTTATTTATGGGAGGGTAGATTTGTATAGGCATTTTGGTTTTTGATAATTCGGATTTTTATGTATGTACCGGCATAGACATACGGGGAGATTTGTAAGGGCATATTTTTTATTCGTACGTTATAAATTATAATGTCATATACCGCTACACCATCGAAGAGAATTCAAGAGAAATCTACATCAAGACGGATCTGAATTAATCAAGTTCTTCATCAAAAAGACTCCGCGAAGTTTACTTTGGTAAGGTTTTGTTTTAAATACCTTAACTTTTCACTTAGAGCATTTGGGATATTTTTATAAAAAAATTTCTAAGTGTTGGAGCGGATCTTTTCGTTAAATTTAAGAATGAGTAATTTTTTCTAAGTGTTGGAGCGTACCTCGGTTTTGACGCTCAGGTCGTTCAAGCGAGATAGCAATCTCGTTCGAACGACATGGCAGTGTCGCGAGATGTCGTTCAAACGACATCTGTCCTTCGTTCGCGCGAGATTGCTATCTCGTTCGAACGAGAACGATTTTTGCGGAGGCGCAATTTTATTATAAATACTAATTAAATGGTAACATTTTTCTTACGAAGTCCCAACGTTTTACAAAACAGAAAAACTGCGAAAGCATAATTCTTTTGGCTTCTTCCTTTTAGGGTTTAATCCCTTTTTGGTTTTCAATTCACAAAACTCTCATTTGCTTTAGTGAATTGTTTTAGTGTTTGAAGAACACACTTTGCTATTGTTTACTCTTGTGGGGAGGATAACCTACACCGAGAAGACTGCGTGTCTAGGATTGCGGTCCTCATGGTATAGCTACGTGTGAACCATTGTTGTTTTGTTTTTATTCGTTGCTTTGGAGGTTCGTCGAAGACTCTGTGCGTTATTCTTGTGGGCGAAAGCAAGATTGTATGTAAGTCAATGGTCTTGTAAACTTGTTAGAGTTCTAGAAATAAAGAAAGGTTTTTCCCTTCGAGGATTTTTCCTTAAACTTGTGTCGCATGCTTTATTTATTTATGGATTGACACACGCACACACACGTAGTTGAATGGTTTGGGGATGATTTTAGTTTGTTTAAAAACAGACTCTAATTAAATAAAGTTTAATTGGAAACTTTCAAATTTATTTAATCAATTATCACACACCACATTTATTCGGTTTTTCACTAACATAAAGCAGTGAAAACAACCAATATTGATTGGTAAAAAAAGGGTTCACTTGGATTAAGTTTAAACATATGCAGATCCTTGATAACAATGATCCAAGGGCTCTCAAAGAAACACAAGTGTGTGAGAGGGAAGAAACACATAAACAACCAATGAGATATCAGCACGTGTTGGGACAATACATGATGTAAAATGCGTACCAAAATAATTAAGATTTTCACCCTAAAGTCTCTAGCGCTTTCGATTTCTACCGAAGCCAACTTTTAAGCCATAAACAGAAATTGCACACCAGCCCCTAAGGTTTATTTATAACCAAAATTAATTTCTAAAAATATTTAAAAATCTTAAAAATTATTTAACATCTCCCAAAAATAGTAAAAAATTAATTTTAAGGGATTTCACTCTCACACAACCAAATATAGCATGAGATAACGTATGTATGCAATCCTAGTGTGTGATGTTGGTATACTAACTTTAGGAACTTGTAGAAGAATCAAATGTAGAGTCTGAGGTTCTTTGGTCAACAAGGATTGGACTCAAATTTTATCACAATTTCCAAACTAGATGAGCACCTATATAATATAGCCTCAATTGAGTCAAGATATAGGGTACTTCAATCTCCCCCTTTGGAAATATGTGACAAAATGTACTTTGAGTCAACGAGAACTCCTAGGGATACAAAAGAAATAAGAAAATCCTATTCCTATACAAAAATTCTATCTACCAAATATCCTAGAAAGATAAAATTACATAACTCAACTAGATACAAACTAATACCCTAACAAAATTTTGTTGCAACTAACGGTACTGATTCCTGAAAATAAGATAACTAAGATCAAGCTTTTTAGTTGAGAATATACTAAAAATGTCCAAGTGGACTCAAATTTCTCCCCCATTTTATCTCAAATTAACAAAGGGAAAAGAAAAACTACAAAAGATAACAATTCAATGTTCTGCCATGACCATACCAATAGAATTGCGTAAAGATTCAAATCGAAGAAAGTCTAAAGGTTTAGTAAATAGATCAGCTAATTGCAATTCAGTAGGAAGTTAATTTATTTCTAATTCCTTGGATTCAACTAACTCGCGTATGAAATGATATCGGATTTCAATATGTTTAGTATGAGAGTGTTGAACAGGATTTTTAGAAATATTAATCGTAGAGCTGGCAATTTTTGACCCGATAACCTGTTTATGGTAATAACCCGAAATGACCCGATTAGCTTGTATAGATTTGAGACTACCCAAAACTTATACTAAAATAAAAATCAAAGCGACCCGAAAATGACACGACTAATCCGAATTGCCACCCCTAATTAATCGAGCTATGATTGCCATAATATAGATGTAACTTATCTTCAGTGATACCATAATATTTTAGCATTTGTTTCTGCCAAAGTAATTGAGAGCAACAACTTCCTAATACAATATATTCGGATTTGGCAGTAGACAAGGAAGTGAAGTTTTGTTTCTTGCTACTCCATCCTACCAAGTTGTTACCAATGTAGTAACACGCTCCTGAAGTACTCTTACTATCATCGATACAACCGGCCCAATCAGCATCGGTGTAGCTTACTATAGTACTAGAAGTGTCTTTAGTGTACCAAATTCCTAAATTTAGAGTGCCTTTGATGTATTTGATGATTATTTTAACGCACAATAGGTGACTCTCTTTAGGATTATTTTGATATCGGGCACACACCCAATCAGAGTACATGATGTCAGGATGGGAGGCAGTAAGATAACGTAAGCTTCCTATCATACTACGATACAAGGTGGTATCAATAGATTTTCCATTCTCATCTTTAGAAAGTTTGACAGTGGTACTCATAGGAGTCCTAGCTTCTTTAACTATTTCTAGGCCAAATTTCTTAATAATCTTTGAAGCGTATTTAGATTGCGATAGAAATAATCCTTCTGAATTCTGTTCAACTTGGATTCCTAAGAAGAATTGCGACTCCCCCATAAGTGACATTTGAAATTCTTTGTGCATAATGTCAGAGAAGGTCTTAACTTCTAAAGGGGAGGTGGAGCTAAAAATGATATCGTCAAAATAAACTTGAGCAATAGTAATGTTGTTGTCAAAATATTTGACAAGCAAGGTTTGGTCATCCACTCCTCTCCTAAATCCATTATCTAAAAGAAAGATGGATAGACGCTCATACCAAGCTCTAAGAGCTTGCTTTAACCCATAAAGAGCTTTTTTAAGACGATAAACATAGTTTGGGTGATGAAGGTCAATAAACCCTTTGGGTTGTTCTACATAGGTCTCCTTAGATAAAATTCCATTAAGAAAGGCTGACTTAACATCCATTTGATATAGAGTGAAATTCAAATGACATGCTATGGAAAAAAGTAAATGAACAAATTCAAGGCGAGTGACAGGAGCAAAGGTTTCTTCGAAATCTATTCCTTCAATCTGAGAGTAGCCCCGGGCAACTAATCTAGCTTTATTCCGAATAATCATCCCAAATTCATCAGTCTTATTTTTACAAATCCAACGTGTGCCAATAACCCTTTTTATTTTCAGGCCTACCAAACATTATGAATGACAAATTAAAGAAGTTCCTCCTGCATAGGACTTATCCACAAGGTGTTATTCAAGACTTTATTTACAGTTTTGGGATCAATAAGAGACACAAAACATGCAAAATGAGCAATGTTATAAAGTTGAGATCTTGTATGAATAGGCTCAGTAGGATTACTAACCACACTATCTAAAGGATGATCTTTGAAAACCCAGTTAGGTACATTAGGGGTCTCAGTTGGTAAAGATTCAACTATTTATGGAGAGTCATAATTTAAAATGTTTTAGGACTCATCCATAATAATTGATTCTTTGGTCTTACTTTCTACATTAGTGTCACTTACAACCGCATTAATGGATTCCATCATGGTTTTTGTACGAAGATTGTAGACACGATAGGCTCTACTGTTTGGATAATATCTTAAAAAGATGTCTTTATCACCTCTGGTTTCAAATTTAGACAGATCTTCTCTGTCCTTACAGACATAACAGGTACTACCAAAGGTTCTAAAGCATTTTAAGTTAGGTTTCTTTCCATACCAAAGCTCATAGGATGTTTTTTTGGTATTCTTTCTTAACTAGACTCGATTGATTATATGACAAATAGTACGAATGGATTCTACCCAAAAATATTTTGGTAGGTTTCTTGCAAGAATCATCACACGGGCCATTTCTTGAAGAGTGCAATTTTTTTGCTCGGCAATCCCATTTTTTTAGGTGTCTTAGGAGAGCACTAAATTTATGTTTGTAACCATTATAGTCACAATATTCTATAATACATGAATTTACGAATTCTCCTCCTCTATCACTACGAATTTGATCTACTTGGGCGTCCTTTTCGTTTTCTATACGAACTAAGATTTTCAAAAACTTTTGAAAGGTTTCTGATTTATGTTTCAAGAAGGCAACCCATGTAAATCGAGTGAAATCATTAACCATAACAAGGATGTAACTGTTGCCACAAAGACAAACAGTACGAGAAGGACTCATTAGGTCCATATGGATGAGTTCTCTAGGTTTAGTGGATAGAACTTCTTTAACTTTCTTATGGGGAGGCTTAACAATTTTCCCTTCTTGACATGGACCACAAATAATATTTGAAATTGGGTTGATCTTGGGAAGACCTCTAACTATCTCTTGGGAGCATAATTTGCCAAGATTATCATCATTAATATGACCCAACCTATTATGTCATATCTCATTGTCATCCATTCTAGAAATGTTACAGACCTCTATACTTGGATTGACTATGTAACAGCTATCTAGATTACGGAGTCCTGTAATAATACAATCACCTTTTTCATTTGAAATTTTGTAATTGTTCTTTAAAAAAATGACAGTATGGTTGGAGTCACGAAATTGTGATATACTTTGTAAATTGGCTTTAAGTCCTTTTACCAAGAGGACATTCTCAAGAATGGGTAATCCTTCTTCATGGAGTGTTCCTTTACCAATGATCTGGGCTGATACACCATCTCCAAATAAGACTTTTCCTCTGAAGAAATTAGTTTTGTTTGATAGTTTAGAATCATCCCCGGTCATATATTTAGAACATCCTGAGTTTAAATACCTTCCAGTTGTAGTATGTCACCTCTAAAATCACTGATCACTGTGTTGCATTTTAACTGGGGTAATAAATCATCTTTTCTAACCCAAATTTTTTAGTTTTTAATTTGCGCTTATTAGCTCGTATTTGATAAAACTTGCGAGCTTCTGTCTTTTCTTTAAAAGATTTTGCACAGTTTTATTGTTGTTATAAATAGTTAGAGCAATTTGTCTAGAATAGAATATAGGATTACTTCTTGTAGATTGTCTTTTAGGATTAGTCCTTTTCCTTCTATTACGATGGTTAGAGTTCTTGTCTGGCTGTCTAGGGAGGATGTAGTTATTTCGGCTTCTCCTAGAATAGTTGAAGTTATGGTAATTGGGAGAAGTATAGACAGGAGTACATAGACGTTTGGAATAGCAACCATCAAGGGAATGCCCACAGAAATCACAATAGGAGCAGTAAAGATGTCACGTTGAACTCATAACCTTAGGAAAGTTATTATTCAATAGGTTGTCTAGGTTTTGAGCTCTAGTCTTATTCGTAGGTGGCACAGGATGAAACGTCGAATTTTCTTATTGAATAGGAGGTCAAACATATTTGGTCTTTTGTTCAACATTATGCTTAAAGTTTCTTGATTCACTAATGTCTAACTTCAGTTGTTTTTTTTTATCAAAATCATTTTTTAAACCTTGAAAATCTGGACAAGTTTCAATAGGTATTTTGCCACCAGGCATAAAATTAATGATTTCAACTTGTGTCTTAGGGTTGGGATAAAATCCTATTCCAGTTCTATCATCAGAGTTGGTTTTGCTTTCAAATACACAATCTTCAAAACACTTAGAATTATTTTTAAATTTCATGAATGTTTTGAAGACCGTGGATGTCTTTTCTTTTGTTTGTTCCAATTCTAACAACGTTCCTTTGTATTTCTTTTCCATAATTTATTAGAGTTAGACAAATCTTTCAGTTTTTGTTCAAAGTTTTTGGTTTCATTCTCATGAGTTAGACATTGAGTAGTGTACTCTTAAGCATTTTGTTTGATCATCATACTTAAGGTTTCTATATTCTGGGTAAGATCATTGACAGTTTTTTCAAGCCTAGTGCTTTTCTTGAGAGTTTTTGTGTACAGTGTGTGAATGTTAGGAATGTCATCATTTTCGGACTCGCTTAGTGTGCAGTGTACCCTAGTGGTTTATTTTTATAACTCACACATCCATTGACATCAACAATAGAGAATTCTATTTGACTCACACACACATGATGTTTGAAGCATTATCAACATTCTCAAGCAATAAGGCAGATAAACCAGTAGGCACAATATCAGTCATAGTATGATCAAATTCCTCATCATCATTATAGATTATCTTAGCAAAGAATGACATACAGGGGTTAAGAGTGTTAGATGACTAAGGTTCATCATTTTTAGAGTCACTTGAGTCATCCCAAGTGTTGCTTAAATGAGCCCTATTATGTTTGTGAATTTTGTCTTAGTTAACTCTACAGTCACTAGCCATGTGTCCTAACTTTCCACATCTATACCATTCAATATTTTTAATGTCTTTCTCAGGTCTCTTGTGATTGTCAAACTAGTATTTGTCTTGTCTTCTCTCATGAGGCATGTTATTAGATTGATATGGATAAGTAGGTTCGCCTCGTCTTTTTGCTATTTTATTTTGAAAGCACACAATTTTCTTAAATTGTTTAGACATTAAGGCAATCTGATTATCCAAAGTAGCTAAATTATGGTCCTCATCAGAGTCTCAGTCAATGTTAGGTATGCTAAATTCAGGTGTGGCTAACTTAGATGAAAAAATAAGTTTGGAGGTATATTGTCTCTTTTGAGACTGGGTTAATTGTTTCTTAAATTCTAAATCCATTTCCACATTTATCAATTTTCTACTGAGGAGTTCAGGTGTAAGATTTTGATCATCCATCTCCTCAATTGGATATCTCTTATTATCAAATTTTTGTGTAAGTGATCTTAATATTTTAGAGGCAATTTCCTTTCTATCATAAACAATCCCATTAGCATGCAATTTGGTCACAATTTGTGTCAGTCTAATATAAAATTCATCAAATGACTCAGTCTCATTTATGATCAAAGAGTTATACTGCTGGATTAACATTTGAGTTTTAGCAGCTTTAACTCTGGTATCACCCTCATGTGCAGTCACTTGGGTGTCCTATGCTTCTTTAGAGGTAGAGCAGAATGATATCCTCTTAAATTCGTGTTCATTGATAGACATGAATATGGCATTTTTTCCTTTACTGTTATTAAGTGAAACCTGTTTCTCTTCTTTAGTGAATTCACTTAGTAACTTTCTAATCCTCACAGTACTTCCTTCAGCGGTTGGTTTAGTAGGAAAAGTGTAACCATTTTCAATAACTTCCCAGACATCATCTCCCAAAGTTCCTTGGATGAATACCACCATCCTTACCTTCCAGTAAGGAAAGTTGGTTCCATCAAAGAGAGGGGGCCTGAACAGGTTACCTAGTCTCTTAAATTTCTTGTCCATAATTTGTTTTGAGAAAAAAAATTTAGAAACTCAAGATCTAAAGAATTTTTAAAAAACCAATGCTCTGATACCAATTGAAAAAGTACCACTTAAGTTGTTTAATGCAAGATTAAATTATCTAAATGGCTCCGAATAGTTTGTTAAAGAAACTCTTTTCTTAAAACAAATTTTAAACACAAGATAAGTAAAACAGTATGAACGAGTAATTTTAGTTATAAGTTTACCAGTTTTGAAAAATAAAACTTTAAACAAAATAAACCAACACAACCTTAAAAAAGGGATGAGAGGAAGAGGAAGTATACACAAGAAATTTTAACATGGTAAAACCCCACCCAATTGGGGAAACATCCGCGGTGACCTCTACGCCACAAAATTAACAAGTCCACTAAAAACGAGTAAAAGATTACAAGCTATATTACAATCAAGACACACAATCAAACCTAAACTAAGTTCAGAAATGTACGAACTCCTCTGGCATTTTCTGACTTCTCCCAATGTTCTGATGTTCTCTTAGCTTCTTAACTTTACTCCTTTTAGCTTTACGTCGACTCTAAGGTCAAATATCTCAATACTAACACTTTTCAGTGTAATAGTATGAAGGTGTATGTGGTGATGTGCTATAACTCACATGCATACAACTCACACACACTTAAGTACAGACATAATGAGTAACAAATTACAAATAGATCACTAAACATGTAAGATTTCCAAAATCCATTTAGTTAAACTAATCAGACTTTGGATCTTTCAAATATCCGCAGATCAAGAGGGAACCTTGTTATAAAAACTAGCCAAGATCCTATGAACTTTCTTTATTTGAAAATATATACTTATTTCACAAAACGTGAAATATTAGAAAGTGAAATCCCCAATCAAGATCTCAACTAGATCTAAGTCTGAATATTTGAGTAAATTGTCTTTAGAAAGGATTTTGTTGGTTTAGGGTTCGAAATCAACATAATAGTTTGAAGATAACCAACAAAAACAAGATTTCTCGAAATAAGAAATCGAGATAAAGATCTATCTAAGTGGATCTGTATCACTGTGGCTTAATCTCACAATTCTATGAAAAGAAACAAAGATTTTAACCAACGTGATTAAGTTGGGAAAGAGATATAGAACTATAGAGGATAAACTTCTCAAATCTCGAACTATTTACTCTCAGAAAAGGGTTTTCTGGTGAGATTTGGGTAGAGTTAGGTTGAGGGTTTTATTTCTCTCTCTAACTCTTATTATCTCTCTCTAACCCTTTCTCTCTCGTTCTCTAACTCTTATTTTCTCTTAGGTTTGGACGACGAAAAAAGTCTCAAATGGCTAAGCCTTAGGTCGTTTATATAGTTCTCAAGGAAGGATCGAGAATCTCTGTGGCAATTAATGGCTGAGATTAAATTTGACCATTTTACTTCCAATCTAATGGATAATATAAAGCGTTACAAACAACCAACGTTGATTGGTCAAAAAGGTGTCCACTTGGATTAAGTCTAAACACACGCAGATAGTTGATAACAATGATCCAAGGGTTCTCAAAGAAACACAAGTCTATGAGAGGGAAGAAACATGTAAACAACCAACGAGATAGCAGCACGTGTTGGAACAATACACGCTGTAAAATGCATACCAAAATAATTAAGATTTACACCCTAAAGTCTCTAGCGCTTTCGGTTTCTACCAAGCTAACTTTTAAGCCATAAACATAAATTGCACAACAGCCCTTAAGGTTTATTTATAACCAAAATTAATTTCCAAAAATCATTTAAAAATTTTAGAAATTATTTAATATCTCCCCAAAATTATAGAAAATTAATTTTAAGGGATTTAACTTACGCACAACCAAATATAGCATGAGATAATGTATGTATGCATTCCTAGTGTGTGATGTTGGTATATTACCTTTAGGAACTTGTAGAAGAATCAACTGTAGAGTCTGAGGTTCTTTGGTCAACAAGGATTGGACTCAAATTTTGTCATAATTTCAAAACTAGATGAGCACCTATATGACATATACTCAAGTGAGTCAAAGATATAGGGTGATTCAAATTCTTCATCTCGAATAAGACTGAATGAATCTTTTAAGAGCTCCAATACCCTTTTCAACGGTCATCCCGTGTGCGAATCAGCCGTACGGTATGGACGAACGGCCCATTTTACTCCGATGGGTCATCGAGCCCCTCCATGACCCATTTGACAAAGATTAACTTCCGAACCGAGCAAAGCTTTTTAGAACATCGAAGAGCCCTATATAGACTTTCTAACGGTCTACCTCGTGCACAAATCGACGTTACGGTTCAGATGAACAATCCGTTTTCCTCTTGTCTAAAAGACCATTAGGCATTTCCAAGCCCCGCTTGACCACGATAAATTCCCAAACTCGAGAGTGGCCTAATGGACCTTAAAGTGCTCTGAATACCCTTTCCTATAGTTCATTTCGTGCACGATTCAGACTCACGAATTGAGTTTTACGATCATTTTTCTGTAAAATCTACCTGAGACTACCGAATGGCAAATGATAGAAATGATTTTTGCGTGTATTTTTTCTTTTTTCGTTGCTTGAAAAGTCCTTCTAGTCAAAACCTCACATACCTACAAAATATAATAAACTCAAGTGTAGAGTGGTAAGTAAGGATGTCAATCCACTTTCTAAAGAGTAAAGCAAATGGAACAAATTCAAATGTAATTCACTTTTTATTTTCTTTTTGTGCTTTTTCACATTTTCTAATTTTTTTTTTAGCTTTTTCAAATATTAAAATAGTATGGTGAGGTGAGATTTTAAACTAAACTAAACTAAGATGAAAACTAACTAGAAAGTAACTAAAATGAAAATTAGAGTCTAAACTAAAATAAAAGATAAAGTGAGGTAACTAATTGTGAGAACAATCAAGGAGTGGGATTACACCACAAATTTTAGTTATTCTAATTAATTAATTTAATTATTTGAATTCTCCCAAATTAATATTAAAATTACAACCCAACTCTCGTTGCAAGTGTAATTAGAATAGTAATCTTTTAGGAAGTTAAAATTAACACCCCACAACTCTAGAAAATTAGATCTACACTCCTTTTAATTAATCACCCGCTAGGATTGATCAATTAAAATTTATGTCAATCTTAGAAAATAAATTTAGAGTTGAAATTCAAGTTATAATACCCCACTTAAGAAACCCCTATCTCTAGTTCGAATCTAAAATGGGTGTTATAATTATAATTTTGATTTTCTCTCGAAAATCATTTACCCTCTCACTCGAGGCGTAAATTTAAGGGCGAGGGATCAAAATTAACATTCAAAGGGAAATTTCAAGTAATTAAACTAATTAAAATAAAATAACATCAAATAAGGGTTTTACCCCACCCCTTGAAAGGGGTTTTAGCCTAACATGGTATAAAATGTGACAAAATAATAATCAAAGGCGTAAACAAATAAAATAGAAGGGTAAGAGTACAAATCTTCAAACAAGTCTCCTTGATTTGCAAAATTGGACTCTAATACTCCATTGAAATTGAGCAACATCCATTCAAAATGAGCTTTCCACAATATTCAATTACATACAAACACTCATTTGAATCACTCAATAATTAATTTCTCACGAATATCTAAAAAAATAAAAAGAATGAAATAAAAATATTTACAAAGGATAATTTTCTCTACAATTCTCTCTCTAAAAATTCCTCTCTACAAGCTTTGATCCTCTTCAAATGGTCTTGAAGTCTTCTTTTATATGCAATTGGAGCTAAGGGGTTAAATTGGTAAAATAAGGATGTGCACATGAGGGGTGTGAGGTATGAGGATATATGGGTGAGGGAATAAAAATCTGATATGGTTTATGGGTATTTTTGGAAAAGGGGTAAAAGGTTTGTTGGGGGCATTTGGGTAAAAGGAATTAAATGGGGTTTTAAGTGGCACATGGGAAAAATGGATTTTAAGTGGTTTTTGGTTTTGTTGGCAGATCGTGGCTTAAGGGAAATGGGTAATGAATGGGAAATGGGTCTTAGACTTGGGTTTGGATATTGGTGGGACAAATGAGTTTGGGTTTATTTAGTCTTGTGTTTGTTTTTTGGATGCACAGGTGAATAAATCGGGTAAGAGGATTTGGAAATGGGTTTTTAAGGGATGGAGGTGGGAAGTGTGGCCGGTCTCGGGTTGAGGTTTGGAAGTCGTCGGAGGTAGGTTTGTGGATGGCCGACGAAGGTCGTCGGCGGTTGGGGACGGAGAGGTCGCCGGTGGAGAGTGAGAGAGAGAGAGGGGCGCTGTGGGACGAGAGTGAGAGAGAGGGGCCGGTTAGGTGATTGTCCGCTGGGGACTGGGTCTGTTGCCGGCGTCATAGGGGTGGCGATGGATGGGTTGCTGGGTAGCGGTTTCATCCGGAGGTGATGATTGTCGGGTCAGAGGTGAAAAGGTGCCGCCGGATCTCGGGGATTTAGATCGGAGCAGGGGAGAAGGCTGGGAGGGGAACGCCGAAGCAGGGGTGAGGTTGGAGGCAGGGCCGGGTGGCGCCGGGTTGAGGGCAGGAGGCAGGGCCGGGCCGCGGGTGGAGTTAAAAGGGGCACCGGAGTTGGGGATAAGGTTGGACATGGGGGAAGTGGGTTTAGGCCGGTAGAGGTTAGGAGAAAGAGAGGAGATGGGGTTGAAGATGATAAGGACTGTAATTGGGTGAGGTAGGGTGTATGGAAGCTAGGGGTGTGTGGTTGAGTGTTTAGGGTGTAGGATAAGTTTGATGTGTGTCTTTGTGTATGTGTTTAATTGGGACACTTAAAAATAATACTCACTAACTAATAACACTAAAAAAAACTAAAAATCATAAAATTAAATTCCTATTATAAAAATAAAATAAAGACTCCATAAAAATAAAAATAAAAAGTAATAAAAAATAAAAATAAAATTCTATTAAACTAAAAACTAAAATCCTAAAATAAAATCTAATAAAACTAAAAATAAATGAAATCATAAAAAAACTAATTCTAATAAAATAAAATTAATAAAAAATAAATATAAAATAAAAATAAAATATTAAAATAGTAAATAAAACCTACAAATTCTAAATAATTCTAAAATAAAATCTAAAAAATAAAACGACACTAAATAAAAATCTAAAAAAATTAAAATAAAATAAAAAGGGACAAACCAACACACACGGGTCTTGGATGACGGTTTAGGGATAAGTTTAGGGTAGGCTAGGGTACGAGAAAAGGGTATTAGCTCCATAAAATGCACAATTGCCTTGAAATACGCATTTGAACACCGTAACGTGCATTCGGCCTACAAAATAAACAATTAAGCACATAAGACCCATATTACCGAGAATTAGCAACAAAAGTACGTCTATCACTACACCAAAACACGTTATTAGTAACACAAGTTTACCATTACTAAAAATATTAGTAACACAATTTTTCCGTTAGAAAAAAGGCGTGGGGCACGAAGCTAGTAACGATAAAATTCTGTTACTAATAGTAATGGAAAAAATTTGAATTAGTAACGTACAATTCTGTTACTAATAGTAACGGAAAAAATTAGAATTAGCAACGGAAAATTTTTGTTACTAATAGTAACGGAAAAATAAAAAATTAGTAAGGGTAAAATTGGATTACTAATAGTAACGGTAAAAGTTGGTTACTAATAGTAACGGTAAAAAAAAGAATTAGTAACGGTAAAATTCTGTTACTAATAGTAACGGTAAAATTCTGTTACTAATATTAATACATATTTAAAAAAAATATTTTTCAAGATCCAATATCCTGAATTTAAACAAATTTAATTATTCTTACCACACTATTTACTAATCCTAAGAACATATACAAAAATAGTCCACCAAAAACAAGGGCATTATATTCGACATTTACATTTATATAAGCGTTCACTCTTTATTTACAAAAAAAACTTAAACCAAACAAATGAAATATCGTAATACAATCGCCCCGAAAGTTACATTATTTTAATAAAAGCATCCAATATAACATCCTAAGAAGTGACTTCTCACTAACACGTAGCAGTAGTGTTCAGTAATCAATTCTAGCGGCATGTAGTTAACCGTGGGAAGCCTCTTCAATATGTTTCTCATCACTTTTATGCTGGAACAAGCACCCCTGATTTCCTCGTGTGGCTCAAACGTTGTTAAAGGCTCACGCAAGCCATAAAGAAGAAATAGAAGGAATATATGACTCACGCAGTAAGCTCTTGACCTCCCCCATGGAAACCAGTGCTCCAGAAGATTCCAGCAGGTTTTCCAACAAGTGCTTGGAATGCCCATATCTCATGGGTTGCATCAAAGAAGGCCTTGAATTTGGCTGCCATTACACCAAAACGAGAAGGAAACCCAAAAAGAAAACCGTCAGCCTCCAAAAGTTGTTCCGACCTGATCTCTGGAACGTCATTTGCTTTCGGAGGAGCCTTCATCTTTTCCAATATCTTGTCAGGGAGTGTTTCGGGTACCTACGTTATTCCAGACAAGGTTTAAGCAATTAAATTACTACAAGAAACTAAAACTCTCTGTGTTCTTGATATTAATAAGTAAGCATCCTCACACACACACACACACACACACACACACACACACACATATATATATATATATATATATATATATATATATATATATATATATATATATCTTCCCGAATCGAAATTGAAGAAGAAGTACCTGCCAAAGTGTTGCTTCAACACCAGGAACAACATTGGCTCCTTGTTGTATTTCTCATGCCATATCCTCTACGTGTCCATGCAAGGAGTAATAACTGCAGCAAGAATGAGCTTCATTAACCAACAGTCACTTGTTTGTTTGGGGACACTAGGAATATAGCGAGTCTCAAATTGAGGGTCACTCTTTCCTTTTTGTGGACGTTTCAATTTTTTTGTAGTAACTCCAACAATTTGGTAAGCAGGATGGGATAATGCTACCCCATCCCATACGTGATGTTGGATGAGATAAGATTTAAGAAGCGATAAATTATATAAAGTAAGCCTCTTATCTTAGTTGGAGAACCACAACAACTACTACCTGCGTCCCAAATTAATAGTCGCTATTTGAAGATGACGTTTTTCTAAGGATAGACTCGATCAATGGCCAAGATGAAGAATCGTGAACTTGGTTTGATTACGTGGATTATTTATTTGAGACGTCCAATAAGAAAAACATGACTATTAGGACAACTCTTATCATATCCCAACCTTTTTATCTGGTGCATCAAATGAGAAGTAATCCTTAAAATTAATGTACCAAATGCTATTATAGTTGGATAAAATTTGATTTGACCACTGATGATATCAAAAATCATGTTTTCATACAAATTTTATTCACACTGAAACCAATTATACGCGCATGTTTGGAAAGAGAGGTAGAAAGATGGATTAACTTACACTATATAGACCTTAGTGGTACCCATAGTTGCATCCCAAGGGAACTAGAGAACAGCAAAACCTGTCAATGAAATGCAAACCAAATGAGAATATACATGAAATCAAATGTCTATTTAAACCACAGAAAAACCTATAATATAATTTGGTCCACCACAAAGTACCGAATAATAAATTCTCGTAATTGAGATAAACGACAACATAAAAAACAGAATTTGTGCAAGTAGTTTAGTGGCAAATAGTATAAACTAATTGAGACCTTTCCTCAAACAGACAGATTGCATATAAACTAATTGATATGGGAATCTCGCTTCTTAAAATTCAGGTGCTGACAGGAACCGCACATCCAATCTTTACTAATATTCCCTCACTCTTGATATCTGCAAGTACAATTAAGGAGAAAAATAAGAAACAAATTTGTCACACATTATCCTCTGTGGTTGAAACCTTACAAAACCCGACACATATATATATGCATTGAACAAAAGCTATGTCCGTATATATATATATATATATATATATATATATATATATATATATATATATATATATATATATATGTGCATTGAACAGAAGCTAAGAAGAAAAACAAGGGAAACACATATAGGAAGAATTAAATGATGAGTAAATTATATGGGAATATTACCAGGATTGGTACAATCTTTGTAGATGGACTCCACCATGGCAGTAACCTCATCTTCTCGAATGGGCCTTAAAGCCTCGAGCCTCTTGGGAGAAAACAGCTCAGCTGTACAAACTCTTCTAATTTTGACATAGTGAGGCCCATAATCTTCCCATATGAGATCCTGCCCATCTCTGCTAAAAACTTAGCTGCTGATCGGCTCCTATGCCTGTCCGCTACCTGTTGGTCCTTCTCTTTTAAGACCTCTTTGGCTAACTCTGTGATGGAAACGACTACGTTTAGCGTGGAGCAGAACCGGATAGATATGATTGGGCCGTAAGTATGGGCCCAGTCGACGAAGCAGCGGAACCTGATGGGCCGTAAGTAAGGTAAATCCCCAAGATTTACCTTCGTCTTTTTTCTAATCCTAACTCCTCTACTAGTGCTACCACCATTCAGAGCTGCCACCACATCTTTCTCAAAATTACCATCAAACGTCCATCTTTCTTTCAAAACCCCAAATCACAACATAACCCCCCCCCCCCCCCCCCACACACATTGGTGGTGTTGATGTTGATGGTCTAATGGATGATTCTGCTCAGAATTCATATTCAAACCAGCTCTATCGCATTGAGAGCTGCAAACATACCCGGATTACTCTCCGACATTCCAAGCCCAAGATGCTGAGAAGGTGGCTGCTGCTGCATCAACATGGACCCCAATTGCAACGGACTTACTCGTCCACCTTGAAAATCAAAATTCCCCAGAATGTTAAACCTGGGCATGAAATGCAAAGGAGCCTGCAACGTGTTCGTGGACAATTTGTGCAGTGGGAAACGGCCACATCTGGTGGGCTTCAGCTGGTATTGATGTTATTGCTACAAGTGACTGAACAGTGCTTCCTCATCTGATAAAAGAGATATTAAGGGTAGAAAAAATGAAAGCAGACCAGTTGATGATGGCAAGTTTTGGTGAACACGAGGAATGTAAATAAGCTTGCAGAGCAGATTGGGCAGCTTAATCAATTTATTAGACTTTAGCACATTTTTTTTGTCCTAGTGACCAAAAGTGTAGTAAAGTCTAATAAACTAATTAATTTATATTAAATTCTAAAATAAAAAAATAGTAGTGTATTAAAGTCAAGAAAACCCAAAAAAAATGAGGCTGAACCGTGATTTTTATATGTAGCGATAAATAATGTTGGAGTTGTGAAGAGGAATGCAAACCTCAAGACAAGAGAACGAACCATTCATTGGAGATATCAAGCAACACGCTAGCCAATAGTCTTCTCTCAGCGTTACACATACTAATCATTCCCTGAAATTACTTAAAAATCTTCTCTTAGCGTCACACACATATTGGTTGATTACTTAAATTAATTAAAAATCTAGATATCAGTGACCTAAATCATATATCTCACAAATATATGATTTAGGTCACTGATGTCTAGATTTTTTATGACTACACTTATCTATTGCATCATGTGGAGAACTATTCACACACTGAACTTCTTCCTACAACAATACAACACAATCCTCTCCAACTAAGAAGTTAAGCCACCTATCTTAAAACTGTCAATTATCAGGTCATCCTTGTTGACTCAATATTTTTGTCCGGAACAAGAGAAGGTTGCATTAATTGTAAGCCCGTGATAGCCACATTGAACTCAATTCGCCATTCCTAAAAATTGTGGTTATTATGTTTAGTTCTTCAAATAACACTACTTTGTGGCCAAATAAAAATAAATAGGAAATAGAAAAATCCATATAAAGAAACTCTCGTGTGAAAGTGCAACTGAAATCTTGTTTTTAACTATTCCCTATGTTCATAAAAGGGCATCTATTTACTTAAAAGTGAACTACCCTTTCCCTGAGAGAGGGCATTAGAGAAAACCTATATGTTTAATTAGTGTCTACAATCTCTATTAAAGTGTACAAAGCATACTAGTTCATCATGCATAGACTGATATTTAATAATAGAATATCATATGTGCAACAACATGAATCATAAATATATGTTCAATAGGTCATTTAGTCATAATAGTTATCCAACGCAAATATATAAGATCCTAACTATCCGATTGAGACTTGAGTCCACTTCTTACCTTTGCAGCACCAGTTGAATCAGGGATGATATTTTACCCAAATCCAGGTCCCCCTCTCCAATGTTTCATTGAAGGACCATCCACAGCCATTTGTGTAGCTAAACTTTGAGTAAAATAAGAACATTATAAAATGAATGAAAATATATGCCGACAAAGTTTGTAAAAAACGGTAACTTTGAAATCAAAGATGATTAAAACAACAACTGAAATCAAAGTGGATATATACATGGATCTATATGGATCTTATTCTTGGATTAATGAAAATGTGAAAAAGAAAATATTTGAATCTAAGTGGTGAATAGTGAATGGTGGATGCTGGTGAAGTCCTGTAAGGATTGTTGACACGGGTGTAAGAATGAATATTACAAAGTTCAAATTAAGTGCTTGATCAAAATTTATGCAGAGAGTTCATTGTTTTCGCCAAGGTAAAAGAAAGAAATAAAAAAATACTCACATATAGGTTTTTCAACTCCAAGCTAAGATGTTTCCTGAGGCTATTTGACACCACAACACCAAGTTTTTTCCCACATTGCTTAATATTATCCTATTTAACCTACATTATTTGATTTAACACATCTAAACCAGAAATATATACCGCCAAAACCATGTCAACAAAATGATACTATAAAGACTCTCATATAAAGATTAAAAATCCACTCCACTAAATTATATGGAGAATAAACCATGATTAAATTCTTAATCGCTTTTACACCACCGAGTGGTCCTCAAAAGGAAAATATCTCTACAAGTTTAGATCAAACATCATTCGTCTCCATGATCACCTTAGAGCATAATCATGTTTACTCTAAAAAAGATACAAGTAAATAGACTAATCGTAGAAATCATCTTAAGAGCATAATTATGTTTACTCTAAAGTACAAGCTTATAAAATAATAGTAGAAAAAGATGGCATTATATAAGGCCCTGTTTGATAGAAGTGGGTGGAATTAATTTCCAAGTCATTAGTTTCCTGGAATTCAATTCTTTGGGGACCCCAAAAGAATTGAATTCCATGGCAAATCAATTCTTTGCGATTTAAGTGTTAGTACCTTAGTGTAAGTGGTAATTATTTTCCAGGGCAAATAAGTGCTATCAAACGCAACTAAAAGCTGGAAAATGAGAAAGATTCCTTATTTTCCATGGCAAATGTTGCTATCAAACGGACCCTAAGTACGAAAAATAGTGAATCTTCTATATTTCCTAATTGTTATAAAAAAATTACTCGAATTATGTAGTTAAATAGAGTATAGTTTTAAACAAAGAATAGTTACATCGGCGTGTAGAATGATTTCCCACAAAACTCCAATGACAAAGATTTATTACCATTCTAAATGAAAAACAGGACATGTTATACAAAAGGAATAAGCTCATACCATCGAAAGCTGAGCCTTGGTATAAGAAACTACCTTCCCCTCGTTGGTTAACATTTTAACAACCTCTCGCGAGTGTCACGCATCGCCATTAAGAAGCATCTGCATCACATTGTCCATGGAAGAAATATATTCGTAATAGCGAAAAATGAAGAGTAAGTGGTGAACTGAGAGGTCTACGGGTAAGACCTTTAACTAAATTTATGTT
Source organism: Sambucus nigra (assembly GCA_949130495.1). Lineage (NCBI taxonomy): Eukaryota > Viridiplantae > Streptophyta > Magnoliopsida > Dipsacales > Adoxaceae > Sambucus > Sambucus nigra. The sequence continues at coordinate 240,314,418 of OX422218.1, read as the reverse complement.
AGTTATATGATAATTATTAAATAAAGTGTATCTAGATCGATATTCCATATTATTATGAGTTCTACAAAAAAAATTACCTTAGGAGGTTTAATGACAAGCCTTAGGAAAAGTGTGGGGATTCATAAGAGGCAATTCAATAGATTCCCTCAGTTGACGGATCGGGTGTGATAGCACATCAATATTCCAAATAATATATGGATGATAATCAAACTTTTGGGTTGTGATATTCACTACTAATCATTTTCCAGCATTGAAAAACTGATATATGTTACTAAGTCTACTCTATACCACGGCTTGCTGATGTATTAAAAGTATATTCATTACCAATTAGTCCCTCTTCACCCCAATTTAAGTTATACTGATTACCATTAATATCTTAATCTTCTTTTTATTTTTCATTCAGTTGTTTGTTCTTCCCTATACTGATTGTTGTTCAACGATGAAATATTTTTTAACCAATTCATCTATGAATGATTAACTATATATATATATATATATATATATATATATATATATATATAAGTATTTTCATTTACTTTTATAATGATAGACTTTTTAGTTTTTTTTGTAGACTTTAAGATAAAATTTGTTATTTCTGGCTTTATTAAACACAGTTCACCTATTTTAATTGGTATGCCACATGGTCTTCTAGAGGAACCCAATATTTTTATCAATGTGCGTATGGTGTTCTTGATGAACCCGGTACGCCATATAAGTCAGATTTAAACTACATCATTAAACAAAACGCCTCAAAATGCTCCCAAATATGTGTTTGTGTGTGTGTGTGTGTGTGTGTGTGTGTGTGTGTAATATTAAAGAGGAGGCTTACCTTAAAATCCCCAAATCTTGAAACCCTAGGTGACACGATGGTCCTTGAGAAGAGGTCGTGAGTATGAGAAACCCTAATGACGACAATGGAGTCTTGAGAGTACCATTGTCATCTTACTCCGGTGTTATTCATCCGGAAAGAATTCGGCTAGAAGTTGTCGTTCGATTGAATCAAATCAAAAATCAAATAAAAGAAATAGAATAAATGGGAAACACGACTTACCCAAAACCAAAACACCATTGAAATAAAGTAAAGAATCGAGTAACCATGATCGTTAAAACTGAAAATCGACTCACCTGAGAAGGGGAGAGTTTCTTTAGGTTGGAGGGAAAATTTAGAAGATGGGGATTTTCATTTCGGTGTGTAGTAGTCGGGGGCGAGTTTCTTTGTTCGGGAGGGATTTTATTTTATTTTCACTAAAATTAGAATTAGTAACACTTAAATAAGATTACTAACGGTACTACATAGTTAAAAATAGTAATGGTATAATAGTATTAGTAATCATAGAACTAGTCTGTTACTAAAAGAGCATTTTGGTGTAGTGTATTTGGGGTATAAATTGTACAGTTTTGGGTGTTTATTACACCGCCCCCAAACCGAGTGTTGCTAGTCCTCGAGCAACAATATAGAGAGAAAGAGAAAGATAAGTAACCAAAAGTGTACAACTTTCACGGGCACTTGCTATTGCACTTAGCATGTGCAACAAGCCTTTAAACATATAGGTTGCCCTACAGGACGAGTTGTGTCTCGTGAGGGTTTGCAGGGAATATACCCACAAAATTCTTATTTGCAAAAATTTATTAAAAGGCAGTCAATCTCTTATTAGATGTAGAATAATCGAACAATCCATCACATGAGAAAATGATTTTCAGAAATACAAGCTAGAATGTGTAAAAAGATTAAGCTAAGTAAATACTCAAGGCACACCCTTCCTAGAACTCAACGTGTGTAGTGTGAATCAGTCAAAACGGGTCGAGTATCACAAAAGTAATTCCTAGATTGCCTTTTTGGAATCAACGCTTCAACTTCAAATCTCACAGATATATCTCTCTCAAACGAATTCACGAGATTTGGGTTAGTGTGTCGCTCTTATGTGTGAGGAGGTGAGTAAATGTAATCAAGTTCAAACGTCTCACACACACATAAGAAAGAACAAACAATTAGAAAGAAAATGATCTCATGAAAGAATGCTAATCACTATAATGAGAACGTCGAGTTATTCACCACGTCGACTTTCATTTGCCCGAACGCCTAGGGTAACATGGATGATTATGGGTGAGGGGAAAATGAGATGGGAAAGATATGATGATATGAGGTAGGATGGATGGTGATATGATGGATGAATGGTGGATATGCGATGTGAATGGATGAAAAATGGATGCGATAGAAGAGTGTATACACTTTAGGCACAAATGTCTTTATTTTACAACTAACTACTAACTACAAACTCTCTTTCTTTTCTTCTCTTTTTTTTTTGATTTTTCTTTTGTTTTTGCTATTTTTGCTATTATTTTTTTTTCTTTTTTCTATATTTTCTATTTTTTTTATTTTTCTCTCACTTTTCAAACCAACAATGAAGACATTTATATTTGAAATCACACTCTTTTATTTGAAAATGATGATGGATGATATATGAAATGAGTGGGGAATGATGGTGAGGGGAATATGTGGGAATATGGAAGAACATGGAAATGTAATGGGGATGATATATGGAAAAGTGGTAGGTGTATGGATGAACATTTGGTATTCGGGGCAAATTTCAAGACACATGTTTCTTACAACTCGAAAATTATGTCGTTCTCAGTGATCAAGCCAAAATTTTATGAAAGAATAATGAGATCATGCAACAATTTAAGTGCGGACCCAAACGAAGTTGAATTAACTTGTGACTCGGAGATTGCGTAAAACACTCTAAAAGGGTGAAAGGCACAAATCTCACGGGCTAAAGTCTCTACTAGTGATCCTTAAGGTTCTCTTTAGAATCATAGTACTCTTCAACTCTAAACTTCATGACTTGATAAGTGCGTAAATTTTTGTCGAGTCTAGGAATTCATGGTGCAACATGCCTTGTTATGTATTACATAAGCCATTTAGAAAAAAATATTCTCTAGCTTGATTCCTAGACTTTAAAAGATGGATGATTGAAAATTCACATCAATGAGTGAGATGAAAGAAACTGCACGAAAGTTTAAAAATCAGGTTCAAAAATCAAAATTTTTTCAAAAGAGGTACGATTTTGATAAAATTCCCCATCCCCAAACAAAAAGGAACATCGTCCTCGATGTTAGGTAAAATGATTTTTAAAATGAGAGAATAAGGTAGGAAAGAGATTACCAGAATGAACCGCTAATGAACTGGAAAGATATAGCCAAGAATAAACCTGAATAAATGATAAGAGAAAAAATGTGTACAAGTCTATAACATGGTAAAGCATTGGGTGATGTGAAACACCACCCCCAAACAGGATAAGACTCATACAAGAAACGCGGGCTGCCTCCCGGTAGTGTTAAGTTTAATGTCTTCATCCAGACCGATGGGATCTCACCCTAAAGATAAGATCTATGAAAGGACGGGGTGGCAGAAGAATCGGGTGATGAGAATCACCCCCAAATAAGACTGAAGCGTCAGTCTTGCTGGATAAAGGCTAAAATGGGTCAATGCACTTGTATGGCAAAGTGCATCACGCGATGCAAAGCATCGGTGGACCATGGGTGGGTGGGAATTATGGTAAAAGTGATAAAGGCATGGGTGATGAAGCATCGATCACGGGCCTTATTGAGCCGTAAGGTGAGGGAAACTAGGGCCCTATAAGCATGGTGCTCCAATTGGATGGGAAGGCAAAAGGGTTTGGTAATAGTGATGGGGTGGGGCTCATAAAAATCACACGACTGTTCTATGAATGGGCGATGATATTGGTCGCGCCGTGACACACCAGGGAGCTGTTGAGAATAAAAATCAATACCATAAGAGAGTGGTGTGCGTGGAGTAACAAGCTCGGTGTCACGGAAGTGGAGAGTATCACCACAAATACTCTCATGGATGGTGGAGGATGGTTTTAGGTGAGGATCTAAAAATGTAGATGGAAACTTGAAATGTGCAAAATCAAGATCCAAACCAGGTGGTGGGGTGGAAAGAACAATGGGTGGGTCGGGTCGGACAAATGGTGTATCGGGTGGGATAAACGGTGGAGGAAGATGATCCAACTCAAGCGTGGGAGACACACACTCATTGGGAAGAGTAAATGAATAGTCACAAGTGAGTGTGGTTTCTAAAGATGGAGTTGTAAACTTCTCCAAAAAGGTATCATTGGTGATTGTGGTGGATGGGTAAAACGAGGCACCAAAATCGGAGATAGAAGAATCACTAAAAATATCGGGCTCAATGGGAGGCTTGCATGGTGGGACATCATCCATATCCGTATAGTTAGGAACTATCACGGATTCTATCTCGGGAAATTGGTGAGCACTCGTAGCCGGAGCGAAGCTAGGATAAATGGGCATGTCAGAGACATACGCAATTGGGGCATAAGGTAAAAGCTCGGGCATATTTTTGGATATAACGGGAGTGGGAACCGCAATGTGGGGTTCATATGGACATGGTGGGATTTGATCAGGCTCACTATCGAAAGGTAAGTCAACACAATTATCGACTTGGGACCCGGACCATGGGATAGTCTCAACTTTGAGATTCTTGGGTTGGTCACACTCAAATTTCGTGTCACAAGAGGACACATCATCATCACACTCGGTGGCAACGATGGGTGGAGGCATGGGAATGTAATCCGACTCTCGCGCACACTCCAATTCATTTAACCTTTGTTCAAGCCATTGGAGAGCTTGAGTTTGAATTTGAGTGGCTCGCTCTTGCTCAAGGATGAACTTTTGCAAGAGGGTTTCGAGAGTGGAGGTGGATGAAGGTGTTGGTGGAATGATGGGTGGTGGTGGTTGAGGTGGACACAACTCGCTATGAGCGGGACTATATGGAGAATATTCATATGAAGTGTGTGGGGTAGGTCCAAATTCATCATACACGAAAGGATTGCTTTCGTGATGGACAATTGGTTGATGCGCATGGGGTGCATAGTGAGGGCACTGATCGTGAACAGGTGCACAAGGTTGCCATGACGACTGTTGGAACGTGTGAGCATCCACAACATCGGGTTGGGATTTTTATTGCATGGAAGGGTGATCAGGCCTCCATGAATAGCTCGGGTACTCACACAACTCTGAATTAGGTATATCGGGATAATTGACCAAGGTGGGTTCCGAAACAGTGTCAAATGGATACACATGTTCCGTGGTGGATTCAGATGGATATGTAATGTAAGGGCACTCATGGGACAAGTGATCGGCATAGGAACAATGGGTGCACGACAAAGGATGAGGCACATCGACACTTGACACCGAGGGTGATGGAATAGGTGGTGCGTGCATAGATGGGTCAAGAGTACCAACGGTACTCGTGAAAGAGGTGAAATTATGAAGAATATCATAAAGAGACCGCTCAGGATCACTCTCACACGTGTCACGTGATAATGGAAAATGACCAAAGTAGTCCCGTAAAGGTCGTTCCTCGGCCATGTGGAGAGAAATATATTTTTTTGATTTTTTGGAATTTTTTCAAAAGGAAAGAAAATATTTTTTGGAATTTTTCGAAAAATGAGAAAAAGAAAATATTTTTGGATTTTTCTAAAAATAACGGAAGAAAAGATTTTTGGATTTTTCTATAAAAATGAAAGAAAGAAAATATATTTTTTTGATTTTGTTATAAAAGTAAAAAAAAATATTTTTGGATTTTTTGTTTTTTTATAAAAATGAAAGAAAATATTTTTGGAATTTTGTAAAAATAAAGGAAGAAAAATATTTTTGGATTTTTTGTTGGAAAAAAAGGTGGGAAAAAAATATGGACTCTGTAAATATGTACGAACTAACTAAAATCGACCACCGAAAAATGGAATTGGACACACACATAAGTCAAGGATAAATCCTAACTAGCACATAGCCAATTTTTATCTTCAAAATTAGTGAGAGGGTAGTCAAATTTTAATTTAGTCCGCGGGCGATAAAAATCACGGAAATATATGAGTGATCGTCTTTGCAAAAATATTCTCCTAGTGGGCTACCTAGTTGATTGATTTTAAATTTAGTGATGGCTAGGGTAACACACAAAGGTAAGTGAGTGAGTCGGGTGATGAAATCCCTTCTCGTGAGTGATCGGGTGTAGGTCTTAGTAATTTAATTCATCACACCATTCAAAAAATAAATGCGAGAATAAAATCACACAAGAGCACACAAGTACACACAATAATGGACTCGTTAACAGGAGAGGCGCGAGGGTTTAAGAAATGTACCTCCCACGATTTTTAGGCCGTGGGGTGCCGAAAAATTTGAGTCGACCGGGGGGAAATCAGGCCTATCTCATTCGTCCACGGAGTCCTACCGACCCAAGGTAGAGAGGCTTCTAAATTCTCGCCAATGGACACCCTCTCTCTACCTTGTCTGGTTTCCCTATCACGCTTGTCTTTGATTTATTACAAATTTTAAAATGAAAAATAAAATGGTGTCTCTAAGCACCGCAATACAAGCAATGATAATAATCCTAATACAAGCCTTCTAAAAATATAAAAACTGGTACAAAAAATAAATGAATTACAATATGAAATCCGCTCTGAGCTTCACAACCCCAATAATGGCAACGGCGCCATTTGATAGAAAGAACTTTTGCGTGTATTTGTCGTTGTTGTACAAGTTTCTTCTAATCAAAACCTTATGTACCTACAAATAATAATAACTCAAGTATAGAGGTAAGTAATGATGTCAATCCACTTTCTAGGGAGTAAAGCAAATGGAACAAATTAAATTGTAATTCACTTTTTATTTTCTTTTTGTGCCTTTTCACATTTTCTAAATTTTTTTTTTAGCCTTTTCAAATATTAAAACAATAAGGTGAGGTGAGATTTTAAACCAAACTAAACTAAGATGAAAACTAACTAGAAAGTAACTAAAATGAAAATTAGAGTCTAAACTAAACTAAAATAAAAGATAAAGTGAGGTAAATAATTGTGAGAACAATCAAGGAGTGGGATTACACCACAAATTTTAATTATTCTAATTAATTAATTTAATTATTTGAATTCTCCCAAATTAATATTAAAATTACAACCCAACTCTCGTTGCAAGTGTAATTAGAATAGTAATCTTTTAGGAAGTTAAAATTAACACCCCACAACTCTAGAAAATTAGATCTACACTCCTTTTAATTAATCACCCGCTAGGATTGATCAATTAAAATTTATGTCAATCTTAGAAAATAAATTTAGAGTTGAAATTCAAGTTATAATACCCCACTTAAGAAACCCCTATCTCTAGTTCGAATCTAAAATGGGTGTTATAATTATAATTTTGATTTTCTCTCGAAAATCATTTACCCTCTCACTCGAGGCGTAAATTTAAGGGCGAGGGATCAAAATTAACATTCAAAGGGAAATTTCAAGTAATTAAACTAATTAAAATAAAATAACATCAAATAAGGGTTTTACATGTGTAAAATGTGACAAATTAATAATCAAAGGCATAAACAAATAAAATAGAAGGGTAAGAGTACAAATCTTCAAACAAGTCTCCTTGATTTGCAAAATTGGACTCTAATACTCCATTGAAATTGAGCAAAATCCATTCAAAATGAGCTTTCCACAATATTCAATTACATACAAACACTCATTTGAATCACTCAATAATTAATTTCTCACAAATATCTAAAAAAATAAAAAGAATAAAATAAAAATATTTACAAAGGATAATTTTCTCTACAATTCTCTCTCTAAAAATTCCTCTCTACAAGCTTTGATCCTCTTCAAATGGCCTTGAAGTCTTCTTTTATATGCAATTGGAGCTAAGGGGTTAAATTGGTAAAATAAGGATGTGCACATGAGGGGTGTGAGGTATGAGGATATATGGGTGAGGGAATAAAAATATGATATGATTTATGGGTATTTTTGGAAAAGGGGTAAAAGGTTTGTTGGGGGCATTTGGGTAAAAGGAATTAAATGGGGTTTTAAGTGGCACATGGGAAAAATGGATTTTAAGTGGTTTTTGGTTTTGTTGGCAGATCGTGGCTTAAGGGAAATGGGTAATGAATGGAAAATGGGTCTTAGACTTGGGTTTGGATATTGGTCGGACAAATGAGTTTGGGTTTATTTGGTCTTGTGTTTGTTTTTCGGATGCACAGGTGAAGAAATCGGGTAAGAGGATTTGGAAATGGGTTTTTAAGGGATGGAGGTGGGAAGTGTGGCCGGTCTCGGGTTGAGGTTTGGAAGTCGTCGGAGGTAGGTTTGTGGATGGCCGACGAAGGTCATCGGTGGTTGGGGACGGAGAGGTCGCCGGTGGAGAGTGAGAGAGAGAGAGGGGCGCTGTGGGACGAGAGTGAGAGAGAGGGGCGGGTTAGGTGAGTGTCCGCCGGGGACTGGGTCTGTCGCCGGCGTCATAGGGGTGGCAATGGATGGGTTGCTGGGTAGCGGTTTCGGCCGGAGGTGATGATTGTCGGGTCAGAGGTGAAAAGGTGCCGCCGGATCTCGGGGATTTAGATCGGAGCAGGGGAGAAGGCTGGGAGGGGAACGCCGAAGCAGGGGTGAGGTTGGAGGCAGGGCCGGGCGGCGCCGGGTTGAGGGCAGGAGGCAGGGCCGGGCCGCGGGTGGAGTTAAAAGGGGCACCGGAGTTGGGGATAAGGTTGGACATGGGGGAAGTGGGTTTAGGCCGGTAGAGGTTAGGAGAGAGAGGATATGGGGTTGAAGATGATAAGGACTGTAATTGGGTGAGGTAGGGTGTATGGAAGCTAGGGGTGTGTGGTTGAGTGTTTAGGGTGTAGGATAAGTTTGGTGTGTGTCTTTGTGTGTGTGTTTAATTGGGACACTTAAAAATAATACTCACTAACGAATAACACTAAAAAAAACTAAAAATCATAAAATTAAATTCCTATTATAAAAATAAAATAAAGACTCAATAAAAATAAAAATAAAAAGTAATAAAAAATAAAAATAAAATTCTATTAAACTAAAAACTAAAATCCTAAAATAAAATCTAATAAAACTAAAAATAAATGAAATCCTAAAAAAAACTAATTCTAATAAAATAAAATTAATAAAAAATAAAAATAAAATATTAAAATAGTAAATAAAACCTACAAATTCTAAATAATTCTAAAATAAAATCTAAAAAATAAAACGACACAAAATAAAAATCTAAAAAAATTAAAATAAAATAAAAAGGGACCAAACCAATACACACGGGGCTTGGGTGACGGTTTAGGGATAAGTTTAGGGTAGGCTCGGGTACGAGAGAAGGGTATTAGCTCCATAAAACGCACAATTGCCTTGAAATACGCACTTGAACACCGCAATGTGCATTCGGCTTACAAAATAAATAATTAAGCACATAAGACCGATATTACCGAGAATTAGCAAAAAAAGTACGTCTATTTGGGGTATAAATTCTACAGTTTTGGGTGCTTATCAGCAAACCTATTTCCTTGACTATCAACATTGTGTCTAGGATTGACCGTCGATAGGCATGTCATGGACAATGCCGATTGGCACCCCCTTGACCCTTTAAAAGGGGATCATGAGCTCACTTTGAAAGGGACCTAAGAAAAGTCCCTTTCAGTGATCTCAGCAACATTCTTTCAAAGTTAACATGATTTCCATATTGAAACCTCTCCCCAACATTCCATTTCCATCCTTCCCTTACTCAATTCCTTTCTCTTTCCTCCGTCTACCTTCATCCACTTACAAGAGCATCCCTTAAATAATCAAGATCAACCTTAAAGCTTTCAAAGAAGGTCCAAACCTTTTACTCTCTCTTTAAATTCTCTTATTTTCGCATTAATTATTTTATTCTTACTTTATCATTTCATCTTTATTAGATCATACATATTAATATCCAACCCTTTTTATTAGTAGTATTGCACATACTATATTTTTTATAAAAAATAAATAAAAACAAGAAAAAGAGGATTTGCTTGAAAATTCCAAACAAGGATTTCTCACTACATTTCCCCACACTAAAACATCTTTTTTCTACACACACACATATAAGAAAAGTCCCCGGTTGGATTTGTGTGATATACCCCGCCCCCGTGTCATGTACGAACTATGTGAACTTTGATTCCTTTTTAGTCTATCTGGGCGTCTAGGGTAAAATTTGACATTCGAGTCCTCCTTACTTATTTTTGTCTCTATATTATTTTCATATCATATGTTTGTGATTCATGCTCTGGTTTTTTCCAACGCATACCATCTCTATTCTATAAATGATTGCTAACCCGACGAACGTGCACATTATTTTTTTACTATTTTGGGAACACTACTATGGATGAGCTCACTCCGCCTTTATCCATGACGCGAGTAGAGTAATTTCGCTCTCCATTTATATATACATTCACACACTTCACAGAGTTATTCAGGAGAAGAATAACACATGCCCATGAGAGACTAAAAAGGTTGGATGGATGCCTAACACCTTCCTAGTCCGTAACTTGGTCTCCAAATCCTTTAACTAATTGGTTTTGGAATCATCAGTATGTCTTTTATGCCGTTTTCTCAAGGCGACAAAATTTATTTTGCCTATTTTGGGCAAAATAGGTTGGCGACTCTGTTTCTATACACCATCCCAATTGACGATGACCAAAGAATCTCGACGAAGGGACCGAGACCCCGCACGCACCAGTTGGGAGGAATGTCTATGATGTCTATACATCTTCAGTGTCACAACCACCTCAAGATTGACATACAAGTGCCGCTAACCTCTTGTTGGAAAACTCGTCATGTGATAAAGGATGGGGGGGGGGGTAAGTGTTGAGTTAGAGAACCTATTTGGGATATCGCATAAGCGGAGGTTGAGTTGGTAACTAGTTTGGGGGTGGGGGGTTAATTGAGGATTAATTTGGTATTTGATTTAGATAAACATGTTTTATAGTGGTTATGTTGATAGTTTATGTCACTAAACAGTTTGAGTTGGTATTTTATCCGAGTAATTTATTATCTAAACAACTTTTATGTGGAACTTCATAATTTATAAGCTAATTCTGGCCATCCCGAGGTTTGGGGGGTCGGGGTCTCCATAGGTGGATCCTTACTTCCTTCCCCTCATTTTCCAGCGTGCATGTGGGTTTGCATCCTTTATCGGGGCGCTTGGCCGTCATCGATGTGGGGTGATATGTAAAGATAGATTCGCCTGTATATTTTGCACAAAATAGACAAACAAGATATTGTGTCTTTAAGAGAATGACATCAAGGACAATACTTATGCTTACGAAACCAAGTAGTTCACAGGTTCGAGGACTAAGTTACGGAATGGGTGTTAGACACCTATTCCTCTCTTTCGGTCTCTCATGGGCATGTGTTAATATTCTCCTATATAACTCTATGATGTGTGTGCTTATGTGCATAATATAAATAGAGGGCATAATTTCTCTACTCATGTCATGGGTAAAAAAGGAGCGAGGTCATCCTTAGAAGTGTTCCTAAAATAATAATGATAAAAAATATGATTTAAGTGTTTGTGGATTCACAAATCATTATGAAGGAACGAATGTGTATATCGGATAAGACACAAGTAAACAACCGTGTATAGATCATGAATATATGATGAGAATAAGATAACAAATATGAGAGAGAGGACTCGAGTTGAAGGATTTACCTAAGATGCCTACGTAGCTCAGGGGGCATAAAAGTTCATCTAGTTCGAAAATGTTACGAGGTGGGGTTTAACCCATAAATCCAATCGGGGAATTTATTATATGTGTGTGTATAAAAAAAGTTGTTTTAGTGTGAGAAAATGTGATGAGAAATCCCCTTTTGCAATTTACAAGTAAACCCTCTTTTTCTTGTGTTTGGATTTTCTTTGAAAATAAAGTATGCTCGAATACTAATAATAAAAAGTTTAGAATTAAGATATGTTATGTAATGAAGTAAAGTACTAAAGCGAAAATGAAGTAGCTAATGCAAAATTAAGAGAATTTAAAGACAAAGAGGAAGAAATGGACCTCCTTATGTAGACTTCGAAAGTTAACCGAGGTCAAACGGGGATCGAAAGAGCCCGTTGGTCACTGAAAAAGAAATTCTCAAAGGAAAATGCATATTTTATCTAAAAAATAAGGCCAATTCATGCACGGAATGGATCGTTGGAAAGTGTATTCAGATCCCTTCTACGATTCATTAATTATCGTTCGATTTAGAGAGAAGACCATGGTTAAACGAGGCTCGAAAGCGTCGGTGACCCTTCGGAGTAAAACGGGTCGTTCATCCGTACCATAAGGCTAATACGCACAAGAGGTTAACCTTTTGAAAGGGTATTTAGATCTCATTAAATATTCATTCAGTTTCGTTCGAGCTGTAGAGTTGACAGGAGTCAAATGGAGCCCGGGTAGCCCAATGGCCTCCGGATCCGTTTTTAAGGTAAAATAAATCATTCGTCCGAACTGTAAGTTTGATTCATGCATGGGGTAGCCCATTAGAAATGGTATTCAGATCCCTTAGAAGACCAATTGAGGTTCCACTCAGGCAAGGAAATTGATTGGGGTCAAAACGGGGCCCGGGAGCGCCCAGTGGACTCTAGAACAGTTTTTTTTATAGTAAAATGGACCATTTATCCTAATTATAAGGTTGATTCACAAATGGGGAAGCTTATTGGAAAGTGGATTCATAGACCTTGGAAGATTCATTGTTCTTTCTCTCAAATGAAAAAGTTGATTGGAGTCAAACGGGGCTCAGGAGCACTAGGTCGCCTCTAGATCGATACTCAGAGTATGACCTAGCATTTGCAGTGGATGAGTGAGTTTTATGGTCCTAAGGAGGTTCTTGTGTGGTCATAGGATGGGGTGTCTATAGAGATCCCCTCGAAGAGGGAGCTGAAAAAAGTGAAGGACGTCGAATGATAAACACAACATCGATTTGGAAAAGAAGTTTTGTAGGTCGATTCTGAGGACCTAGAGGATGAGGTTGATCGAGTCAGTGAGTCGAGGTCAGTTCTGAGGACCTAAAGAGACGAGAAAAACCAATTTAGAAGATCGAATATGTGATAATATTGGTTATAAATAGCTTGGGGAGACCAACTCAGCGGGTCGAAGTCAATTTTGTGGACCTAAGGAGGTGAGGATAACTGATTCAATAGGTCGAGTTTATCTTTCAAGTTGTGAAATGGATGACCAATTCAATGGATCAAGGCCGATTCTGAGGACCTTTAAGTTGTAGCAACCAATTATGAGGGCTGAGGTCAAATCTAAGGACCTAAAGTTGTGACGACCAATTCTATGGGACAATGTCAAATCTGAGGACTTAAAGTTGTGAGGACCATTTGTACGGGCCAAGGTCAATTCTGAGGACCTTAAGTTGTAGCGACCAATTTTGAGGGCCGAGATCGATTCTGAGGACCTAAATTTATAGCGACCAATTCTGTGGGCCGAGCTCAATTCTGAGGACCTAAAGTTATAGCGACCAATTCTAACCTAAAGTTGTAGTGACCAATTCTGAGGGCTGAGGTCAATTCTGAGGACCTAAAGTTATAGCGACCAATTCTAACCTAAAGTTGTAGTGACCAATTCTGAGGGCTGAGGTCAATTATGAGGAACTAAAGTTGTAAGCACCAATTATGTAGGCCGAGGCCAATTTCGAGGACCTTAAATTATAGCGACCAATTCAATGGGTCGAGGTCAATTATGATGATCTTAAGTGGTAGCGACCAATTTTGATGGTCGTGATCAATTCTGAAGACATAAAGTTATAGTGACCAATTCTGCGGGTTGAGGTCAATTCTGAGAACCTTAAGTTGTATCAACTAATTCTGCAGGTCGAGGTCAATTCTGAGGACCTTAAGTGGTAATGACCCATTCTGAGGGTCGAGGTCAATTCTGAGGACCTAGACAAGCAATTTTGAGGGTCGAGGTTAATTCCGAGGACCTAAAGTTGTAGCGACTAATTACAATGGCTGCGGTTAAATATGAAGACCTAAAGTTATGACGATCAATTCTGAGGGCCTAAAGTTGTAGCGATCAATTCTGAGGGTCGAGATCAATTTCAAGGACCTTAAGTTGTAGCGTCTAATTCTGAGGGCCGAGGTCAATTCTAAAGACCTAAAGTTGTGACAACCGAATCTAAGGGCCTAAAGTTGTAGCAATTGAATCTGAGGGCCGAGGCCAATTCTGAGGAACTAAAGTTATAGCGACCAATTTTGAGGTCCGAAGTCAATTCTGAGGACCTAAAGTTGTAGTGATTAATGTTGAGGACCGAGGTCAATTATGAGGACCTAAAGTTATAATGCGGGGAGTTGCTCTCCTGGGGAAATTGTAAATTATCTTGGGGGTGAGGATGCACCAATAGTTTCATTAGGGATTGTGTTTCTTTAGGACTTCACTAGGGAAGGAGTTATTTTTGAGATATCCGATTGGGGAATATGTCGTTTTGATACTTTATTAGGGGATGTATAGGTTGGAGAATAGTAGATTTATATGCGAGCACATCGTTGATTCTGCTTGTGGAACGTGTTAAGGATAGATTTGAAAGGTATATATGGCTGTGTATTATGCTAGGGATAAGAGTGTAAGATTAATCCTACTGGGGATTTTAAGAGTCTTGTAAGGGGCTTTGTGCTTCAAAAGTTATTTTCTTGAGAAAAATGAGGTTCCATATTTTCTAGGATTTTTGGGAATTTTTAGGGAAATTTTTAAGATTTTCCTGGCATTTTTTTGTACGAAATTTGGAGGGGTGCTGATAAGAAATCCTCGATGGTGCCAATCGGTAATGGCATAGACTCCTGGGCTTCCTTGGGAAAGTGAAAAGATAATTTCCGACTGGTATGGTCAAGGGGGCTATCGATCGGCAAGCCCCTTAGCCTTCTATAAAAGGGAAAATCCTCCGCATTTTGAACACCTTCAAGTGTTTGAATCCTTTTCTTTCTCTCTCTAAAAATCATTCCTTAGTCCTTCTTGCTTCAAGACTTCAAATGGCAAGTTCAAGTGAGGCGTACGACAATGCATGGCTGGTTGTCGATGACTGGACTGGCTTGGAGTGGCAGTCTAGGGTGACTCTTTCCTTAGGCAACGAGAATGTCTTTGATCTGTTTGAGTCTGTGGCTGACGAGCATACCCTTCTACACGAGCTGGCACACCATCATTCGTCTAGGGTGAGGAACTCTAGTGGCTATATAGGTGTAGTGACTTCTGGTATTCAATTTCATTTTTCTTTTTCTTCTTTTGTGTTAGTGATGGATTTTTCTTCATTTTATTTTACAAAATGACGTTTCTCCTTCAGTTATCTGGTCTCGGGGGACGACGGGTTTGAAGGAGGTTTGGGAGAAGATCCCTGGTGCGATAAGTTGGATGATATCCTATGCGAGTTTTGATTGTTTGGTGGAGGCTCTAGATAAGACACCTGTTCTACTTCAGGTTTATATGCTCTGGGAGAGAGGTGGTGGGACAGTACCCACACTTTCTATCTTGGCTTTGGGGAGATGAAAATTACTCCCATAGATGTTCAACAGCTGATGAGGGTCCATTGTGAGGTATTCCATATAGTGGTGGATCCTACGCTTAGGGTGACATAAGAGGCGGTGCATGCATCTTTGGGATATATAGGTAGGATCATATCTGGGGATTCGATCTATATTTCTAATTTGAAGGAGACTCATATGAAGAGGAGGGTGGATGTGACTGATGGGCAGCAGTTGAGGCAGATAACTAGTCTATTTATTCTACTTCTGTTGGGTGGCTTTCTGATGGCGACGAGTGGCGATGTCGTCCATCTCTGGTTCTTGAGATAGTTGTGGATGGTTTCTGAGGTCCGAATGTATGATTGGGGGACTTTGACCTTGGTATCCCTTTATTTTTCTTTGGATGATTTTATCTAGTGCTACCTGCTAACTTTTATAGGGCCACGTATCTTTTGGAGGTAATCTTCAATTTATTTTTCTTTTTCAAGCATTTCCTTGCATTCTTCTTTGGTTTCTTTTTTTTTACTAAATCTTGTCTTTGTAGACATGGTACACTACAAGAAAACTTGGATATGGCGACGTTTTTTTGGGACGCTTTGAAAAACATCGGTATATAAAGAATTTACCGACGTTTATTTAACAACATTGGAAAACTCGCGACCATTTTAAATAAATGTCAAAAAACATTTAGACGTTTGTTTAAAGCGTCGAAATAGTATGACGTTAATTTAAAAAAGTGGGTTTTTTCACATCCTTTTTAATAAAACTGTCGATTATCAAATTAGTTTCCCGCGTAAAGGGCTTACTACTTTCATGTTATTTTTTTGTTCCTTCCAAACCTCCTCTTTCATCTTATTCAGCAGTGTTTTCTTTACCGTCCAAACCCTAGCCTTTGGTCAAAATCACCACACCCCCGCCCTTGTTCTGTCAGAATCGGTGAAATGCTCGTCATGTTATTTATTGATTCTGTTCCTTGGCCACCACCAACTGAATCAGATGAAGGGAAGTCTTAGTTTAAGGTCAGATCTATCCATTTCTTAAAATAATTTAGAAACGGATTTCTTAAAATCACGATAATCAAATGATAATGTTCCTTGTTGATTCTGTTTCGGGTAATGTTGTTGTACAATAAAAGGTAAAAGATGAAACTTAAAACTTAGCTATCTTTGCTGTGCATTTCAGTTTCATTTTTTTTAAATTCAAACTTTTGAGCTTTGACGAAAGGTATATTAATATGTATTTGTATCTAACAAGGGCGCTAGGTCATATTTTAGATTCATTTCTCGTCATGCTTTGATTATTGTTATGGATATTAGACCTCATTATTTAAAGCTCTAGATTGTAATCCGTAATTGAAAATTATGAGTAATGTACATTATAATTAAAATATTCAGACATTTCGAACAAAATTATATTATATTACATCAAGGGATAATGACAAAGACCCCTAAAGTTTGTAGGTAAATACAAATATCTGACTATAATTTCATAAAGTTACGATTAGGGTAAAAATATTTTGTGTGCTTTACTCATGTAGGTCTCAAGAGACTTGGAGAAATCAAAGAATAAATAATTGAAGTGAAACTCTCATTCCGTGCTTTCAATTTCTCTTCGTTGGGTAAATAAAAATGCATCCTTCCATTTTTTCGTACTTCACCTCTGAGTGGTAAAACATATATGAAGAATATTTGTGATATAATATTTTTCTTGTTAAATTCACATAAGAAAATAGAAACGGATAATAATGTTTCTTTTACGAAAAGAACTTAAATATTGTAATGTGGACAATATGTTTATGTATGTGTTTCTTGTACTTATTTATTCAATTAAAATGGACGTATGGTCATCTCCCCATATATACATGTTTTACATTGAAATAGTGGGAGGAATTGAGATTTATGATGTCTTGGTTAAAATGAGCTTTTGTGACTTATTATTTTGGAATGAATGTTGTGAGTAGAAGAACTGCTCCGTGTGCTTGTAAATTCAGCGTCTATTATATGTATTTAAGCATCATTAGTATAATTTAGAATTTAATCTTGATGGAGCTTGAATAATCACTATCTGATTAACAAGACTATTTTAACTTAGAATTTTCCAACCTTTTGGATTAGTTCTTCTGCTTCAACGCATGATAGAGTTTATAATCTTCGTATTTTCCCTATTCTTTCTTGAACCTACTTGTGACATTGGAAACTTGATATTTCATGTCCTTATTTTTATTACGGAACAAAAACAAATGTATTAAATTTGGCACATTAAGTGTCCCACTTGGTAGCTCCTCCACACTGGTGTTCCTGATATCCAACATTTATAGGTTTCTTAGACTCTCCACTGACTTGGGGAATATTTATAACCTTGGTTTCCCATAAGTTTAAGTACACCAAATTAAACAACCCAACAAACGTGTCAAGTATTATTTCAATAGACACACCCGATAGATTAAGGACCCTTAGTAACTTAAAATTTGATGATATGTCAATCAGAGAATAACGGGGCATGAATTTGTTTCAAATACAAAGAAAGAGTGACGATAACGTGACATAGTCCGGTATAATTATATGATTTCACCTTTGTTTTAGACTAGGCGCTTGGTATATTCATTCTAGCATTAACTCTTTACCAGCATATGTTGTGCATAAATTCTCTTAGTCTGATGTCATCACACTCAGACAAGGATGAACATGAATTTGTTTCAAATACAAAGAAAGAGTGAAGATAGTGCGACATAGTCCGACATAATCAAATGATTTCACCTCTGTTTTAGACTAGGCGCTTGGTATTTTCATTCTAGCCTTGACACTTTACTATCATATATTGTGCAGAAATTCTCTTAGTCCGATGTCCTCACACTCAGAGAAGGATGGGCATAATTTTATTTCAAAGACGAAGAAAAAATATAGATTGTATGACAAAGTCCGGCATAATCGAATGATTTCACCTACATTTTAGACTAGACACTTGGTATTTTCACTATAACCTTAATTCTCTACCATCATAAGTTGTGAAAAATTCTCTTAGTCTAATGTCGATGACGAGCATGTATCTGTTTCAAAGACGAAGAAAGAGTGAAGGTGGTGTGACTTAATTCGGCATAATCGTAAGCTTTCACCTCTTTTGTAGATTAGGCGCAGGTATATACATTCTAGCCTTAATGATTAGGCAGAAATTCCTCCAATATTACTCCTTAATTTAGTACCTTTTAGCAACCTGAATAATGCAATTGCTCCTAAATTATCTTATTTATATGCTAGTGACCGTTCTACATAGTATCTCGAGTTTTGTGATTTTTCTAGGCCATTTACTGGTATTTATTGCTAAAGAAAGAAAGGAGAAAGTCAACGTAAAAGAATAAGTCAAAGAGGAAAAGTTAGAATGGAAAAAGCATAATTCCATCCGAAATTCGAAAGAAGACCCAACATGAAAGTTGAAGATTTCAATTCAACGAGTGCATAGGAAGAAACGATGTCCAATTCCGAGTTCCAGTGAAGAAGTTACAGGGTTCTAAAGATGCGAGAAATTAAAGAGAAATTGAGGAGAAATTAAAGAGAATTTAAAGACCAACTTTGGACCGATCCTATTTCCAAAATAAAAAGACCGGTCCGGCTCCTTAAAACCTACTGGAAAAAATCAAAGAGCGGACCGATCCTATTTCCAAAATAAAAGGATTGGTCTAGCTCCTCATCACTCACTAGAAAATTTTCCATAGCGGACCGATCCCATTTCTTAGAAAAAAGGATCGATCCGGATTTGAAGAAGGACCGATCCGCCATTGGAAGCCCGGACTGGTCCGCCGAAGATAATTCTTGATTTTTTGTTTCGATTTTAGGGTTTGATTCAGCTACAACTCTGGATTTTTCATGATGTATTTAATCTCTAGTTATTGTTAGATGAAGGAGTTCGATTTTTAGGTTAGCTAAGTAGGAGTAGAGGGTTTTGTAGTAAAAAACCCTAGTTTTCAATAAGAAGCTTTGCTGTAAGGATTCAAGTTTTGGTTTTCTGCAATTCAAGTAATACCTTTCTTTAATTTTTATTTGCTCATTAGTTTAAATTGCTGGTTCTGAATTTGAAATTCTCTTTTCATTTAGTTTCTTTAGATTTCATGTTTTCTTTCATAAAGCCATATCTTTCTCTAAGTTAATTATGTCTAGCTAATTTTCTAAGGGTTGGGGTGCATGATCCCCACTCGAAGTAATTCACAATAGTGGAAATAGACTTCTGAATTAAAACCTTAGATGAATCGTGTTGTATAACTGGTGCAACCGTCGTAGGACTTTTGATCTCATTTGTCCTCGGTAATCGGGATGCTTAAGAGTGCGACGCAAGTATCGGTTAATGCGACACTGCTTTACACGTCCTTTACTTACATACTGTGCGGGATACGATCCTTCACATGTGTAATACTTAGGAGTACTAAAGACCGGGTTCATTTAAAATTCTAATTCCGAATGTAGTATCCTACGAAGTGAATTACTAGTGTGTGGGGGATT
The DNA here is from genome assembly GCA_949130495.1 of Sambucus nigra. NCBI lineage: Eukaryota > Viridiplantae > Streptophyta > Magnoliopsida > Dipsacales > Adoxaceae > Sambucus > Sambucus nigra. The sequence goes on along the minus strand of OX422218.1, from coordinate 240,294,622 downwards.
GTAACCCGACCTATTGTTCTCATTCCATATATAGCTCTAAAACTAATTGTCATCAGCTTTTCGTTTAAATAGAATAGTTGCATTTTATTAATTTGTAATTTCTTGAGTTAATCTTTCTCCAAGTTGCACTTAGTTGTAGTTGTTTCACCCCCCTAATCACCTTTTCGTTCTTTTTAGAGTCAAAGCTAGGATTTCTTCATCTTTCCAATGTCGTTACAATTCTTTCGTCCTATTTCCCTGAGGATTCGATACCCGACTTATCGAGATTATTACTTGAGCGACAGGCTTGCACTTGAGCCTAGATAGCACGCATGTAGATACACATTTGTGGCTGTGTCACTTTACTCTCTACCATCATATGCTGTACATAAATTCTCTTAGTCTTATGTCATCACAATCAGTTCTTCTCGCAATACGTCCTGAACTCTAAATGTATTCACCCTCCTACCATCATTAATGTCAATGACATGGATCATGCTTTTGAAGATAAGTTCTATGAGTTAGTACTCTTCCACCTCCCCCATTTTCATTCTTTTTCTTTCTATAATAAACCCCTATGCAACCCAAAGTCGATTCTATTTTTTTTTCGTTTAATAGGAAAATCATCATGAAAAACACAATAGTACATGAAATTGTGCTTTAGGTAGAACATTAGGTCAATAAAACTCAACAAGATTACATTCACATGTTCAAGCATAGAATTGTAGATCAGTTGCCAATTGACGCTATCATGACAATTGAGGCTATCATGAACCTTCTTCCAGTTAACAACCATTTGCTCCTTGAACATTGGAGCCCCCAAATTTCCACTACTATGACAGGCAACCCTTCACATTTCTTCACAATCACTCAGGCTAATGCTCCAGCTCTTTTGGATAACTTCTATTTGGGTGACTCCAAAAAGAACTTACAGAAGAGGGCCCATGCATCACTCTCCGGGAGAGGCTCAAGACGATGTGCACGACTTTCGGGTCCCACTAAGGTCGTTACATTCTTATTTCTTATCTTGAATATAATTCTACTCCCACAATTATTATCCAAAAATTCACCTCTTATTCTAATCCAAAAAGGTATGCTCCAAGTATCATCTAAGACAAGAACATATCTTTTATCGAGAAAATAGTCAATTAGAATCTCCACAAGCTATCTGTAGGCCATTGAATCCAAGATTTTGGGAGTCACCACCAAGTTTTCCTTGAAGAATTCTTTGACAATGCTTCTTAGCAGTTCTTCAATCCCATTTATTAGTGATACAATGATATAATCCCAACAATCAAACCCTCGCTTTGTTACCTGGTCGTTGAAGACTCTTGTAACTAAAGTGGTCTTATCTAAACCTCCCTTTTCGACAATTGGGATAATGGTCTGTCGGGCAATTAATCGAATAAGATTTGAAAGTTTTTATTTTAATACAATTTCCCCCAAATGACGTATATTGTACATCATGTGTTATAAAAGGGGCGACAATAATGAACCTTAACAATGGTTTTAACTATAATCATCTGTTATAAGAAATTATCTCTGTTCATTTAATTCTAAGTTACCAATTCACAACTTATGTTTGAATCTGAACATCTAAATTCTCATGAATTAGAAGGAACCGAGACACGAAATACACTGGCTCAAACCAAGAGTGGTTATTTGAAAGTTAATTTTTTAATGAATACTGATGTTTATGTAATCATTGGTCATAATTTAAACTATCTAACTAATTTGGAATTTGGTACATTGATTTTGAACATACTTCTCTAAATATGAGATGTACTAAGAAGCAATGTGATATTCCAAAATTGAAAAGGTGGGAGCGTATTGTTTTTTTTCCAGCACTTATAAATTTTGAAAGCTAGTAACTGAATACATAAACTAAACAAGACCTTAGTTAAAAACATCTCAGTTCCTACACACAAGATGTATTGAATTTCTACAGACATATCTTTCTCTCTCCTTTTTAAACTTTTTTGTCATTTTTTATAGCCCAAAAGTCACAAGTGTGTTTTTAAAGTCATTGTTCTTTCTTATGTGTTTTGTGTTGCAATAAATACTGAATTGACTTCAACATAATTTCAAAAAGGTTATTTTGAAGTACTTAGAACCGTCTAATTTTTCATTTTTTTGAAAATATGGAAGCCCCATTCTACCAACAGAGACTTCAAAGGACCATTGATGTTCTAGTCTACTTCTTATGTTTTGATTTGCTTTCTTTTTTAATCAACATTTGAGTCGGTTAAGTATATCATGGATTAATTTTTATTGTTTTCACGGGTTGAGTACATGTGGTACTAGTGTGGGGGAGTTTTAGATTTCCCTTTGAGTCTGTTCATATGCTTGTTATAAAGAAATTGGTTGTAACTTTGCGACTTTGTGTTTACTTTATATAGTCAGACTCAGATGCATTTCCCTTGCGCGCCAATCTTTCTTGTTTTCGCCTATTGAGTAAACGTGGTAAAAGTGTGGGGAACTTTTAGAATTCCCTTTGAGACTGTGCATAGGCTTGTAATAAAGAAACAGATTATAACTTTGTGACTTTGTGTTTACTCGATGTAGTCAGACTCATATTATAACTCAACTCTGTAGGTTAATCCATTAAGATGTTTCTGATTTGGAATGATGCAAGTTGGTTTCTGGCATTACTTTAAGACATTAAATAACACGTTTGTTATGTCCAAGTATTTTCCTCCAAAAATATTACCAAGGAGTTGATCTGAAAGTCAGGGATAAAGCAAAAAGTTATGGACTTTATAATTATGAGTGTTCAGTTAATCATGTTAAAAAGGAGATTCCATCTTTCTTTATGAAAGTTTTAAGTCACCAAACTTAAAATTATAAGCAAAGAATATAGTCTACCAACTTTCTACAAACATAACTCTATACCAAATGTTAATTCTATATTGAAAAATGTGGGAGTGTTCTATTAATTGTTCACAAAAAAGTTTGTTATCACAAAACTAAATTATATGAATTTAATATAAAAAATACTACGCAACTGAATATTATTAATCATCTTGCATCTCGGAAGGAATCATACCTATATGAAATTTTAAAATATTGAATAAATGAGAGAAACCAATTCACATATTCAAAGACAGTTGATACAACTCTGGAATTATCCCATCAATGTAACATACAACGAATACATAAACATGGATTTCAAGGATTATAGTCATGCAATTGATCTATGATATCATTCACAAAATAAAACAAAAATGACAAAACCTTATTAAACTATTTATTAGTTTTTTAAAAGAACGTATTGCAATGGAAATTAGTAATGAACATGAACTTACCTTAAAATTTAATGGCACTGTAAGTTATCAATGAACATTGACAAACTAAGAACTATGGATGCAGTTTAATGTGTCATTATAAGTCTATACTATAAAGGATGTACTTTAATAGTCTGCTTGAAAGTCCAATAGAAAGTTTATGAAATCAGCACAGAGAAATGTCATCAAGCGTTACCTATGTTACATCCAAACCCAGTACACTTATTGCATACATTTTTATTGTCAATAAGGCACCAATACAATATTTTCACGTTTTAAATGTATAGCCACAGTGCAATATAGATCAAATGTTGAGGAATCTCGACCCTTCACAGGTTAAAGAGTCAAATGAGGATGGTGTTTAACTAATTCACCCCGATGGGCCTACATCTTATATGAGTTACAAGTAGATGGAAGCTAAATATGAGAACACTTAGAGCTATGAGTCGAGCTATGAACTTAACAATAAGCGAATACACTGGTAAAAACTTGATACAAATCAATCTTTGTGTCATTAATTTATTCTTATATTTCGTGAATCTAAAGACAGTAAGCTATGAACTGAACAATAAGATAATTTATTCTTATATTTCGTGAATCATAAGACAGTTGTTGGATCATGAATCATGTGTCATTAATTTTTCAGGTATCATGTGTCATCAATTATTCAAGGATTGAAGGCATAATCTAGTATGAGAGAAGGCTTATTTGACATTCTATGTTCTCTTGATTTCCATTTTTTTTTTCACTTTCAATTTGTCTCACATTTACATTTACTGGTCATGTTTGGTTAAATATTTGAATCGGATTTGGATGGCTCTTTTCATGTTGATTATGCAATCTATTTTATTGCAAGAACATTACGCAGACACAATAGTGGTGTAGACGTTCGCTGAAGTCAGCGAGGTTGAAGTTACCTCTCTTTCTCTCTCTCTCTCTCACATACACACACACACACACACACACACACACACACAAACACATGTGTTGTGATATTTTCTTCTTTAATTGAGTTCGCATATTTTAATGATTCTTGCTAGAAGATTTGGTGTCAATATCATACTTGCACATGAATTTGTTCACTTTTACAAAGGAAAATGCTACTCTTATGTAAAGTTTTATACAAAAATTTCAATTTTTATACATGAATTTTGTTCAATTTTAGAAAGGAAATGATACAAAATCTCAGTTTTGCCTTTGGTTATATCTTCTCAGAAGAAAAAATCATTATGGGTGTCCTCTCATCACAGTGGTATTTACCCTTCATCAGAGTGGATTTTATTATTAAAATGTTTTATGATAATGTAGGTCCTAATTGTGCTTATGGACATATTTAGCTTGATCTTTCTATTTTTGGTTTTGTTTAATTAGTATCACTTTTCTCATAAGATGTGTAGCAAAATGAACCACTGTGTGTAGAAAAGTTTGTCCAAACATTAAGGGAACTGTGTCATTTGGTATGAAATTATTAATTAGAGAGATGTTTGGCACTCAATTTAATTACTGGGATCCTGCATATTTTAATTTGGTTGTGCTTTGGACATTTACACTTCGTTACTTTGAGTTTAAAACACTTATTGATGTGGTACTGTTATGATCAGTGGAGTTTGATTTCAAATTATATATAGAACTTAAAGACGTGGTACTATTTTTTCCCATTTCATTTTCTGTTTTCAATTATTGGAAAGCATGTTAGAAATTATATTGAAGAAAGTTAAACCCTTTTGACTCTATTTTCCCCATTTTTTATTTTGTATGTTTGAATCTTTATTTCATATTATTTTTTATTTAAAATGTTATGGTAGTGAAATGTGTTCAATATTTTGAAAAATGTATGTAAATTTTAGTGAGGGAAGCTTCAGTTGATCGTGTCGTGATTGTTATCTTCAATCCCATCTCTCATAGGTTTTTACTTGATTTATGAGTCTGCTTGGAATAATAAATATTAGATAACTTCACTTACATAATGTGAGGCATGACATTCTTGAAACCAGTCTAGATTGAGGAGAAACTATATGATGGGCACTGTATGGTATGCAAATTGAATCTAGCTAAAATGAAAGTGGCACAAAGAGATCTTGAATCAATCAAGTCCCAAAGAATCTTCAAGAGGGTGATTGGTTATAGGTTCTTAAGTTGAACATGCGAAGGCCCCCCTGTCCATTGGTGTACAAGTATTTGCCCAAGAAACTAACACCAAAACTATATTTAGAATGTTTCCAGTACGAATAAAGTTCTTGATCCAGGTCTAGAGCCTTTCAAGGAGACTGGAAGGTCATTTTTAGATGAAGAAGGTGTAGACGAGAATGGGGGGATCCCCATTTTGACAAGCTGCATGAGACCAACAGAGGAGAGGAGTTTTCCCTTAGATCCTTAAAGCTTGGATCTATCTTTATACATAAGGGGTTGGAGGTAGGTGGACTTGGTCTTTCCTTTAAATATTGGATTACCAGATAGATGAAGGAGTTTCCACCTTCAGTGAGGCCCAAGGTGATGCTAATGGCAATTTCTTATGAACGGTCCATTTTCCCAAGGAAAATTTGCATTCGGATTTGTTAATGACTTCCACAGATCCGGTCTCATATTCCTTGATGAGGGACATAATGTTTGTAAGGGTGGAATTGAAAAAAATAAATAGGTCATCAACATAGAAGTGGAGATAGGGAGTTAGAGTCCCTCTTGTAGAGAACATTGATTTGATTTTACCTTGCTACACCAAATCAGAAATTCATGTTGAGGACTTATTTATCTAGAAAAATAAGGGAGGAGAGAGTGGGTTTACTTGCCTCCATCCTCTAGAGAAATTGAAGTATCCACGAGGAGTGCCATTGATTAGAATGGAAAAATCTAGATGAATTTATGATAGTTTTAATACAGTCTATAAACTGTGGAGAGAAACCAAATTGCTTCAAAACATTGAGCATGGATTTCCAGTTAAGGGTGTCAAAGGCCTTGGTGATATCGATCTTGATACCAATATTGCCTCCATATGTTTTGTAGTCCAACATATTATATCTTTCAGAGACCAGTTCAATGGATCCATGATTTTTTGTAACTTTGAGGAAGGTAGTTTGATTGGGAGAGACAATCCTGTAAAAAAAAAGCCAATCTGTCAGCTAGGATTTTTGAAATGACATTGAAGAAAAAGTTTCCCATGGCTATAGGTCTGAAGTCAGCAATGGACTCAACATTGTTAGTTTTGGGGATTAGGGAAATGAAGTTGGTATTCAATCCGTGAAGAATCCATTTCAAATTGAAGAAATGTTCAATGGCATTGCATACATATGGGCCAATAATATCCAAGAAGGAATGGATTTGAAGACCTTAGGGCCTCTAATTTCAGAGGAAGAAGAATTCATAAGCAGAGGGTGGTGCGATCTGAGCCAGTTCTGTGGAGAGTAGCAATGGACATAATATCCCAGAAATACACCCATTTGTCAGAGAAGATAGATATGTCATGTTTTGAGGACTTCCTTCCACTGGACCCGGTGAAGATCTTACCAAACGTGGACAATTGAACTAGGTTTTCTCCATCAATAAAGCTATTAAAATCCTGACAAGAAGTCTCATTAGGCAGGGTCATTCTTCTTCTTTCATGAACACCTCCTAAGATTGCATTGAAATCTTTTATGCTAAGGAAATGGTGGGGGTCATGCATTGCATGGAGATTATCACAGAGCAGTCTTCTATGAACATGGTTTGTACTCATATAAACTAAAGAAATTCTCACCATGGAATTATCATGCTTGATGTTGAGAGTAATATGTCGAGGAGTGTTGGAAATTCCATTACAGGGGGACATTTTTTGAATGAAAGATCCAAATATTGGTGAGGTCTTGACTGAAGTCCAAAACTACTAAAACTCTAGCATAATGCCGGAAAAATGTACTCTATGTGGCATTATCCATCTTAACTGGATTTTTGTTTATATATATACACTATTTATTTATATATATATACATATATAAATAAATAAGACGTTATCCGGTCAAAAAACTTGAAAAGACAAAGTGCTTTCGTTTAAATACGCATCTAGTTATATCTTTGTTTCATTAGATAGTCCGTCACTTTCTAAGAGATTGAAGTAATTCTGGATTTTTGTACTATCTGTAATGGCTCTCGTATTACAAAATTCTTCCTATCGGCATTCGATTACAAAATCCATTGACAGCTGAATAAATGAGTCGAATGACCAAAATTTATCTTTTATTTGAAAGTAGTGTGTATTGTGGTTGATTCTTTATTTTGTATTGCTTAATATTGGTCATACTTTAGTCTGTTTAACATTATTCTTAAGATTATACTTTTGAAAGAAGAATTTTAGACTTGATGGTTGCTTTTGATAACAAAAATATTATTTTTATTTTTTTTCCATTTATTTTATACAGTACCACGATGACCAGTAAATCTCAAACCCAACACATTTGAGGAGATATGCCAACCCCTGAGCAACAGGAGCACGTATAAGCCAACCCTGCCATGCCTGAACCTCATATACAGGATTTTAGGAAGTCTCGTTTGCATTCTATGGGTGACGTTTCTTTAGGCGCTAGATGTATCAACTTTCATTAATTATTAGATGTATGAGTACAATTGCTTAATTTTATGCATTACATCTAATATTTTGTGTATTCTAATTGTTAGGTTCTTGACAGTGACAATGTTGATCTTGTAGCATCACCACAGTTGCAACCGTTGACATCTGAGATTCAATCGCAACGCCGCTGGCAATCCTCAATGAAGGAACCATCACAAATCATATCGTGATCTCAACTTCAGAACTATTGTGAGGTTAGTATATTTGCTAGAACATTTTAAAGTAAGAGCCTTACTTAATATTCCATTGTTTGATGCATATAATATCCATGATATATACACTAGTTATACTTGTGCCAATGGAACGATTAATAGCTTAACTTTGACATGAATTAGTTTAGATTTTGTGTTGACGGAACTAATTTATGAGGTTATCTATGTTGAAATTGGTGGAAGGGATTTATTCGTGGCTTAATTTGGCTATTGTTGTTGTTGTTAAGATAATTATAAATGTTAAAACAAGTTGGTTTCATGAATAAACAGAAGAAACTCAGCTGGATTTTTGTGAAGATATGAAGTATGCTAAAAATGATTAACACAAAGTAAATTAAGCAAGTTATAATTAATGTAGGTAAAAATCGTTCTAGTACATATTTAATGAAGCTAATGCAAATAACATGATAATGAGATGAGATGGGGAGGATAGTAAAATAACTAACAACTTTGTTATCGTTGTATATCAAAGACAAACTCTATCATTTGGGGTTTGAATATAAAAGTAAATGTGTTTCAGACGTGGATTAGTTGGATTTTCTCTAACATCGGCGGAGCCCTTCCAAGTCAGCACCCGTCCCTTCCTCCTCCCAGTCCTTATTCATGATGATGTGAAGTGGTGGTGGAATGATCCTCATGAAATTGTTTCTTTGGTCACCAATACCTTTCTCTTATTCCTCACTATAGGTTTCACTACAAAAAAAAGTAACTTTTGAGACGGTGGCCTAACAGTCCTAAAAGATCATTTATCCGTCTCAAATACTTTTTGTGACCCTATTTGGGACGGCTAGGGGGGGTCTTTTTGATAGGGGGTTATAAATACTTTTTGTGACGCCATAGCCATTTCAAAAGAGTTTTTTGAAACAGGAAGAGATCCGTCTCAAAAGGTCCTCATTTTATATGACCCTTTTGAGACGGCACAAGAGCTGTCACAAAAGATTGTTTTTGAAACGGAAATTAATCTGTCTCAAAAGATTAATATTTTAAAAGACCTTTTTGAGACGGCAACATAGCCGTCTTTAAAATATTTTTGGGACAGTTTTATCCATCCCAAAACAGGTGAAGGGATCGTAAAATTTTTGCACCAATATTTTATGGAGAATAAAATCTACCGCTAAAGTTTAATATAGAATTGAATTACATTTGAAACTACATAAATAACGAATAATCATAAAATGTAATACATAAGATGATTTTCAACCAACATAACGAATCATTTTCATTCAACAATAAATACTGTTCTTACAACCATCTCCAAATATTCATCAAAGTAAGAATTATAACACTAAGTTCAAATATTTGACTTAACAACAAAAATACATCAATTTATTAATACTCCAAACACGAAATGCTTTTATCAAACTAATTCCGCAACACTGAAGTGTACGACCTCCAAAACCACTAATTAACATTTGCATGTTCTACAAAAATTGTCACCTGCACAAAAAAAATATACTGTTTCGATTATGTCAGAATTAATACCCCTCGTCAACAATACAATGTGCAAAATGAATCAATATAGTATATTTTCGTCATTAACAATATAAATATCCAACTATTATTATTTTTTAAAAAATTCGGCGGAGTCTCCTTTGTTTATTCATGAAAACCACAGGTAGCCAACCTGTCTTAAACATCAAAATTGATTCTAAGAATGATATACATCAATAACAGAAAATTTTAACCACCACTATAATAAATTCTCACCACCATTACAAATTTTCACCACCACAATTGAAAATTTAACTTTAAACGAGAGAATTTTCCATTATATATATATATATATATATATAAGTAATTATATGTATGAATTATATTGTATTACCTAGTTGGACTGAATCGTCGAGGTAGTGGAAGCATGCTGAAGGGTAAAACTTTGGAACAAACTTTGCATTTCACTTCGCATTTCACTTCGCATTTCGCTTCGCATATCATTCTTCATCTATAATAAAGCTTGTTGGTTGCGAATATCTAACTCCTCAAGCTCCTGTCGATGTCGAGTCTCTCTATCTTCAGCTTCTTTCTTTAACTGGTTAATTTCCTCCAATAATAACTGAGCTGAACATGCTTTTGTCGACGTTGGCCTAATACCTGCTCCCTTTAGTAAAGCATACCCATGCCCTCCATATCCTATTACATCAGTAAAAATCTTGTTCCGCACTTCTGGGTCATTTTGTTGCTCTTCTGGTAGCTCATTTAGTCGTCTTTCAAGCATTTTCTATCAATTGAATTAATATTATTATTAATGAACATAAAATAATTTTCAAGAACACAATTTATAACAAATATTAAATAAATCTTTCAAGCATCTCTTACGAATTAATATTTATACATACCGCTCTATCAAATGATCCATCTTCAACACTGAAAGGTTTATTATTTGGAGGTCGAGTGGCTTTCCACATGCTAGTATTGTCGACGGGCTCCCCCTGTTCTATCCTCAGAAAAAAAACAATGTATATATATTAATACTCTTATATTAAAATCAGAAAATTTATAATAATAAAAATTCCAACCTCCTTGGCTATTTTAGCATGTGGCTTTCGTCCTGTCCTTGAGTAAGCACATTCAACTTCACAGTTCTTAGTGTTTTGATCGGCAATATCCTAAATATTTGAATAAATAAAAATAAAAATTATGATACTAGTGAAGAAGAATGTAGGTATAAAATTCTTAATAAAATATGATATTTATACCTTAATCTTCTTTAGACCCCAGTATTTCACCAATTCAGGCCACTGATCTTTTTCCACTCGTTCAGGCGTATAAGGCAACCGCTCTTCATCTGTTTGAAACTTTTTATAGTGATTCACCTTCACTCGATGCTTCCATTGCTTCCACGCAAGTCCCATCCTTGCAAAGCAGATTTGTTTAAAACCTTCTGGTGCATTTGTGTTATTCTAAGAACAAAAAGAATAAATTAGTTAAAACTTGACAAGCTAATGTACAACGGAACAAATAAATAAATCAAACTAATATGTTACCTTCACTTCCTTCCAAATATTATCAAGTGCTTCCTCGTCCGCCTCGCTCCAATCTAAAATTGTCAATGGAAATAAATTTCCACACCTTGCATAATAACCTAAATGTGACATCAATTTACTTTCAAGTTTACAAACTGGCTGACAAAGTTCATTCCATTCCAATATCTTCTTTTTGTTATCATTCCATTCGAGCCAAGGCCTTGCCCCCTTTCTAACCCTTTTTTTACTAGTAAGGGTAGTCATTGTACCTGAACAAAAATTTGATAAATAATGTTTATGCATCTTGTTCAATATGAATATAAACATAAAAGTAATAAAAATGGAGATATACAAATGGTGCACTGTATAACATAGCATACCTGTGAGATCCTCGCCATCTAAAGCCATCTCATTAGATGGAGGATTGACATTTCCAACTGAATTACTAATCTGCTCAATATTTGGGGAAAGTTGATCTATAGGTGTTTGAAATAAAGAAACGTAACCTCTTGAGTTGCGATGTGTATTTTGTGACTGGGATGTTAATTTAATATTTGGGGAAAGTTGTTGCATCTCTTTAGTTCCATTGTCCCGTATGTTATGTTGAACGAAACTAATTTGGGGTGTCCTCTATAAATCATTTCCCACTGGAGCTGCGAGTGGTTGCTTCTCGAGTGGGCTTTCCTCGGCTATGAGGTCAGATATAGTCAAACGACGTCCACGCCGCTTGAACGTCATAGATCTGTATATTTGCATTTACCGTATCAAGAAGTTACATTTCAGTTATATATCACACTAGATGAAAACCCACGCGATGCGCGGGGTAGAGCTTAGCGAATGCAAAATAAAAGAAGCAATTATGATTAGCAATAAGTAATTGAAAAAAAAATTACCACACCCGTTACAGTAATCATGGATCATACAAATAACTCTCCATTATAATGAACACCTATACATTCAGTTTACAAGATTATGTTTGGTCTTGTTATTCATGCTTCTGATAGACTTTCAGTCATGGGTAACTTGTAGTGCTCTAACTATTGCAGCCTCATATCCCAATAACTCTCCGTATAACTAAAATTTATGAACCAATATCATAAAAAACTACTACATCGTTTTGGTGCATGTTGTCAATTTAATATTAATTTATTTAAGTGAAGAGAGGTGATGAAAAGTATTTTAATGAATGTCTCATCGTCGAAAAAAATATATCATTTCATATGAGACGCACAGATATAAAGAGTGGACTATATGTTTCATTTTAATCAGTTTTAATCTAGGCAGACTTGTTTTTCGATCAAGTCAGCCTTGTGATTTGTACTGTTTTAAGGAACTACACATTCTTGCATAACTCCACACCCATTAATCTTGAGTTTAATTTCACCTTAATGATTGGTTTCTGATTATAACGTAGGTGTTTGACTGTGCAATTGTGTTTGGATGATCATCAAGCTTTGAGAGTTTCTCGTCGAAGTTTTGGTGACATGAACGATGTCGTTACCACTTGATCGATTCACGTGGCCTTGTGAGTTTGATTGCCTTGTTTTGAATACTTAAATATAATTTGATTAATTCAATCTCTTGAGATTCTTCTTAGATATTTTAAACTATGGGTTACTGTATGTGTCCCAATATTGAATATTGGGCATGGTTTGAGTTTCTATAAACCAACATTTCTTCATAATGGACCTATATTGAATCTCTCCCTTAACTCCCTCTTTGAACCTCCACTTACTTCTCATCTTACCTATCATGTTAAATCCGATGTTAGTTGGAATGTGGATAACGTCTTTGTGGAAAATTACATGACATGTATGCTTCTAAATTTTCGAAGCTTTAAAGTTCTAATGTCTCTCTCTCCCTCTCTCTCTCTGCAAAGGCGACACCATGAACGATTTCGACTTCAATCATGAAAAAGATCTGGCGAGAGAATTTCTATCGCAGTTTGCTGATGTAAACAGTGACGCTAAATACCTCAACGTCCTTCAAGATGTTGCAAACCGTAAAACCAAGGCAATCGAGATTGATCTTGAAGATCTAGTTAATTACAAGGATTTGGATGAAGAGTTTCTTAGGCGAGTCACGGAAAATACTCTTCGGTATATTGGAATATTTGTGGATGCCATTGATGGGCTAATGCCAGAGCCGACTGAATTTAGAGCAATGCAAGCAGGCCTTATTGCGGACACATACTTGGAGGCTATGTCTGTCTCCCATTTCAAGAAAAAATATGAGGAGTATGAACTTAGAGGGGACGAAGAAGAATAAATCGAATGCAAGAACTGTTAGTGTAAGGACATTTTTCTCATGTCCAACATGTTACATTTGTGTATGTCGTACGTCGCTACATTTGGCACGTCACCTCAAGATCTCACTCGACGGCCTCAATCCGAATTTCGGGAATCAAGATTTTATTATCTCCATCATGTGTCCCTCATTTGCCTCAACGACTTCACGTTCCATGATTTTAGGGACTTTATGCAAGTGGTACGCAAGAGAAGTCAAAACAGTGCAACAAGGCTTGATAGGGAAGTTCAAGGGCAATTTCGTAATTTTACAGCCATATTCCAGAGGTCTGGTCAACTGGAAAGTTGAATAGCTCGCCGCAACAAAGATACTGGAATAAACGGCACCTCAATCCGAGCTACGGTGAAGGAGTTATGACCTTTTGAAGATGGAGAAAATTCCTTAAAGAATGCTGATTTTTTTCCGCAAACCAGAGTGGTACCCCAACCCGCATGGGGAACCGGTTCGGGGGGGAACCAGTTCGGGGTACACCAGAACCGGTTCGGGGTACACGCACAAAAATAGTCCCAGTTTTTAAAACTCTTTTGGTTTCCTTATAAAAGCCAACTTCGGGAGAGCAGTTTTGCAAGACTTTGATAGACGAATTTGAGAGACCCAATTACTCTAGTTTTCATATTTTTTGAGTCCCAAGACTCATGTTTTGATTCACACAATTGCCAAATCTTTGTGAATCTTTTTGTGTAACCCAAGAACACAACTTTGGTTTGTTCAACCCTTGTGGAGAAGCCGTCTCTCTTCTTCATTACTGACCACCTGGAGTTCCTGCGGGAGATTCCAACCGACACTATTTCTAGCCGTTGCTTTGAAGGTTTACCGAAGACACCGTGCGTTACACTTGTGGGCGATTATCAGGTTGTATGTAAGTCAATGGTCTTGTAAATTATTCAAAGTTCTAGAAATAAAAGGTTTTACCCTGCGGGGATTTTACCTTAATTTTGTGTCACATGCTTTATTTGTTTATGGGTTGAATCATGCTCTTTAGATGCATGTTTATGGATGTATTTATTTGATTTAAAAGTAGACTCTAATTAAATAAGGGTTACTAGGAAACTTGTGAATTTAATTTAAATTTAAATCAAAATATTACACTTTTCAAATTGGTATCAGAGCGGGTTACGCTAATTTATCGCGTGATCCTGATTTTTTCGAGGATTTACTTTCTGATATAATTTGTCTACTTACGTTTTCAAATTGGTATCAGAGCAGGTTGCGCTAATTTATTGCGTATTCCTTTTTTCGTAAAATTGTGTGATATTGATTTTTTTTGAAAATCAGTTTTGTGAAAAATCGCAATTTTTCTAATGGAACGCCCATTTAATGAGGAGCCTATTTTTGAAAAGATTCACGACCGTGCTGAAAATTTAAAAAGTTTGAATTTGAAACTTTTGAAAAGAATTAAAGTTTTGGAAAAAGAAAATTCTCGTTTTAAATTCGCGATGTATCTTTTGCAAACGGTTCAAACTCAACTAGATTTTTATCGTGAAAAAGTTGTTTCCTTGGACCATGACTTTGTTTCTTTGAAATTGTCCAAGAGGGAGAGTGATGATAGGGTCCTATTTTTAGAAAAGGAATTGGAGGACCTTAAAAATTCGATGGTTTGTGTTTGTGCCAAAGAGGAGAAAAATATTTTAGTCAATGAGTTTGTGGCACGTGAAAAGACTCTTAAGAAAAAGTTTGCTTTAATTGAGGGAGAGAGAGATACGCTTTTAGGAATTATTGAAAACTTGAAAAAGGCTTCCCTTAATTTGGAAGAGTCTAATTCTTTGCTTGAGTCAAAAAAATTTTAATTAGAAAATGATTTGATAGACTCAAGTAGGTTTGATAGTGATGGTAATGGCTCATCTTGTTCTCATGCTTCTAATGCTA
The DNA here is from genome assembly GCA_949130495.1 of Sambucus nigra. Classification (NCBI taxonomy): domain Eukaryota; kingdom Viridiplantae; phylum Streptophyta; class Magnoliopsida; order Dipsacales; family Adoxaceae; genus Sambucus; species Sambucus nigra. Next base: position 240,279,414 of record OX422218.1, on the reverse strand, counting down.
AAGCCAAAACCATTATTTGTTTTAGAGGGTCAACCAATTTTCAGGATGTTAGAAAAGGTCAACCCATGGGTGCCGTTCCACCTGTTTACACATGTTCATATTGTGGTCGGAAAGGTCACCTTAGGCTTTTTTGTTTTGATCTTGGAAAATGTCCTAGGAAATTTATGTCTAGTGTTCCCGTGGTTCCCAAATCCCCTACACGATGTTTCACATCTATTTGGGTTAGGAAATCACTTTTGAATACGCTAGATTTTAGACAAGTTGATTCTCGTTTGCTTGCACATGATTCTTCTCTTGCCATATCATATAGATGATTGTGTTTGCATGTTTGTCATACACTAGTTGAGGTTTCATGTTATATATTTGCTAGTGTGTTGACATGTAATTTTTGTATGTATTATTTTTTTTAAAAAAATTTTGAAAAATACAAAAAGATTTTTGTTTTTTGTTTGCACCGTTTATGGATGAACACTTTGGATGATCGAGTCACAACATCATTTCATTTTTTTCATGTGACTATTTGATAGTGTTTTGAGACAATAGGTCAATTCATCCATGTGCTTTATAATGTTTGGAGTCATTAAGATGTATTTAAGTGTTACTTCCTACATGTTTGACTCATGTTTCCTTTATTGCACACATGCACGGATTTGTTTGATTATTGTGCTTGTCTTATCACATGTTGGTTGGGTGTTTTCACTTCAATCTTGTCCTTAAAACGAACCAAGCACAATAAAACTTGATAAGGAAATTGTGCATATAAAAACCGTTTTGTAAGTTTGTGTGCTTTGTTTGAAAACGGGGAAGGGCTGCGAAAGGTTCATTTTGCCTTTGCGCATACTAAGCCACCGTTTACAATTGACCTAAAAAATTGAGGAATTTTATTATCCGGGGTCCAAAGAGGTTTAAAAGAGCCCAAAAAAATTGAAAGGAAATAAAAAGATATTCATGCCAAATATGGGCCATTTAGGTTTTTGCACCAATTCTCCAAAGTTTGAGAATTTAGATTACCTCTAAAAGAATATATATATGAGGGAGTTTGGTTGGAGAATTAAAACGGGTTTGCACGTCCTTGAAATTCTCGAAAATGCGCTATATAGTTTTGGACGTTATTGGTGTGGAAATCATTTGACTTTGATTTGTTGATTTGCATAAGACGATGTCATCTAAATTCAACAAATTTTTACACCTAAGGATACCTTTGATGTTCATTTGGTAGCAGTACACGTATGCATCGCGCACATATGGTTGATTGAGTTGATTTACCTATCGAATGTGTTCACACCCATTCATTCCGTTTCCATGACTTGGTTGTTTGAGTCTAAATCCATGGTGTGATTTTTGTATCATATTTTTTTCAAATGGTATCTATTTTTTTGTACGAAAAATTGAAAAAATCAAAAATAGTTTGTGTATTTTTTGTATACCGTGACACCCCGATTTTGCTTGATTGATTCATTCTTCTTATTTGTCTATTTGGGGACATCATAAAAAGGGGGAGAAAGAATTATCTTATTTTGGGGGAATTTGAATTTTAGGAGTGTTTTGAGATTTGACTTATGCTTATCATTTATTGGTATCTATGTTTATCTCTTTTCAAACTCGATACGTCACTTGGTATTTTTTCTTGATATCATGTGTGTAGGTGCTTCATTGATGATCTCTGAATTGCACACCCTGATGAGAAAAGATTTGAGATTCCTAAAGATTTGTAGAACAAATGATGAAGACTATTCATTTGTACCTTTTCCAGTTTTGGGTTCATGGGAGGGTAGATTTGTATAGGCAATTTCGTATTTTATAATTTGGATTTTTTTATGTATGTACCGTCATAGACATAGGGGGATATTTGTAAGGACATTTTTCTCATGTCCAACATGTTACATTTGTGTATGTCGTACGCCGCTACATTTGGCACGTCACCTCAAGATCTCACTCGATGGCCTCAATCCGAATTCCGGGAATAAAGCTTTTATTATCTCCATCATGTGTCCCTCATCTACCTCAACGACTTCACGTTCCATGATTTTAGGGACTTTATGCAAGTGGTACGCAAGAGAAGTCAAAACAGTGCAACAAGGCGTGATAGGGAAGTTCAAGGGCAATTTCGTAATTTTACAGCCATAGTCCGGAGGTCTGGTCAACTGGAAAGTTGAAGATCTCGCCGCAACGAAGATACTGGAAGAAACGGCACCTCAATCCGAGCTACGGTGAAGGAGTTATGACCTTTTGAAGATGGAGAAAATTCCTTAAAGAATGCTGATTTTTTTCCGCAAACCAGAGAGGTACCCCAAACCGCATGGGGAACCGTTCGGGGTACACCATAACCGGTTCGGGGTACACGTATAGAAACCGTCCCAGTTTTTTAAAACACTTTTGGTTTCCTTGTAATATCCAACTTCGGGAGAGCTGTTTTGCAAGACTTTGATAGACGAATTTGAGAGTCCCAATTACTCTAGTTTTCATATTTTTTGAGTCCCAAGACTCATGTTTTGATTCACAAAATTGCCAAATCTTTGTGAATCTTTTTATGTAACCCAAGAACACAACTTTGGTTTGTTCAACCCTTGTGGAGAAGCCGTCTCTCTTCTTCATTGCTGACCACCTGGAGTTCCTGCGGGAGATTCCAGCCGACACTGTTTCTAGCCGTTGCTTTGAAGGTTTACCGAAGACACCGTGCGTTACACTTGTGGGCGATTATCAGGTTGTATGTAAGTCAATGGTCTTGTAAATTATTCAAAGTTATAGAAATAAAAGGTTTTGCCCTACGGGGATTTTTCCTTAATTTTGTGTCACATGCTTTATTTGTTTATGGGTTGAATCACGCTCTTTAGATGCATGTTTATGGCTGTATTTATTTGATTTGAAAGTAGACTCTAATTAAATTAGGGTTACTAGGAAACTTGCGAATTTAATTTGAATTTAAATCAAAATATTACACTTTTCAGTTAGCATAGCCAAGGCTGGGATCACTGCATCATTGAATGCAAGAACTGTTGTCCTTGCCACTGCTAATCCTGCTTAGTGAACTGTTAGGCAAGAACTGTTAGCACTTGGTGAATAAGAATTCAATAACTGAAAAGAAGAACTGCAACTATTTTCTAAGTGGAAGGAAGTCAATCAATACCTATTTACACTTTGGTAGTTATTTAATCTCCTAAAATTCCTAGATTTTATTGAAAAGGTCATCGAAGATATCTGAAAGGGGATCAACTGAAGATAGTCATAAATATCAGTAGATTTTTTGGATGGAATCATGCAGACCTTTAACTGAAGGTGGCCTAAATTTTATTAAAGGATTTGGAGATGTGCGAGTCTAAAGTTCCTAACAAGGTACACATGATAAAAAATGTGGTACTGGGGGAAGTGTATCTGGTTATATTTGACTGTATTACTAGTACTTAAATTTGAGCATGTGCATAGTTTTTTGGCAGGACTCGACTTTCATTCCATACTATACAGTCAATTGGTAGGGAGGGTACCTTGACAAATGAGGGGTAAAAGAAGAAAACAAGAGAAGAAGAGGGTGAGATTTCAATTATTCTTTCGGATTTTATCAGAAAAATGAATTTATGTTGTAAATGAGCCCAACTGAAGAAGAGTAAACATAAAAGGTTAAAAACTATATTTAAAATGGATGGAAAAACTACAAGTGGAAGAGAATGATTTTTAGAGACCAAAAGAGCTAGTGAGAAGACTTTGAGGGTTCAGAGTGGGACATGTGAAGAAGATATATTTTATAATTTATTAAGCATTGTCATTTATAGTCCTTTTTTATCAGAAATGAAAAATATATTAGGGAACTACATTTTACAAATAAAAAGGGGACAAGTTGTCTTTCTGAAGACTATACCTGCCCAGTTTTAGGTTCAGCAAACAGAATGAGAATATAAAATAAAAAATAAAAAATAAATAACAAAGAGCTTTGTTGATGTAAAAAATTAGATCGTATCTAATTATTCAATCACAGATAAATAAATGAGACAAAGAAATTTTAAAATGGTTCAGCCTTATAAGAATGGCCTACGTCCACTGTTATGTTATTGCTGACTGTTTGGGAATTCTCGATTACCAGTTCTATCAAGAAACTCCGGTCCCCTTACAATGAGGATTGTACAATGTATTTATAGCCCTGAGGCTGTAATGTGAAAGGGTAATACCTTAAATGATGTACATGCGAAAAGGTAATACATTCAATGCCCCTTAAGCGTATACATCTGAATGATAAGAATTTAATGAACAGTCAAACTGTTGGTTATCCTGTTATTAATGCTTTGTTCGAGGTGCAGCTCGGACCGCCTAAGTTGCTCGGACTGCCTAATCTGCTCGGTATTCAAGAGTTCCTCGTAGAGTTCTTGTTCCTCGGAGCGTCTGAGTTCCTCGGGGAAGCAGTGTTCCTCATTGTAGTATGGTTCCTCGGAGCGTCTGAGTTCCTCGAAAGTGTTTGTTGTTGCCACGTAGATTGCCACGTGTCTTCATTCAATTGGGCCATGTCATCAGACTAAATTTGGTATCAACAGAAGCCCCCCATGTTTCATAGTTCGAAATTTGAGGAGTATGGAACATTCTTTCTCGGAATATGGCAGTTTTAAATGGTTCTCCTGATTTTTAGGAGTGTTTCCTTTGTATTTATTTTTCCTTTCAAATTCGTAGAATCAGGCTTTTTTGAATTTTTATAACCTCCTCGATCTCCGCGTACTTTTTGTCCTTCTAGTCGCCGGTAGCGTAATCGTTTCTTTTTGTAATCATTAACCTTAACGTTTCCCAAGGCATAGTATTTAAGCATCACAGAAAATCCCATCGTCTTCTACTTTTTCAAATTTGTATCTTCAAATTTTCCATTGTCTTACTCTCTTGTGCGTTCATCCTTTCCATCATTCGTTGTCTACAGATCCACTCTTTTCCTGTAAGATCTTCTTCCTTCTTCTTCATTTCCTTCTTTCATCATGGTTTATCCTGTAGAATAGATTGATAGATTTCGCTCTAATTTCTCTATTCCCTCCTGGGTTATTTTGGAAGAGCTTTCTGAGCCTTTAGACTATTTCCGTTTGGCAGAGGGACATTGGTTCCCCAGTCTCTTTGTTGCTGAGTGTGGATTTTTTTTTCCTCCAAACCCTCTATGTCTGGAATTCTGTCAATACTTTGACGTAGTTCCTGGAAGAATAGCCCCCAATACATGGAGAATAGTTAATGGGGTTCATAGACTAAATCAAATTCATGGAACTCGCATAGGAATTCCAGAAATCATGTGTTTGTTATAGATGGGCCATTGGTGATAACACTTTTTATTTAAAAACTAGATTTTTAAATAGGGCTTTAGTGGTCAATCTCCCGGATGCCAATAGGGACTATTTTGAGCACGGGGTTGTTATAAAAAATTGGCAACATTCTCCTTTATCTGGAGATGAAGTTTATCAGGGTCCCAGATGCCCTCCCTATGGCAATGGGATAGGTTATTTTTATTTCATTTTATTTATTTTGAAATTCTGCTTCCTTTATGTTTGATAAAATGTGCCACTGATATTTTAATTTTTATTTATTTGCAGTTGATAGCAAAAGAAAGTGTCCAAAAGAGGCAGACGTTAATATAAGGCACTTAAAACTTATCTGTAGTTTGCATCAAACTGTTGCTGATGAGCACATTAGGTCAGATTCATATATGTTGCAGTACAAGAGTTACACTTCCTCTTTCACTGCTCGTCTGGTGATAAGCGAAGTAGAACCAGTACTAGCTTCTACCAGTTCTTCGCCTGAGTCACAAGTTACTTTAAGTGAAAGGATGAAGAAAAGAAGACCTCCCACCCTTTTTGAGAAACCCGCCTCTGGTGATGGAGAGGCAAAAAGAAGTAAGATTGATGTCCTAGGAGAAGGGACAAAGAAACTTGATGCACCTTCCTCGGCTGCTCCTGTGAAGGTTGTCGAGAAGCCCCCAGTGGCCCCGAGCAAGGCTGCTGCTCCAGGAGAAGTGATTGTCATATCACCGACCAAGAGTTTCTCCTTGGTCGAAGCTATTCCTGTTCCATCGAGGAAGCTGAAGAAAATCTCCTCGGTCAATTTGGCTGAAACCATCTCTCAGCCCCCAACTACTGGAACTGGTGTTCCTACTTTTGTTCCCCCGATCTCTGCCATGAGCTCGGTGAAGACTTGGATCATTCCCGAGATCCAAGGTATTGAAGAGAACCTTTCTCGGGACATGGTCACCTCATTGGCTGCTCGCCATATTGCTTCTGTAAGTCTTATTATTTTGAACTTTTCATCTTTCCTTTGTCATATCTGTCTCTGACTTGCTTTCATTTTCTTTTCACAGTTGGTGAGCTGCTTTAATACAATCTTGAAGAAAGATGAAGCTATTAAAGCTTCAAGCTCCTCATCTGGTGTGGAGGAAGCTCTGATGGGTCTGACGCGGCCTTTGGAAGATTATCGTCAGAAGTACGATACTAACAAGGCTTCTTGGGAGAAGAAACTTACCTCAATTGAACAGGAGAAGGCTCAAGTTGTTGAAGTCTTTAAGGGGTTGGAGAAAAAAGTGAATGCTTTGGAGAAGAAGAATAAAGAGCTTGAAGGGAAGCTAAAAAATGCTGGAGAGCTTGAGAATAAGCTCAAGGTTGCTGAGGAAGAACTAATCCAACTCTACGAAGTAAGTCGCCGGAATGAGGAAACAGAGAATAAGTTGAAGGCTACCGAGGATCTTCTATGCGAGAAACTCTCCTCGGAGAAAATGAAAAGAAAACTGGCTGTGAAGAAGTCTTTCAGCTCTGGCTGTGACAAGGGGTGAAACAAAGGCTTGGCTGCCATGATGTCGCAAGTAGAATATGGCAGCCTCAAATACTTTAGAGATGGGTGGGTAGCTGCTCTACAAGAAATGAAAGTTGATGAAACTTCTGAACTCTTTGAGCGACACATCCCTGGTCCCCCTCCAACTCCTGAAGACGAAGAAGAGGACGAAGCTGCCTCCGAAGAGTCTTCCATGGTGATGGGAGATCAAGTTTCTCATCCCCCAGCCATCCAGCCTACAAACGAGGAACTTCAACAACTCGCTACTTCCTCCGAGCAACCTCCAGCACTTCCTCAGCTACTATCTGCTCCATCCGAGCAACCTACCTCCTCGTCCCAGCCTCCCGAGAAAGTTTTGGGAGACAAGGAAAAGGTGTAGAGTTGTTCGGATTTCTCTATCTTTTATTTTTCTTTGACAAATGTAATCTTGAACATGTAACTCTGAACCTTGTACTTCTGACCTTTGTAATGTAATAAAATTTGAAATTTTGTTTATGCATACAGTTGTTTCTCTTCTTCATGCTCTGTTTGTACTCTTATTGATTATTGCTTTTTCTTCCTCTGCTAGTTTCTGGCCAGGATGGAATTATTATCTGCTCACGATACAAAGTTGTTGAGGCAATGCAATGATTATTTTAAGGTTGGTCACACAGATCTGAGTGCAGCACAAATTGTCGACATCCTAGGCCAAGATGCTTCGGAACAGGCAATTGAAGCCTACCAATACTTGAAGTGTCTGCTTGATCGTGCGATGGACAACAATATAGCTTATTATGATATGATTGAGGATCTCCAAGGAACTCTTGAAGACCTTCATCAACAATATAAGGAATCCACTTCCCTCTTGCATGAGGGGTACGAGAAGAAATATCAACAAATCATTGCCGACAAGGGATAAGACAAACTTTTTGTTGGCTACGATGTGAGGGAGAGAACTCTGAGGGCTGAGGTCGAGGAGTGCAGACAAATAGCCGAGTTGTTGGAGCAAGAGAATAACAACTTGGAAAAAGAGTTGTCTCAGTTGAAGTCTGCAGCTTCCACTTCAAATGCCTTGATCCCAGTGACTGATGAAGGATTCTCGTTCTTGGAGGTCGAAAACGCAAACCTGAGGGATGAGTTGGAAACCTTGAAAAGGTCTGGCCCTTCTACATCTTCTCGTGGACGATCAAGATCTCCTCGGGGACGAGCAAGAGCAGCTTGGATTCCTGTTGAGGAACAGAGGACTCAATCTGCTTTAGAGAACCAGGCCTTCCAATTAATGGCGAAGAACCAGGCATTGGATGAGATGTCTAAGAAAATCAGGGACCTGGAAGAGCATCTTTCTGCGCAGAAGTCTGTCTTGGAGAATAAGGAAATCTTCATCAAAAATCTCCACGAACAGCTAGAAAGATTGACATATCAATTCCACAAACAGCCTAAGGAGTTCTGGATGGCTGGCTACAATGAGGCTCTCTACTACTTGGACGATCCTATCCAGAATGCCAATAATGAGGGCTACAAACAGGGCTGGTTGAATGCCTTAGGTGTGCTGCAACTGGAACAGGGTCATTACCTGTGGGATTACCATAATCCTGGGCTGCTCGACCTACCAGTACCACTATTTAAGCTCGACATGAGTTGGATCCCTGCTCGGGCCATCCCTCAGTGTTAAATTTCCAAATATCTTGGTGACTACAATCTCCATTCAAATGTCGAGATATCTCGTCCCGAGCACCTCCTAGATCGACCATCCGTGATGAATATCAGGATGTTAAAAAATCTTAACTTCATAAATTCTCCTCTTGCTTTAAATGATCCGCCTGCTGGCGAGGAACCTGTTTCAAAAGCAGAGGGGAAGAAACCAATAGAGTAGGAATTTTGATGTAATAGTTAGTATACATTTCATTCTCAATGTAATTTGTTTTTGATTTTAATGAAAGACTTTCATTTTTGTTTGAAATCTTAATTTCTATTGTCTTGTAAAACACTTTACATCTGTGCATGCGTATCTGTTAAAAAGATAACAATATTGTGTTATTTATCGATCAACTTATTGTCGCCTAATTTGAATTTGTGGTAATCATTTGGCAAAAATGATGTTTTGTTTCTCGACCAACTTAGTAATAATTAAAAAGTTACGAGTATCAAAAATTTTGCTCGATCACTTTCTTGTATTCATAAAATGTTTCAAACCAACCAAGGTCGGTAAATTTTCCTTGTCGACCATTTACAGTTAGTGGGTTTTTATCCCCGACCAGCCATAGTTACTAGATTTTTTCTTAACGAGCAACTTTGGCACTTTTTGGAATAGTTTTACCTCCCGACCAACTCAAGTTGGCATTTTAGGAATACTTTTACTTCTCGAGGAATTCATAGTTTTACTTCCCGGAGGAATACATAGTTTTACTTCCCGGAGGAATACATAGTTTTACTTCTCGGAGGAATACATTTACTTCCTAACCAACATAAGTTGGCATTTTTAGGAATACATAGTTTTACTTCCCGGAGGAATACATAGTTTTACTTCCCGGAGGAATACATTTACTTCCTAACCAACATAAGTAGGCATTTTTAGGAATACATAGTTTTACTTCCCGGAGGAATACATAGTTTTACTTCCCGTAGGTATACATAGTTTTACTTCCCGTAGGAATACATTTGTTTCCCGACCAACCTTAGTTGGCGTTTTTGGGTTTCTCGACCAACCTTAGTTGGCATTTTCGAGAATAAATTTGAGTAGTCTGAGCTTTGTCGAGTAGTGTGTAGCACTAGTATTCCCCGAAAAACTTTCAATAAAGGGAGAATCTAGGAGAATATCTTCATTTTATTCATACTGAAGGAACTGCGTTACATGAGAATATACATCACTGATAATACTTGCGCAGGTGATCTGCGTTCCATGCATTCTTAAACTCCTCCCCTTCTAAAGTTGCTATTCGGTAAGTTCCTCGTCGAACAACTTCTGTAACTCGATATGGTCCATGCCAGTTTGCCTCTAGTTTATTGTGATTTTGAATCACTTTCTTTAGCACAGTCTCCTTCTTTTAGGTCGCACTTCTTCACTCTCTTGTTGTAGAACAAAGATGTTCGCTGCTGGTAAGCAGCATTTCTAATTGCTGCTTCTTCTCTAACTTTCTCGAGCATGTCTAAATCCAATCTTCTCATTAAGTCGCTGACAGGGGAATTGAAATTCAGTACCCTGTGTGTTGGGAGGCCCAACTCGGCAGGTATAACAGCTTCACTTCCAAACGCTAGCATATATGGAGATTCCCCTGTTGCTACTCGGGGAGTAGTTCGATAATCCCATAGTACTGATTGTAGCTTGTTGATCCAATTTGCTTTCGCATCATCCAGTCTTTTCTTCAATCCATTCAGTAGCGTTCTGTTTGTCACTTCAGTTTGTCCATTGCTTTGAGGATGGCCTGGTGCTGACTGGATCTTCAAAATGTTTGACTGATGACAATAGGCAGCGAACTCCTCGTTATCAAATTGTGTTTCGTGGTCTGTGATGAAGGCATGAGGAAGACCATATCGACAAATGATGTTATTCCAAATAAATTGGTACACCTTGTCATACGTCATATCAATGAGAGGCTCAGCTTCTACCCACTTAGTAAAATAATCCACTGCGACGACGAGGTATTTGAACCTTCCTCTGGTCGTTGGCATTGGCCCGACCAAATCTATTCCCCACATGGCAAATGGCCAAGGGGAAGTGATGGGTGTCAACAATGCTTGTGGAGTTCTTCGGATGGAGGAAAATCGCTAGCACTTGTCACATTTCTTGGCATAGGCTATACAATCAGCCCTCATCGTCGGCCAGTAGTATCCCTGCGTCATCACCCTTTGCAAAAGAGTCCGACCTGCTACATGGGCTCCACAGGACCCTTCATGGATCTCTTTAATCAATTCTTTCACCTCGGAGGGATGTACACATCTTTACAAACCTGTCATAACTCATCGTCTATATAGAATACCGTTAGTTAATACATACCGAGCAGCTTTAAACTTCAATTTCTTGGCTGAGAGCTTATCAATTGTTAATTCTGCCTCCTCAATATATGCCCTGATGGGATCCATCCAAGATGGTCCCAAATCAAGGGTAATAAAGTTCATCGTCAGATCTTCATCTATACTCCGACTAGCTAAAACTTCAATTGGGATTGTTCTCCGGAGCTCGGTACGAGTAGCTGATGCTAATCGAGCTAGGGCGTCTACTCTTGCATTCTCCACTCTTGGTATTCTGACCAGCTGAATAGCAGAAAATTCTGATACCAACTCCATCACCTTTGCATGATACTTGATCATTAATTCTCCTTTGACTGCATATACTCCCATCATTTGGTTTACGATCAATTGAGAATCACTGAAAACAATAACTTGTTGCGCCTCCATAATTTTTCCCAAATTAAGACCTGCAATCATGGCCTCATACTCAGCCTCATTATTGGAAGCTTTGAATTGGAAACGTAGGGAGTATTCCATGTCGACCTCGTCCGGAGTGCTCAAAACTATCCCTGCGCCACATCCTGTAGTGCAAGATGAGCCATCTATATATAGCCTCCATATAGGTAACTCGTCTTCAAACTTCTGATCTGACAGAGTTCCTCGGTGAAATATTTGTTGCTTTCTTTCATGCTCCCCTGATATTTCTTGCTCTTCGTTGATCATCTTTTCTTTCCCTTTTACCAACCTGAGTTGGTCTGAGCTCGAATTTGATGATCCTGTAACATCCACTTGCCCTTTTACCAACCTAATCTGGTCTGAGCTTGTGTTTGATGATCCTGTAACATCCACAGGTTGATCAGCGTGCAACTTTTACTCCTCGGGGGTATCAGAATAGGTGAACTATGCTATAAAATCCGCTACAGCTTGCCCTTTAAGCGATGATCTGGGTTCATAAATTATATCATATTCACCAAGCTCTATTGCCCAGTACATCAATCTCCCTGATTTTTCTGGTTTATAAAGGGCTTGCCTCAACGGCATATCAGTATATACGACTATAGTATGAACCTGGAAGTATGGCCTCATTCTCCTACTCGCCTCGATCAATGCTAGTGCCAATTTTTCCAGCTTTGGATATCTGATCTCTACTCCTCCGAAGGCCTTACTTGTGTAGTAGATTGGTTTTTGTACTCCATTCTCCACTCTTATCAATGCCGAACTAACTGCATTCTCGGACACTGCCAGATATAAGTATAATTTTTCTCCCATCACTGGCCTGGATAACAGTGGAGGTGCTCCCAAGTATTTCTTCAAGTCTTGAAAAGACTTCTCACATTCATTATTCCACTTAAAAGTCTTTCGGAGCGTCTTTAAGAATGGGAGACATCGATCAGTTGCTTGCGATACAAATCTGTTGAGTGCTGCTACTCGTCCTGTAAGACTTTGCACCTCTTTCTTCGTCGTTGGAGATCGCAGCCCTAATAGAGCTTTGATCTTTTCAGGATTTTCCTCAATGCCTCGTTGATTGACAATGTACCCGAGAAACATGCCTTCTCGTACTCCAAATACGCACTTCGTCGGGTTCAGCTTCATTTGATATTTATCCAGTTGGTCAAAAGTCTGACTTAAGTCAACTAGATGATCGGCAGCTTTCTTGCTCTTTGTCAGCATATCGTCAACAAAGACTTCCATATTGCAACTGATTTGTTCAGCAAAGACCTTGTTCATCAGCCGCTGATATGTCGCACCTGCATTTTTCAAACCAAAAGGCATAACATTATAACAATAAGTTCCCCTAGGGGTAATGAAAGAAGTACTCTCCCTGTCTTCAGGTTTCATTTTAATCTGGTTGTAACCAGAATAAGCATCCATGAAGCTCAGCAGCTCGTGTCCCGAGGTAACATCCACCAGTTGATCAATTCGGGTCAATGGAAAGTGATCCTTTGGGCATGCTTTGTTGAGGTCGGTGAAGTTTACACACATCCTCCACTTGTTGTTCTTCTTTTTCACCATCACCACATTTTCTAACCAGTCTGGATATTTAACATCTTCAATGAAGCAAGCTTTCTGGAGCTTCTCGACTTCCTCCTGTATAGCTTGATTCTTCTCGGGGTTGAACACTCTTCAATTCCTGTTTTAGTGAGGCTTCCAACGACGAACCTACATGAGTAGTTCGTTCAGGGTGCTCGTCGTCCATAATGATGTTTTCAGTAGCTTCCACCACTTGACCCTTCACGAGTTGCGACTCATCTCTAGGATCCAATGTTTCAATTTCTTCACCTTCATCCACTTGATAGGTAGTAGTCTTTTTCCTTAATTCCTCCTGTTCCTCTTGCTCGGCGGATGAATAATAGCATTCCCAAGCTACCTTCTGATCACCTTTCACAACTCCTACTCCAAAATTTGTTAGAAATTATAGGCATTGATGAACCGTAGATGGTACAGCCTCGAACTTCTTCAATCCTACTCTTCCCATGATGATATTGTATGATGATTGAACATTCTTATCCATCACAAAGAAGCGTATTCTTTCTGTTCGACAAGCAGGCCACGTACCAATGAATATATCCAATTTGATCGTCCCAAGTGGAAGCACTTTCTCGCCAGCAAAATCGAGGAGGGGTCTATGATAAGGCTCCAGTTGAGATAGCTTTAGATTTAAACTATCGAAGCACGAGTAAAACATGATGTCTGCCGAGCTACCATTATCTACCAGTACTCTTGAAATCATTACCTCCTTCATTCTCATCTTGATCACTAATGGGTCATTATGAGGATATAAGACACCTGCAAGATCATTATTTGAGAAACCAATAACCAATTTCTCTTTGTTCAACTTTCTCGGGCGATCCTCCTCAGCTAGATTTATTCGCTGAATGTACGAGCAAGCTTGAGCCTCACAGAGGTAAGCTTTTCTCTCGGTAGTAAGGTCTCCTCCTCCTACATCTCCACCTGTTATAACATTACAGTCAAATGACCCAAAGCGTATTGAAAATACCTCTCGTTCTGGTTGCCTTGGTCTCTTAGGAAGATCGGTGTCGTCTTCTGGATCAACTTCATGGTTTCTTTTCTTGTTCTCCTCTGCTCGACGAGGAGATCTAGACCTCTCTCTTATTCGGTCGTCGTTTCTTATTTCGTTTCCATGATCAACATACTTTGCCAGTTTTCCTCGTCTGATGAGTGTTTCAATCTCATTCTGAAGAGCTATGAAATTCTTGGTCATATGGCCATGATCTTTGTGAAACTCGTAATATTTTGCTTTATTCCTCCGATCAGGGTCTGCCTTCATTTTCTCTGGCCAGTTTAATTCCTCGTTGTTCTTGATTTCTTGTAGAACATGGTTGATGTCTTTCTTCAAAGGAGTATAATTATCAAATTTCTTCATTACTTCCCATGTCGACCTAGTTTTTGAGTGTTTGTTATTACCATTGTTCTTATGCTCTTTCTTCTTAGCTTTATCACTATCCACCTTGGTTTCTTTGGCATCCATGTTCTTCTTCGCAGCCATAGCCTCCTCGGCATTCATAATCTTGGACGCTTTTCCCATCAGGTCTGACATGGTTCTAGGTGGATCTTTGGACAAAGTATAGTACAACTTGTTGGGCAGTAGTCCACTCATCAAGGCGGTAATCGCTGTCTTCTCCTCTTAATGAATGACTTCGAGTTTCTCGTTATTAAAACGAGTTATATAATCTCTGGTACTCTCACCAGCTTTTTATCTAACACTTAACAAATGTGCTACTCGTTTAACTGGCTTTGCCCCAAAACGGAAATTCCCAATGAGTAACTCGGCCAGTTGAAGAAAAGTTGAGATCTTACCCCGAGGAAGATTATTATACCATATTTGAGCAGATCCGGTAAGAGTTCCCGAGAATGCTCTGCATCTCATCTCATCTGGAACAGCATAGATGTCGGCTGCAGCTTGGTATTATTCTATATGAAGGACGGGGTCAGTCTTTCCATCATATTTGAGGGTCATAACAGGTGCTTTGAACTTTGATGGTGTTGGAAAATCTACAATGGCCTGGACAAAAGGTGTTCCTCGAACAAAAGTTCGTTGTAGAGGGTTCTTAGCTTTAGCCATTTCCCCTAATCTATCCTCCAGCCTCTGAATAGATCCTTTACACGCATCATTTCCTTCCTCGGGCCTATTGGTTCGAGCAACTGATCGCGTTGATGTGGCTTCCTGGGATCTATCTTGACGAGCAGTTGGTCGCGACTGGGCAGATCCTTCCCTTAAATCTGATGGCCGTCGAAAACTCCTCGATACGACTTTAGGAGGACTTCTACTCCTTCTAGGTCCTAATCGATCAAAACGTGATACCCTGCTTAACCTCTCTAGCGCACTAGTCCTTTCTGGAGAGAGAGTGATACGTTGTTCAGTATCTGTGACTCGCACTGACGAAGTTCATCCAGGTGGATAAGAAAAATCTTCAGACTCCTCATTACGATATGAATCGGTATGCCTAGTACGCGAAGAAGGTGCACGGGTATTTCTTTGAATACTTTGTGGTCCTGAATGGGTTGGTGCACCGCCATGGAGGGTTTGTATGAGTTGTCGCATAGTTTCTTGCATGACGGTCTGGCCCTGAGCCAGATTTGTCATTATTCCAGCCAGATCTGGAATATTTGGCAGAGCAGATGGATTTTGAGGGTTTCCAGCGTTTCGATTGCTGGATTCTGGAATATCAGCCATTTGTGATGAATTGTTTCAATGAAAAACGATATTACCAGTTATTTCCCATAGACGGCGCCAATCTATTGATGTAAAAAATTAGATCGTACCTAATTATTCAATCACAGATAAATAAATGAGACAAAGAAATTTAAAAGTGGTTCAGTGTTATAAGAATGGCCTACGTCCACTGTTATGTTATTGCTGACTGTTTGGGAATTCTCGATTACCAGTTCCATCAAGAAATTCCGATCCCCTTACAATGAGGATTGTACAATGTATTTATAGCCCTGAGGCTGTAATGTGAAAGGGTAATACATTAAATTATGTACATGTGAAAAGGTAATACATTCAATGCCCCTTAAGCGTATACATCTGAATGATAAGCATTTAATGAACAGTCAAACTGTTGGTTATCCTGCTATTAATGCTTTATTCGAGGTGCAGGTCAGACCACCTAAGTTGCTCGGACCGCCTAAGCTGCTCGGTATTCAAGAGTTCCTCGGTACTCAAGAGTTCATCGTAGAGTTCTTGTTCCTCGGAGCGTCTGAGTTCCTCGGGGAAGCAGTGTTCCTCGTTGTAGTATGGTTCCTCGGAGCGTTTGAGTTCCTCGAAAGTGTTTGTTGTTGCCACATAGATTGCCACGTGTCTTCATTCAATTGGGCCATGTCATCAGACTAAATTTGGTATCAACAAGCTTCATGATATAATGACCTTCAATTTTTTCAAAAATAGCTTGTTCTTCTGTCTTCTTATCTCCAACAATTCTATCCCTTTTGCCTAAAAGGCATCATCACATTTCCCCACCACGAGCATATTCTCTTCCTCCTCTTCCCATACCTGATCAACTGAAATGAAAATAGGTGTATATCTTCCTTTGGAAGAGTACCCACTACTGCCAAATTCATCCACACTCTTATGACAAAGAAATATCACAAAGGAACAATACACCAACAAATAGTTAGTTCCTTCCCTCGAATTACAACATAGCACACAACAGTTTGGCGAGAGGAGCCAATCAAGACGTATCTTTTTCATCAAAGTAGATAGTAGCCTGAACCTTAGATGCTACTCCGGATGTTCAGACGTAAATGGTGCAAATTAAGGCGATAAAAAAGATTTTAAGTTAGTTGAATTTTTTTTACAAGAGATTGCATCCCAGACCCCCTCCCGCCATCTACAATCCCTAGTGCACTGAATGATATGGGCACAGTCCAGAAGGCTGTGTAAAATGAAGCAAAGTCATAAATTTCCTTTTAATTAAGATTCTTATAAATTTGAGATTCCAACAGATAGTTTCATTATCCATGTAGAATAAAATTGTAGTTTGGGGGTTCTTTTTAGGGAAATGTGATATAGACCAACCCCACCTTGAGGTAAACATTCTCTAGAAAATTAAAGAGATCTCCACAGATACAAGCCAATGAGTTTATAACACTACCTATGTTAGAAAACTTTGAATCCTAAACATTCTCATCCAACGTATAGAAACTCTTGATGATGGAGTACTGTAGGGAATCTATTTTAAGGAGAAATCTCATCAAACATTTACCTAAGAAATTTTTACTTTTATTTGATGGAGCACTCAACCTTAATCATTCACAAAGTTTAATTTTAGATACCACCTCCCATTTCACAAGGTAGTTATATATCCTCTTCAAACCCATCCCGAGAGAAGTTTCTTATTATTCTCTCTATTAGCTCAGACAATTTAACTCGAAGTCTAAAGGGTGTAGGGAATCTATCTAAAATGCGTTGCTTGTGGAGATGTGTAGTAATGTCTATGTTCTGGACTCTTTAGAATGGAAGAAAAAGTATTATTTTTTAAGGGAAGAAGATAGTAGGAGTGGGTGAGGGAGAGTAAAAAAAATTTACTTCAATAGGAACCTCTGTTAAAATAAATTTAAAATAACCCGTGATTTACAATTCATCTTGGCTGGAAGGAGGCCATTTTATAGATGTGTGTTTGTTTATGAACCAGAATGGCTTGAGGCTATTTTACATTATCATATGTCATAAAGGAATGGAAGATAGGCAAAATCTAAAGTAACTAGTTAAACCTTGTTTTCATTTATTCTCTTTTTCTATTGTATAGATTTTCGTTTTCATTGTACTATGAACTTCTGGCCCATATCTTTGTGCAATCATTTTCTAATAATATTATTATTATTTATTTCACTTATGACAAAAATATGGTACATGGGACATTTTTAAATAAGTGAACTAGCTAAGTCGGACATTCAACAGTTGGGTAAAGTATGATGTGCCTAAAATTTCCTTTTGATAGCATATTCAGAAGTTCGTTTCCTAGATAATTGTACATAAAATTCTCTTGATTCAATTTTTAAGGCAAAAGACCTTAAAAGTGACTATAGTGCCTACCTTGATAGAGTACGATTCTAATGAAGCAAACAAATGACTCTAGCTTATATTGCAGCAATAGATGGTAGATTCAACATTGCCTTAGCTTTAAACATTATAAGGCAACCCCATGTGTCTTTTTGGACTAATTATTTTATATGTAATAAACTTATTCCTATTAAAGTCTCATTCTTTCTAATGAGGTTATTAAGAGATTGCCTGCTAGTTGATGATGCCATTCAAAGAACTGGGATAAGAGGACCCTCAAAATGTGGTTGTTGCTCCATTGATCGAAGTGAAACTTTAAATCATCTCTTTGGAAATAATGAGTTAGCTAACAAGGTTTGGAGACACTTTGGTGAATTTTGTGGGATACTAATCCAGAATACATCAATTAGAGGTAGGCTCATCTCATGGTGGTCTACTTCTAATGGATCTCAGTGGGAAATTATCATAAAGATCCTACCTTCTTTCATTACTTGGGGCATTTGTAAGATAAGAAACAAATGGAAATTTTAACACATGAAGATGCATTCCAGCAAAGATATACAAGATATTCACTCTTTAATTTCTCTTCATATATGAAAAGACTTATTCCATTATTCCAGATCTGTTAGTATGTCAGTGCAAGTTTCAAGGTAGATTAGTATGTCAGTGCAAGTTTCAAGGCAGATTAATATGAATGCCATTAACAAGAGCATTGAATTCCGCAAAATTGTTAGAGGCAGGGCCATAATAGTAAGAGAAGGCTAAAAAAAAGATAGCTCTGTGATCTCTAATTAATCCACCGCCACCCTCATGGCCTGGGTTGCCAGTAGAGCTGCCATCAGTGTTTAACTTCCACCAACCATAAGAGAGGGGGGGGGGGGGGATCCCACCTAACCAGGAAATAAATCTCAGTGAACAACATATAATGATGCAGTTACCTTTTTTCCTTATTTTTAAAAGTCTTATTTTTAATCAAATATGGGACACATATTTGAGTATTGAGTGGCAGTGGCAGTCTTATTGCAGCATTGCTATGGAACAACTTTATGACTTGATGCCATCAGTCCACGGTACTTACGGCATACACACACCAATTATTTTTAGCTTGTTTTTTTTTGTGTTTTAGTATTATCTATTAGCTTATTCCTTGGTACTTTGTGTTTTTAAAGATAACTCAGTCATTTGTGTATTAACTAGTATTAACTGATTTGAATGCATTAAGTTGAGATTAACTGCTATTAACTGATTTGAATGCAAAGATTCTCAGGCATTTGTGTTTTCACATCGTGTGGCATGTTCTGCCCAAGTTATGGATTGGTATTTGTTGCATATAACTTGATGGATATAGTTTTTAGCTCTCCCCAATACTTGATGTATATAATTTTTATGAATGAATTGGTATTTGCAATATAAAATGTATGCCCCAATTTTGCATATTGCTTGGTATTTTCTGCATATAATGTCTTGTATCACTAAAATTCTTCTATTGGTTGATATTTTCATTGTATTTACATTTAAATAGGTTCATCTTCCAAGAAACGAGTCAGAGGACCAACGCGAGACTTCCATTCATATGCCTAAAACATTGGTGGGGGGGGGGGAAGCTTATGAAGAGGGTGAGTTTAAGTAGAGAAGATGCAAGCCACGTATTGACAATATAAAGCACACATTAAGAAGTATACAAAAAAATAAACTTTCCAAGTTCAAAAAACCATAAATTTTTTTGGATAAAAGATGATAATGGTGATTAGTTTTGAATAAAATACCCATAACTATCAATACAAAACCAAACTACAAATGCTCCAGTTCAAAAATAAAAATAACTAGTATAGTACTATATCTCCCTCAAGAATTGACCCTCAAAATTTCATCTCCATCTCCGTCTTCATCTGCATTTACATCTTCATGATCATTAGCTTGAACCACACTAGTGTTAACTACTAATCCATCTCCATCCCTCACCCACCGTAAGTTTTGATCTTCATTCAAATTTTGCATGGAAAACGGCTCATCTCCAGTAAGCAACAATTCTTCTCCAGCTTCTTGAACTGTCGTGTACCTATCAAATTGGTCTCTTGGTGTCATGGGAACAACAACATGCCAATTTGTATCGACAGGGTCCTGCACATAAAATACTTGTTCTGCTTGGGATGCTAGTATGAAAGGTTTGTTACTCTCTCGATCATCCTTATATTTCAAATGCTTGAAATTCACTAGCGTATAGTTAAACTCGTCAACTTTTGTACCCATACGATTTTCAACCCAATCACACTTGAATAACACAAACTTCATGCCATTAAGATACCGAACTTCAATAATGTCCGTTAGTTCCCCATAGTATGTAATATCACCCACAATGGGGTTTTTATCCTTCCGGCTAGAATAACTCATTTGTTCGGCCTTTATAACAACTCCTCTATTTTGAGTTTTCTTTCCCCTATCAAGTCTCTTTGTTTGAAATCTAAAACCTCTAACAATATAAGTGTTGAATCTGATCGCATCCTTAAAAGGACCTAAAGACGAGCATTTGATTTCATCGGATACTTGCACACCGTCACGTACCAATTTATTAACCTATAGTATATTAAAGTAAATGTCAATATAAAAGTATATATTTATTCATTATTCAACTATTAGTTATGATATTTTTCGCTTACATAATCCTTAAACCATGTGTGGAACTCATCGTTGTGAAGACGACTAACACGATGCTTTTGTGAATCTTGTGGATACTTTGATAAAAGTTCTGCGAGATGCTTTCTACAAGTAAACAAATAGCCGTATGTCAATTCTGCAAAAAATATAAAAATGGTTTTCAAAAACACCAAATACTTATGATAAAACTTCTCAACAAATGGCGCCACTGCCTCGGTGTTGGTAAGAACGTGCCGATGAGCTTGCATATACATTACAGAACCAAGTTCAAATTAAACTTTTTTCCCAATTGCACGACCATTTATATGCCCCCAATCATCATTTCTAGACGGTCGGTTAGACTTAGTTTCCACATCCACATACTGGGAACAAAAAGTCATGCATTCCTGAAGAATAACAGAGTTGGCAATCGAGGCCTCAGGATGAGCCCGATTACCGACGTAGCCTTTTAAAGTGTGGAGGTACCTTTCAATCGGATACATCCAATGGTAAAGGACACAGCCAACAATTAAGAGTTCGTCCGGAAAATGTATAGGCAAGTGTTCCATCACATAAAAGAAACTCGGAGGGAATATCTTCTCAAGGCTACAAAGTGTAAGGGCCATCCGATCTTTGAACTTTTCCAAATCAGCTGCGGTAACTGCTTTTGAGCACAATATCACAAAGCAATTGCTTAATTCAATCAAGGCTTTGACAATATGATTGGGTAATACCTTTCGCGCTTCTATTAGAAGTAATTGTTGCATTAAAATATGATTATCATGGCTCTTTAATCCCGAAATATTTCTTTCTTGCATGTTCACGCACCGTGAAATGTTCGAAGAGTAGCCATCAGGAACTTTAACATTCTGCAACACTTTTAAAAAAATCTCCTTCTCTTTGTTACTCATCATGTACTCTGCTGGGGGAAGGTACTGTAAATTTGACCCTTGTGGTTGAGGATGAAGCTCTGATCTAATACCCAAAATTTTGAGATCTTTTCGAGCCTGTAAATTGTCTTTTGTCTTCCCATTAGTACCCAACAATGTAAACAGGACATTATCACAGAAAATTTTCTCAATATGCATGACATCAAGATTATGGCGAATAAGATTATCCTTCCAGTATTGCAATTCAAAAAATATGCTCTTCTTTTCCCAACTAAATCTACATTTTGGAACTGCCTGTTTACTTTTTTCTAATGCCTCTCTTTCCCTCCTTCTAAAGACACCTTCCATCTTATATTCACATTCAACGTCAAGATCATTCAACTGTTGCAATACTTGTAAGCCCGAAAGTTTAAGTGGGGCTGGACGTAATTCTACCCTCCCATTAAATGGTGCCTTCTGCCTACGAAGCCTATAGTGCGAGTCTAAGAATCGACGATGACCCCAATAACAGAATTTCTTACCATTATCTAATCGCATTGACTGGTGGTCTTCGTTACAGCAAGGACAAGCAAATGTACCTTTTGTGCTCCATCCCGATAACATCGCATAAGCAGGGAAATCATTAATGGTCCACAACAACGATGCATGCAACTAAAAGAACTCCTTACTTGACGCATCGTAAGTGCGTACACCATCAACCCATAGCTCAATCAACTCATCAATCAATGGCTGTAAAAATACATCAATCTTATCTCGGAGTCCTTTTTGTCCATCTATAAGAATAGACAAAATCAAGTTAGGTTGCTTCATGCACAACCACAGAGGTAAGTTATAAATAATGAGGATAACTATCCATGTACTGTGCTTAATGCTCATATTACCAAACGGATTAAATCCATCAGCAGCTAACCCAAGTCTAACATTGCAAATCTCCCTCGCAAAAGAAGAGTTTTTCTCATTAAAAGTTTTCCATGCAGGAGAGTCAGCGGGATGTCTCATTACACCATCGTCGATCCTTTCTTCAGCATGCCATTTCATTAGAGGCGCCGAATAGGATGACCAAAATAATTTTTGCAATCTCGGTTTCAAAGGGAAGTATCTCATTTTCTTCACGGCTACGTTCGGACCATGGACACCATCAATACTTGAGTCCTCATCTTTATATCGAGAAGATCCGCATATGCCACACTTTTCAAGACCCTCGGTTTCATTACGAAACAACATACAGTTATTTGGGAATGCATCCCAAGTCTCGTGCTTGAATCCCAAGTCTTTATTTAGATTGTTGGCTTGGTAGTAAGACTTGGGAATTCTAGCATGCGGAAACATCCTCCCCAAAAAATTTCAATAAAGCCGTGAGAGAACAATTTGTCCAACCATGAAGTTTCTTCATTTGCAAGAGCTCAACAACAAATGACAATTCGGTAATCCCAGGTGGACAATTTTCATAGAAGTCGCATTGAGCCTTTTTCATAAGAGTATAGTACTCAGGAATATCTCCGTCGGATTCAAAGACATCTTCGGTGTTATATTCCTCCTCACTCATATTGTCATGCGCATGGGAAATACCTATTCCCTCTTGAACCATTCTAACCATGTTATCTCGAGCACTTAATTCAACATGTATAGGCATATCATCAACTAACATATCAGCCCACGGAGTATTTATATCGCTGCTTACACCACCAAAAGTTTCTCCATGAAAAATCCAAACCTTATATGTCTTGTCGAAACCATGGATCTCAAGGTGATCTCTCACAGTTTGTCGGGCGTGGTACACTCGATTTGCACATCTCTTACAGGGGGAATAGATTTTCGTTGTCTCAATATTTTTATTTGCATATGCATAGTTAAGAAACCCTTCAATCCCATTAATGTATTCTTTTGAACACCGGTTGCGAAAATCAATCCAATTCTTATCCATGGTTCCCATCTATGAATTAAAAAAAAATGTCAGTAAATTTATATTTCATAATATAAAGATAAAGAGATTAATAATGTTTTCGCAAGATGATGAAAAGATAAAAAGATTAATAATGGCAAATATGAATTCCTAAAAAGATTAGCACATAAAGGGAGAAAAAACTATAAAAATAAGAATATAATTCATCACATCAATTTAAGTATTATTATGGCTAACTAAACCGAGCGATTCAAATTTGAAATATTGAAGTATTAATGCACGCATTATCAAACAAAAATTCACACAATCAACTAATTAACATCGGCATCACTAAACATTTACACATTCAAAAACTCACAAGGCACATACCCATTTTCATCCTCGTTTGAATCCATATGCTCATTTTCTTCTTCATGTGGCACAAACTCGTCATCATCACCAATGATTTTTTTTACTCTTTGAACCACTTTTTTTTTTATCTTTGTTTTGAATTGCCAAATACAATTCATGTATTCCCAATTCCTTCAATTTGGCTCTATTCTCTTCCTCTTTTCTTTCTCGTACTCCTTCATTGTCACAAACTTTTTCTGAGTAAAGATATGTAATTAAAGAAGGAATGAGACTCAAACTACATCTTTAACATGTTAATTTCATTTCTATACTGCTCTCAGAGTAGTTGTAGAACTTTAATGACTCATTTGGTTTGAGGTTTGGAAAGGGAATTTCCCCTCGAAAATGGGGAAATCCTATATTCCCGAGCATTCTAGTTTACTTTTGTGGTGAGACAAAAATACCACCTCACATAAACTCTCACACATACATTCTCTCTATCTCTTACACACACACACACACACTCTCTCTCTCTCTCTCACACACACACACACTCTCTCTCTCTTTCTCTCTCATACACATACACACACATAATATCTTTCTCTATCACACACACACACACACGCTCTCTCTCTCTCTCTCACACACACACACACACATA
The DNA here is from genome assembly GCA_949130495.1 of Sambucus nigra. Classification (NCBI taxonomy): domain Eukaryota; kingdom Viridiplantae; phylum Streptophyta; class Magnoliopsida; order Dipsacales; family Adoxaceae; genus Sambucus; species Sambucus nigra. The sequence continues at coordinate 240,255,271 of OX422218.1, read as the reverse complement.
TATATACACTCTCTCTCTTTCTCTCACACACACCCACACACTATCTCTCTCTCACACACACATACACATACACACACACTCGCGCGCACACACTCAAATCAAGTAGAAGGGTATTTTAATTAGATGATATTTATTCCAAATATGGAAAAATAATTTAGGTGCCGGAAAAAAAAAAGAATTCCCGTTCGAACCAAACAATGAAAAGGAATTCAAGATTCCAGGAACTTAGAATTCCTGGAATCAAGGATTCCCATCCCTTTTCTAAACCTCGAACCAAACGATCCCTAAAGCATTTTTATCCTTGCATTTAGCTTTGTAGTAATAAGACCCAATATCATTTAACTTCATTCTTAGAAATACATAAAAAAAAAGAGAAGATCTACCAATCACAACTTTACATCAAAAACCTAATCAATCGTTCTACAAATCTCAAATACATAAAAAAAAACATTAATGGTTTGGGAGAAGAATAATTTTAGGATCTTTGAATAATTGGTCCATGCATTTAAGAATTTCTTTAAAAATTAAATAAAAACTATTATAGAATTATTGAGCCAACATGAACCATTATGCTATATAACATCAAACAAAATAAATAGCCTATTATAGAACCAGTTTGGTTACGCAAATTGTTTGATTATGTAAATTGGTTCATTGTGAATTAGTGAATTTGAAATGAGTTAAATCCAATTTTATGCGATGTTTGGTAATTTGAAATTTATGTTAAGGTTTTATGAAAAAAAGGTAAAAACATATCGAGAGAGAGGGGGGGGGGAATAGAGAAGGGGAGAGGGAGAGGAGACATGCACTTTTATGTGACTCCTATTTCAAATGGATTCATTTCACATTTTTTTGTGAAATGATCCAATTTTAGATTTTGCACATGAGCTAAAATGGGGGCAATTAATGAATCCTTTCATTAATGAAACCAAATACAATTAATGGGTCAATTTGTAAATGGATTAACTTATTAATAATCCAATTTACAATTTTGGGACAACCAAACGGGGCCTTAAAAAATGGGACTTCAAACAACAAAAAAAGGATTATGGGATCGCACACTAACAATTCTATGGGAACAAGACTGCAGCCCACATATCTATAACAATAATTTCTATGTTGTTTTCCTAAAAAAAAGTAAAGATGAAAAGTTACCATGAAAAGAAAAACAAGGATAAAATAGTCGGATAGGAGGAGAAAATCTCTGGGGGGGGGGGGGGGAGAACACCGCTGGGGGGGAGAGAAGAACGGGGGAGGAGGGATCGGCGGAGGAGAAGAAGCGCCCGGGGGGGGGGGGGAGTGGGTTCCGATTGGGTGGGGGTGGAGTGGTTTTTTTTTTTTTTGAGGTAAGAGGTTAGGTTAAAGTCATGAGCAGGAGATAATAATTAGAGTTGGAACCAATTTTTTTTAGCAGTCTTATTTGGTATATTTTTTATACAACAAGTATTTACCGTCTCATTTGATATACTTTAAAAGAAGTATATAATTAATCGTATCAAAAAGTGACCTTTTTGAGACGGATATAATTAACCGTATTAAAAAATAACCCTTTTTGAGACGGATATAATTAACAGTCTCAAAAAATAATAGTTTTTGAGACGGCTAATTATATCCGTATAAAAAAGTATATTTTAAAGACTATTTTTTGTCTGTCTACAAAAATAGGGTCTTAAAAGCAACTTTTTTTTGTATTGTTTTCATAGGTTTATTTTCAGTATTGAGTCATTAGTTTATGTTATTAAGGTCGGTTTGGTGGTATATCCCTCAACCTTTGTTTGTGAAGCCCTTAGTCCATTATAAAGACTAGTTTTTTTTGGGTTTAGTCCCATTTCCAAAGTTTTATTAAGCTTCCCTCCCATGTATTTTCTAAATTGTATTAAATCCCAACACCTCCCATAATCGCTTATCTTCCTCTCCGCATATAATTACACTTATCCTATACTTGTTACAACATGACCAAAGACTAAAAAATAAAAACATGGGAGTGGATGCAAAAGAATCTTTAAAAGTGGGATTAAATACCTGTGACCCTTAAAGACTATAGTGGGATCATTTTATTTCCTTTCTTTTTCTGGAAGGTTAGGTATTAATGTGACCCTTCTTTTATGTGAAACATATGGAAGTTTTTTTTTTCCTTTTTTTTGTATAAATAAAACTTATGGAGATACCGTCCCTCTTTTAGAAAAAATATATAGAAAAATTGGTCAATGCAATAGTAATAATAAGTAGATCGTAAATATAAACAAAATGCAACTTTGTAGGATGTTAGAGAGAGATGAGTTTTGCACTACAGACTCGTGAAGCTCTACCCCCATTACACATTGATATTAGATAACACATGCTTACATCGATATACATCCATACTATAAGTTAATGGAAACTACATCATCTTAATAATATTATTCGATTCTAATTATTTTAACTTTTTTCATTATCACTCTATTATCTAGAACCAAGTTAACTCATTTGAGCTATATGATCTACATAGGCCTGCACTATTTGGGTTATTAGAGGTTTCACCCCAATACTTTACTTTGGTCCCCTACTTTTTTGTTAATTCAACTTTGGCCCTTGAAATTACCAAAAAATATATAATAATAAAAAAATGTTGTGATATGTAGTTTTACAAATCGACTTAAAAAAGGTCGTACCCAATATATATTGATCCTGCTTTAATAGGGTTTGGAAGAGATAGATGTAGGCAAATCTTACCCCCATTACTTATTGAACATTAATTAACGTGCATTCTTGCATTAAACTAATTTTTATTCATTGTAAGGATAATAAACTAGTTTTTAGTTTTAGTAGATTTACATTTTTAAAATTTTGAATATTCTAGTGTTGCACTCCATCTTAAGTTGGATGATTTAATGAAATTTGTTATGCCTTGTTTTCTTTAATTACTCACATAAATTGAAACACCATTATTCTTATCTTTAATTTCAAAAATTGCATTGCGGCTAAGAGGATAAAAAAGAACAAGTAGACAAAATATCCACATGCGATGTAAGTCCACCTTTCATTTCTTTTAATATCCCATTTGGCCAATTTTCATTTTAACATTTCATTCACTTTTATTTTGCAGATTTTGAATTTGGTCATGCTTGCTCGTGGAGGTGTATTTTGATTAATTACAAGAAACTTTCGTTACTTTTTGGATGATAATGTACAATCTCTTTATATTTTATTGGGATAATTTGGATGTGTGGTAGACATTGTTTTGGATTGAAAATACATTTTTATTTTGAAATATTGATTATATAAAGACTCAATGTTTTGTTTATTCAATATTTATTGAGAGACACATTCATATTAATGATGCCCTCTTGAATATAATAGATTTTTAGGAGTGATGTTTTCACTTCATTAGATGTTACTTTTGATTTTGTATTGTTAAATAACAACTAAAGATGAACTCTATTAAAATGTGGATTTTGATGAAGCTCGATGTTTATGCATAAATGTCATAATTTTTTCCCTTTTTTAAAAAATGTTAGCATATAATTCAGCGACGGTTTTTGCATGTGTTGTAACAAAGCGACATTTTTTTTTCCAAAAAAATTTCGAGTAGTCTGCCCGAGGGCAAAGATTTGAGGATGTTTGAAAAATGTCGGGAATGTTAGCTTATAATTCAGCAACATTTTTTCCTAAAAATGTGGGGTAGTCTACCGAAGGGAAGATATTTGAGGACGTTTGGAAAACGTCGAGAAATTATTTATCGATGTTTTACAAAAACGTCGGCTATTTCCCGACTGGATATTCCACGACGCTTTCAGAAAACGTTGGATTTATTTTTAGCAACGCTTTTTTACTGATTTGTCGATGTTTTCAAAACGTTGACATAACTCAAATTTCTTTTAGTGTGTTCTACGAGGTGATCGAGTGTAATGGAAGGTTAATAGCCCTGAAGGATGATAGCTTGGGGGACTTCTATCGGATGTTTCGGTGGTGGAAGACTAATCAGAGATCAAATTTGGCTTTGTCCATATCGGACGTGTGAGGGGATCTGAATGCCCTGACGAGTGATCAGGTTATCTTTTTATCTTCTCTAATTCTTTTGGTTTCTTCATTCTTTGGAGTAGATACGAATTCTCTGTTGGGGATTGCAGGTGACCTTCTACCCCTGTGGGTGACTTCGCATGAAATGGGGGTTACGGGCCTACATGCGCAGATGCGACGGTTGATCGCATATGAGTTTGGGTACGTCTGGTACTTAGGGGAGAGGGTGGTTAGGAAGATTATGGAGGATGAGGTGGCGATCCCGCTGTCGATGGCCCCTATATACATGATGCGAGTGAGGGAAATGTCAGAGGATGCTCAGATGACATCGATGATTAGTGAGCCCTACACGCTCTATACGGATACAACGATGATCTATGACCACTTAAATTTTGTGATGAGATAGCTTATGCCCTGCTTTATCTACGATGGGGAGAACATGTCTTGACCTGCTACAACTTTGAGCAGAGAGACTACTGCACCGGTGGGATCAACCCACACTGTAGGTGGTGGCAACATTTGTAGGATATGATTGATATACCCATATTTACCCCCTGACTGCCGGGATCAAGGCAACCCCTTCAGACGACCCTCCGAGGGGCCGACCCCTCATTTGGCTCCATATGACCCCTCCTGGACTCGGCCTTCAGTAGGACCGGACGACCCTCCGAGGGGCCGACCCTTCAGCAGGACCCGGACGACCCTCCGAGGAGCCGACCCTTCAGCAGGCTCCGGACGACCCTCCGAGGGGCCGACCCTTCAGCAGGCCCCGGACGACCCTTCGAGGGGCCGACAGTACGAGGCTTAAATTGGACCATACTCACTACCAGGGGGAACTTTGCCCTCGGCCTCATATCATAGGCCGAGGATGACATCATCTCAGCGCGTGGTTTGGGAGACGCGTGGAACAGTGCGCGTGAGGCTCATATGACACGTGGAAGACCGTTACAACCGAATCACCCCCTCACGTGAGGGAATATTATGTCATCATTTGGCATCTACAGGTGTCAATAGGGGATTGGCTAGATCATTATTCACATGCACCATGCTTACCTGGGGGGTACACTACACCCCCCAAGACCTATATATACTTGTCACCCCTAACCCTACAGGGGATCGATCCATGAACAGTAGCCCTAGCTAAAACTCTGCTTGTTCACACACAGTGGAGAGAGAGAGAGGGTTATGTGCATTGTATCCAAGGCCATTAGTGCCCATACTTAGTGGATCACACACTCACAGTGGATGTAGGCCAATTTGGCTGAACCACTATACATCAGTCTTATTTCCTCTTATACTCATCCCCTTCTACATACTTATACACTTATACATCTCCATGGCTGCCATGGCTGCTACTGATCGAGCTCACTAACACTTATCTGGTGGTGCAAAATCCCAGCATCATCAGTTTGGCGCCGTCTGTGGGAACGAGAAGACATCTCTTCCTTTGTACAGCTTGACCTCACTGGGCACTCTGGTGGTGAACCAACACTCCCCCTGAGAGGAGGTGTTTCACCATTGAAAGAGACCCACTAAGGTTCCCAAGCTAACCAGTATTCTCTTCAGTTCAGCTCTTCATAGCTCAAGCACATGGCACCTGAGATGCTACCGCCACCACTTCCCCCGCCGGATGATGGGGGAAGGCCCAGTTCCAGTCAGCCACCACCTCAGTCGGAGATGGCTGATGTGGCAGCAGCCCTAAAGTCTCTGGCAGCCAGCCAGCGGATGATGCAGGAGCAGTTTACAGCTCTAAGTCAGAATATACTGAGACCACCAGGGGTCTCACCTGAGATGATTACTCCGGCAGCAGCTCCAGGACATCATGAGGCCAGGGGACCACCCCAGGCACCACATAAAGACCTGCCACCCCCTCAGCGGCGTAGGGATGTTGCTGACCCCCGGCGTTTACGCCTGGGGAGGCAAGGAAACCCTTGCCCTGAGGACAGGTATGATGATCTGGAGGAAGAAGAGGCTCCAGTAGAATGCTGGGAGCCATATGAGGTCTCCAACAATACAGTACGACCCCTCCAGGACAGTAGAGGAAAGTGCGGGAGACCAAACCCTGATGATCGCCCAAGAGGCTCTGCTTTTGACCGCCTGAGCAGGGGGTCGGCCTTCGAGAGGCTGGGCCCAGTGAATGACCTGCGAGACAAGTTGTCCAAGTCAAGAAGCGCAGCGAGATCTAGGAAAGAAGCGGAAGGCCGACCCCAAAGACGGGATGACGGCCAAAGGGAAGTAAATAGCCGACACAGGCCTGCCATGGCGGAGCCCTCCATCCACCTCCGAGAGGCAGCAGGGGATAACATCGGCCAGGCCGACCCTGTGAGGCCTTGGAATGACTCAATCCGGAGGTTAGAGGATAAGATTGGCGACATACTGAAGAGCCGGGACCCTCTTCAGAGGGGATACACCATGGGCTCACCCTTTGTGGCAAAGATAGTCAACTTCCCCACGCCATCGAAGTTCAAGCCTCCCGTGGTCACCCCAAGATACGATGGGAGCACCAACCCTGTCCACCACGTGGAAATGTATCAGTCGGCGGCAGACATATACTCTATCTCAGATGAGATGAGGTGTCGTGCTTTCTCTGGTACCTTGACAGGGGCTGCGCATGTTTGGTACACGTCTCTTCCGAAAAATTCTATTGGAAACTTTAAGCAGTTGGCAGACCTGTTCATCCATAATTTCTGCTTTGGGGTGAGGCCACAGAAGAAGACCACACACCTGCTCTATGTTAAGCAGGGAAAGAACGAGACTCTGAGAGACTACATAGCCAGATTCAATAAAGAGAAGCTGGAGGTGGAAGACTATGAGGAGAGCATAGCTATGACAGCCCTGATTGGAGGGCTCCAGAAGGGGAAGCTATTATGGAAGCTTGCCGAAGACCCTCCGAGGACGATGGCTGAGCTGTTGTCAACAGCAGGGAAGGTGATGAACGCCGAAGAGGCGATGGCCGCAAAACATGAAGACGAAAAAGGAGGTGCAAGTGGGAATAAATACCCCAAGAAGAACAAAGAGGGGAAGAAGAGGACCATGGATGATAAGTTCGCGGGGTACACCCCTCTGACGGTCAGCTGTGAACAGATCCTCAATGAGATAAAGAGTGACCGGACACTGAAGTGGCCTGAGAAGCTGAGGGCAGCCCCCGGTAAGAGAAATAGGAACCTGTGGTGTGAATTTCACCAAGACCACGGCCACGTAACAGACAAATGCTTTGCTCTGAAAGATGAGATTGAGAAGATGCTGAAGGAAGGGAAGCTCAGAAAGTACGTCGACAAAGCCGACTTCAAGAGGGGCCGAGGGGACGACCCCAGAAAGAAGCGAGTCGATGCCTGCAGAGAAGGTCCTCAAAAAAGAGGGGACGACCCCTCTGATGATGAGGACGACCCCGACCTCCCGCCGAGAGACGACCACGGCCCTGTCAAGAGGCTCAATATGATCTCGCTCGGGGTGGGAATGATCTCCGGGGGACTTGCAGGAGGAGGGTCTGAGGTCGCCGACAGGAAAGCCCATGTCGCTGAGGCTAAGGCAGTGATGAAGACGGTGCACTCAACCTCCGTAGAGGTCAAGTCAGAAAAAAGGAAGAAGGTTGATATGGACACTTTGATTGTGGGATTTTCAAGAATGGACTTCAAGGGCCTATTGGCCCCGCATGATGACCCTCTCGTCATCACCACCAGGGTGCACGGGTGCGAAGTGCCGAGGATCCTGGTGGATGGGGGCTCATCCGCAGATGTGATGTTTTGGCCATGCTTCAAGGCCCTGGGCCTCAGTCGTGCCAGACTTGTCCCATACCATCATCCATTGATTGGGTTCAGTGGGGAGAAGGTTCACCCTCTAGGAATATATGAAGCTGATGTCAGGATGGGGGACGAGTGGCCGAGATGGCTCACCAAGAGGGTCAGTTTCTTTGTGCTGGATGAGCATGTGTTTTCGGCATACAACATCATACTGGGACGTGTGGCTCTCAAGGGGTTTGAAGCTGTGCCGTCCACGGTCCACCAGATGGTTAAGTTCCCTACCCCTTATGGGGTGGGGGAAGTTCAGGGAGACCAGACGACAGCGAGAGAGTGCTACTACAACTCCGCTGAAGAAAGGGAGGCACACAAGAGGGCTACAGCCACTTACAACATTGATACCCTAGACCCCAGGGACGAGACGAAGCTCAAAAAAGGAGAGGCCGCTGAGGAGGTAGAACCCATCATCCTCGATGAGGATGACCCAGGAAAAACCGTCCAAGTTGGCAAATCTCTGAAGCCCAGTATCAAGGAAGACCTCATCAAACTGTTGAGGAGAAGGCGAAGCGTCTTCGCGTGGAGTCATGTAGATATGCCAGGGATCGACCCTGAAATCATGTGCCACAAACTCAATGTGGTAGAGGGAGTGAAGCCGGTAAAGCAGAAGAGGAGGATTTACTCTAGAGAAAAGTATGAGGTCATCAGGGATGAGGTTAAAAAATTAGAAGACGCTGAATTTATCAGAGAGGTCATCTACCCTGAGTGGCTGTCCAATGCAGTCATCGTCCCAAAGGCCAACGGCAAGTGGAGAATGTGCGTGGACTTCACAGACCTCAACAAGCATTGTCCCAAAGACAGCTTCCCTCTCCCCCGCATCGACCAGATGGTAGACGCTACCGCAGGCCATGAGCTCATGAGTTTTATGGATGCCTACTCAGGGTATAACCAGATTTTCATGAACCCCGAGGACTCAGAGATGACCGCCTTCATCACTGACAAGGGGACATACTGTTACAGGGTCATGCCCTTTGGCCTAAAAAATGCGGGGGCAACGTACCAGCGCCTCGTAAACAAAATGTTCGAAGACCAAATTGGGAAGTCTATGGAGGTTTACGTAGATGACATGCTGACCAAGAGCCTGAAGGCAGAGGATCATGTCGCAGACCTGGAAAGGACCTTTAATACAATGGACAAATACAAAATGAAGCTCAATCCGGCCAAGTGTGTCTTCGGGGTCGGAGCGGGGAAGTTCTTGGGGTTCATTGTCAATCAAAGAGGCATCGAGGCCAATCCTGAAAAGATAAAGGCCCTTATTGAGATGAAGACCCCCAAGTCCATTAAAGACGTTCAGAGGCTCACAGGGAGAGTGGCTGCCTTGAATAGATTTGTGTCAAGGGCTACAGACAGGTGTCTACCATTCTTCAAGATCCTCAGGAAAGCCTTTGAATGGAGCGAAGAGTGTGATGAGGCTTTCAAGCAGCTGAAATCATACTTAGGGTCTCCCTTGCTGCTGTCACGACCCGTGCAGGGTGAACGACTGTACGTGTACCTTGCTGTCTCAGAGTCCGCTATCAGTGCAGCAATCGTAAGAGACGAAGATGGGATACAGAAGCCCGTATATTTCAACAGCAAGGCACTCCAGGGGGCAGAGCGGAGATACCCGAGGATGGAGAAGTTGGCCTATGCCTTGATTCATGCCTCAAGGAAGATGAAACCGTACTTCCAGTCCCATACTATGGTCATCCTTACTGACTCTCCTCTTAGGCAGGTCCTGCACAAGCCTGAAAAATCAGGAAGGCTAATGACCTGGGCTATAGAGCTGGGGGAGTTTGACATTGTGTATCAGCCTAAGACAGCCATTAAGGGGCAAGCCTTGGCAGACTTCGTGGCTGAGTTCACATGGGAAGAAGATGAGGCCGAGGGTGAGACCCTCGGGAAGGCAGATACAGAAGACAGACCCGCAGACACACCTGCAGAAATGGCTGAGACGAGCACCGCTAGAAGGAAAGTGACTGAAAACGAAGAGGGAAGATACATCTTTAGACAGGGGTCCCTCTCTGAGGAAAATTTTTCTGAAAGAAAGACTCCGTGGAGCCTCTTCGTTGACGGGTCCTCCTGTGATAGCGGAAGTGGTGCTGGACTGATACTATCAGCACCCGATGGCACAGACGTCGAGTACGCCCTGAGGTTCAATTTCAAAGCCTCCAACAATGAGGCTGAGTATGAGGCCTTGATAGCTGGCCTCTCCTTAGCCAAATCCCTTAGTATCAGCCAAATTTTGGTTCACAGTGATTCAAGGCTGGTGGTGAATCAGATACTAGGAGCCTATGAGGCCAAAGACGAGAGGATGGCTAGGTATCTTGATAAGGTGAGGTCATTGCTGAAAAACTTCAAAGAAGTGAAATTCAAGAGGATACCTAGGCTCGACAATGGCCGTGCTGACGCCCTTGCAAGGTTGGCCTCAGCTACTAGGACAGACATAAGGAGGACAGTCCCGGTAGAAATTTTGCTTCGACCAACTATCGAAGGCAACGAGGGAACACTTGGCATTTGCATGAATGTTTCTCAAGAACCTTCATGGATGGACCCCCTGATCAGATACATTAGAGGGGGAGAGATGCCAGAAGCAAGCCAAGAGAGGAAGAAGCTGAGATACAGGGCTGCAAAGTTCGCTGTCATCGGAGACACGCTGTACAAAAAGGGGTTTCTGCTCCCCTTACTTAGGTGTGTGCATCCCTCAGAGGTCCCTTCCATTTTGCAAGACGTGCATGAAGGGTCGTGCTCAAGCCATATTGGGGGTAGATCCTTGGCAAAGAGGGTGATCACCCAAGGCTACTGGTGGCCGACCTTGGGGAAAGATGCTGCCGCATATGTTAAAAAGTGTGATAAATGCCAAAGATTTGCTACCATCCCTCACCAACCTCACCAGCCTCTCACCTCCATTACATCCCCATGGCCGTTCGCAATATGGGGGATTGATCTGGTAGGACCCTTACCGAGAGCAGTCAATAACTATCGGTTCCTCATCGTAGCAATTGACTACTTTTCAAAGTGGGTAGAGGCCGAGCCGATGGTCACGATCACGGAGCAGAAGACCTTCCAGTTCATTTGGAAGAATGTGATATGCAGATATGGTCTACCCAACACCCTCATCTCGGATAACGGGACCCAGTTCAAGAATGCCTCTTTACAGAAGTACTGTGAGAGGGTAAGTATCAAACAATTTTTCTCCACCCCAGGCCGACCTCAGGCCAATGGGCAAACCGAAGTTACGAACAGGACAATCCTAGATGGGATTAAGAAGAGGCTTGAGGAGGCAAAAGGAAGATGGGTCGAGGAGTTATATGCAGTATTGTGGGCATACAGGACGACAGTAAGGACCCCTACCGGGGAGACCCCATTCATGTTAGCTTATGGATCAGAAGCAGTCATCCCCACCGAAGTGGAGTTTCCTACTCATAGGGTCCAAATGTATGACCCCCAGGGGAATATGGAAGAGAGAAGACTTGACCTAGACCTGATTGAGGAAAGAAGGGAGGATGCTGAGATAAGGCAAGCTTCCTACCAGCAGAGGACCGCAAAGTTTTACAACCAAAGGGTGAAACAGAGGCCTATCGCAGTGGGAGACTTGGTTCTTAAAAAGACTTGGCAGAAACCCAACAAGCTCCATCCTAATTGGCATGGCCCATATAGGGTCATCGATGAAGTTGTCCCAGGGACCTACAGGCTAGAAAACTTAGAGGGGGAACCTTTTTCAAACCCCTGGAATGCAGATCATTTGAAGAAATACTATCAGTAGTGTTGTAGGGTCTTGAAAGGCCATAATTGTAATTGGGGTTGCTCCAACAGAACACTTGGAAAATTAATGAGAAATATCAGTGTCTCCTTCATCCTATTGTCAGTCCTAGCATGCATGGGAAGTTGAACCCTCGGCTATAATGGGGACCAGTGGAGGGGACGACCCCTCCACTCTCCTCAAAAAAGACGAGGGAAGACTATATTAAAATCCATTAATTTGGTTAGTTGATCCCTCGGCTATAATGGGGACCAGTGGAGGGGACGACCCCTCCACTCTCCTCAAAAAAGACGAGGGAAGACTATATTAAAATCCATTAATTTGGTTAGTTGAACCCTCGGCTATAATGAGGGCTAGTGGAGGGGACGACCCCTCCACTCTCCTCAAAAAAGACGAGGGAAGACTAAATTAAAATCCATTAATTTGGTTAGTTGAACCCTCGGCTATAATGGGGACCAGTGGAGGGGACGACCCCTCCACTCTTCTCAAAAAAAGACGAGGGAAGACTAGATTAAAATCCATTAATTTGGTTAGTTGAACCCTCGGCTATAATGGGGACCAGTGGAGGGGACGACCCCTCCACTCTCCTCAAAAAAGACGAGGGAAGACTAGATTAAAATCCATTAATTTGGTTAGTTGAACCCTCGGCTATAATGGGGACCAGTGGAGGGGACGACCCCTCCACTCTCCTCAAAAAAGACGAGGGAAGACTATATTAAAATCCATTAATTTGGTTAGCTGAACCCTCGGCTATAATGGGGACCAGTGGAGGGGACGACCCCTCCACTCTCCTCAAAAAAGACGAGGGAAGACTATATTAAAATCCATTAATTTGGTTAGTTGAACCCTCGGCTATAATGGGGACCAGTGGAGGGGACGACCCCTCCACTCTCCTCAAAAAAGACGAGGGTGGACTTGATTTAAAACACCATAATTTGGTGGTAAACACCCTCGGCTATGAAGAGGGCAAATGGGAGAGACGACCCCATTTACCCTCAAAATGATGAGGGAGGAGTTGGTAATATTGTTAATTTCTAAGCATCACAAAGCAAAGACAGGAATAGAAGACAGTGATTATATTACAAATAAGGGAAATGTTTGATCAACAAAAATACAAAAAAATGTTACAAGAAGAGGGTGTGGGCCACAGACAGCCACCCTATTGAGCACACTCAGAGGGCACATCGATTACAGGGGTCTCATCTACGACCACTAGAGGCTGATCCTCAGATGTGCCGGTACCCTCAACGTGGACTTGGGATTCAACCTGTGCCAAGGCCTCAGCAATTAAGGGGTCATCTAGCTGGACGGCTTCAAGGGAGGGGCGGATAGTCGTCACTGCATCAGCAAATTTTAGGACGACCCACCGACAGGCCGTCCTAATTCCCCTCTCAAGATACTCAAGGCCGAAGCCTTGAAACTCGTCTGAAACCTTATAGGCCTCAACAGCATCGGCCCCGGCCTTCCTTACTGCACCCTCAAGCTCGGTCTTGAAGTGAGCCCCCAGGTTATTCAAGGCCGCATCCTTGTCTTTAATAAGGTCGTCCTTGGCCTTCAGGTCTGCCTCATGCTGCGTCTGTAGCTCATTCAAGACCCTGGTATGCTCAACCCTCATACCCTCCAGCTCAGCCCTTGCAGTACCCAGCTCAGCCTTTGCAGCATCCAGTTCAGTCTGCAGAAGAGCCTCCTGCTGAATGGCCCTGTCAGCCTCTTGAAATTTCAGCTGATTCTCGGCCATCCATTTTGTAGCCGACGCCCAAGCACAAATAGACTGCACAAGAACAAGCAAACATTAAGAGGCCGAGGGAACAGATTGACAAAAAATTAACTGAGGAAGTACGGTAGAAACAAATACCTGGGCCATGGTATGAAGACCGTAATCATACACCTTGGCAGGGGGCATCTTCGACAAAAAGTCGTAGTCAGAGGCCGAAGGGGCAGAAAACATGGAGACCTTGGCCGCCCTTAAGTTGGCTATGAGGGAAGAAGGGTCAGACCTCAAGGATGCTAAATTTTGAGACCAAAATGCCCCCATGCTGGAGGCAGACCCCTCAGACACTTCTGCCCTCGCCCTCGTCCGTGCATCAGGACGAGAGCCCTCAGGAGCTTCAGGCTGCTTCCTTTTCCGACTATCCACGGTCGGCTCTACCGGCCTCGGCCCCTCGGCCGTTGACTTCCTCTGGGCTTGCTGAGGTTCCTTCCCCTTCTTCTTGCCAAGACCGGACAACAAGCTGGGGGCAGTCATCTCCCACAATTGGTCAGAAATGTTCGCAGGACGACCTGAAAAGAAGGAAATACGTCAGAAAGATACAGAGGCAAAGAGGGAACACTTAGAAGGAATCATAATGCGAAAATGGAAAAACACTCACATAATTCTGTCAAAGGGCCGACCCTCAGGCCAGCTTCTTTGAGGTGATGAGGGGTCATTAGATCTTCAAATTTTGGAAGTCCACCCTCTTTCCCCTGGTCCCTCAGATAGTCAACAATTACCCTCTCTTCCTGACTTAATCCAGGGTCAGACCGTGCCCTCATGGAAGGTTTGGACCATACCTGGGAAACCCTCAGACTATCTTCAAGAGGATCAACCCCAGAGGGGAACTCCCAGTCCCCAGAGATGAAGAAATACCTCTTCTTCCAGTCATGATTTGAGGTCTGGGCTACATGAAGGATCTTCTTGTCAGACTTCCTGGCCCCTAAGTGGTAGTAACCAGGCTGCTTGGACGATGAGGTAATGTTATAACAACCTATGAATAAGTCTGCTGAGGGCTCATCTGTGAAGACACTCTTCCAAAGAGATATATAGCCAAGAATTGCCCTCCAAGAGTTGGGGGGGAGCTGAGAGGGGGAAACCCCAAGGGCAGACAGGATCTCAACAATGGTAGGATGCAGAGGGAACCTAACACCTACCCTGAGCATCTGCTCGTAAACAGCAACCTCCCCCTCGTCTCCCTGATAAACTCGCTCATCGGGGTTGGGAACCCTCATAGTCACAGAGGACTTTATGCCGAACTGATGCCTCCACAGCAAGAGGTCACGATCCTTCACAGTGGAAACATAAGCAGAGGCGTGAGAAGTGTCAATGGGATCATCATCAGAGTCCTCAGCATAACCCTCAGCCTCCTGTCTCTCGTCCTCTTCACCTCTTGGGGGCGAACCGTGAAATGTCATTTGAAATGCATGGGGGGATAGGGCCGTCACAGGGACAGCCTCAGAGGGTCCCACACCCTCGGCCTGATGGTCCTGGGCGTCCTCAGACGACCCCCTCCTTCCAGAGGGACCAGCACCTGCAGGTGAAGACGCGCGCTCGTCCATACCACCCTCAAACGTCTGACTGTCGGATGGACGATAGGACGACCCTTGTGGCTCAGAGGGCAGAATTTTCTTCAAGGGGAGGGGAAAGATGGGTCGTACCCAAATGGGGTCGTCCCGTCGTCTCCTCTCCTCCTCTTCCTCTATGCGCCTGATCTCTATGAAGAACTTCTCCCTCAAGGATGGAAACTCGTCTGCTAAATCGTAAAGCCTCCTAAGCATTAAGGGGGAGACCTAAAACTTGAGATGATTTTACTAATCTAACCACAAACAAACTCCAATTGACCAACCTATGACTTTTGGATTTAAAACTGGGAATATAAAAGGTTTGCTCAAGAACACTCAAGAACAGTCGAAGTCGTTCGCCGGAAAAGATGCCAGAAAAATGCGAGAAAAACCAGAAAAATGCTAAAAGGGGTTTGACCCCAACACACAAAGGAAATGGAAGAGCTAGAGGAGAGTTCAGGCAAAGAAGAGTACCTGGAAACAAGAGCAACGGCTGAGTGAAGAGCGATGGAGAAATCAGCGAAGAAACGGCTATGGAGTTAGCTGGAATTGTAGAGAGAGAAAGTAAGGGCGCGAAGATGAAGAAGAAGCTAGAAGGGGAAAAGGATTTGAAAATCCTTTTAATATCTTTGCTAATTAAGGGGGCTCACTTCCCAAAGCAAAACACAGCCCACGAGGAGGATATCATTAGGGCACAAAGCCCCAAGCATAGTACAGCCGCCTTACCTAGGGAACTGGAGATGACAGTGGGCAACCGCCCAAGTGTCACCTCAGGTTGACAGGCATCCCTCATCTCACTGACCATACATCCGCCTCAAAGACAACACTATCCCTCAGCCATCTCAACAACATCAATGGCTAAGGGCTGGGGGGTGATTGATATACCCATATTTACCCCCTGACTGCCGGGATCAAGGCAACCCCTTCAGACGACCCTCCGAGGGGCCGACCCCTCATTTGGCTCCATATGACCCCTCCTGGACTCGGCCTTCAGTAGGACCGGACGACCCTCCGAGGGGCCGACCCTTCAGCAGGACCCGGACGACCCTCCGAGGAGCCGACCCTTCAGCAGGCTCCGGACGACCCTCCGAGGGGCCGACCCTTCAGCAGGCCCCGGACGACCCTTCGAGGGGCCGACAGTACGAGGCTTAAATTGGACCATACTCACTACCAGGGGGAACTTTGCCCTCGGCCTCATATCATAGGCCGAGGATGACATCATCTCAGCGCGTGGTTTGGGAGACGCGTGGAACAGTGCGCGTGAGGCTCATATGACACGTGGAAGACCGTTACAACCGAATCACCCCCTCACGTGAGGGAATATTATGTCATCATTTGGCATCTACAGGTGTCAATAGGGGATTGGCTAGATCATTATTCACATGCACCATGCTTACCTGGGGGGTACACTACACCCCCCAAGACCTATATATACTTGTCACCCCTAACCCTACAGGGGATCGATCCATGAACAGTAGCCCTAGCTAAAACTCTGCTTGTTCACACACAGTGGAGAGAGAGAGAGGGTTATGTGCATTGTATCCAAGGCCATTAGTGCCCATACTTAGTGGATCACACACTCACAGTGGATGTAGGCCAATTTGGCTGAACCACTATACATCAGTCTTATTTCCTCTTATACTCATCCCCTTCTACATACTTATACACTTATACATCTCCATGGCTGCCATGGCTGCTACTGATCGAGCTCACTAACACTTATCTGGTGGTGCAAAATCCCAGCATCATCAGATATGATTATTCAGGTTACTCCCCTTTCTTACAATTTTTGATTACGTAGTGAGGAGTCACTGAGCGTGTTGTATCACCCTCGTGCGTCAATGTCTAGATTGATGGGGCTTACCGATGATGACCTTGGGCCTGAGGTATTTCATTTTCTATTTTTTCTTGCTCTGTTGACTTTCCTTTGCTTATTGACTAATTTATTTGCCTTTCAATTATTGCTTCGTTGCTTATAGTATGTTCGGGTGTCGATCACTTGGCTGAGAAATATCAAGGATTGGATGTCCATCATGACGGATTATAATAAGATCTCGACTTCTTCATGCTTTGTGCCGCCTGCCACTTTTTATGAGGGCTCGAGATCTTCAGCTCAAATTTCACTTTGGTAACGCCTTTCTTAATTTGTACACCAGCCTCTAGAAAGGCTCAAAAGTGAAGGTAGTAATATCCTCCCATGGATGCTCAAATATGAGGTAAGAAGTTCTTCTTCATGATATTAACTTGTTCCTCCTCGGAGGGTCTATGGATCATGGTAACATCTTTATCTCTCCACATTCCTATGAAGCTACTAACTATTTCCCTAGGTTTCTTCCTAATAAGATCTAGATCTCGATGCGTAACCTCTAGCTCCTCATCGTACTTATACCGAGACATAAATTCCCAAGATACATCCTCCCAATTATGGATTCTAGATTCTTCGAGGGCGATAAACTAATGAATGGCGCTTTTTTAAGGTCTGCTGGAATATCTGGTCCATTATGTCTTCAGAGGCACCTAGGAGCATCATAGCTCGGTGGTATCTTCAAAGATGAATAATTAGGGGTTCGCCTCCCCCCGGTGCTTCTTGATGTTTGGCATCTTGAACTTCTGTGGAAGTCTGGCTTTGGGATAAGGAGACATATGGGTTTAGTCCATATAGGTCCGTGATATCTGGACTTGGTTAAACTTCTTCGCCAACATCTTGAGGTCTTCCTTGACCTTGTTCAGTTCCTCTTCCTTAGAATTTGTGGGTATTTGTACGTTAGCCCTGATTGGGCAAGGTTCAAGATAAGAATCTGAGTTGGAGGTGACCCATTGGCAGGAGCGGCACACGAAGCATGTTGATACTCTTTCGGGATCAAAATAGGCTCGAGAGAAGGTGTACCCATGGAATGAGGAAAGATAAGCTCGAGTTCTTTGGGAATCTGGTCCTAGTGATGTTGTATCTCATAGACCTCTGTTTGAAGTTTATCATTCTTAGCACTGAGCCGGGCTAAAACGATCAGCAGATCTAGCTGCACATTCGGTTCTTGGTCGATGTTTTCCACGAAGAGCTCATGAAGGTAAATACCAAACTCAGATGAGGTAGCAAAAGAACTGGCGAAGCTTTGGGGTGATTTGATAGAATACCAAAACCAATAGGGGCTGGGGCAAAGTTAGGTATACAATTGACCTGAAAGGGAAAATGGTTTAAATTTATTTTTGAAAGAGGGAGGGAGAAAATTTTGGGTATTTCGAAAGGAAGAGAAAAAACATTTTTGGTACTTTTGGAAAAGGAGGGGAAAAGGAGAGGAATCTCAGCATGATTATTATTAAAGTTATTATTAGGTTCTCACTTGTATTAGGTTTGGCTAAATATAGAAAAAAATGTCGGACAAGATCCGAGCCTGGGAAAATAGGTTTTGAAAATATATGTAAAACACAGTTGGACTTGTTTTCAGGCTCATGGATGGGGTCTTATTTTGAAAAAAGTGAAATTGTGCAAAAATTCAGGCTGTATGCCAACCCAAAATTTTGGCAGAGTTTCTCATGGTAATCAGAAAACTAAATATGAGTGTTTAAGGTTTGACATCTATATGAGGTTTATGCAATTATTGGGTTAGTGGAAGGGTTCCTCCCTTTGGCATGACTTTCACGATATACCTCTTTCCTATAAGGGCAATCATTCATCGGTACGTGTGGACAGGCCATTTGATTTACCTAAGTATATGTGCATTGCCTCAGTATATACCTCACGGGGACAGTACGTGTGAGAGAGAATTCGATATATTCAATGTACATGAATGAGTTCCTTACTAGATACCTCTCATCGTGAGCTCGGTCAAGCGATACGATGTGGGGGAATCGTTCGATATATGTCGAAGGTATGAGGCCAATGGAAGGTAAGAGTCATATTGCTTAGGCTAATTGTGACCCGCGGGTCCAGCGCCCATCACAAAGTGACCCCCCAGTACGGGACAAAATTTTGGTCAAAAGCCATGCTCTTGGTGATGTAGTGTGCAAAAATGCATGAGTATTAATTAAGATATTATGGAGAAAGAGTATTTTTTATCATTTTTTATTTGCATGGTGAGTAAAGGGACTACTACACTAAATGGGGAGCATATATAAGTATATCTAGCATCGAACTATACTACGTATGTATACATGCAATGCAAGTGAGTATGTGTCTTGGGAGTCTATACAAGTGAGTCGGTGTGGTAGTGCATCTATGCTTGGATCAACTACAAGTGGTGTGTGATATGTGAAAGTGAGCATATATACAAGTGTGGGAAGTGTGTTTGTGTGATAGTGAATCCAAATCATGGATATTTTAAGTGGTGTGAAACATGTAAGTGTAAAGTGAAGCTAAGTGTAAGTGTGTGAAGTGTACATGGAGAGTATATACAAGTGCGTGAAGTGTACAAGTGATATATACATGAGAGATATATATAAAAAGGTAAAGAGAGGAGAAAAGGGAACATACAGGTAGGTGCAGAAGCACACATGAAGAAAAGAATAATGACCATGAAAAAATAGAGTCTAGTCCTCTTATTGAAATTCCTAGTGGAGTCTCCACCGTGGCAATCCCGAGGTTCTCTCCCCCCCCCCCCCCCCCGGGGGGGGGGGGTATCTGGAGGTGGATCCCTCCCTCCTTACTTTTCTCGTCCTTTTCTAGTGTTCACGCGGGATTGCATACTTTTTTGAGGCACTCGACTGTCGTCGATGTGGGGTGATATGTAGAGATAGAGCCGCCAACCTATTTCGTAAAAAACAGGAAAAATAAATGTTGCTGCTTCGAGAGAACGACATCGAGTCCAACACTGATGCTTGCAAAATAAATTAGTTCAAAGGTCCGAGGTATATGTTAAGAAATAGAAAGGTTTTAGGCACCCATTCCTCCCTTTCGATCTCTCGTGGGCAGTGTTAATATTCTCTTTTAGAACTCTGTGATATGTGTGCTTATGTGCATAATATAAATGGAGGGCGGAATTTCTCGAATCATGTCATGGGTAAAGGCGGAGTGAGGTAATCCTTAGAGGTGTTCCCAAATAGTAATGATAAAAAATATGATGTAAGTGTTTGGCAATTCACAAATCATTATGATGGAACGAATGAGTATATCGGATAAGACACAAGCAAATAAGCATGTATATATCATGAATATATGATGAGAATAAGATAACAAATATGTGAGAGAGGACTTGAGTTGAGGGATTTACCCAAGACGCCTACGTAGATCGGGGGGCATCAAAGTTCACGTAGTTCAAAGATGATATGAGGTGGGGTTTAACCCATAAATCCAATCGGGGACTTTTTTATATGTGTGTATAAAAAAAGGTGTTTTAGTGTGAGAAAATGTGATGAGAAATTCACTTTTGGAATTTACAAGTAAACCCTATTTTTCTTGTTTTCGGATTTTCTTTGAAAATAAAGTATGCACGAATACTAATAATAAAAATTTTATAATTCAGATATGTTATGTAATGAAGTAAATAACTAAAGCGAAAATGAAGTAACTAATGCAAAATTCAGAGAATTAAAACACAAAGAGGAAGAAATGGACCTCCTTATGAAGACTTGGAGTACATCTTACTTGTAAATGCGCTAATATCAAGGTGAAGTGATGGTGTCTTGAGAAGGTGATAAAGGGTATTCATAGCCCTTCGAAGAGTCATTCAGTATTATTCGGTTCAGAGAGTTAAACTTGGTCAAATGGGGTCCGAAAGCACCCGGTAACCCTTCAGAGTAAAATGGATCATCCATCCATACCGTAAGGATGATTTGCGTATGGGGTGGACCGTTGAAAAGGGTATTCATAATCCTTTGAAGATTCATTAAGTCTCATTCGATCTAAAGAGTTGATAGGAGTCAAGCAGAGATCGGGAGCCCCCGATGGCCTCGGGATCAATTTTGGGGGTAAAACGAATCGTTCGTCTGAACTGGAACTTCAAATCGCACATAGGGTGGACCATTGGAAAGGGGATTCAGAGATTTTGAAGATCCATTGAGCTTACGCTCAGGCGAGGAAGTTGATTGGGGTCAAAATGGGGCTCGGGAGCGCCCAGTGGCCTCCAGATCAGTTTTTTATAGTAAAACAGACCATTCATCCATATATAAGGAAAATTCATGCACGGGGCCGACCATTTAAAAGGGTATTCATAGACAGACCTTCAAAGATTCATTGAGCTTTTTCTCGGATGAGAAAGTTGATCGAAGTCAATTAAGGTCCAGGTGCGCCCGGTAGCCTCTAAATCGATACTCAGAGTATGACCTAGGGTTTACGGTTGATGAGTGAGTTCTAGGGACATAAGGAGGTGTTTAAGGGGGTCCTAGGATGGGGTGTCTAAATTAATTATTATTTTTCCACAATGGACTATTTTACTGGTATATTTAATACTATCTAATAAAAATAATTTTTTTAGTATTTGATTTTTGATTGATTTATTATATTTTTAAAGTATTATATAATATAGTTATTTATTATTTTAAAATCATTCTCTTTGCCCACAAGCCACATAAGGTGCCACTTTCATGAATATATATCCATTCATTCAAGTCTCCTAACGGAGGTTTGACGTAGGGTTAATATTGCCACATTTGAAAATGTTTGGGTTAACATTGCAAAAATTAAAATAATGGGTCTAAAATTTTAAAGTGCCTAAAACATAAGGGTTAAATTTGCAGTTAACCCTATAATTTAATATGAAAGGAAGTCATTGGTATTTCGATAAAATTGTGAATGATGACGTTATTGATTAAAATTTACTAAAATGTTTCTATTGTTTAAACATTATTCAAATAAGAAAGCATATAATACACTGGCGTACCCAAGCAAATTTTATCACCCATACATATTGGTCGGTTGCGCCTTAGTACCGATGTTATTTGCGTATCATCATGCGCCTGAGGGGAACACATACCTATGACACAAGGGTTAACAACATTTTTTTCTCGAGAGCTTTATTCTAATTTTAACTTCACCAACTCAACTTTAGTTTCGTAAATTTACCATCTAAAATTTCAAAATGGCTTGAAGTAACCCTTTAATACTAACATCATTATTTTTTCCAACGAAATATGGGTCAAGTGCATGCCACATGAGGAATTTTTATTCTAGTCGAAACTATCTTTATAAAATTATGAAATTACGAAAAAAATAAAAAAATCTCCATAAAATATTTTTAAAGTACTAGGACAATTTTTTAAACATATTGACAATACAAAAAATAATAAATACAATTGGAAATAAAAGAAAAAATTTATATTTTAAAAATTACAGAATAACTATTTATAAATTTTGGAAAATAGTAAAAAAATATATAAAAAAAGGATAACGCAAATAAACTTTATAAAAATAAAATGGCAAATATAATTTATAACATTTGTATGAAAGGATATTTAAAAATTAAATAAAAAGTTGAAAAGTACTAAAAACATTTAAAATGATCTCAAAATATAAAAACTAAATAAATAAATCGACAAAAAATATATTTAAAAATTCCAAAAATCGAAAAATAGGAAAAAGTTTTTTAAAGAATAAATTTTAAAAATTAAAGAAAATAGAAATTGCAAATATCTTAAATACATTTTATATTGTGTGAAAATTGAACAAAGTGAATATATACATGGATGTGCAAGTGTTTGTGCGTGAGGAGTAAACTCATCATATCCCCATCCTAGGAAATGTGGCTATGAATCTTTGTAAGGAGATCAAATGCAAAAAAAAGATTGAAAATCATAATACCACTATGTAAAAAGTGAGTCCGATGAATGAGATTTCTAGAGAAAGAGTAAACTAACTAAGCATGAGTAATATAGTAAATTTTATGTATAAAATGCCAAAAAATGTGAACAACGCCCCCAAATCATAATTTTACTATTGAAAATTGAGTATGTATATATGAGACCGCTAAAAGGATAATAAATTTAAGATAACTAACTACATGGATAAAATATACTAACTACATAAATGAGATCACAATATATGGAAATGAACTAAATTAAATTGGTAAAAAGGGACTTGAGTCCTAAAATAGCTTTAAGAGGCCTACGTACCCAAATGGGCATCAATACCCTATCCTATAATCCGAATTTAGGGTGTCTCTTATGATATGTGAAGATAAAGTGAAATGTGGTGAAACTATAAAAATGTGTGAGAACACTATATATTCAAAATTGTAACTTTAACCCCATTTTTGTTTTTTTTTATTAATGAAAATAGACTTGAGGATATATATGATAATAAAAAATTGGTATTAGGGATAGAAATAGAATAAAACCAACTATAAATTGAAGGGGAATGCTAAAATTTACAAAATGACATAGATGGGAATAGTGAAATGTAAAAAGATTTGGACCTTCAAGAACTCTCAAAATCTATTTTGAGATCTTTGTTTGCTGACTGTGCAGATGATGGTGGTAGAGTGGTGGTTGAAGATTGGGAAAGGTTATGTAATGGAATGTATCAAATAATTTTGAGAAAATGATGTTTGTTAAATTTGGAATGGATATTGCACTGAAATCGAGGTCACATGCCAATGAGGTAATGGCTTCCTTATACAGGAAAATCATAATAGGGAAATACATATCTAACCCTAGGTACATGCCATTTAGAATCGCTCTAGCCTTTCTGTTGGCATTCAATAGGACCTTTCCATATCCCTCAACGCAATCTAGACGGGATCCTTCCTGGACTAATATCTCAACCTCATAATCCTATAGTTTAGGCCAATTCTAATTGCTTAATATTGTTAGAATGATTTTTCATCCTTGTCAAGATCTTTCTTTAAGACAGAGTTTTCCTTTTTCAGCATACCGATAACATTCCTTATTTCTTCGAGTTTGGCCTGAGGTCTCAAGACCTTCCCATTTCGATCTCCCTTAAGTGGCTTGGCGAACAACGGAGAAGGACATCTTAGCCTGGTTAGAATGATCATCTCCACGCACAAACTCTAAGTCATCATTATTTTAGACCATTAGCATGAGGTCCAATCAATTGCCAGACTATAGAAATGAATAAAGTTAGTACATATCTTAATGAATAACATCAAGATACAATACATGCACAAGAAATGCATAAAATTATCAATACATACAAAGGGAAGAAAGGGTAAAACTCTTTTTCCATTGAAAACTTTGTGTAGGGAAAGACCCTTAAGTGGATGAAAGAAAGATGAAAGAAACACTCAAAAATTACAATAAGTTCATAATAAATACTAAACTAATGGATTCTTCTCCTTAGGATTTTTTGCGAACTTCATTGGGTGAGTCATTTATTCTCCCTCTTCTTCTCCTTCCTCTATATTAAGATGAGTTCTAGTATTGTGCCTGACAAATAACTTAGATTTCCCAACAAATCTAGCCTTTAACAATTCCTTGTCCCAACCCTTTTTTCATAAAGGATTTCTAGACAAATATTAATTTATTTTGAGGATTGTCAAAATATTTGTCCCAATATTTTTTAAATGCAATGTTGTTTACTTTTAACTAGTGTTCTAAAAGGCGTGCATATGCGTGAGGCTTAGGATAAATGACCCTCCTCAAGCCTTGTACGCATTATTCTTGGTAAAAGTCTTTAAGGGCACTTTTTTTAAAAACAAAAATGCTTTAGTGAAACGATATCTCCTTTTAAAGACTTTTTTAAAAAAATCAGACCAATATCTCATTCAAACAATCAAAAGACAAATGGTATCCCAAACCTCTTTGTCTCTCATCCAAATAAACTCGTGCTGTTTCTTATTTTTTCTTTTTTTCTTAGTATTTAAAAAAATAGTATTTTAGTTTGCATATATTCACACATATTTTAAGGTATGTACCATTTTAGTATTTTTAATAGCCTAGTTATAGTCAGGCCCTGTAATTTTTAGAACCATGCTTTTAACACTATCGCATGATATTGGGAAGACCCTTAGTTTAATTTTTCTAAGGTCACCACCTTGGACTTGATATGGAGAAGATCTTTATCTCTAACTTTAAAGTGAACCTCCTCCTTGGTCATTTTAACCTTGGCATTATCAAAGGCCTTCTGGACCCATTTAAGCAGATCCCAAGTCACAAACATCTTTTTCTAATTATTACTCATGTCAAGTAGGTTGTTAAAGCTAGGAAATTAGAGTCAATATTAGTCAATAAATCAAATTTATAACAAACCAAATATAAAGCATTTAACACTTACAAGAGATTTTGCATAAGGTTCATGCATAGCTAACCTCTCAGAGGTTAGGAAAGCAATGAAAGACTGGTCTCTAGGGAGTCAGACTCACCTAAGATGTCTAAGATTAAAATTTGGATACTTAGAAACTGAACCATCAAAATGGGCCTTCCCCGTGATTAGGCTAAAATCCCTCGACTTGGAACTTAGGATATGGAGGACAAGGTTATTGGTTGGCTTCCTCTTTTTTGTAGGATTGGCCTGCATTTTATCTGGTGAATCTTCCATCACAATAGGATCAAAAGGCCCCCTGACCTATTTTTTCTCTTGTATGGACGGGTAATGGGGGAGATTGGACAATTTTCATCACCCATTATTTTTGGGATACTCCTTTAGGTGCCAAGTCATCTTCAGATGAGGTGGGAATGACAACATAAAATTGTAGAAATATCCATATACTCAAAAGAATCTGAGGTGATCCCATGGAAAATTATGGTTAGAAAATCCTTCTAAGATCTTTGGGTTCCTATTAACTAGTCGAGAAATGAAGGATGTGGTGGATGAAGTGTAGGATAATAACATAGAAGATACTCGAGGTTGATCTGGATCTCTAATCCTTTGTTTGATCGCCCAAATTTTTTCCAAGGTAGAGAAGTTGACTTCTTTTGATTTGGGTTATTTCTTCTTCCGAGGAATGAGAGTAAACCTATTCCATGCCCCTAACGAGGGGATCTAGGGTTGTTATATGGATCAACACCCTTTGAATTGGGAAAATGCACCTAGTTCTTAACTTTGAAGCCGTGGACAAATATTTTGAATTGGAATCTGGTAGTTGACAATTAGGTCACTCTTTGACTTTTTTCCTTCAATCTTCCACATGTGAAAGGGGTGCATTTTCCCTACTGATCCTGTCAATCATATCTATCTACAGAGATTAATATTGCTGAAGATAACTAACTTGCGAGAATAAAATAAGAAGATATAGATGATTAGTTGGGGATTGCCACATGATTTAGGTCTCAAGGACTCAATCACTACCTATTAAAAATGTAAAACTAGCCCTTGGGGAAAAAGGAAACATAACCACGAGTATTGAAACTCTATCAATAGTAAAGTAGAACCTCCCGTGGACGTAGGAACATTATCGAATCCCAGATTGTTCGTTTGTGTGTGCTTTATTTATTTATTATGTTTTGTTTTTCTATGTTGAATCCTGACTTGTAGGATTTTACCAACTACACTTATTGTTGGTTTTTATCATTAAATGGTAAAAACAACATTACCCTCACTTATTTACTCTCTCTCTCTCTCTCTCTCTCTCTCTCTCTCTCTCTCTCTCTCTCTCTCTCACACACACACACACACACACACCTAAAGACAAACATATATATGCAAATACACACAAACACATGGATTCACACACGTGCATGCGCACACACACACACACACACACACACACACACACATATCTATACGATTTTTTGATGGATTTGATAAAATGGGCATTTATTTTCTCTTTATTGAATATCTTCTAGGTTTGTTGAGAATGAAAATCTAGGGATTTTTTGAAATGGAAACTGATGAGGGTATTGAATTTTGGGTTCAAAGGTGGAGTTATTGAAATTTAGTATTCATGTTTGTAACTTTTTTGAGGTTGGATTAAAGGAGGGGTTTGAATCAACTCACCATGTTCTACATTTCTAGAGTATTTTTTAGGTAGTTTTTAAATACCATTTTATGCGTTTGTCTTGGAAAACATTCACCAAATAATCCAAACACATCGATTTTTTTTAAATATAGTTTATGTCAGATGTTTTAAACATATTTTTTTTATCATTTCGAGAAATTTTAAAATTTATTACAATATTTCCCACACTTTTTAAAAAAAGTTTTTAGTATTTCAATGCCTTTTTAGTCATTTTTATATTTTAAAATATATTTTATGTCAAGTGTTTCTTATATTGTTTTCTCAATTGTATATTTTAAAAAGGTTTTTGAGTTTTTTGAGATTTTTTAAAAAGATTTTTGAATTTTTCAAAGTTTTGTTATTTTGAAAAATATTTTTATCAATTTTTTAAATATATTTTTGACTCATTTCAAGAATTTTTATAAGTTTTTTTTAGTTTTTCGCTATCTGTCAAAAATGTTTTTAGTATTATTCAATGTTTTTGTCAGTATTTTTTGTATCATTAGATTTTCTTTTTGGATATATATTTTTTTCATTTCCAGTTCTTTCAAAGTTAATATTGGGATCCATGATTTTATAATAAGTTTGTACTGGTTTTAATGTTTTTGGTATTTATAAATATATTTTTTGTCAAATTTACCTTATATGCATATTCAACAATATAAGAGAAGAAGAAAATGTTATTGAAATAATGAAAGATGGAAAGGGTGGACTGGGTGCCTAACGCTTTCCCACTCTATAACATAGTCTCTGATCCCATATCTTACATGGTTTTGCATGCACTAGAACTCTTTTAATTACTTATTTGAGGTGGCTCCCTCATTTTCATGTTTTGAGAAAAATAGGTCGAAGACTCCGATATCGACACGTTCACACCAGTTACATCATTGAGGATGACATCTTATGTCATTTTACCACCATAGCGATAACTCCGTCGAGAATGCGTGTGATGCCGAAAGGGGTTGAGATGGCCACAGATACTAACATTGCCTTTTGCGAAAAACTTTGGCTATTAACCTTGCCCTGTAAAGAATGTCAAAATTTGGAGTACCATATTTATTTGAATAAACCCAGTTATAACTGATATACTTATTCCCCTTAGGCAATTTCACAATCTGCCAAGTTTTGTTCTTGTGATGAGAATAAATCTCCTCACTTAGGGAAGACTTCAACCTTTTACAATGAGTTTCACTCATCACTTCTCGGTACGTGGATGTCACATCACCATAAACCATCAATTTGTATGTAAAGTTATCATTAACTAAGTCATATCTCCTCGTAGGTTTTCAAGCACTAGGTCCTCATCCTCTATCCAAATATGGTTTTTCTTCTCGTTGTTGACTATTCTTATTTGACAATCTCTATCTTTTCACTTTAAGAGTTAATCGGAGCGGTCACCTACACTTGCAACTTTTCACTTTCATTCTCCATCGAAAAATCGACCTTTGGCATCTTGAGCGTAGACGCCTCATTAAAAGTCACATCTCAACTAACCACCAATTTCTTATCTTTCGGGGACCATAACTTGTATCCATTGAGCCCATTACTTGGACCCATGAAAATTGCCTTTCAATCTCTCTAACCAATTTCCCCTTCATTAATGAAACTAAATCGGGAACCCAATTACATTCACCCTATCATAAGTAGGATATTAACTTGACCAAGCCTCCTTAGGAGACTTATATTCAATTGAGGTGGATGTAAAATGGCTTAAAATAAGGAAAGCATAGGGTAAAGCCTCTACCCAAAAATGATTCCGCAAGCCCACATTGGGCAACATGCACCTCACCTTTTTAAGTAAGATTCGGTTCATCCTCTTCGTTACTCAATTTTTTTTGTGTCTCTTTTAATAATTAAAAATGTTGAATAATATCCTCATCGTAGCAATACGTCAACTATGGATCATACCTTTAATACCCCGATATTTTAAGAGATCAACTAATTAATATTGATTTAACTAGTTAGAACACAACTTGGGTAAATTTATAAGTAAAACGAATAGATTTGAATTCAATTAGGAGAAAATAAGCTGAATTGCATTTTTTAGATAAATTGGTAAATTGATAAAACATTTATGGGCCAAAGTTAAATTTTATAATAGTTTGGGGTCAATTTGATATTACTTTAAGTTATATACCTAGTTAGAGTTATTAGGAATTTTCAGTTGAGGTTATATGTATGAAGGCCTTTTTGTTGTGACTTGGGAAACAAGTAAAAAATAAGGTTTCAGTATCATTAAAGGATTACTAGGGTTGAATAACAACCGTCGTAATGGGGCTAGGGCGTGTGGGATGAGACCATGACAAGTTATACAATGATGATGCGGGCTAAATCCTCAACCATATCCTAGCCACACCTTGGTCTTGGGGCGTGCTGGATTATTCTTATTTTTTATTTTCGCCTTGTTTTTAACCTTATACATTTTTATGCCTTTTCTTAACCCTCAAACCCTTAATTTTACTTGTATTATTCTCTAACCAACCTAACAACACTCTTCGTATCTATCAAGAAAACCCTTCTCCTCTAAGCCAAACCAAGAGGATTTTTAAAGATTTAATCAGGCTTTCTAAGGGATTTTGGTAAAGTAATCAAATCAGTCAACTCAATGCTTTCCAATCAAGTTTCCAAGGGGTTTCAAGTGGATTTAAAGACAAGTTTTAAGGGGTATTCAAGTGGTTTAAAATAAAGTTTTCAAGGGATTTGACTAAATAAGTGGTTTATATTCAACACCAACGTAAATAATAAGTTAAGATATTCCTCATACTGGCCACCACGAGGTCTTTAGAAACTTAATCCTAAAGCTCTTATAGTTGGTGAGTGGAAGCATTTTCCCTCAAACCATATGCTAAGAACATGATGCAATTCTCACGTCCAATAGTCCCTAACTCGTGATCGAAAGCTACTTTATGTGTGGGACATCTCACAAGAAAAATCCAAACAAGGAACCCTCTTGATACACTTTGGTGGACTCAACTCGTTCGTCTGGAGCCATGGCGCGAAATCCCATAATTGGTTTTCGTGATATAGAGTACAAATCCTAAATAGTAAGGCTTTAAAGTAATCAAAGAATGCAATGCGGAATGCGATGGACGCACTAAAGATCCATAAAACACTAGAACCTGAAATGCTCTTATACCAACTTTGACACCGTGTAAATTTCATAAATAGATTGATTGGGTCTAATATGAAAATCAAGGGAATATAAAAAATTTGGTAACATTCTCAACATAACGAAGTCAATAAAACTGAATGAGTACAATACTAAGAGATAAATAAATACCGAATAAGATAAAACCATATATGATACCAATCACTACCAATTTAATAATTCGCCTCTAAAAGAAAAATGTATCTCAAATATAAAATACATACAACCACACATACTAAATTATTCAAATATAATAAAAGGTATAAAAGAGACACCGCCCAACTTCTACACCCTACTTAGGAGAAATAAAATGTCGTTAGAGATATCCTCCAATGAAATCAGCCTAAGTATACCACATCAATAATGACCTAAGACCTGTATAAATATATTCAACAACAATGTAAATAATAAGTTTACAAAGAATAGTGATTTAACTAAAGTTAGGACATCATAATAACAGTACATATTCCTCCCGTTTTAAGTGGATTTTAAGTCATTTAAGTTATCAAACCCAAACAACCCGAAATATCACATGCATATACTACCAAACCCAAGTGAACTCCATGATTATGTTTTATTTATTTTAAATTAATATAAGTAAAGGTGACATAATTGTACCAGTCTGTACATATAAAGTATATACATCTCATCGAGAAACACATCTCTACGTCTATATCCACATATATATGGTTCATAACAAGTATTCATAAATAATGATAGAGTATTGAAGCGATCACCATCACATAGACTAGGGTACAAACTATCTTAACAGGATACCGAAGAGGTCACCATCGTAAAACCTATGGCATAAACCATCTCGGTTTACCAAAGTACTGAAGTGATCACTATCGCATGACCTAGGGTAAACCCGTCTTTACCTTTTGGGATACCTAAGAGGAGTCGTCACCCGACCCAGGGTAGAACACATTTTTACCTACTATAATCACGGGAATAAAAAATATTTGGTAACATTCTCACAATAACAAAATAAATAAAACTGAATAAAAAAAGGTGAAGGGATAAATAAATACCGAATGAGATAAAATGATCTCTGATTCCAATCAGTACTAATATAATAATCCAACTCTATAATACAAATGTATCTCAAATATAAGATCCATAAAATTGCATATACCGAAATATTTAAATAAAACTAGAAGTAACGAGCCGACACTACCCGACTTCTACATCTTAGGAAAGAGAAACCAAACAATGTTAGAGATACTCCTCCAATGAAATCAATCCAAGTCTATGGCAACAACAACGACCGAAGACCTATAAAAATATATTCAACAACAACATAAACAACAAGTTTACAAAGAATAATAATTTGACTCAAGTTAGGGTATAATAATAATAGTATCCTTCCTCCGATTTTAATGTCGATGTGTTTTAAGTTACCTAACCCAACTAACCCTAAATATCACATCTGTCTAATCCCATATCCAAGTGAACCCATGATTACTTTTTATTCATCTTATCCAAATATAAGTAAAAGTTCCATAATTGTACCATCATATACATCTCATGTCTATATCGCTACGTTCATATCCACATATGTACGACTGATACAAAGTATTTTATAATTGACTACCAGAGTACCGAAGATGTCATCGTTTCCTGGCCTAGGGTAAATATCGTATTTACCTACACGGATACCGAAGAGGTTCCCATTGTATGGCTTAAGATACAACCTGTCTTTGTCTATCAGAATACAGAAGCGGTAACCGTCGTACATCCAAAGGTTAGAACGTCTCAATCTTTTGAGAGACCAGCGTGGTACCCTCGCCTGACCCAGGGTATAACACATTTCTAATGAGACAGTCGTCGTGATTCAAGGGTATAACCCATCTCTATCTATCGGGATATCGGAGTGACACTCTTCGCACACTCCATAAGTATATCCCGTCTAATACATATTTCCATAGTACACACACCCGATATATGTACATAATATACAAACAAGTAAAAAAGTATGGCCCTAATTAACCGGGCCAAACCAATATAATGCAAACCCCAATCATCAGGGTTACGCATAAAGTTTTTAACTTTGTTAATAAATACACAACTTAACAATAATCTGATACGTAAAATACTAGACGATCTCCCAAGGATATGTCTAGGTATCATTCACGCCAAACCTTTACTAGCATCATCATAATAAGATTAATAAACTACTTAAGGGGTTATCAATACATTTGAAAATATTGAGTGATCTACAGAATCAATAGCTATCTATTTATCTCATCGTTTACCTTCTTATTCGCTCTTATACTCAAGGCCTTTGAGAAACTATATAAAAATCCCATATATTCTCGAACTAATGCCTAACAATCTTAGATTGTAACCCCCGCAAAAAATCTCAATAAAAACCTTAACCACACGAACATAGCACAAAGCCCGCTCCCAAAATCACCAACCCAGAATTTCAACATTGTGCATTGTTGGTAAAATATTCATAATAAAATAAAAATAAAAAAAAACAAAACTAGCACCCATGCGTTTGTAATTCAAAACTCTACAATTACATTTATTGAAACCGGGTGAACGCCCTCAAAACACTATCGTGTGCATGATCCAAACATCTCAAACTCCTAAAAATGAGTCTTCTTCAACCATGAGTTCCCTGTTACAAGTCTGTGGCCATCCCAAGTCAAGAATATACGCCGTTTCCTCTCTCCTCTGCTTCCCAAAGGGGAATGGGGACGAAAGGGGGATTGAAATTTCTCACGCCCTACTTAGGAACTCTTCGGATGACATCGGTGTGGGATAAATGTAAAGAGATGGAGTCGCCATCCTATTTTGCACAAAACAGGCAAAAGAATACGCCGCCGCATCGAAAGAGTGGCATCGAAGACAAACTGATGCATACAAAATCAATAGTTCGAAGGTTCGGGGGCTAACTTACGAAATGGGAAGGTGTTAGGCACCAATCCCGCCATTTCGATCTCTCATGGGCTTGTGTTATTGTTTTCCTTTTTTTCTCCGTGAAGTGTGTGTGCGTGTATATATAATGGAGATTGGAATCATTCAACTCATACAATGGAAAAGATAGAGTGAGGTCATCCATAGGAATGTTCCTAATATAATATATAGAAAATATGATTTATGTGTTTATCACGATATTGATCGTTATGATGAAACGATAATATGTGTTGGATGAAACGCTAACAAACATAATATATACACTAATGAAAGAATGTGATACATGCAGAAATGGGGGATTTAGGAAAATTGGAAATTTTTGAAAAAGTTAAAAATTGGGAAATTAGAAAATTGGACTCGAGTCTCGTGTTTTAATCTGAAATGCCTATGTAGCCTACAAAGGCATAAAAGTCCGCATAGTTTGCATGTGGTGTGAGGGTGGGGTTTATTCCATAGATTCGAACGCGATTTTATTATAGGTGTGTGTGTAGAAAAATGTGTTTTAGTTTTGAAAAAGTGTGATGGATAATCCCGTTCGGTATTTGTAGGTGTAACCCTCTTTTTGTTTGTTTTGAGTTTTTTTTATATAAAATAAGGTATGTGCAATATACTAATAAAAATATAGATATTAATGTGTATGAACTAAAGTAAGAACTAGATTATGTATCTAATGTAACTTATGAAAATAAGAAATTTAAAGAGAGAGGAAGGATTTGGACCTTCTTTGAAGCTTGATCTTGACCTTGGATGAACTCTCTTGAATGAGAGATGAATATTAGATGAAAGAGAATGTGATTTTTCCAAATTGGAACTTCACCTGGAGGAATTTCATTGATTTTGAGAGAATGTTACTAAGATCACTGATGCTGATGGATCTGAGGTGTCCTGGAAGTGAGGTCATGCCCTCTATTTATAGGGTAGGGGTGATGATAAGAATGGACCTAGCACTGCCCATCGGTAGGTGACCCTTGACCTACTGACGATAGGCAAGCGAATGCACCTGCCAATTGGCAGTCTCGTGCAGATTTTTTTGGAAAACTGGTCATAGAACGCAATCCGTTGATACAAATTGTGTATAGGGCATACCATTAGAAAGATAATTCAGATAACTTCAAGAGTCCTTGAATTGCGCTCGGGTCTGAGACTCGACTTTAGGTCAAATGTGGCTCGAAAGCCCATGTAGATCCTTTGGATGGGAGATCATCGGACGAAAATGGATCGTTCGTTCGCATGGTAGGTCAGAATCACGCACGGGGAGGATCTTTGTAAAGGTTAGGAGATGTAAATTGACATTACAAATAGTTTTGCTTGGTTCGTAAAGTTGACCATGTTTAACTAGGGCCTGAAAATGCCTGGTGACCTCTCGGAGTAAAATGAATCGTTCATCTGTACCGTAAGCCAGAATCGTGCACGGGGTGGACCATTGGAAAGTTTATTTAGTTATCTTCGGAGATTCATTCAATATCGTTCGAGATGCAGAGTTGAACTTGGTTAAATGGATCCCTAAAGCTCCCGTTGACCTCCAGATTAGTTTTTGGGGGAAAATGGATCATTCGTCCGAATGGTTATGTCGTTCCGCACACGAGGCGAACCATTAGAAAGGGGTTTTTGTGCCCTTATAAGATTCAAAGAGCTTGCGCTTTAACAATGAGATTGATTGGGGTTAAGTCAGGCCCGGGAGCGCTCGGTGGCCTCCAGATTAATTTTCGGTAGTAAAATGGTCCGTTCATCTGAACCGTTATGCCGATTCGTGCATGGGGTAGATACTTACAAAGGGGATTCAGGGCCCTTCGAAGATTCAAAGAGCTTTCATTGTGACGATAGAGTTGACAGGAGTGAAATGAGGCTCAGGAGAGCTCGATGGCCTCTAGATAGGTATTCAGAATATAACCTAAGACAGACTTAGGGGGTCATTAAATATGGTGTCTATAGAGCCCCTCGATGGGTGAGCTTGGAGCAAGTGAAAGTCGTCGAATAGATACCATATGATGTTTTGAAAAGAGGTCAATTCTACGGACCTAAGGGATGAGGATGACCGATTCAGAGGGTCGAGGTCGATTCTAAGGACCTAAGGTGATGCTGGGAATGGCCGATTCTTAGGACCAAAAGGAGGTGACGACTGAGTTCAAAGGTAGGGAGAGACCAATTCTATGGGTCGAGGTCTATTATGAGGACCTAAGTTGTAGAAACCAACTTTGCGAGTCAAACCTAATTTTGAGGGCTTAAGTAGAAGTGAAAAATTTTGTAGGTTAAAGCCAATTATGCAGGCTTAAGTAGAGATCACCAATTATGCGGTCTTAATATAGAGGTGACCAATTTTGAGGGTCAAAGCCAATTATGCGGGCTAAAGTAGAGGCGATCAATTCTGTGGGTCAAAGCTAATTCTGCGAGCTTAAGATAACGATGAATAATTTTGAGGGTCGAAGCAAATTATGGGGGCTTAAATAGAGATGACCAATTCTTCAGGTAGAAGCCAATTTTGAGGGCTTAAGTAGAAGTGACCAATTCTGAGGATTGAAGCCAATTATGAGGGCTTAAGTAGAGATGACACATTTTGATGGTCAAAGCCAATTCTATGGGCTTAAGATATAGATGACCAATTTTGTGGGTCAAAGCCAATCTGCGGGCTTAAGTAGAGATGACCAATTCTGCGGGTAAAAGACAATTCTGAAGGCTTAAGTAGAGATGACCAATTTTACGGATCAAAGCTAATTCTGAGGGCTTAAGTAGAAGCGACCAATTCTGAGGGTCAAAGACAATTATGAGGACTTAAGTAGAAGCGACCAATTCTGAGGATCGAAGTCAATTATGAGGGCCTAAGTTTTCTTAGGAAAATTTAAGGAATCCACCGGGGATACACATATTATGGTTCTGCTGGGGATATGAGTGTGGTAAAAATGTTTTTATTGGTGAAAAAGGTTCTAAAATTCATTTGGTATTTTTAGGAATTTTCTAAGGATTTCTCGGAATTTTTGTACAAAATTTTAGAGAGGGTGCCGACTAGCATGGTTTGAAGGGTGCGAAACGACAGTGAAATGGTCTTTTGAGGTAGCTCGAGTACGTGGAGGGACAATGCCGATTGATGGGGGGAGATATCGATCGGCAGGTCCCTAAGCCTTTTATAAAAAGGGGGTGGGTTCTCTTCATTTTCACAGCTTTCTGACTTTCCTTCTTATGCAATTACCTGCTACGAATCATTTTAGCGTTCCAAAATTAAGAGATGGATGATTTCTCAAGTAGTGAAACACACATGGCGTGGCTCAATATTGATGATTGGTCCAACTTAGAATGAAGGGCTAGGGCGCCCCTTGCACTGGAAAACAAGAATTCCTTCGACTTATTCGAGTTTGTTGCGGATGAGAAAACCCTCTTGTGCGAGCCGTCGCACCATGGTTCTTCTAGTGTGGTGAACCCTGGAAGTTCTGTAATTATTAATGACCTTTGGTATTCTTTTATTTTTTCTTCGTGGTATTTCCTTATTTCTTGAATTTTCACTAGGTTTTTTTCTTTTTTCTTTTGACAGTCTGATGTCTCTATGTCGACTTTGCGTGCTTGAGGGATGACGGGGCTTAGGGAAATTTGGGAGCACCTTTTTTTGGTGGTGCGTTGGGTGATGTCATCAGTCGGTTTTGGGAGACTGGCGTCTGTGCTGGATGAAACGCCTTGTTCTACGGGTATTCTTCGTGCTCTAGGGTAGAGGTGGTGGGAAACCACCCAAGCCTTTCATTTTGGCTATGGGGAGATGACGGTGACTCCGATAGATGTGCGGTAGCTACTGGGGATGGACTATGAGGGGGTTTAGATTGAGGTGGATAGGACTTTGAGGGTGATACCAGCAGCGGTGATGGTGGTGTTAGGTGATGTTGAGAGTTATTACTGAGAAGGAGGATTGATGAGGAGGACGGGTATCAGGAGCAGTAGATGGCACGTTTGTTTATTCTGCTGGTTTCAGGAGATTTCTTGGTGGCGAAGAGTGGCGATGTCATCCACTTGTGGTTTTTGCATTTTTTGAGGGTGTTTTTGAACATCTCTATTTATAACTAGGAGAGCCTAACCTTGGCGATCCTTCATTATTCTCTTGATGTGTTCAGTCAGTGCTGCCGGTAAACTTTTACTGGAGCCATGTGTCTTTTGGAGGTATTATTTATTTTGCGCATTTGCCTTTATGCATTTTATTCTTGATTTCTTGATTGCTGACCTTTTGCCCTTTGTAGACCTGGTTCAACGAGGTGATTGGGTTTAACACCCAATCAATATCTTTGAAGGACTAGTCTGTTGGAGACTTCTGCCAAATATACCGGGTGTGAAAGTCCAACCGTTAGTCGAAGAAGTCTCCCTTTTTGGAGCCGGTGCGTCAGGTCTTGAACGACCTGACGAGCGAGGGGGTAAATCTTCTTTATTATTCTAAGATCGTTTTTCCTTTATGATATTTTTGATATTGATAATTATCTTCTGGGGATTTTTTAGGTGACCTCCTATCCATGGGGGACTGCCATTCAGCACACGGGGTTAACTGGGGGGGAGGCGCAGATGTGGCGTTTGCTAGCGCATGACTTTGGCTACTCCCGGGTCTTTAAGGAGAGAGTAGTCTGGAAGGTTGTG
This sequence comes from Sambucus nigra, assembly GCA_949130495.1. Taxonomy (NCBI): domain Eukaryota; kingdom Viridiplantae; phylum Streptophyta; class Magnoliopsida; order Dipsacales; family Adoxaceae; genus Sambucus; species Sambucus nigra. Next base: position 240,217,927 of record OX422218.1, on the reverse strand, counting down.
GAGGATGAGGTTACGGTGCCACCGGAGAGGCCCCCGATGTATATGAGGCGAGTGAGGGAGATGGTAGATGATGCACGGTAGTGATGATGATGGGCAAGCTTTACTCATCCTATACTGACACGGTGGCAGCTTTGATTACTTGGACTCTATGTAGAGCTGGGGAGGCAAAAGACTTATTGAAACATGCCCAGACTTTCATTCTCTAAAAACTGAGTTTGATTCAAAACATCAAAACTTTAACATTGGGGAATCAAGTTGCTCTAAACATGAAAGTTCACCTAAGGCTAAATACGTCTGCCCTTCTATTAGGAAGAGTGAGTCTGCATACAAGACTGTCATATCAAGGAATAGAGTTCAGCCTCAAAACTCTTCAAAACCTTTGTTTAGAGACTTTCCTAAGGAGACACCAATTCTGAGCAATCTTTATTGCTCCTACTGTGACATATATGGTCACTCTTTTGATAGTTGCTATGCTAGGAGACTAGTTAAACCTGTCTATAATCCTTATATCTATCAGAACTTTAACTATTCTAGGAGGAACCGCAACAATTATATACTTCCTAGACAGCTAGATAGAAACTCTATTTATAGAAAGAGAAAGACCAAACCTAAAAGGACATTTCCTAGAAGGAACCCTAAGCACTTTCCTAAACCAAATGCTCAAGTCTTTCACAAAATTTAAAATCATGCGCAAAACATTTTTCAGCAAAAATCCAAAGCTCGCAAATTTAATCAATTGAGAGTTAATAAGCGCAAGATGAAAACTAAGGCAATTTGGGTTAGAAAAGATGATCTATTACCTCAGATGAAATGTAATGTTGTTGTTACTGCTTTAAAAGCTGAACACACATCATCCGGTTGGTATTTAGACTCTGGATGTTCTAAGCATATGACTGGTGATGAAACTAAACTTTTAAACAAAACCAGCTTTGCTAGTGGTAAAGTCATTTTTGGTTATGGAGTTTCATCTCAAATCATAGGCAAAGGAACTCTCCAAGAAGATGGGCTTCCTATTTTTCAAGATGTTCTTCTAGTCAAAGGTCTTAAGGCAAATCTACTTAGCATATCGCAATTTTATGACTCAGATCATACTGTTACCTTTTCAAAGAACAATGGCAAAATTATAAATGAAAAAGGTGAATGCATAATTACTGGATTCAGAACTCTTGAGAATTGCTACACTGTCATGAACAATTCTGAAATCTGTAATGTTTCCAGAATAGATGACAATGAGATATGGCATAACAGAATTGGTCATATAAATTACGATAACCTTAGTAGACTGACTTCTCAGGAAATAGTTAGAGGAGTTCCTAAAATCAAACTCATACCCAATCTTATTTGTGGTTCCTGTCAGGAAGGTAAAATTGCTAAGGCACCTCATAAGAAAGTTAAAGATATTCTTACCTCTAATCCCTTAGAACTCATCCATATGGATCTAATGGGTCCCTCCCAAACTGTTAGTCTCTGTGGACACAGTTACATCCTAGTTATGGTTGATGACTTCACTAGATTTACCTGGGTAGCCTTCTTAAAACAAAAGTCTGAAACATTTCAAACCTTCCTAAAAATTCTTCTTAGGATTGAAAATGAGAAGGATACTCAAGTGAATAGAATTCGTAGTGATAGAGGTGGTGAATTCAAAGACACTGGTATCATAGAATACTGTGACTATAATGGTTATAAACACGAGTTCAGTGCTCCTAAGACCCCTCAACAGAATGGTATTGAGGAGAGAAATAATCGTACCCTACAAGAGATGGCACGTGTTATGTTACATGCCAAGAATTTACCTAAATATTTTTGGGTAGAATCTATCCGTACTGCTTGTCACATTATAAATAGGATCTATCTTAGAAAGAATTCCAAACAAACCCCTTACGAACTTTGGTACAATAAAAAGCCTAATCTCAAATATCTTAGAACTTTTGGCAGTACTTGTTATGTATGCAAAGATAGGGAACACTTATCCAAATTTGAGAGCAGGGGAGATAAAGCCATATTTCTAGTATATTCGCCTAACAGTAGAGCTTATCGAGTGTATAATCTTCACACTAAAACCTTGATGGAATCCATAAATGTAATTGTTAGTGACACTACTGTAGAAAGCAAGACTGGTGAATTTACTATTGAGGAAGAGTCTACAAATATTTTAGAAAATGACTCCTCTGAAATGGATAATTCATTACCTATTGAGACACCTGAGGTACCTAACTGGGTTTCTAAAGATCATCCCATAAATAACGTAGTTGGTAACCCTAGTGAGCCAGTGCGTACAAGATCCCAACTAAGAAATTATGCACATTATGCATGTTTTGTTTCCCTTGTGGAACCAAAGAATGTAAATGAGGCATTGAATGACTCTCACTAGATTTCTGCTATGCAGGAAGAACTTTTAAAAAATTTCATTCATGATGTTTGGTATCTTGTTCCACGTCCCGATCACAAAAAGGTTGTTGGCACACGTTGGATTTTAAAAAATAAGACTGATGAAAATGGGATAGTAATTAGAAATAAAGCTAGATTAGTTGCTCAATGATACTGTCAAATAGAAGGAATAGATTTTAACGAGACCTTTGCTCCTGTTACTCGTTTAGAATCTGTTAGTCTGCTTTTTGCTATAGCTTGCCACATGCATTTTACACTGTACCAAACGGATGTCAAATCTGTGTTCCTTAATGGAATACTGGCTGAAGAAACCTATGTAGAACAACCTAAAGGGTTCATTGACCCTAAACATCCAAATCATGTATTTCGTCTGAAAAAGGCTTTGTATGGCCTTAAACAAGCTCCTAGAGCTTGGTATGAGCGTCTTTCCAGTTTTCTTTTAGATAAATGTTTCAAAAGAGGCGGAAATGACCAAACTCTTTTTGTCAAACATTTTGACAAACATATCACTATTGCTCAAGTTTATGTTGACGATATTATATTTGGATCAACTTCTCCCTCAGAAGTCAAATCCTTCTCTGAAACTATGCATAAGGAATTTCAAATGTCCCTTATGGGGGAGCTACAATTCTTCTTAGGCCTCCAAGTCAAACAAAATTCAGAAGGATTATTTGTATCGCAATCCAAGTACGCTTTAGAGATAGTAAAGAAATTTGGCCTCGAGAGTGCTAAAGATGCTAAAACGCCCATGAGTACTACGCTAAAACTTTTTAAAGATAAAAATGGAAAATCTGTAGATCTTACTCTGTATCGTAGTATGATAGGAACCTTACTATATCTTACTGCCTCGCGTCCTGATATTATGTATGTTGTGTGTGTATGTGCTCGATATCAAATTAACCCTAAAGAGAGCCACTTGAATGCTGTTAAACGTATCATTAAATATGTAAAAGGCACTCTAAATCCTTAGATTTGGTAAACATATTTGTTTATCCAAGTTTTTCCCTTTGTCCATTTGACACAAAATGGGGGAGAAATTTGAGTCTATTCAATTCTTACATATGTTAAACAGCTTGATCTTAGTGATTTATTGCAGGTTCTTATTGTATAGTTTCTCTCAACAGTTGTAATAGGGTATTCAAATGTACTTAGTTGAGTTATGTACTTTTTGATTTCTAGGTATTGGGTAGATATAATTTTGATAGGAATAAGTTTTTCTTACTTTTTGTTGCCCTACGAGTCCTAGATGACTCAAAGGAGATTTTGTCTCATATTTCCAAAGGGGAAGATTGAAGCCCTTATACTTTTTACTCACTTGAGTTTATATTGTATAAGTTCTCATCTAGTTTGGAAATTGTGACAAAATTATGTCCTCCCTAGAAACCAAAGAACCTCAGAAGTTGGTTTGCTACTTCATCTCTCTATCTTGTAGTGATCAAGAACAAATTGCCAACACTCACACACAGTAGAATTTATTTAATGCATATCATACTGCATAATTATGTGTGTACATATGTTGAGTGTGTTTAAATCCCTAAGTTGGAATTTTAATAATTTTTTTGGTATTTTATAAACATTTTTTAATAAGGTTTTCTTAATTAAAACTGGATTTAAAAGTTTCTGTGGTCAATTTGTAAATAAAATTTGTTGGGTATTTTGGCCTAATGTTACCTTGGGTAGAATCCGAAAGCGGAGTAAACCTTAGGGTGTGGTTTTAATTAGTTTAAGACGCGCGTTTCATATCCTGTTATTGGCCAACATCTGTCTTCGTCTGATTGGCTGAGATTGTGTTTCTTTACTAAGTTATAAACACATATGTTTTTATCCCTTGGATCATTGGTTATCGACGATATGCATGTTGTCTTGGTGAATCCCAGTACAACATTTTAAACCAATCAGGTTTCGTTTAAGCACCACGTTCTTAGAACCCTTCGATCTAAGTCAATTTAACTTGACTTAATCCTGGCCCTTGGTTTTGATCCAGTCTCTCGAACCTTCTCTTCACACTATAAAAGGAACCCTATTCTCAGACTTCGAAGACTTTTTCCATTTTCATTTTTCTGAGAAATAGAGAGAAAAGATAGAGAAGATAGAAAACAGAGAGAAGAGAGAGAGTTAGAAACCCTAACCCTGTTCGTCAAAGCCTCTTCCATCCGAACTCAAACACTTCTTCAAAACTCCTTCATATCCAAAACACTACCATGAGTGTTCTTGAGTGTTTGAGAGTTTGAGTTGAGTTTGTAATTGTTGTGGTAACCTCTTGTTCGTTAGATCTTGTTTTCAACTTAAGCTATTACTTAGGTCTACTTTCTGATTTCATAGAAATTTCAGATCTGAGTTATTCATGTCACATTACACTTAGTTTCATTCTTTATTTCTCATCTTGATAAATATATTGTTGATTATTTTCTATAAAACATTTGCTTACTTTGAAATCAACTATAAATGCTTTATGTTTCTAGTTCGTGTAAAACTAAACCTTTGACCTAGTTTGGAATCTCACTAGGAGGTTTTCAATCTCGAAAAACTTTTCTAAATTCTGATATTTATTAAGACCTTGTCTGTCTTCCTAGCAAGGTATCCGTGGATTCTGGGATTGATTTAAAGGTCAAATAAGGTTCAAAGTTTTGTAAGAAGAAAGAAAAAGAAAATATCACAGCATATAGTGTTACTGTAATTTGTTAGGACTGTTTGTACTTAATAAGTGTGTGTGTGTGTGCATGCATGTGTTAGAGAGAACCTCCACAAACACTTTCACCCTATAACACGAAAAGTGTTGGTAATAAGATCTTGTGAACAAAGAGTTGACGTAAAGTGCTGGAACAAATCAGAAGTTAATAAACTGGGAGAACTACATCTACAATCAGAACTGCAGAGAAGTTATAAGGACACCAGAGGGTACATTCCTAAACTTATATAGGTCTGAGTTGTTTGCATGTTAGTTATATAGTTTGTAACTCATATATTTGTTTTAATGGATTTTTCATTTTACTCCGTACAGGGAGTCGTAGATGTTTCCTCAATTGGTGAGGTTTTACCACGTAAAAGACATCGTGAACATAATTTTTCTACATCTCCTCATCTCATTCTTGGTTGTGCTGAGTTTAAGTTTTTTAAACTACTTTATAAACATGTTATTCAAATCTTGAATAGATCTCGTACATACTGATTTGTTAAACACATCTTGTGTTCAAATAGTTTGGTTTTTACGAAAAGAGTTTCCTAAAAAAATAGTTCGGAGTTACTTAAATAGTTTATTTTTATAAACGGCTTTAGTAATATTATTTTTCAGACACGTGTCTCCACATAATTGGTCCACGTCACCAGAATAAATTTGGTATCAATAGAAGCCCCCAATGTTTCGTAGTTTGATGTTAAAGAAAAGTATGGAACATTTTGCTGCTTAGATTTTATGTTTGTATGGTTTCTAGGAAAGCATTCGTTGTATACAACTCCTTTATAAATGCACAGTATAAGTCTTTATAAATATTTTGAATTTCCATAATCGCTTCATTTTTTGTGCCCTTTTCTTCTTTTTAGCCGTCGGATACGCAATCGTCCATCCTGGTAATCATTGTTTTTCTCTATTCCCGAGGTAAAGTATTTAAATGCTTCAGAAAATTCGATCGTCTTTTACTTTTTTCAAACCTGCATCTTAGAACTTCTTTACTTTCTCTCTATCTTGTGCGTTCATTTCTTCCATTGTTCGTTGTCAACTGATCCACCCTTTTTCTGTAACATCTTCTTCCTTCTCTTTTATTTTCTTTGTTCATCATGGTTTACCTTGTTGAGTCGCTTGATAAATTTCGCTCTGATTTTTCTATTCCTTCATGGGTTATGTTAAAAGAACTTTCTGAACCTTCAGACTATTTTTCTTTGGCTGAGGGATATTGGTTCCCCAGTCTCTTTGTGGCCGAATGTGTCTTTTCTTTTCCTCCAAATCCCCTGCGTTTGGAATTCTGTAAATATTTTGACGTTGTACCTGCAAAAATAGCTCCCAATACCTGGAGAATAGTTAATGGAGTCCATAGGTTAAATCAGATTCATGGAACCCATTTAGGGATTCCAGAGATAATGTTCTGTTACAGATGAGTTGTCAGCGATAGTACTTTTTATTTAAAAATTAGGTTTTTAAATAAGGCTTTAGTTCTCAATCTCCCAGATGCCAACAGGAATTACTTCGAGCATGGGGTTGTTATGAAAATTGGAAACATGCTCCATTAAATGGAAATGATGTGTATCAGGGTCCTAGATGCCCTCCCTATGGCAATGGGATAGGTTATTTTTATTTTATTTTATTTTTGAGATTGTGTTTTCTTTGTGCTTGATAAAATGCGTCATTGACATTTTAATTTTTGTTTATTTGCAGTTGATAGCAAAAGAAAATCCCCCAAAGAAACTGATGTCAATTTCAAGCACATGAAACTTATCTGAAATTTGCACCAAACCGTTGCAGACGAACATATCAGATCAGCCTCGTACTTGTTGCAGTATAAGAGCTACACTTTGTATTTTACTGCTCGTCCAGTGGTAGGTGACATCGACCCAATACCAGCTTCTGAAGGTTCCTCCCCTGAATCAAATATTCCTCTGAGTGACAGAATGAAGAGAAGAAGAGCTCCTGCCTTCTTTGATAAGTCTGCCTCTACTGCTGGAGAGGCAAAGAAAAATAAGCCAAATGTCCCAGAAGAAGGGACGATAAATATTGATGCATCCCCTCCTGCTGCTGCTAAGCAGATTATCGAGAAGCCCCCCGTGGCTCCGAGCAAGGTTATAGCTGTTTCTACTCCAAGCGAGGTTATCGTTATATAACCGACCAAGACAACATCCTTGGTTGAGAATGTTCCTGATCCTACGAGGAGGTTAAAGAAAATCTCTCTACTAGTTGAAGCAGTCTCTCAGTCTTTAAATGTTGAAGGTGGTATTCCCACCTTTGTTCCTCCGAGCTCTGCTATGAGCTCGGTGAAGTCTTGGATTATTCCCAAAATCCAAGGTATTGAGGACATTCTTTCTCGGGATAGGGTTACCACCTTGGCAGCTCAACATATTGCCTCAATAAGTGTTACTAATCTAAACTTTCATTTTTCAATGTTATGTCCCTGCACTGACTTACAATTATTTTCTTTTTCCAGCTGGTAACCTGTTTCAACACTATTCTGAAAAAGGATGAAGCTACTAAAGCTTCGAACTCCTCGGGAGGTGTGGAGGAAGCTTTTATAGGACTGACTCAGTCCTTAAAGGATTATCGTAAAAAATATGACGAAGATAAAGAGGCCTGGGAGACACGACTCAAGTCCATCGAGCAAGAAAAAGACCGAGCTGTGGAGGCCTCCCAGTAGTTGGATAGGAAAGTGAAAGAATTTGAGAAGAAAAATAATGAGCTTGAGGAGAAGCTCAAGAACACTGAAGAGCTTGAGAACAAGCTTAAGAAAACTGAAGAGGAAGTTGTTAGACTTCGTGACGTTGATCGTCAAAGGAAGGAGATAGAAGGGAAGATGAAGGCTGCCGAGGAACTTGATACTGAGAGGATTTCCTCAGAGAAGGCAAAGAGAAAACTTATTGTTAAGAAGTCCTTTAGCGCTAGCTGGGACAAAGGTTGGAACAAAGGACTAGCTGCCATGTCCTCTCAGATGGAATTTTCTAGCCTCAAATACTTCAGGGATGGATGGATTGCTGCACTGTAGGAGTTAAAGGTCTCTGAGAGTTCTGAACTTTTTCAGCGCCATGTTCATGGTCCTCCTCCCTCTCCTGGAGAAGAAGAAGAGGACGAAACTGCCTCTGAAGAGTCTTCAATGATGATTGGGGATCAGGTCCCTACTGTTGAACTTCACTACAAGCAGCCCCAACCAACCAACATGTCTACCGATCAGCTTTCTCAGCCCTCTGAGCAACCTACTTCTTCGTCCAAGCCTCCCGAGGAAGTCTTAGGAAGCAAGGAGAAGGTGTAGAGTTGTTCAGACCTTTCTCTTTTCTTTTTATTTTTTTATTGAATGTAATTTTGGGCCATGTACTTCTTTGTATGACGTAATAATATTTGAAGTTTTGGTTGTGAATCTTAACTCCCTTTTTCTTGCTCTGCTCTTATTATCGATCCATTTTATTCTTCTTGCTCTATCTGCATTCTTATTGATTCTTTCTATCTCTTCTTGATTCTTTCTATCTCTTCTTTTTGCTAGTTTATGGCCAGGATGGAACTATTATCATCTCATGATACAGAACTAATGAAGAAATGTAATGAGTACTTCACAGCTGGTCATGCAGACCTAACGAGGCTCAAATTATTGACATTCTTGGTCAAATTCTTCTGAACAAGTAGTTGAAGCATATCAGTATTTGAAATGTCTACTTAACCGAGATGTTGCCAATAATGTGGCATACTATGAGATGATTGAGAACCTTCAAGGAATCTTCTGCCCCTTTTGCATCAGGGGTATGAGAAAAAATATCAGCAGCTCAATGTTGATAAAGGATATGGTGCCTACGAGAAGAAAGAGAAAATTCTAAGGGTTGAGGTCGAGGAGCATAGGCAAATCGCGAAGCTGCTAGAGCAGGAAAATTATGTTCTGAGAGAAGAGATATCTCAATTGAAATCTGCAGCATCTTCTTCGAGAGCCTTGGTCCCTGTTAACGATGAAGGTTTCTCCTTTCTGGAGGTTGAAAATGCCAATTTGAGAGATGAATTGGAAACCTTAAAAAGGACTACTTCTGCTCGCGGATGAGTAAGAGCTTCTCGGGAACGAGCAAGGGCTGCTTGGGTTACTATTAAAGAGGCAAGAACTCAAGCAGCTTTGGAGAATCAAGCATTCCAGTTGGTGGCGAAGAATCACGCTTTGTCAGAGATGTCCAAGAAGATTCTGAACCTTAGCGAGCAACTCTCCACAAAAAGCTCTGCCATGGAGAATAAAGATCTTCTAGTGAAGAACCTCCATGAACAACTGGAGAGGCTAACTTACCAGTTTCACAAACAGCCCAGGGAATTTTGGATGGCTGGATATAATGAAGCTCTTTATCATCTCGATGACCAGATCCAGCAATCAAATAGCAAGGGTTATAAGCAAGGATGGCTGAATGCACTGTGTGTGCTACAGTTGGAGTAGGGCCACTATCTATGGGATTATTATGATCCTGAGTTACTTAATTTTGCCAGTGCCTCCTTTCAAGATTGATATGAGTTGGATTCCTTCTCGGGCAATACCTCAGTGCCTGATCTCAAAGTACCTCGGCGATTACAGCCTCCATTCTAATTTTGACATATCTCGTCCGGAGTACCTACTTGATCGGCCATCAGTGATGAATGTCAGGATGCTTAGAGACCTGAACTTCATAAATTCCCATTACGCCTTAGATGATCCTCCTGCTGGAGTAGAACCTGTTTCAAAGGCAGAAGGGAAAAAGACAATATAATAGGATTTTTGATGTAATGATTCATCATGTAACATGTATTTTATTCTCAATGTAATTTGTTTTGATTTTAATGAAGAAACTTTTAGTTTTCTTTGTAATCTTGATTGTCATCTATTTTATTTACTGAAGAATGTGTATGTAAAAAAGATAAAAATGTTTATTTTAAATTGCCGACCAATTGGCGTTGGTGAAAATTTATTTTTGACTATCATGAATTGGTGATAATTATCTGACGACCAACCAGAGTTGGTGATATTTTGTTTCCCGACCAACTTAGAGTTGGTGGTAATTTAAAATGTCACAAGTAAAGAAATTTTGTTTTATTTTTTGATTATAGTGACTTATCACTTTTTTTTTAATTCTAAGTCATGAAACGATTTTCATCCCATGATCCTACTTTTGTTTAACCAATTGTTCCCGTCCAACAGGAGTTGGTGGATTTTCATTCCCGACCAACCGCAGTTGGTGGATTTTTATTCCCGACCGACTGTAGTTGGTGGATTTTTATTCTCGACCAACCGTAGTTGGTGGATTTTCATTCCCGACCAACCATAGTTGGTGATTTTTATTCCCCACCAACAGTAGTTGGTGGATTTTTATTCCCGACCAACCGTAGTTGGTGGATTTTCATTCTGGACTTGATGCGTAGTGAGTAGCACTAGTATTCCGAAAAAATTTCAACAAAAGGAAAGAATTGGGTAAAACCTCCAAAACTTTATTCATATTGAATAAATCTTCATTACATAGGGATTGAACGACTGATAATATTTGCACAGATGCTCTGCATTACATGCATTCTTAAACTCCTCCCCTTATAAGGTTTCAATCCTATATGTCCCCTGTCGAACAACTTCTGTTACTCTATAGGGTCCATGACAGTTAGCTTCTAGCTTATTGTGTTTTTGAATTACTTTCTTTAGCACATAGTCCCCTTCTTTCAAATCACATTTCTTTACTCTCTTATTGTAGAACAGAGTTGTTGGTATGCAGCATTCCTGATTGATGCTTCTTCTCTAACTTCCTCGAGCATATCCAAGTCTAATCTTCTCATCAAGTCACTGATAGGAGAATTGAAATTCAGCACTCTGTGTGTGGGGAGGCCCAGCTCAGCAGGTATAACAGCTTCACTTCCAAATGCCAACATGTATGGAGATTCTCCTGTTGCTGCTCGTGGTGTAGTACGATAAGCCCACAGCACAGAATGTAGCTCGTTTATCCAATTTGCCTTCGCATCATCCAGTCTTCTCTTCAAACCATTCAGCAGCGTTCTGTTTGTCACCTCAGTTTGTCCATTGCTCTGGGGATGGCCTGGTGCAGAGTGGATTTTCAATATGTTTGACTGATGAAAATATGTAGAGAACTCCTCGTTATCAAATTGAGTTCCATGGTCTGTGATGAATGCATGAGGAAGACCATATCTACAAATGATGTTCTTCCATATAAATTGATACACCTTGTCATATGTCATTTCAATAAGGGGCTCAGCTTCCACCCACTTAGTAAAGTAATCCACCGCGACCACGAGATGTTTAAATCTTCCCCTGGTTGTTGGAAGTGGCCCGACCAACTCAATTCCCCATATGGTAAATGGCCAAGGGGAAGTAATGGGTGTTAACAATGCTTGGGGAGTTTTTCGGATAGAGGAGAAGCGTTGACATTTGTCTCATTTTTTGGCATAGGCTATACAATCAGCCCTCATCATTGGCCAATAGTATCCTTGCGTAATTATTCTTTGCAAAAGCGTCCGACCTACTACATGGGCTCCACAAGACCCTTCATGGTCCTCTTCAATCCAGTCTTTCATCTCGGAGGGATGCACACATCTTTGCAAACCTGCTATAATTCCTCATCTATATAGAATACCATCAGTCAATACATAACGAGCAACTTTAAACTTCAATTTCTTGGCTGTGAGTTTATCAGTTGGTAAAACCACTTCTTCAATATATGCCCTCATAGTATCCATCCAAGATGGTCCTAAATCGAGGGTAATAAAGTTCATCATCAAATCTTCTTCGATTCTCCTGCTAGCCAAAATTTCTATTGGGATTATTCTTCGTAGCTCGGTGCGTGTGGCTGAGGCTAACCGAGCTAAAGCATCTGCTCTTGCATTCTCCAATCTGGGTGTTCTAATTAATTGCACAGCGTTAAAGCTCAATACAATCTCCATTACTTTCGCATAATACTTGATCATCAATTCTCCCTTTGTTGCGTACACTCCCAGCATTTGATTTACTTTCAGCTGTGAGTCACTGAATACAATGACCTGCTCTGCCTCCATGGTTTTTGCTAAACTAAGACCTGCAATCATAGCTCCATATTCAGCCTCATTATTAGAGGCTTTGAATTGAAAGCGCAGAGCATACTCCACATCGATTTCATCTGGGTTGTTTAAAATAATCCCTGCCCCACAGCCTGTACTCCAAGATGAGCCATCCACATACAGATTCCATATAGGTACTTCATCCTCAAATTTTTTATCGGATAGAGTTCCCCGGTGAAATATTTGTTGCTTTTTTATATCCTCCCCTAACACTTCTTGCTACTCGTTGACCATCTCCTCTTGATCGTCAACCGACTTAAGTTGGTCGGAGTTTAAATTTGATGATCCTGTAACATACACAGATTGGTCGGTATTCAGCTTTTGCTCCTCGGAGTTGTCAGGATAAGTGAATTCTGTGATAAAATCTGCTACTACTTTCCCTTTAATCGATGATCTAGGCTCATAAACTATATCATATTCACCAACTTATACTGCCTAGAACATCAATCTCCCTGATTTCTCCGATTTATGAAGAGCTTGCCTCAACGGCATATCGGTATACACAACTATGGTATGAGCCAGGAAGTATGGCCTCATTCTTTTACTCGCTTCGATCAACGCTAGTGCTAACTTTTCCAGTCTTGGATATCTGATCTCTGCTCCTCGGAAGGCCTTGCTAGTGTAATAAATTGGTTTTTGCACTCCATCTTCCATTCTTATTAATGCCGAGCTAACTGCATTCTCCAAAACTGCCAGATACAAGTACAATCTTTCTTCCATCATTGGCCTGGACAACAGTGGCGGTGATCCCAAGTATTTCTTCAATTCCAGAAAAGCCTCCTCGCACTCATCATTCCATTCAAACGTTTTTCTGAGTGTTTTGAAGAATGGGAGACATCTATCAGTTGCTCGTGATACAAATCTATTAAGTGTTGTAACTCGCCCTGTGAGACTTTGCACTTCCTTCTTCATCATTGTAGATCGTAGTCCCAATAGAGCCTTGATCTTTTCAGGGTTTGCTTCAATACCTCGTTGGTTGACAATATACCCGAGGAATGAGCCTTCTCGTACTCCGAATATGCATTTGGTAGGGTTCAACTTCATTTGATATTTATCTAGTTGATCAAAGGTCTGGCCTAAGTCAATTAGATGATCAACATCTTTCTTGCTCTTCGTCAGCATATCATCAACATAAACTTCCATATTGTAACTGATTTGCTCTGCAAACACCTTGTTCATCAGCCGTTGATATGTTGCACCTGCATTTTTCAACCCAAAAGGCATAACATTATAACAATAAGTCCCCCCAGGGGTAATAAAAGAGGTACTCTCTCTGTCTTCAAATTTCATTTTAATCTGGTTGTAGCCAGAATAAGCATCCATGAAGCTCAACAATTCGTGCCCCAAGGTAGCATCCACCAGTTGATTGATTCAGGGTAGAGGAAAATGATCGTTTGGGCATGCCTTATTGAGATCGGTGAAGTCTACACACATCCTCCATTTGTTATTTTTCTTCTTCACCATCACCACATTAGCTAGCCGATCAGGATATTTGACATCCTCAATAAAACAGGCTTTTTGGAGCTACTCGACTTCTTCTTGTATAGCTTGGCTCTTTTCGGGGCTGAACACTGTTCTTCTTTGTTTTACTGGCTTGATTTCCTTATTCACATTAAGCTCGTGACATAGAAAATTTGGGTCTATCCCTGGCATGTCTTCGTGGCTCCATGCAAAAGTTTGTTTTCTGCTTTTTAGGAAAACTATTAATTCCTGTTTTAGCGAGGCATCCAACGACGAACCTATTTCACTACAAAAAAAATTACTTTTTAAGACTAGACTTTTTGAGACCACTAAAATTCAAGTCTCTAAAAGTCACCTTTTGAGACGGATAAAATTAGTGGTCTTAAAATCTAATAAGTTTTAAGACCACTAATTTTATCTGTCTTAAAAACTGAGTTTTAGAGACTCCAAATTAACATCTGTCTCAAAAGGTTTACCTTATGAGACGGCTAAATTTTTTTGGGTTCCCTCCTTACCATTTTTAACTCCCGCTCATCTTTTCTGTTACTTTGGTAAGAAAACAAAAAAAAGGTAAAACCAAACCAAAACCTATTCCCGTCATTTCTTCAACCTTCAATCTCGGCAAAAACCCTAATCCACCCGGTTCTCTCTTTCCCTAGATGTACCCTTCACGATCGCCCTCACTCCCCTAGCCCTGCCCTATCTCATCCTAGCCCTAGCCCTTCCCCTAGATCTACCATCTTCGCTAGTTCACTTGACAAGAAGTAAGTCGCATTCTTTTTTTTGTAGTGAGATTACGGTGCTGTAGTTGGATAGCTAAGTAGGGTTTCAAAAATTAGGGTTAAGCGTAATTAGAAATTATTAAATTTGGATTTTATAGTTGGAGACATCAAATTAGTTTTTGTTATCTATTATTTTTAAATTTCGTTACTTGGTAGCTGTTAAAATTAAAGAAATGGTAATGGAAAACTAATGGGATGTCTAATTGTTGTAATTGGTTGGTTATTGGGATAGCTAAAGTTTTTGCTATAATATAAATTAATTAATTGTTTTTCTTCCTTATACCATAATTATTTTCTTTCAATGGCAATAATATGTTTTTAATTAATGGATATTTGACAGGGTTCATTGCCGTTTAAATATTTGATCTAATCCCGAGCTTTGAAGTTATGTTATCTTCGAATTGATACGGATTAAAGGTAATTTTAATTATTGGTTATTGATTAATATTATTAGTTTTTGTACTGAATTGATTTGTAGTGGTGATAGGAGGTTGAGGGTGAGCCAATTGAAAACCCGGCCTGTCAGTTGGTTGTTGTAGTGTAGTTTTAAGATTAACTTATGGCAATATTTGTATATTTATTTGTGTGAATTTTAGTTGAATTATTGATATATTTGTTTGTGTTAATTATTGATTGTATATACTCGTTTGTGTGAGTTTACTATTAGAATTTGATTTTATTTTGTGATATATGTGATGGACCCAATTAATTTAAACATGCATCACCGTTGAAAAATTCACCAATGTTATCCAAAATTAATTTATAGTGTCAGCGTCCTCATCAGACTCCCGGTTCTTGAAATTGATAAGTAGATATTTGTTTTGGAGTTAAAAGTGGGCTTTGGGGTGTAAAAAATGAAAATAATAATGAAGTGTCCCGGAGAGAGGCATGAATAACCGAAAAGATACGAAAGTAATTTAAGGGAAGTGACCGTGCCCAAATCAGACTTTCGAATTTGAAAATTGATTAGTATACTGTCGTTTTGGGCTTAAAATTGGGATTTATGGGTGAAAACTCAAAATAGCAAACAAGTGGCCCAGATATAGACATTACCATTCAAAGAGCAAAAAAAAACTTATAGGAAGTATTTGTATCCTTATCTAACTCTCGATTTCTAAAATTGACTAGTATACGTTCCTTTTGGGGTTAAACGCCCGTTCTGGAGGTGAAAATTGAAAACAACAATATAAGAGCCCGAATAGAGACACTGATACCCCTAAAGGTACCAAGATAACCTAAGAGAAGTCATTGTGTCATCCCTAGACTCGGTTTTCAAAATTCATTAGTTTATGCTTGTTTGGGGGTTAAAATAGGATTTAAGGGACAAAAACTAAGAATAGCAATCGAGTTTTCAGGAGAGAGGCACAAACTCCCCAATAGGTACAAACGTAACTTGTGGAAAGTGTCTATGTCCTCATCGGACTCCGTATTTTTCGAAATTGACTAGTAGACATTTGTTTTGGGATTAAAAATGGAACTTAGATGGGGAAAACTCAAAACAACAATCATGTGGCCCGGATAAACGTACATACGCCCCAAGAGTTACAAAGTAACTAGTAGGAAGTGGCGTGTCTCATCGGACTCTTGGTTTTTTAAAATTGACTAGTAAGTATTCGCTTTGGGGTTAAAATGGTATTTAGGATGTGAAAACTTAAAACGATAATCTAGTGGCCTAGACAGACTAACAACCACCCTAAGAGGTAAAAAAGTACCTTATAGGAAGTGTCGATGTCCTCATCGAGCTCCTGGTTCTCGAAATTGACTAGTAGACATTCGTTTGGGGGTTAAAAGTGGGAATTGGGGCGTGAGAAGAACAAAAAACAACAGTGAAGTGTCCCGGAAAGAGGCATGCATAACCTAGAAGATACGAAAGCAATTTAAGGTAAGTGACCTTGTCCAAATCGGAGTACTGGTTTTCAAAATTGATTAGTATATTTGGGCTTAAAATGGAGTTTAGGGGTGAAAACTCAAAATAGCAACTGAGTGGGCCAAAAAGAGGCATGAAAATCCATAGGTGTAGAAAACTAATTTGTAGGTAGTGTCTGAGTCCTCATCATACTCTTGGTTTTCCCAAATTAACTAGTAAACGTTCATGTTGGGGTTAAAAGTGGGATTTTGAGGGTGAAAATGAAAAAATAATAATGAAATTGTCCGGATAGAGTATGCACAAAATGCATTAAAATGTTCTCTTAATAAGAGTATGTGCAACACTATAATGCATTTTGTGCACTCTTAGTACACATAGCAATGTCCATGTTTTATAGGCTTATGTGACTAACTTAAAATGTTTCTTATCAAATTGTCAAACCTTCCCACCCGATTGCACACACCCCAAGAAGGGCATTGTGTTGATTGCTAATAACACCAAAGGTGAAGATCTAAGCCAGAGTGAAGAGGCTCACCATGACATCTTTATCATTAAATGTTGGGTTATGTCTGATACAGGGGGTATTCTGTTAAAGAGGAACGTTGAAACATCTCCTCCTTACAATCTGGGCAACCATTTGTCTTTAGAGAGGAACATTGAAACATCTCCTTGTGATCATTGAAACATCTTCTCCAAACAAGTTCATCAATGACAAGATATGTATGTTGTTCAAAATTACGGATACTAGAAAGCTCTGCATATTGTTATTTTCATAGTATTAGCAGTGTTTCAAACTTACATTGGAAATTTGTTGCTCTATTTTTCGTATTCACATGCTACTAGTACTCATAAACAACATCCAAATTTATGCATTTTTCTTCACCTCAACATCCTTGATAATTTCAATGAATTTCGTCTTGAGAGAAGCTCCACCAACTAGAAAACCATTGACATCGGGTCGTGCCCATAGCTCCTTGCAGCTGGCACCACTCACAAAACCTTCATAAATGATTCGGGTCGTGGCAGCAACTTCAGGACTATTGTTAGCTTGAATCCATTTCCTCAATTCGGAATGTACTTCTTGAGCCTGAGCGGGAGTTGCAGCCTTCCCAATTCCAATAGCCCAGACAGACTCATATGCAAAAATAACATTATCCCAGTTTGATACTTAATCCGCAATTGCCTTAGTTTGTGCAGCAACAGCTTCCATAAGTTCCTCCCAAGTCTTAAGTTGACTCGTAAAATGTTTAAATATGCGTTCCTCGAAGCAATATTTAAAAGGAGTGAGTCAGAAGCAAGGATTTAAAATCAGTAGAAGCCTAACTTTATATTCTTTATGTATTGAAAGAATAAAATCATTCGTAACCTAACTTTATATTCTTTAGTAAGATATACACGGAAACAGGTTGTTTTAGCAAAACTCAAACTTGTAGGATTCTTTGGATATATTTTCCCATGTTGTGATTCTTGGAGATTTTCTCAGCCTTAAATGGCAACAGCAGTTTGTTTTCACCATACCAATTTGTTGGCCAACAACCTGGATTCCCGTGTTGCTCCAGCTTTGAATAAGGTTAATTCTTGCCACGTTGATACCTCATGTGCTAATGATGTGGGTCATACTCAGGGTATGGCACCTAATATTTATTCTCGTCAAACTTATAACCCCACTGATATACAGTCAGTATTTTTAAATAAGTGTGGTACAATATTGACTTCTCTTTGTCCCACTAACATATTGGACACATCACAATTTGATAAGGCCATTCAAGATGGATCGACTATTAATTTTGTTACACCAGATGCCTAAATCGGCTTGGTTAATTCTGCATGGATGCATGTCTGCCACAATACTACTCCTGCTATTGTTTGTATAGGCCACACACATTCTTTGGAGATAGGTATGACTCAAAATACTCCTACTTTGCATAGTGCTACCACATGCCACGATTATACTCCATATGTTAATGACATTGTGCCCCTTCTTGTTTTGAAAACAGGTACTTATTTTTAACCAGTTATGTCCACTACTTTTCCTGCTATTGTTATTGGGGAGTGTACAAGTAAAGAAAATTATTCCACAAATTTTTTTGACACTTCACAAGTGGATGTTTTGGACACATGTCATTGTTCCCCTCAAATTGTATCAGCTTTGCTTAAGACCTCTACTTACCATGATCCTTGTGATAATGTTGTGGGCCGTATACAGTCAGCTACTGTTATTAGGAGTGGTACACAAATTGATAAGGATGCAGTACTTGATCACTTTGCCCATTCTGCCGTGAGGTTCCACACTCTACCGTGATGTTCCTTTCTATATTGCAGGCTTGGGTTTTTATACTGAATCGAAAAAGGTTATTCAGAATATCTCAAGTTTTTACAATGGACATTGACATGCGAAACAATTGTTGTTGGGGCTGTAACTGGTGGGCTAACTGCTGTTTTAACAACCCCATTCGATGTGATTAAAACTAGAATGATGATTGCTACTCAGGGCCAACCCATGTTAATGTCCATTGTAGCCTTGTCCATCCTTAGTCACGAGGGTCCCCTTGGATTATTCAAAGGAGTTGTACCCAGGTTCTTCTGGGTTGCTCCATTGGGTGCTATAAACTTTGTAGGCGACGAGCTTACAAGGAAAGCTCTGGGTGTTATGGAGTAGCAAACTATTGAGCAAGTTCCCTCAGTTTAAGATGGCCTAATGGGTAAGTTTCTTATAACTTATGATTAGTGCTTCAAGTTTGATTCGTCGACATCCAGCTTTTACAAAGGTAGCTTGCTCAATAGTTTATTTTTGGGGTATTCTCCAACACCCATTTTTTAAGTTTCTTATGAAAATCAGTATCTGTGTACATTGCATTAAATTTAGTCCTAATATACTACATTAGATTTAGTCCTAATATCATTGCATTATACTCGGGGAAAAAAATTGCTTCAGCTATCATATTAGTAACTATCCAATAATATGAAGTGTATACAATAATGATTAAGCCCCTATAATTTAATTCTTTTAGCTGAACAACCAGCATAATAGTTGGAAATCAGAATTGTAGAATGATCAACCATTTTAACTAGAAACTTGGTTAGGACTGTTTTGATTTACACTAACAATCCATAAAGAGTGGGTCAAGTGAATAGAAAGGAATTCTCATAAATATGAAATTGAAATGATACAAATCGATTATTTTCCCTGATCTGGTCCATATAGAACAGAATGAAGAAGACTCAACTTTTTTATAGGAAAGAGAGAAAGGGAAGGAGTGCGTTGAAATATTACCCTCAACCTAATATACAAACTAAAATAAAAAATAACTAGAAAATAACCGAAAAAGACAACGGGTCCCGCCTATACAACGGGGTGCCCCATCTACAAAACAAACATTTCTCAATATTATTATGTTGTTTATGAAATTATTGATCAAAATTAAGACTTTTAATAAATGAACTTTTCATAATAATAAGTGTTTGTACCTTATACAGATGCAACGGTAGATGCACTTGCAACTCAATGGTATGTGCGCGATGCAATACTGGGCAACTTATGTGTAGGCAAGAACTGGTTCCCCTGGCTTGTAAAGAGATACAAGTTGACAAGACGAATCCAATACCACGTTCACAAATGTATCCACGATGGACTCTTCCTCTGACATGGGATCCACAAGGATGTATTTCTTGTGAAGTCTGCATGTCAAGGAGAACGATATGCTACTCAACTTGATCTCTCTCTTCTCTTTGTTGACTGCTTCCTTTTTTCCTCCCTCATTTTCCTCAGAAATAACCACTACTCTTCCATCATCATTAACAGAAACTACCAAGATTTGTAAATGAGAGAATACACCAACTGTAGAGAGTAATCCAGCATAAAAGGGAACCATAGGCATCGAAACAATGTATGTCCAGGTACGCCATCCAAGAAGCTTTCCCACTGACCAATAATTCCTTTAAATTAATCATACCAGAACATAAGATAGTGTCAAATAACTGCTTGTGCACAACTCAGAATTTTTATTAAGCACATATCATTAAGATAGTGTCAGATACTGCCAACTGCCTAATTTTTATTAGGCACGAAACATAATTTTACATCGGCTCTCACTTTCAAAATATTGAAACTTTCCAGAAGAGTGTCCATATTTTTATTAAGCTGACTTAGAAAATTAAGGTCACACTTGGTTGACTCTGTCATTGTCAACAAATTTGAATTTTGTTGCCAACTTAATGTTCTTTTTCTACAACCTATGGAAATTTTGTAAAGCTTGTCATAAGACTCACTTAGATTTTCTGTAAATTCACCATTTCTCATCTCATCTTTAAAGGATAGATATATAATTTTCTTTTTAAATTTTTTTATTGGTGTTAAAAGACCTATTGGTATATTTGAACATTTCCCAAATTTCTTTACAAATAAGGTCATATAGGGTAGCGTGTCCATTCTCCCTTCTAAAGGGAATGAGGTCCCTAAGGTCCATTTTAGACATCAACACAGTTGGATGACCCTTGACATTGGACTATACTTTGGATTAGACTCATTGTGGGCCTTTCAAGGTCAATGGACCATTGTTTGGGAACCTACCAGATTGGTGAGGTGCAGGGCAAACCGCCTACAGGTTCTTGATCCTTTTCGGACCTCGACCTACTACGTAGTGTGTGTGCTGCTGCTATATATCTGTGTGTGCACACTGCCTAGTGTATTAGCAGGGGCTGCTGATAGCTTGGTACTACATAGGTGTATATCTGATTACATCCATGTGTGTGTGTGTTATTTTTTAGCAGCAGTGTGTGTTTATGTGAGTGTGTTGATTAGTAGCTTTGGGTGGACTCGTGATTCATCGTTCTTGTAATTTTATCTTTTGTTTCAATAAACATTGTTGTTTGAGATAAAAAAAACAAATTATATTTTTTCACCAATGTTAGTTGTGTTAGACCTTATTATATGCCTACTATAGATTATTCTTTTTCAGAATAAAATTTAACCAATGTGTGTCTGCCTATTTCTGTTAATCGTGCATCCCTAAGTTGAATAATGCATATGTGTGTCTGCTATGCATTTGTGTTAATCATGCATCTGCTATGCATCTATGTGTCTGCTGAAGTGGTATAATGCAGTGTATACGTGCTGGTGTATTAATTAGTACGAATAACTCAAGCTTCAAAGGAAAAACTTGTTCAAAATGAAATCTCATGGGAAAATTAATAATCTAAACACCTATAGGATTTCAGACTCCTATACGGAGTAGTAATTTGGTGGAAATTATTTTGAAATGAACATGAACATTTTAAGGTAATGATCGATCCTTTTATTCAATTTTTTCATGTTTGATTAGTTTTATAGTTGATATATAACTGATGTTGAAATGTGATATATAACTGAAATGTGACTTCATAATATGATAAATGCAAATATACAGATCCATGATGTTGAAGTGTCGTCATCGTTGCAACCAACAAGCTCTATTAAAGATGAAGAATGATATGCACCCTTCATCATGCTTCCATTACCTTAACGATTCAGTCCAACTAGGTAATAATATATAATTCATACATATAATTACTTATATATATATATATATATATATATATATATATATATATATATATATATATATAGAGAGAGAGAGAGAGAGAGAGAGAGAGAGAGAGAGAGAGAGAGAGAGATTCATGTTGAAAATTCTTGTTTAAAGTTAAATTTTCAGTGGCGGTGGTGAAAACTCTCTATGGTGGTGAAAAATTATTATGGTGGTGGTAAATAATTTCTGTTGGCTGGTGTATATTATTCGTAGAATCAATTTTAATATTTAAAACAGGTTGACTACCTGTGATTTTCATGAATAAACAAATGAGATTCTGCCGAATTTAAAAAAAATAATAGTAGTTAAATATTTATATTGCTTGTGATAAGAATAACTATATTGATTCATTTTACACACTGTATTGTTGATGAGTGTGGTATTAATTTTGACACAATTGATACTATTTTTTTTTTTGTGCAGGAGAATTTTTGTAGAACATGCAAATTTTAATCAGTGGTTTTGGAGGTCGTATGATTTAATGTTGCGGAATTACTTTGATAAAAACATTTTATGTTTTGGAGTATAAGAAATTAATGTATTTTTGTTGTCAAGTCAAATATTTGAATTTAGTGTCATAAATTTTTGTTTTGATGAATATTTCGAGATGGTTGTAAGCACTCTAACTATTGTTGAATGAAAATGATTCGTTATGTTGGTTGAAAATCATCTTATGTATTACAGTTTATTATTATTCGTTGTTTTTGTTGTCTTAAATGTAATTCAATTTAATATTAAACTTTAGTGATAGATGTTATTGTCTATAATATATTGGTGCAAAAATTTTAAGATCAGTTCACCTCTTTTGGGATGGTTAAAACTGTCTTAAAAACATATTTAAGACGGTTATGTTTTCGTCTCAAAAAGTTTTTCTAAAATAGTAACCTTTTGAAATAGATTAATTCTCATCTCAAAAGCACTCTTTTTTGACAGATGTCGTGCCGTCTCAAAAGAGTCTTATAAAATGAGGACCTTTTGAGACGGATTTGATCCCGTCTTAAAAAATTCTTTTGAGACGGCTATGGGGTCACAAAAAGTATTTATAACCCCTATCAAAAAGACCCCCTACCCATCCCAAATAGCGTCCCAAAAAGTATTTGAGACGGATAAACCATCTTTTGGGATAGTTAGGCCACCGTCTCAAAAGTTAATTTTTTTGTAGTGTTTGAGTTGTTCGTTCCGGGTGCTCATCGTCCAGAATGACATTTTCAGTGGCTCCCACCACCTGGCCTTTTACGAGCTGCGACTCGTCTCTGGGATCTAATGTTTCAATTTCTGCACCTTCATCCACTTGATAAGTAGTAGTCTTTTTCCTAGATTCCTCCAGTTCTTCCTGCTCGACAGACAAATAGTAGCATTCCCGAGCTACTTTTTGGTCACCCTTCACAATTCCTACTCCAAAGTTGGTTGGAAATTTTAGGCATTGATGTACAATAGATGGGACTGCTTCGAACCTCTTCAATCCTACCCTTCCCATGATGATATTGTAAGCTGATTGAACATTCTTATCCATCACAAAAGTGAACTCTTTCTGTTCGACAAGCAGGCTATGTACCGATGAACATATCCAACTTGATCATCCCAAGTGGAAAAACTTTCTCGCCAGTAAAATCGAGGAGGGGCCTGTGATAAGGCTCCAACTGAGACAACTTTAAATTTAAGCTGTCAAAGCATGAGTAGAACATGATATCTGCCAAGCTACCATTATCCACCAGTACTCTTGAGATCATCACTTCCTTCATCCTCACTTTTATCACCAATGGATCATCATGAGGATATAGCACACATGCAAGGTCGTTCTTGGAGAAACAGATGACCAATTTTTCTTTGTTTACCTTCCTTGGGCGGTCATCCTCAACTAGATTTATTCGCTGAATATATGAACAAGCTTGAGCCTCATTGAGGTAAACTTTCCTCTCTGCAGTAAGGTCTCCACCTCCTGCATCTTCACCTGTAATAACATTACAATCAAATGATCTAAAACGATTTAAAAATACCTCACGTTCTGGCTGTCTTGGTCTTTTGGGGAGATCGGGGTTATCTTATGTATCATCTTCATGATTTATTTTCTTTTCTTATTCTGCTCGACGAGGAGATCTGGATCTCTGTCTTGCTCGGTCATTGTTCTTTCCTTCACTTCTACAATCAACATACTTGGCCAGCTTTCCTTGTCTGATAAGTGCTTCAATTTCATTCTGAAGAGTTATGCAATTTTTGGTCGTGTGACCATGGTCTTTATGGAACTCGCAATATTTGGCCTTATTCCTCTTGTTAGGATCTGTCTTCATTTTCTCTGGCCATTTTAGCTCCTCGTTGTTCTTGATTTGTTCCAAAACGTGGTTTATGTCTACTTTCAAAGGAGTATAATTTCCAAATTTCTTCAACATTTCCCATGATGGATTTGAGTTTTATTGCTTGTTACTACCATTGTTCTTACGATCCTTCTTCTCAATCTTCTCGGCCTCAACTTTGGTCTCCTTAGTGTCCATGTTCTTCTTTGCATCCATAGCTTCCTCGACATTCATGATTTTGGTTGCTTTTGCCATTAATTCTGACATGATCCTAGGTGGATCTTGGGCCAAAGTTTAGTACAATTTATTTGGCAATAGTCCACTCATCAAAGCAGTAATTGCAGTCTTTTCCTCGTAATTAATAACTTCGAGCTTCTCATTATTGAAACGAGTTATGTAATCCCTGGTGATCTCACCTGCTTTTTGTCTAACACTTAACAAATGTGCTACTCGCTTAACTGGTTTTGCTCCAAAATAGAAATTTCCAATAAAGAGCTCGGCCAGTTGAAAGAAAGTTGAAATCTTCCCCCGAGGAAGATTATTGTACCATATTTGAGCAGATCCGGTAAGATTTCCCGAAAATGCCCTACATCTCATCTCGTCTGGCACGGCATAGATATCTGCAGCAGCTTGGTATTGTTCTATATGAAGGACAGGGTCAGTTTTTCCATCATATTTAGGAGTCACAACAGGTGCTTTGAACTTTGATGGTGTGGGAAAATCCACAATTGCTTGGATACAAGGTGTCCCTTGGACAAAAGTTATTTGTAGAGGATTTTTGGCCTTAGCCATTTCCCCTAGGCTATCCTCCAACCTCTGAATAGAGACTTTCCATGCATAATTTCCCTCCTCGGGCCTGTTGGTTCGAGCAACTTATTGTGTTGAATTTGCTTCTTGGGATCTTTCATTACGAGCAGTTGGTCGTGATTGGGCAGAACCCTCCCTTAGATCGGATGGTCATCAAAAGTTCCTCGACACAACCTTAGGAGGACTTCTATTCCTCCTAGGGCCCAAACGATCAAAAGGAGAGCCCCTACTTAATCTCTCTAATGCACTAGTCCTTTCTGGAGAGCGAGTGATGCTTTGTTCAGTATCTGTAGCTCGTACTGATGAAGTTCGGCCAGGTTGATAA
Source organism: Sambucus nigra (assembly GCA_949130495.1). Classification (NCBI taxonomy): domain Eukaryota; kingdom Viridiplantae; phylum Streptophyta; class Magnoliopsida; order Dipsacales; family Adoxaceae; genus Sambucus; species Sambucus nigra. The sequence goes on along the minus strand of OX422218.1, from coordinate 240,192,715 downwards.
GAAAAATCATTAGATACATCAGTGCGATATGAATCGGCATGTCTAGATCGAGATTCCTCTGGGAGTAACATTCGCTTAGAAGTTAACCAGGTATTTCTTTGAACGCTTCGTTGTCCTGAATGGGTAGATACTCCACCCTGGACAGTTTGTATGAGTTGTCACATAGTTTCTTGCATGGCGGTTTGGCCTTGGGCTAGATTAGCCATTATTCCGGCTAGGTCTTGGACATTTGGAGTGGATGGATTTGGGGGGTTTCCAGCATTTCGATTACTGGATTCAGGATTATCAGTCATTGGTGATGAATTGTTTTGGTGAAAAATGATAATTACTGTCGTTTCCCACAGACGGCGCCAATCTGTTGATGTAAAAAAATAGATTTGACCTAATTCTTTAATCACAGATTAAAAATAAACAAGACAAAAGATTTTTAGAGTGGTTCAGCCTTGAAAGAATGGCCTATGTCCACTATTTGTGTTATTGCTGACTGTTTGCAGAATTCTCGATAATGGGTTTACTAAGAAATTCCGAGTCCTCTGCTAATGAGGAGGTTACAATGTATTTATAGCCTTGAGGCGGTACAAATGAAAGAATAATACATAGTTGTCCAATAGGCATGTGCGTCTGTGTGATAATAATGAGCATTTAATGCGCAGTCATCCTCTTGATTATCCGGATATGAATGCTCTGTACGAGATGCAGATCGGACCGCCTAAGCTGCCCGGACCTCCTAAGTAGGTCGGTATACAAGAGTTGCTCAGTACAATAGAGTTCCTCGGAGAGCACTTGTTTCTCGAAGCGCCTGAGTTGGTCGAGGAGGTTGAGTTCCTCGGAGTCAAGGTGTTGTTCAAAAATGTTTGCGAGTGTCATGTAGATTGACACGTGTCTTCACATAATTGGTCCACGTCAGCAGAATAAATTTGGTATCAACAACAAGCTTTATGGATCCCATCACTTCTCAACAAGTATTATCGTAAGCACGTATAGTGGTAGAGGTTGGATCAAGGTCTCTCACTTTTAATCCCAAACAAATGAGGGTCCTTAATGGACAGATATTTAAAGTTGATCCATTATAGACAAGAGAGAGCAGGATAGTCTTTCCCATGAAAGATATTGAGAGCATATTTATGGTTTGGCATAATCTTGGGGATTTTTTCTTAGGAGGAGGAGGGCCTTCTAGTAGAGGTTAGAGATCTGACCAGATTCACTGCTTCTTCTAGCGTGGTAGAAGGAGGAATTGTGGATCCTGTGAGTAGCTTGATCAAGTCAATTTTATGAAACTAGGAAGATATAAAGAGTCCCCATAAAGTGATGTTGGCTTGGGTCTTTTTTAATTGATCATGGATCTTGCTCTCCTCAAGGGTCATTTCAAGCATATAAAGATTCTCATCGCCTTTTCCTTTGTCATTTGCTGATGGTGGAAGGTTTAGGTCTTGGTAAGTCCTCCTTGCCCTGGTCATATGGTTCATAGAAGAGGGGGAAAATAGAAACCCTATTTCCTCATCGATCTCGGGTTATTCAACCACCTTATCTATTTCTCCTAGAAGCTCTTAAAATGATATCATCTCACATATACTAATTACTGGGCTAGTCTTTTCTGAACCTTGCTTTTCATCTGAATCATCGAATTCGTCTCCCCGTCCGATGGCAATGACATCATCTTTTCATGAAAAGTTAATACACTCCACAACCTTAACGACTTCTTCGTATAGATCCTCCCATTTGAAGGGGAGATGTAGAAATGAAGGAACCAAGCGCCCTTGTAGTTTTGAAGAATGAAGTAGCTCTAATATACTACAAATTTCACTGGTCTGTCAGAATAAATCTGTCATGATCTGCACCACATCATCTAAGCTGACTTCATCGATTGGTATCACACAATTCTCTGACTCTCGGGCCTATTTCCAAGCTTTTAAGAATAGTACACTGAATCTCTGGAAGTCAATGGTCATCTGGGAGGGAAGTTTTAGCCCAAACTCTAGGAGTTGGTTCAATACATATGATAATTCTATATCTTTACCTCTAGAACGGGTAGGAACAACGATGCATTCTCTAGTAAGGAGTGAGAGGGCTTGATTGACGAAGCTGGTAGGGTGTAGGAGAAAATACGGACACACTTGGAGAGGTTTAGGAGAATATATGGGTACGATTAGTGATTTGACTGGTGTGATCTGGGTAAATGGGTCAAACTCTGAGTCTTCTTCTAGAAATATGACATTTGTATGATTCGGGAGTGGATTTTGGGTAGTGTTTAGTTTAGGATTGGTTGTTGGGAAGATGACAACCCGGTCAATTAGACCTTGGATTACATTTCGAGTGGAAACATTGATCAGTGGTATGGCAAGCAATTTGATAAAAGTCACAATGGGCATCTGGTTTGAAATTTTTGGGAAGTGGGTTTGGTAACAGACGAGGGTCCAATGGCTTGATGAGGTTTCAGCTTAAAAATGAATGGTAAACTTTAGAAAGAGGAGCGTAAATATCGGTGTATTCCTTTCAAATCGGGTTAGGGAGACATTCTGGTTCCCATGAAGTGGCAGGTTGAGAGATGTTATTGATGGTTGAGACTGCGGTACTGGCAGACTTTTCAAACTTTCTATGAGCGAACTGTCCAGATGGTTTCTTCAGTTCGACTTCTGTCTTAGCAAGACCTTCTTCGATCTCCACTCATTCATCTTAAAGGGCTAAAAAATGAGGGTAATAATATCCTCCCATCATTGCTCAGACATGAGGTAAGAAGTTCTTTTTCACGATACTGACTTGCTCCTCTTCAGAAGTGGTTTGGTCATAGTGGTTTCTTTCTCTCTCCACCTTACTATGAAGTTACTAACTGATTCCCCAGGGTTCTTTTTTAGTAGCTCTAAATCATAACGGGTAACCTCTAACTCTTTATTGTACTTGTACTGCGACATGAACTCGCAGGCAACATCCTTCTAACTGCGGATCCTAGACTCCTCGAGGGATAAGAACCAACGAAGAGCATTGTCCTTCAAAGTCTGTTGAAACATTTGGGCCATTATTTCCTTGAAGGCACCTAGGAGAGTTATGGCTCGGTGATAACTATGGAGATGAACAATCGGAGGTCCACTACCCCCAAATTTCTTGATGTTGGCCATCTTTAACTTTTTCGAAAGCCTTGCTTTAGGATAGGGAGACATATGGGTGTAGTCTATATAGTTCCCAACGATTTTGACTTGATCAAACTTCTTGGTTAATATCTTGAGTTCCTCCTTGATCAACTCTTCCTACTTCGGACCAATGATCACAGGTAAGTTAGCCCCTGGCTGGACAAGATTCGGCATAGGGAGCTGGGATAGCGATGGCCCATTAACAGGAGGGGCACATGGAGAGTGTTGATATTCTCAGGAACCCAAATAGGTTCCAGTCCGAGTGGAACCATAGCGTGAGGGAAGAAGACCCCAAGCTATTGGAGAATAAGGAACCGATTTCTCTGCATCTCATGAACCTCGGTTTAAAAGTTGACAGTGAGTTGGGCTAGAACCGTCATCAAATCCGGCTACATATTCGATACTGGATATGTGTTTTCCATAAAAAAAATGGATGGATTCTGAACTCGGAGGAAATAGTGAAGGAATTGACGGAGCTTCGAGGAGGTTCGACTGAATACAAAAGTCAATAGGGACGCAGGCCAAGGGTATGCGATCGACCCGAGGAGGAGAAAAAATACGAATTTATTTTTTTGAAAGAGAGGAAAACTGTTATTTTTTTTTTAAAGGAAAGAAAATGTTTTTGACATTTTTTTTTAAAAAACGTGAACAAAATGTTTTTGGGTAAAAGGGAGGAAAAATATTTTTGGTATAAGGAAAGGAAAAATGCTTTTGGTATTTTTGATAAAAGAAGGAAAAATATTTTTGACACTTTTTGGAAAAGAGAGAAGGAAAAGACGAGAGACGGGTCTCAGCATGATTATTATTATGTTTATTATGTTCTCACTTGTATTAGGTTTATATAAATGGAAAAAGAAATGTCGGACGGGACCCGAGTCTAGGAAAATTAAATTTTAAAAAATATGTAAAAATTATGGTTGGACTTGTTACCAGGCTCATGGACAGGGTCCCATTTTAAAAATTGCGCAAAAATTTGGAAGGCGTGCCGACCCGTCATTTCGACAGAGTTTTGGGTAGAAATCGGCCAACTTAATATGAGTGCCCTGGGTTTGACACCTATATAAGGGTATGCAGTTGTTGGGTTAATTGGAAGGTGTACCCCCCTTTGGCATGACTTACACGATATATGTCTTGCTTTTGAGGGTAACTGGTACGTGTGGACAAACCATTTGATATACCTGAGTGTACGTGAATTGACTCACTATATACCTCGTGGAAATAATATGTGTGAGAGAGAATTCGATATACTCAACGTACGTGAATGATTTCCCTATGATATACCTCCCGTTATGACTTCGGTCAAGCTGTATGATGTGGGGGGAACCATTCGGTATACGTCAAAAGTACTTGGCCAATGGAAGGTGAGAGTAATATCTCTTAAGCTAACTGCGACCTGCCGGACCAGCGCCCATCACGAAGTGACCCCCCAGTTAGGGGACAAAATTTGGTAAATAGCAATGCTCTTTGGTGATGTAGTGTGCAAAATACATAATCCTTGATTAGTACTTTATGGAGAGAGAATATTTATTGATGAGGGTCATGCCAAGCAGGGGATAATGTACAAGTATAAAAAATAATTATATACAAAGCATGGATTATGTGAGAGTGAGTGATGTGTAGCTATCTACAAGCGAGTGTGTGGTAGTGAACCAAAGCATGGATCAACTACAAGTGGTGTGTGATAAGTGTGAGTAAGCATGGATATATACAAATGTGATAAGTGGAGGTGTGTCTTAGTAACACCTAAGCATGGATTTATAAGTGTTGTGTGCAACATGTGGACATAAGTGATCCTAGGTGCACATGGTGTCAAGTGTACATGGGGAATTTCTACAAGCGTGTGAGTGAGTAGTGATATAAGCATGAAGTGTATATGTACAAGAAATAATAGAGGAAGAAAAAGGCACATACAGATAGGTGCATATGCACACAAGAAAATAAAATACCTGTCTCGAGGGGGTGATTGATATGCCATATATGTACCCAACAGCTTAGAGATTACAACCTCGGCCAGGGAGATGGCCGAGGTTAAAAGGGCTTTAGAATGACAACCAACGGCCTCATCCCCAGCAAGTTCGGCCATGGCCGACGTTACTAGTTGCCTCATAGCCATGCAATAATTGAGGCCCTCATGATCCATGGTGGCAGTTATTCATCAGGCCATCCAAGGTTGACAACCTCGGTTGGGTTCAAGCCAAGGTTACAAGAGCTACACCATCATCATAATCAACCTCGATAGAGCATCATTCAATGTTCCCAGGCTACTCCTCCATAACCTCGGCCAAGGACGACATTATGACTCCACTTGTCTTACCTCGGCCTCATATGAGCCCAGACCAGCATGATTAATCTCGGATTGGGAAACAGCCAGACTTCACCAACCTCGTACTCTTCCAGGTCGTGGTTAGTATCAATTAAAGATAGCTGAGCCTTTACTCCCCTATGTATGACTGGGAACACGTGTACACAAATCAGTTATAACAAATCATTCCCCTCACGTGGGGGGAATATTTCATCTTCATTCTCTACATGTGACAGTGACAGATGTCTTCATCAGATTGGCTAGATCAACACACACATGCTCATTGCATGTATAGGGGGTGTATTACACCCCCCCCCCCCCCCCCACATACTATATAAACCTGTCTTCTCCTACTTAGAGTGGGATCCAAAATTACAACCCTAGCTGAAACTCTGTCATTTTTATACAGTAGATAGAGAAAGCTTGAGAGATTGTATCCATGTCCATTAGTGCCTTTATTCAGTGATATTACTCACACACACTCACAGTGGACGTAGGCCAGATTGGCTGAACCACTTATATTCAAGTGTTCATCCTCTTCTCCTCACCTCAATCTCTCATATTTAGTATACTCTTATGCTACCATTGTTATCACTAGTTTGAGCTTACAAACACCTTGAGCTTACAAACACCTTGCGGAGGAGGGAAGTTGCTGACCCTAGACTTTTGCATCTTGGGAGGCAAGGACACCCTTGCCCTGAGGATAGGTATGATGATTTAGAGGCAAAAGATGCTCCAGAAGATTGTTGGGAGCCGTGTGACGTTTCAAATAACACAGTACGTCCTATCCAGAAGAGCTGAGGTTGTGCAGGCCGAAGAGGTGAAGAAGACCAATAAAGAGGGTCATCTTTTGATCGATTAAGCAGAGGGTCGGCCTTTGAAAGGCTTGGCCCAGTAAACGACCTGCGACAGAGGCTATCCAGGTCGAGAAGTGTAGTCGGCTCATAAAGGGAAGAAGGGCAACGTCGGCCTTATCAAGTCCAACCTAACACAGGACGAGGTAGGGATCAGGAAGAGGTCAACAACCGACGTTGTGCTGCGGCTGGGGAACCCTCAGCCCACCCCTTGGAGGTGGCTGGGGACAATCTCGGTCAAGCCTACGTTGCAAGACCATGGAATGACTCCATCCAACGTCTTGAAGAAAAGATAGGATACCTCATCAAAAGTCGAGACCCATTGCAAAGAGGTTTCTCAAAGGTCTCCCCATTTATGGCCAAGATAGTGATTTTTCCAACTCCTGCTAAGTTTAAACCACCCACGGTGTCTCCCAAGTATGACGGTAGCACCAACCCTGTACATCACATTGAGATGTACCAGTCAGCGATGGACATTTATTCAATACCAGATGAGATGAAGTAACGGGCCTTCTCCGCGACTTTTACGGGAGAAGCACACTTCTGGTTTACTTCTCTTCTGAAGAATTCAATTGAGAACTTTAAGGGCTTTGCTGAACAATTCATTCACAATTTTTGTTTTGGGGTAAGACCTCAAAAGAAGACCACCCATCTGTTGTATGTCAATCAAGGCAAGCACGAGATCCTAAGAGACTACATCGCCAAGTTCAACAAAGAAAAACTTGAGGTTGAAGATTACGAAGAGAATATATAGCCATGACCGCCCTCATAGGGGATCTTTAGAAAGGGAAGTTGTTGTGGAAACTTACGGAAGACCCTCCCAAGTCCGTGGCAGAGCTGTTGGCAACCGCGGGCAGGGTCATGAACGCTGAAGAGGCCATGGCTGCAAAATACGAGGATGAAAATGGCGATAGCAGCGGAAAGTTCCAAAGAAAGAAGGATGGAAAGAAGAGAGCAGCCGACGATAAGTTCGCACGCTATACCCCTCTAACTGTGAGCTGAGAACACATCCTCAATGAGATCAAGAATGATCGGTCGCTGAGATGGCCAAAGAAGATAAAAGCTCCTCCACATAAGAGAAACAAGAACTTGTGGTGCGAGTTACACCAAGACCATGGCCATGATACAGACAAGTGCTTCGCCATAAAGGATGAGATTGAAAAGATGCTGAAATCCGGTAAGTTGAGGAAGTACGTTGATGGCAAGGCTCCAAAGAGGCAAAGAGATGACCCAAAAAAGAAGAGAAATGATAGATGTCACGATTATGACCCAGCAAAAAGAAACGATAACTCAGAAGGTGATGATGAGGACGATCCAGATCTCCCACCAAAAGATAGCAACACCCCGGTGAAGAGGGTCGATATGATCTCTTTTGGTGTTAACACCATATGTGGAGGACTTGCAGGGGGAGGTTCTGAAGTGGCTGACCAAAAAGCTCATGTGGAAGAAGCCAAGTCAATGGCCAGGCCAGAAGTGGTAAATCTAACGTCTTCCGAAACCAAGCAGAAGAGAAAGAAGGTGGATATGGAAAATCTTATAGCTGGGTTCTCCCGATTCGACTTCAAAGGCATCCTAGCTCCGCATGATGACCCTTAAGTAATCATAATAAGGGTGCATGGATGGGAGGTATAGAGAATCCTCATAAATGGAGGAAGTTCAGCAGATGTGATGTTCTGGCCCTGCTTCAAAAGCCTTGGCCTTAGCAGAGCTAGGCTAGTACCCTATCATCATCCGTTAATGGGCTTCAGCGGTGAAAAGGTCTACCCATTGGGCATGTATGAGATAGACATGCGAATGGGCGATGAGTGGCCTAAAAGGTTGACCCGAAAGATCAATTTTTTTATTATGGACGAAGACGTCTTCTCGTCCTACAACCTCATCATAGGAAGAGTGGCCCTTAAGGAGTTTGAGGTCGTGCCGTCGAAGGTCCACCAGATGCTAAAATTCCTGACCCCCTATGGGGTAGGGGAAGTGCAGGGTGACCAGACCATAGCACGGGAATGCTACTTCAACTCAACCGAAGAGATAGAGGCCCATAAGAGAGAAACTATCACATATAACATTGATACACTGGACCCCAGAGATGAAATGAAGTTGAAGAAAGGAGAGTCCGCGAAAGAGGTAGAATCCATCATCCTCAATAAAGACGAACCAAAAAAAAACGTCCAGGTCGGCAAAGCCTTAAAAGCAGAGATCAAGGAAGAGCTAATAAGTTTCTTGAGGAAGAGGGAGAGTGTCTTCGCTTGGAGCCACGCGGACATGCCTGGCATCGACCTTGAGGTTATGTGCCATAAACTCAACGTGACTAAGGATGCTAAGCCAATCAAACAGAGACAAAGAGTTTACTCTAGGGAAAAGTACGATGTCATCAGGGAAGAAGTAAGAAAGTTGGAAGAGGCCGAGTTTATAAGGGAAGTTATATATCCATAGTGGTTATCAAACGCCGTCATTATGCCCAAAGTCAATGGAAAATGGAGGATGTGCGTAGACTTTATCGACCTGAATAAGTCTTGGCCAAAAGACAGCTATCCCTTACCTCGGATCGACCAGATGGTAGATGCCACTGCAGGGCATAAGCTCATGAGCTTCATGGACGCGTACACTACACCAAAATGGGCAAATTGTCACCTTTCAGCCGGCCAACCTTGTCAAGGTCATTGGCCGTGACAAAAAAACACGCATTTGATGTCACGGTCATTGACCTTGACACGACCGTGACAACGAATTGTCACGGTCATTGACCGTGACACGACCGTGATAACTTTTCTAGCAAAAACCCTACCCCCCTTCTTTTTTCCCTCCCGTGCCCTTCCCTCACTCTCTCTATCTCTCTCTCTCTCTCTCTTCCATTTATATATATATATATATTTGTTTGTATATTTATGTGTGTATGTGTATATATATATGTGTGTATGTGTGTGCGTGTGTGGGGGGTGGGGCGGGATGGGGGGTAGGGGGTGGTGGAGGGGGGTAGGGGGTGGGGCGGGGTGGGGCAGGGTGGGGGAGGGGGTGGGGGGTATGTGTATATATATATGTGTGTATGTGTGTGCGTGTGTGGGGGGTGGGGCAGGGTGGGGGTAGGGGGTGGGGCGGGGTGGGGCAGGGTGCACTTGATCTTACAATTTTTATTATCTCAACCAATCATGTAAGAGGGAGACCCACTTTTAAAATAAAATTTGAACTCATTTTGAGCACAGCTTTGATGAGTTTGAGTGATTAAAAAGTTACCACGATAGATTCGATAATATAAATGCCATAAAATAAATGAGTCAATAATTTGAATATTCATAACACAAACCACATCTTGACTTGAAAGTGACTGCACACAACTATAGTATGTGTCAACTAATGTGATTCTAATCTTGAGACGTAATCGATAATGCATAATAACAAAATTGAATTATTATGACAAAATTCTTTATTTTTGCAAATAATTGGATATCACACAAAATTTATGTAAATCGATACCTATTTAATGCAAATTAAATACGATAGAAACATATTAATGAAAAACTATACATCGAATGCAAATTGACTTTTTTACACAGGCGAGAGTTATTTTCATGAAATTGATGTGATGCCAAATCATTTGTAAAAAGCATAATTAAATCAAAAATTACATTATCAAACTGAGATTTTGTCGAAATTAAGCTAATAATAGAACTATTTATAATAATAATTTGAGAGATGGACTTTTTAAAAAAATGTTATATTTCCCACAAAAATATTGGCATATAAAATTATGCAATTTTATAAGTTTCTTCCCCTCAAAAGTATTTTCTTTATACTATTTTTTGTTCGCCCTCTTGATTTGACACTGTTTGTTAGTGGACTAGATGTGCTACATATTGTTGTCATGAGGGGTACATTACTGTATAAATAATGTATAATATTTAAATAATGTAAATTATAAGGCCATCTCCAATGGGCAGTCTAAATGTATACATTTAGACTGCCAAAGTTTGCAGTGGGTCAAATAATGTGCACATCTGAGAGAGAGAAAGTTAGCGTCAATGCAGATTTGGATGGCCGGAAGACAGTGTAGGAGGGGGGGCCCACAGCTGGGCGGGCAAGTTTTAGCCGCCCAGCGTGTGGGCGGATGACTCTCTACCGCCCAGATCCCACCCACTAATAAAAAATAAAAATTAAAATTAAAAGCCAAATGGTTAAAGGCTTTTAACGGTCGGATTTGAATTGTGGAAAAAGTGGGCGGCTAAATGTCTCCCGCCCAGGGTGGGCCCTATCTCTGGGCGGATAAATGTCTCCCGCCCAGCATCATTTTATACAATCCCAGTGTGGAACCACACTCAACAATCTATTCAAAAAAATCTAAATACACATTGTTTGTACACTGCCCATTGAAGATGCCTAAGCAGCCTCAAGTCTCCTAATGAGACATGCAAACGAACCATGTCAACCTAGTGTGTTAGGCAAGTTTGGATTCATTGACAAGAACAGACAGAAGAGAAAGGCCGTGGAAAATAAACTTCTTTTTTTTTTTTAATTTTTATAATTATTATAATGTAACTTTTCCTTTTCATCCGACTATAGGACGTGATACAAAAAACAGAACAAAGGAAATTTCATCATCTAGGAAAAGATAAAACAAACAAAAACTACATCACATACTTCTAGCGGTGGCACGCTTGGCCTGCGGATTTCTAAGTCTTTGGGAACTTAGGTAACAGAGTGACATCCCCTCCTTTTCTTTCTTTCCTTTTCTTTCTTTCTCTATTTTCTAAAGGAAAGGGAATAAAATCTCACTCTCGCATAAGAATCCATCACGCCATGATTTTGTCTTACCCCACTTAATAATTCTCAACCAACTTAATATAATGTATTTTCTTTTTATTATTTTGATCACTTCTTTATGATTTTTTTTTGGTAATTGATCGTCTAAAACCATACTGATCTTTGTGATTGTGTTTTATATTTAGTTACATTCATAAAGGACAATAGTATAGCAACTAAAGGAATGTAGCCACCGTGAATAATGTGAATGTCTATTTAAATAGACAGTTTATAATTATATCCCTTCTTGATAATTTTTAAATATTTAATGATACTTTATTATTAGGTCCACTTGTTATGTCACTAACGTAAACTTTTATAAGAAGAGTGTTAGTAGACTTAAATGTTTAAAATTTGTCAAAAAAAATTTAATATTTAAAATTTATTTACAAAGGATCTAAGAGTACTTTAGTAATTTAAATATTGTATAATAATAACATTAGGATAGTCTTTAAAAATCTGATACACTATTAATCATTTGGTTTAATTTTTTATGCTATTTCTCAAAGCACAAAACTTTTTTCCTGAATAAACGATCCCACGTTAAAAACTTATAAATACAAATAAGATATTCAAAACTCTTGGGCCTCATTATCACTCTCTCTCACTCTCTCTCTATGAAAACAATACCATAAAATTAGAAAAAAAATTGAATATAAAAACTCCTATTTATTGGTGATTTTAGCCACAAATATAATATTCAAGGCTCAACTTCTAAGCAAGAATGACTTCTTTTTTTTGTCTAATCAAGGACATTTCATTAAAAAAATTGTTTAAAGTTTAGCCCAATATATTTTCAAAAATATTTTTTTGGGCCTAGAAAATGTTATCTTTGATGATAAGTTCAATATATTTTCAAAAACAAATTTTCTCCTCCGAAAAATATTCCAATTAATCTTAATGTCACTACTAGAGACTAAACGTTATTTTTTTAAAAATGTTGAACTAAATATTAAATAAATAATATATTATGAATTTTTTTAAATGCTTTTTTTACTTTTGTATTGCTACATATATTTTAGTTAGCACGATTATCAATTATTATCAAAATAAATATATGGATTTTGTCATTCAATCAGATGTTATATTTAAGAAATTTTGACGTAAATAGTGTTCAAATATGTTAAATATAATGATAACGTCAATCTGATAGCATGGTTGATTTTGGGGCTGTTTAATTGAAAATCTTATTTTTCGGAGATATGCTTTTGAAGGGAAGGTGTGGAGGGCAATGACGGAACCGAGGTTGGCTTTATGATATTAATTTGCAACCCATTATGCTTTTTCTTTTTTTCTTCTACTCACTATTTTTCTCAATTGACAAGTTTGATAGGAAGCCTAGAAGTTTCTATGAGACCATAAAGTCAATAATATCATTGGCGGGGATGACTAGGATATGGCTTGACATTTTCCATTGCCAACAACGTCACCGCTTACGTTTTCAACTCAAAAATTCTGAAAGATTTTGTAGAGTGCGTGGACGGCTTTACGAACTCAAGCCGAAAATATGCAAAGTAATATACAAGGATGAGCTGTTAACATGTTCAATAATTAGCATCTTCTCAACAAATTGATGTGGTTAATTCTATTTCCACTAAAAAATACAATTTATTATGTACGAAATATTGACTTATCGTGTCTGAAATTCACTAAATATCATTTTTAATACGAAATGATATGGACACAATACATTAAAGAGTTGAACAAAATGAGTCAAAAACATAAATCAACCTAGAATTACTCAATTTATATATATTTTTTACTTAAGGTACTGTAATAATATCGTATTTTGACATAATCCTCAAATAATTAAAAATTAGACACAATCTCAAAAAAAATGTGAGAATATTTATTTCTTGTTAAAAAAATTCCATTAATCTATATTTTAACTTAAGCACCTTCTATATCTTGGACGGAAATGCCTTCCTTCGTTTTGAGGTTATGCCATAATATGACATTATTATAGGGGATTAAGCAAAAAAAGCATTTAAAAAAATATATTGTACTTGTTTTTTTTTCAAAACCATGCATGTTTAAAAAAGAAACAGTGCTTGTTTTTTTAATCTTGATTATAAAAATCATAAACATTACAAAAATAATGGAAATCAAAATAAAATTTATGTACATATAATATTTATGAAAAAATATTTTTATTTTACAAACTATTTTATGAAAATGTTACATTATAATAAAAAAATGTGGGTTTTTAAATTTTTTTTATATAAAAAGAAATTTAATTGTTATTTTAAATTGTACATTAATTAAAACTATTTTCAATTGATTTTTTTTAAATCTGTACATATTTTTTTTAAATTGTGTGTGTCTATAGAAAAAATTTTAACTATTTTTAAATCTGAACTGTTTTTTTAATGTACTTTTTAAAAAACTTGTGCGTGGTTTTTTTGGAAAAAAACAATTTTTACTAGTTTACTTAAAAATAATAGGTAAAAATGTCATTGTAAACATGTACAAATTTTAAAAAAAATTAAAAATTATTTAAAACATGTCTTGTTTAAGAAAAAATAATTAAAATTGTCTTTTTTAAAAATACGCATATTTTAATGAAAAAACGTACAGTTTAAAAAAATAGTCAAAAATAGTTTTAATTATTTTCTATTTTTTGGTAAAAGAAAATGGGAAAATAACTTTCTTTTAAAAACACACACAGTTTAAAGGAACACATACAATAAAAAAAAAGTTGAAAATATTTTTAATCAATCTAAAATTTATAAAAACACGTATAATTAAAAAAAAATACTTGGTGTAAACCAAAAAAAATTAAAAAAATACTTGAAAATAGTTTTAATTATTGTACAGTTTTTATATGAAAAAGTTAATAAAAATTATACATTTTTAATAAATTTTGCATAAAAACACATAATATTGTTTAAAAAAATAAGTTAAAGAAGTATTTAAATAAAAATACACTGTGTGGGTTGCAGATAAACTATTAGTAATTGATTGAGAATTGAAAATACATTTACACTTGCTATTATATTTACATTAGAGAATTAAGGTCGAGGTTATATTCATTTTTATATTTGGATTTTTAAGACAGTGATTTTAGGTTTATAAATCTAGTCCATGTGGTACAATAACATTTATTTGTCTGGTCCTTTTATAGTTAGGAGTACACAAAATAGATAATTTCATTTGTTTTAGTTAAAGATGTATTTATATTCGTACCCTTACTCATACTCATTTAAAACTCATTCTAAAAATAAACACATAATCCCACCCCACTCCACCCATCGGAATCCTTGTCGAAACGCCGAAATTTTCGTTGGAAATCGTCGGAATTCTCGCCGGATTGTTTATCTCTCCTCGTTTCACTCTCCTTTCATCTATTTCTTTCATTTTTTTACCATTGCCAGCGGCGGACAAATTGGTTTTTCGTCGAAAAAAATTGAGGTTTTAGTGAAATAGTAAATTTATCGGTTTCGATTTTTTTGTCAAAAAATTTCAAATATGGGTGGTGTTGGACAGATCTCGATGAGTAGATTTCAAATATATAAATTTTGTGGATTTTGAATTTATAGATTTGAAGTTATGGAGTTTTAAAAATTTGATGTTTATTTTGTATGAGTTGTGAAATGATATATTTATCATTTTTATGATATTTTTAATATATAGATTAAATTTATAAAATTATATAGAGTAATTTATTTTTATACACTTTGAATTAGATGAATCATTTCTCCAAAACTCCCACTTTACAGACTTGAAGTCGAGTGAAAATAGTGTCTCTCAAGATGGCAATAATAGATCAAAGTTTCTCTTGGAGTACATGTATGTGATGTAGTCTCGGAGATAAGAATCCATAACCATCAACTTTTAGCCAAATTGGTATACGCTTAAAGTGTGTACCCCACTTAGATAGTCGTTTGTCTTGCAAAAGTCGGTGCTGGGCAATATGTACCCACATGGTTGTTGCTTTCTTGATGTCACAAGTTTCATTATGAGGCCATCCGAATGAAACAAAACCTTTGCCAACTGATCAATAATTTCTCTTGTGGTTGTAAAGCTATGAATTTATTGTGGGATCTTTCAGCAGCCTTGGTTTTGGTTTAAAGAAAAATGCTAAAGGGAATAACAGAATTTGATTCGAGTGATTTAAGAGTAATTTTAAATTTTAATTTTTAAATGTCTTAATAATAAATTGGAATTTACAAAAAAAATACACAACACAAATATTAATAATAACACAAACAAATTTATATAGTGAAATATAACAAAGCAAATGAATAATATATACTTACACAAATAAGCTCCAATCAATCTTCAATTAAGCCATAACTTTTTAAAATTGAAGAAATTGAAACCCTAGATTTTTAACTCTTATTTTGATGAGGTTAGTTCAAGAAAAAAAAAAGGGGGGGGGGGGGGGGGGCTGTTCGTTTTTTGGGGTGGGGGGCTACCGAAAATTGCTTTTTTTTTTTTTTTTGGGGGGGGGGGGGGGGTCAGCGACGACTAAGGATTTGGGGGTGGGTGGGTAAATGAGAGGTATATTCTTGCTTTGGTTAGTAGAGAAAGAGAGTAGTGTGAGTGAGAGGGAAGAAGAGAGGAAGAGAAGAAGAGTGAGAGAAGAAATTGGGTGAGAGAAATGAAAGAGTTAGGGTTAGAATAGAATAAATAAGTAAATGGGTTGGGTTGGGTTGGGTTGGGTTATGATGGTGGGTTTATTGTGTGAGTTTTTTTTTTTTTTTTGTGGGTCGGTTATTATGTTGTTGTTGGGTTTAGTGTATAGATTTATTTTAAATAGAACAAATTTTATTGTTCGAGGGTCTTTTTTTAAGTGAGAACTCTAATTTTTTTCATAACTAATTTTTTTGGAAGGCCATTTTTTTTACAACTAATTTATTTTTAAACCTAATTTTTTTATACCTATTTTTTTTATACCTAAATTTTTTTTCCAGAAGGAACCCCAATTAATCTGGGGGCCTAGGCGGCGACGTAATCCGCTTATGCCTAGAGCCGGCCCTGGGTGGTGGGGGGCACCATCATGCTTTAATCACTTATCTTACATGCACTTTTACTTTGCTACTAAGATGCAAAAATGACATAATGTTTAACTTGAGAAAAAAGTTTATTTTGAGAAATAATAAATAGAATTAGATACGTAAGAAGAAATAACCCAATGGTTTTAAAATAAATATTTTTTTGGAATTTAACATGATACCAAATCCACTTTAAAAGTGAGTCGTAAGGACTCTCTCACGTAATTAATTAAAATATTAAAACAATAAATAACTAATTGCACTGGATCTTACTATTTTTAATGTTCCAACAAATCATGTAAGAAAGAGGCCCACTTTTAAAGTCAAATTTGAACTCATTTTGAGTTTAGCTTTGATGAGGTTGAGTGATTAAAAAGTTACAAGATAGATCCGATAATATAAATGCCTTAATATAAATGAGTCACTAATTTGAATATTCATAACACAAACCACGTCTTGACTTGAAAGTGACTGTACACAACTAAAAGATGTGTTAACTAATGGTGATGCTAATCTTGACACATAATCAATAATACACAATAAGAAAATTGAATTATTATGACAAAACTCTTTATTTTTGCAAATAATTAGCCATCGCACAAAATTTATGTAAATTGACACCTATTTAATACAAATCAACTATCGAAGAAACATATTTATGAAAAACTAAACATTGAATGCAAATTGACTTTTTTATACAGGGCAAAGTTATTTTTATGAAATTGATCTGATGTCAAATCATTTTGTCTGAAATGAAGCTAATAATTTATCACTACATAACTCATTTGGAGAACTATTTACAATAATAATTTGAGAGGTGGACTTTTTAAAAAAATGTTATATTTCCCACAAAAATATTGGCATATAAAATTATGCAATTTTATAAGTTTCTTCCCCTCAAAAGTATTTTCTTTATACTTATTTTTGTTCGTCCTCTTGATTTGAATCTGTTTGTTAGTGGACTAGATGTGCTACATATTGTTGTCATTGTCATGAGGGGTACATTATTGTATAAATAATGTATAATATTTAAATAATGTAAATTTTAAGCAGCCTCAAGTCTCCTAATGAGACATGCAAACGATCCATGTCAACAGAACAAAGGAAATTTCATTATCTAGGAAAAGATAAAACAAACAAAAACATCACATACTTCTAGCGGTGGCAGACATGGCCTGCGGATTTCTCTCGTCTTTGGGAACTTAGGTAACAGAGTGACATCCACTCCTTTTCTTTCTTTCCTTTTTTTTCTTTCTCTATTTTCTAAAGGAAAAGGAATAAATCTCACTCTCGCATAAGAATCCATCACGCCATGATTTTGTCTTACCCCAGTTATTAATTCTCCACCAACTTTATATAATGTATTTTTTTTAAATTATTTTGATCACATCTTTACGATTTTTTTTGGTAAAACGATGGTCTAAAACCATATTGATCTTTTTGATTGTGTTTTATATTTAGTTACTTTCATAAATGACAATATTATAGCTACTAAAGGAATGTAGCCACCGTGAATAATGTGAATGTCTATTTAAATAGATAATTTATAATTATATCCTTTGTTGATAATTTTTAAATATTTAAAAACAATTTGTTATTCGGTTCACTATTATGTCACTAACATGAACTTTTATAAGAAGAGAATTATTGGACCTAATTGTTTAGTGTTTAATATTTATTTACAAATGATCTAAGAATACTTTTCTAATTTAAATATAGTATAATAATAGCATTAGGTTAGTCTTTAAAAATCTGTTACACTATTAATCATGTGGTTTAATTTTTAATGTTATTTCTCGAAGCACAAAACATTTTTCTGAATAAAGGAGTCCAAGTTAAAAAATTATAAATACAAATACGATCTTCAAAACTCCTAGGCCTCATTGTCACTCTATCTCTCTCTCTATGAAAACAATACCATAAAATTAGAAAAAAAATTGAATATAAAAAGGATCAAATACCAAGAAGTTCATCAAATATTTTTTAATACGCATTTAGTCCAAACCTTTTATTTTGTATCAAAAAGTCCTTTATTCTCTTATTTTTAAAGGTCCGCGCCAGTGGCTTGGTAAAGTCTTTTTGGCATGATAAAGGATTTTTTGGTACAAAATAAAAAGAGTGGACTATACATGTATTAAAAGAAGTTCGAGGGACTATTTGGTATATCTCCATATAAAAACTCCAATTTATTTTTATTTTAGCCACAAATAGACTATTCAAGGCTCAAGTTCCGAGCAAGAATGATTTTTTTTGTCTAAAAAACATTTGTTTAATATTTAGCCCAATATATTTTCAAAGATATTTTTTCGATCCTAGAAAATGTTCTCTTTGATGATACGTTCAATATATTTTTAAAAACGAATTTTAGTCCTCCCAAAAATATTCGTCTCTACTAGTGACTAAAGTTTATTTTTTGAAAAACGTTGAACTAAATATTAAATAATATATTATTGATTTTTTTAAATACTTCTTTTTTACTTTCGTTTTTCTACATATATTTTAGTTAGCACGATTATCATTTATTATCAAAACATATATGGATTTTGGCATTCAATCAGATGTCATATTTAAGAAATTTTGATGTAAATAGTGTTCCAATGTGTTAAATATAATGATAAAGTCAATCTGATAGCACGGTTGATTTTGGGGCTGTTTAATTGAAAATCTTAATTTTTGGAGATATGCTTTTGAAGGGAATGTGTGGAGGGCAATGACAGAACCGAGGTTGGCTTTATGATATTAATTTGCAGCCCATTATGCTTTTTTTTTCTTCCACTCACTATTTCTCAATTTGACATTTTGTTGTTATGAAGAATAGAAGTTTGTATGAGACCATAAAGTCAATAATATCATTAGCGGGGATTATTAGGATATGGCTGGACATTTTCCTTTGGTAACAACGTCACCGCTTACATTTCCAACTCAAAAATTCCGAAAGATTTTGTAGAGTGCATGGACGGATTTACCAACTCAGCCGAAAATATGTAAAGTAACATACAATGATGAGCTTTTTTCTCTCTAAAATTTTCAACTGTGAGAATTATCTTCGAGAACTTATTGGTGGCCCTTGGTTTATCAATAACATACATCTTTCGGTGTTTCGTTAGAAGAAGAATCTTAGATTGGCGATTGCTGTTGTGCAACATATGAGCCCGTGGGTTCAATTGCCAGAGCTGCCGATTGAATATTCTGATCCACACATGTTATGCAAGATTGATACTGCCCTTGGGTCTCCCATAAAAATCGATGTACATATCGGTTCGGTTGACAGAGCCCGGTATGCAAGAATTTGCATGGAATTTGATGTTCCATTCCAAAATTATAAAAGGCTCTTTTATACAGAATATTTCGTATGAGCTTCAGACTTCAATTGGTACTTCTTGTGGGATGATTGTGCATTTTAAATAATCCCGTGGGATTTGGAATCACAATACAGTTGGAACTACAAGTTTGGATCACCGGCTTGCTGCAGATGAAGAAAAGTGGACAGTGGTACAACGTAGATCTCAGCACGGGACTTCTTTCAGCAGCTTTTCGGCATCAGCAACGGACAGTCCTAATGAGTACATATGCAAGGGGGTAGGTCTGGGCCCCCATTATTGGGTAAGACCATTACTAAAAGAGATTCGGTTCAAGATGCCAATAATTATACTCATGGGCCCACTGGACTCTGTAAACCCCAAAAGGGAATAAGCATCCCACTACAGCCCAACTCCCAGGTAAGTACTTCTAACCCTTTTAATGTTTTGAATACTGTAGTGGTTGACCCAGCCCAAGTCCAATTGGACTCTCACGATTTAAACTCCCACGGTTCTCTAAAGGCTGATTTGGTAGCCACGCCTCCTACTCATACTGTTGATACCAGTGCACGTGTATTATTTGAGTCTACGGATAATACACACCTGGCAAGCCCTGCTGGGGAGGGGGGGGGGGGGGGAACCTATCCTCTTTCCTCTCAACTAAAGGTGCCCAACCCACACATGGCTACCCCCATCCCTCGTCTTATTTTTTACCGCATTTATGTAACTCTCAACAGAGGTCTAGTTCTCCTATTCCTAATTCTAATAACACACTGCCCAAAATTAATTACTACCCTTAACCCTTTACCCCTTACCAATGACGACTAGTTAACAAACCCCCAGCATACCCACCCAAGCCATATCAAACCACTCCAGGCCCCACAAATCAGAAGATTCCGTTTCAATTCCAAGCGGGTCAAACTCAGACACCGACTTTCCACCCGAGTTTGAATTTACCTCCACCCGATCCAGTCCCTCAACCCCAAACCACGTTCCCAAAATTTCCTCCAGTTGCAGATCTAGGCCTTCCACCCCAAGCTCCAAGAGACCAACTCTTAGTACACGGACATAAAGTCTTTGTCTTTCATCCATTCCACTCCCAGCCTCATGCACTAAATTTTCAAATGGGATTTCACCGAGTGTTAGTCAAACTAGAAAGGTTCGACAATCAGAAAGTGTTAGACCAAGAACAAATCTATACATTTCAAGATCGACAGGAACAAAACGTAGTTCTACATCAGTTCGTTTACAACATCCTAAGAAATTTTGCGATGCTGTGGCTACCAGAGACTGCATTGTAGGGCTTCACCAATCTCTTCTCACTCCAATCCATGAAGTGCTATTATGGAATGCTAGGGGCACCTTTAGGCCCAAATTTTGGGTTGATTTTATGAATTTCTTTAACCAACATCACCCTGACCTTATGACAGTTATGGACACACGTGACGATCTCACTAACTCTCAAAGGATTGTCGGGAAGCTTCCTTTTGATGGAAATCATATTATCCCTGTTGTTGGTATGTCTGGGCGCATGTGTATTCTTTGGGACACTAATGATTTGACAATCACTGTGGTGTACGAGTCTAATAGAGCTGTTCATCTCCTTGTGGAGATGGCCCCACCCCTGCCTCCGCTAATGTTAACCCCCATTTATAATTATGCCCAGCCTAATCGCCGCACACAGGTATGGGATTTACTTAGATCTTTGGCTGTTAATATTAATCTGCCTTGGCTTGTATTAGGAGATTTTAATTCTATTTTATTACCCTCTGAAAAAATTAGCGGATTTCCTTTTCACTTTTATAATACAAAACTGTTTAGCTATTGTATTGAAGACTGTGGTCTAGGGGACTTAGGATTTAGTGGACCCACACATACTTGGACTAATAAACAAGGCCTCCATGACCATATTATGGAAAGACTTGATAGGTGTTTATCCAATGATTGTTGGAATTTAGTTGTCCCTTTCACCATGGTTTTTCATTTAACCAACTCTTCCTCTGACCATTGTCCTCTTTTTTTGGATTCTAACCCTGTAACTACTTTTAGCACATATAGGAATATTTATGACCATGCTTGGGTGTCTGAGGAATCGTATAATACTCTTATTAAAAAATGTTGGCTTCCTCGAATTCAAGGCTCTAATGTATTTCAATTTATTCAAAAAGCTAAATACCTTATGCTCCAATCTAAAATTTGGAAAAAGTATACCTTTGGTAATTCTAAAATCTTGTTAGTCCAGCTTCAAGAACAACTCGTTGCTGTTAGGACTTAATTGGATACTTCCTTAACCTCTGAATTACTTCGTAAGGAGAAATGTCTGGAGCAAAAAATAAGGGCTTTACTTTAGCGGCAAAATCTTTTTTGGCAGCAAAGGGCTAAGCAATATTGGTTAAAAGA
This sequence comes from Sambucus nigra, assembly GCA_949130495.1. Lineage (NCBI taxonomy): Eukaryota > Viridiplantae > Streptophyta > Magnoliopsida > Dipsacales > Adoxaceae > Sambucus > Sambucus nigra. The sequence continues at coordinate 240,170,947 of OX422218.1, read as the reverse complement.
TGGGTACTCAAACTTTAGATATTTTTATTCTATTGTGAATCATAGAAAAAATAGGAATCGTATTCTGGCTATCTCTAAGAGTAATAATGATTGGGTCACTACCGAAGCAGACATTGAACTGTAATTTCAATCTTACTATATTAATCTTTTTACTTCTTCGGAACCTATTTTGGAGGATGTATCCTTAAACCAGTGCCCTCCTCAATTAGATAGTGATGACTTAGCTTCTCTCAATAAACCGATCCGGATTCAACAAGTTATTTGGCATATGCCTAATCACAAATCACCTGGTCCGAACGGACTTACGGTGGAGTTTTTTAAAGAACACTGGGAGGTCATACGCACATCTATTATAAAAGTTGTGCAATCCTTTTTTCAAAGTGGTTATTTGCTGAAAGAGCTTAACAAAACTTTTTTAGTTTTTATCCCGAAAACTGAACATCCTACGAAAACCTCTTAATGTAGGCATATCAGTCTTTATAATGTGGTCTATAAAACTATATCCACTTTAATAATTAATAGAATGCGTCCCTTTTTAGCTAAAATATTCTCTCCATTTCAAAATGCTTTTGTTCCTGGGTACAGGATAATATTTTAATCACTCATGAGATGTTTCATACTATGAGGGGTTCTAAATCTAAAATTAGTAGTTTGTCTCTTAAACTGGACCTCTCTAAAGCTTATGATAAATTACGATATCCTTTTATTAGATGGATGCTTCTCGAGCATGGTTTCCCCGATTACTGGATTACTCGAATTATGTCATGTGTTACTACCCCTTCCTTTGCTACTATTATTATGTCCACATGGGTAGGTTTTTCAAATCTTCTAGGGGTATTAGACAGGGAGACCCGCTTTCTCCTTATCTATTTATTCTTTCCCTTGATGTTTTTATTCGCAGTTTAAACAAAGCTAATATGGATCATAGTATTAATTCTTCCAAGGCTTCAAAATTTGGTCCACATATTCCTATCTTGGCCTTTGCGGATGATTGTATTATATTTTTAAAAGGTAATATTAAAAATGTGGAGAATGTGAATATATTACTTAATAAATTTTGCTCCCTATCTGGTCAAAGTCTTAATAATGATAAATCGTCCATTCTGTTCTCTCCTAAAATGGACAAGAATAATAAGCGTAAGATTAAAGATCTTCTTAATATCCCTAGGTTTTATGCAAGGAAAAATACTTGGGGGTTCCCCTTATTAATGGAAGAGTCACAAAAAATTTGTTCCAGGATTTGATCCTCAACTTAGATAAAAAGGTTAACATCTGGTACAATAAATTCTTATTGTACCCTAGTCGAGTACTTCTAATTAATTATGTGTTTGCCTCTAATGCCGGTTTATGCTATGTCATCATTTCAACTTCCAAAAACCTTAATTGATGAATTCTCTAATAAAATTAAAAAGTTTTTCTGGCGGGCGAATCCTTCTTCTAGGAAAAAAGCTACTATTCCTTGGCACATTTTGGAAATCCCGAAATATATGGGAGGTTTAGGAATTAAAAATATCCACACTTTGAATACTGCTTTTATGCTCAAATTAGGTTGGAACCTTTTAACTCATCCTCACACGCTTTGGGCTAGGGTTATGGCTAATAAATACTACTACAATGACACATTCCTCAATGCTAAACTTAATACTAGAAACTCTTGGGCTTGGAGTAATATTTATAAAGGCCTGCCTAATATAATAGAGGGAGTGCAATGGTCCTTACATAAGGGTAATGTGAGTTTTTGGAATGATAATTGGTGTATAAATAAATCGTTGAAATTTACTCTGAATCTTCATGATTGTGATAGTAACCTTCGGGTTTCCCGATTTAGAATGTCGAACACTGATGACTGGAACATTCCTAAACTCTTACAAACTATCCCTGCGCACCTTCTTCCCATTATAATTGGTATATGAAAGTAGTGAGCTTGTGTTCAAATAAAAAAATTATTTAATTAAACTCATTTTTTATCAATTAAGTCCTAAACATGCATCTAGGTGTGATTGAAGATGATAAAATCAACCAAGAATATTCAAACACACACATGTGAGGAAAAATCCTCCAAAGGGGCAAAACCATTTATTTTCACTATAATTTTGTAAGATACGATTACACGAATTACAATGAAAATACAGTGATAAAAAAATATCTGCAAGCGTCGGTTCTGATGTCGTCGTCTGGAATCTCCCTTAGAAACTCCAGGTGAGCAGCAATGAAGAAGAAAGACGGCTTCTCCACAAAGGTTGAACAAACACAAGGTTGTATTCTTGGGTTTCAAAAGGATTCAAAAAGGTTTGGCAAGGGTATGTGAATCAAAACATGAGTTTTGGGACTAAAAAAAATGAAGACTAGAGCAATTAGAACTCTCAAAATCGTCTCTCCAAGTCTTGTAAAATAACTCCCCTAAAGTTCGCTTTTATAGGAATCTAAAACGAATTTTAAAATTTTGGGACTCTTGCCAGCGTCAGGTACCTCGAATCGGTTCAGGTGTACCGCGAACCGGTTCGCCCCCCGAACCGGTTTGTCCTTCGGTTTGCAAAAGTTCGCTGGTTTGGGGCTTAAAGGACTCAGTATTTTTCAAGTCTTTTCTCGAAATTTTTTCCATTTTTAAAGGGCCATAACTTCTTCACTGTAGCTCGGATTGGGGTGCCATTTCTTCCAGCATCTTCGTTGCGTCGAGCTCTTCAAATTTTTAGTTGATCGAACCTCCAGATGGCGGCTGTAAAATTACCAAAATACCCTTGAACTTCCATATCTTGCCTTCTTTCACTGTTTTGACTTCTCTTCCATACCACTTGTATTAAGTCCCTAAAATCATAGAACGTGAAGTCATTGAGGAAGATGAGGGACACATGATGGATATGTTGAGTGCTTGATTCCCGAAATTCGGATGGAGGCCATCGAGTGAGATCGTGAAGAGACATGCCTTTTGTAGCGGCGTACGACATATACAAATGTAAGATAACGAACTTGAGAAATATGTCCTTACAAATCTCCCCCTGTGTCTATGCCGGTACATACATAAAAATATCCGAATTATCAACTAACAGAATTGCCTATACAAATCTACCCTCCCATGAACCCAAAATTGGAAAGGTACAAATGAATAAGTCTTCATCGTTTGTTCTTCAAATCTTTAAAACTTTTCTCATCAGGGTGTGTAACATATGATTATCAATGAAGTACCTACACACATGAGATAAAGAAAATACCAAGTGACATATCGAGTTTGAAATGAGACAAACATAGATACCAATTTTTGATGAAAGCATACATCAAATCTCAAAACTCCCCTATAATATGATAATTCTTTCTCCCCCTTTTTATAATGTCCCCAAATAGACAAATATGAGAAGCAGAAATAAATGCACATAGAGAATGTCACAAGGAAAGAAACTTCAATTTTTGAATTTTTCAAAATTTTTCACACAAAATATACAAATAAAGAATTACACCATGGACAAACACAAAAATAACCAAGTCGATGATAGCGTAAATGTAGGGGTGTGATAAAATTCGATAGGAAAATCAATGCATACAAACATGACATATGTGCATGATGATTATCGGATACTCCTAACGAATAAACTCAACATCTTCCTTGGGTGTAAAAAGATGGAAATATGAGACATTGAATCAATCAAATCAAGAAATCAAAGCTCAAAATGATTTCAACACCAATAACGTCCAAAACGATTTAATGCTTTTTCAGGACTTTCAAGGAAGTGCAAACCCGTTTGAATTGTCCAACCAAACTCCCTCAGATTTATATTTTGAATAGAGGTGATCTAAATTCTCAAACTTTGGAGAATTGATGGTGAAACCTAAATGGCCCATATTTGGCATGAAATTCTTTTTATTGCGTTTAAAATTTTTCGGGCTCTTTTAACCTCTTTGGACCCCGGATAATAAAATTCCTCAATTTTTTAGGTCCGATTTAACGGTGGCTTAGTATTCGTAAAGATTAAATGAACCTTTCGCAACCCCTCCCCATTAAAAAAAAATACAGTCTCACTAAACGGTTTTTACATGCATTTTAATCTTGTCAAGTTTTATCGCATATTGTACGTTATATAGACAGAATTGAGATGGAAACACTCAAGCCAATATGTGATAGACAAGTAATATAATTAAATAAAATCGAGAATGTGTGCAATAAAGGAGATAAGGAGCCAAACATGTAGAAAGATATCACTAATCACATCTCAAAGACTCCAAATAGTGTAAAGCACGTGGATGCAATGATGTAGCATCTCAAACCACTATCAAACAGTCACGTGGATAAATGGAATGAAATTTATGACTCGGCTATCTTAAATGCTCATCCATAAAAGGTGCAAATAAAGTACAAAAATCTTTTTTTGCTTTTCTAAACTTTTTATAAAAAGAAAATCTTTTTGAATTTTTCAAAAAATAGAAAAAGCAAAAAATAATACAAATGATACAACCTAGGAATAGGAATCATATGATATGAACATGACAATGCACCCTATCCTAGACATGAACCAACCCCTCGGTCAACTGTGAAAATCCCCAAAGACTTCCTAAGACTCTCAAATCTAAGTGCATCTAAAGGCTTCGTGAATATATCGGCTAACTGAAGGTCGGTGGGTACGAAACTAAGGGATACGACTTTCTCCTCAACTAACTGATGTATAAAGTGCTCGCATATCCTGATGTGCTTTGTGCGTTAATGCTGGACTGGATTGCAGGATATGTGTATCACGCTCGTGTTATCACAGGAATGGTCATAGTGTCCTGTGAAATCCCATAATCCTCTAGAATCTGCTTCATCCACAAGAGTTGCGTGCAACAACTCTCGGTGGCGATGTACTCAGCCTCCGCAGTGGATAAAGAGATGGAGTTTTACTTATTGCTCAACCAGGAGACAAGAGAAGAACCAAAATAGAAACACCCACCAGAAGTGCTCCTACAACCATCTATATCCCTCGCCCAATCGACATCCGAATAGGCGGACAAACGGTCATTAGTATCAAAGGAATACCAAATACCATATGAGAGAGTCCCACTCACGTATTTGATAGTACGCTTTAGAGCGAGTAAGTGTGACTCTTTCGGGGACGCCTGATATTGCGCACAGACTCCAACACTAAAGGCGATGTCGGGATGACTAGCAGTCAAGTAGAGAAGACTACCTATCATACTCCGATACAAGGTTTACTCTACGTCCTTACCTGAAGTGTCCTTACTAAGCTTGATAGAAGTACTCATAGGTGAACGTGCATTCTTAGCAGAGTTTGAACCAAATTTCTTCACTAGGTCTCTAGCATACTTGGATTGGGAGATGAACATCCCATTATCTAGCTGACGAACCTGGAGACCAAGGAAGAAAGTAAGATCACCTACCATGCTCATCTCAAACTCACTTTTCATATCCTCCTCAAAATGGTGAGCATGTTGGGAGCACGTGGATCCAAAGAATATATCGTCCACATAGACCTGGGCAACCAAAATAGCACCGTTATCTCTCCTGACGAATAACGTCATATCAACTCCCCCTCTCTGGAAGCCACGGGCTAAGAGATAGGAAGTAAGCCTCTCGTAACAAGCACGGGGTTCTTGCTTCAAACCATACAAGGCTTTCCTCAGATAGTAGACATTCTCTGGGTACTTAGGGTCTTCAAACCCTTTTGGTTATTCCACGTAAACCTCCTCCTGTAGAATGCCATTTAGAAAGGCACTCTTGACATCCATCTGATATAACTTGAAGTGCAGATGACATGCGATAGCGATTAGTAAGCGGACGGACTCAAGCCTCGAAACAGGAGCAAATGTCTTCCCAAAGTCTACACCCTTTATCTGAGTGTAGCCTTGAGCGACCAACCTAGCCTTATTTCTGATTATGGTACCATTTTCATCCATTTTATTCTTGAAAATCCACCTAGTACCGATCACATTAGTCTCACTAGGTCGGGGGACAAGTTCCCAGACATTATTCTTTTTAAACTGAAGCAACTCATCTTGCATAGCAGATATCCAATGTTCATCCTTGAGCGCTTCTTTGTGATTCTTGGGCTCGACTTAGGACGTATAGAAAATATGGATAACAACGTTCTCTAGCTGAGCACGAGTCTTGACCCCTAGAGTGGGATTGCCAACAATGGCCGAGGGATCATGACTCTTGCAAACCCAAGAAGGTGTGTCCCCTAACACAGGAGTAGGGTCCACAGGGTGTGGGTGAGGGACAAGTAAATTGCTGCCAGTAAAGTCCTCATCCTCATACTGAAGGTTAGGATCAATAACCGTCAGAGGTTCGTCATCTTGCACGGTGACATTTATTGACTCCATAACCCTAGAGCTCTTCAGGGTAAAATCCCGGTACGTTCTACTATTTGATGAATATCCTCGCAATATTCCCTCGTCGCTCCGGGAGTCAAACTTTCCTAACTGCTCTCTATCCCTTAGGATGTAGCATTTACTCCCAAAGACACAAAAATATGCAAGGTTGGGTTTCTTGCCATTCCACAATTCATAAGGCATCTTAAGTGTGTGTGGACGCAGGTAAACCCTATTCACCGTGTGGCATGCAGTAGACACTGCCTCTGCCCAAAATCTATTGGCTACCTTACCACCTAGAAGCATAGATCTAGCTATTTCCGGGATCATCCTATTCTTTCTCTCAATAATCCCATTTTGCTGAGGAGTCTTCACAGCAGAAAACTCATGTTTGATCCCAAGGCTATCACAGTAAAGATCTACCTTTGCTTCCTTAAATCCTGTGCTGTTGTCACTACGTATCCTATTAATAGTTACTCCGTGTTGATTTTGCAGGACATGACACTTTATCGTTAAAAACTCTACAGCATCGGATTTCTCTCTCAGAAAATCTATAGTCCAATATCTGGAGAAATCGTATACCATCACGAGGATATACCTCTTACCACCCAGACTCTCAGTACGAGTGGAACTCATAAGATCCATGTGAATCAGATCAAGTACACGGGAGGTGGTAATGGAATGCAACTGCCTATAGGGGCTACAAATTTTCTTTCCCAAATGACAGGGTCCACAAATCGTGGAAGTTAGCTTTCTAAGTGATGGTAAGCGACGTACTAGGTCCTTTTTAGCTAAACAAGTCAAATCTCTAACGTTCACGTGACCTAGACGTTGGTGCCATAGATCCATAGGAGTGATCATGGCACTGTTGCTGACAAGTGAGGACATGGGCTCAGTCCCATAATAATTATCCTCTGTCCTCACCCCTCGCACTAAAAGTTTATCGGCTTGATTATATACATTACACGCGTCCCGGTCAAACTATATGGCAAAGTCAGCATCGCACAGCTGGCTAATGCTGAGAAGGTTTGCTTTTAAACCTTTGACGTATAAAATGTTCTCTATCTTTGGAAATCCTGGTAACTCTACTGTACCTCGTCCTACAATGCTAAACTTGTTCCCATCTCCAAAGGTGACTCTACCATCCTTATAGTCCTCAAGGTAAGTAAAAATGAGGCATCACCTGTCATATGTATGGAGCACCCACTATCAAAATACCACTGTGAGGTATTATGTGCTTTGAGAGTGATATGAACAACAAGAGCCTTTTTATCTTTCTTAGGCACCCAAGATGTGGTAACCTTTTGTTTACCCTTGTTATTGTTGGTTTTAGCTGGGATGCGAGAAGCATTCAGAGACGGCAAAGACATCCATCAGAATTCCTCCATCAAACTCTATGATGTGACGGCTAAAAACTCAACACGCTCTCTTAGACTGGAAAAATCATTAGTATGATGTAGTGGAGTACGTCGTGTCCGATCCAAACTATAGAAAAACTCCCTGAGGTGGACTTTTCTTTTGCAGTAAGTACAGAAGAACGCAGTCTTAGGTGGACCCAGGTTTGCTTTTCATGATCGAACCCTCCTTCGTGGTTTTTGACGATGGCCATATGGAGTCGTAGTAAACTCAGGAACTGGTCCAGTTGCAATTTGGGATGTGGAGGCACTATCATAGCCTATTCCCTGCCTATCACCAAAACCTAAAGTGGGGCCGATGAGCATCTTTTCCATCTTTCCTGATCTGTCCTCGATTTGAACCTTGACTTTCCGTGATTGTTCAAGATCATGAGTAAGCTGGGCAATAAGGATTTCAGGTTTCTTTCGAGTCTCCAGGGAGGAATGGAGCTCACTCGTAAGACTAGCCACTTCTTTAGTCAAGTCCCCTTTCTTTTTCTCAAAGCCACCCTCTCTCTCTCCAAACAGTCTCTCTCTCTCTCTCTCTAAACAAACTTTCTTTCTCAACACAGGCAGACTCTTTCTCTCTCAAGGTAGTGCGGGTGGAGGACTCTCTCTCTCTCGCTTCTTCTAAATCTTCCTCTAACGCGGTGATCCTAAGAACTAATGTTTTGTTAAGCTTTTTGGTTTTAAATGACTCATTATATAACTCAGTGTAGGCATATTGAAGATTACTCTCGCTCTCGTTTTCATCATCCTCCCCCTCACTCACATCGCTCTCATTGTCGAGGTGTCCCTGTGAAATAGCATCCTCATCGTCGAGAGGAGTACTAGAAGTGATCACATGACTAGCCATGAATGCGGTGAAGTTACACTCATGCGTCGACTCATCTCCAGAGTCCACCAACTCGACCTCACTGTCGTCACTAAGGCTAGCATTAAGGAAAGCTTTGCCCTTTTCTCTATTCAACCTAGTAGCACACTCAAAAGCTCTATGACTCTTACCATCGCACTCATAGCATCTCTCATTGTCTTTCTTAGGAGGGTCTTTAAAATATTTTTCTTTTTTCTTTTCACCCTTATTTTTCTCAAAATTCTTTTTATCTTTGAAATATCCATTTTTCTTGAAATTGAGAATTTTCTTGAAATTTTTAGCAAATAAGCCCAAATCATCTAAATCAAGGTCACACTCAAGATTAGACATTTTTATCTCCCTTTTCTATATGACTCTCCGCTCTTTCTTGCCGACCCCTCACTCTTTCTCTCCTGGGCATTAAGTGCAATTCCCTTATCTTTAGTCTTGACAGATTTAGGAAACATATCAATTTCATACGTTTGTAAGTCTCCTACAAGTTCCTCTAATTTAAGCGTATTTAAATTACCCATAGAATTTAGCACAGTGACTTTAGGGATAAAACGCTTAGGTAGTGAATGTAGAATCTTTTTAACAACTCTAGCATTAGGAATGTGTTCACCAAGATTAAAGCTAGTATTAACAATATCAGACAGCCTAGCATAAAAATCATCAAAACATTCAGTTTCATGCATGGTGATGGTTTCAAATTGAGTTGTTAAATTTTGCAGTTTAGACTCTTTCACAGCATTGGTTCCTTCATGTGTAAGTTGTAAACTATCCCATGCCTCTTTTGACGTGGTGCACGTCATTATCCGTTTGAACTCGTCAGGTGTGACGGATCCATAAATAGCACATAAACCCATTGAATTAAAAGAAGACTATTTAAATTCTTCTTCAGTCCAAGCAGTGGAAGATTTTAAACTAGTTACGTTCTCAACAGTGATGGAGGGAGGTGTCCAACCTCTTTCAACCAAAAACCAGACACGTTCATTAATGGCTTTTAAAGCAGATTTCATGCCGGCTTTTCAGTATGCATAGTTTGTCCCATAAAAAACTGGCATTTTATTGTATAACTTCTCCATTAGAACACGCTCTTTTTCAAAAATCATTTTTTTAGAAAATTGATATCTTAGAAAAATTTTACCAAAAATTACACGGTATAATTGTGTAATAGGCTCTGATACCAATTTGACGATGTGAGAAGTCAAATTGTATAAAAAAAAATCCTTGAAAAAAAATCAGGATCATGCGATAAATTAGCGTAACCCGCTCTGATACTAATTTGAAAGGAGCGTGCTTGCATTCAAATAAAGAAATTATTTAATTAAACTCAGTTTTTATCAATTAAGTCCTAAACATGCATCTAGGTGTGATTGAAGATGATAAAATCAACCAACAACATTCAAACACACACATGTGAGGAAAAATCTCCCAAAGGGGCAAAACCTTTTATTTTCACTATAATTTTGTAAGATATGGTTACACGAATTACAATGAAAGTACAGTGACATAGAAATACCCCCAGGCGTCGGTTCTGATGTCGTCGGCTGGAATCTCCCTCAGGAACTCCAGGTAAGCAGCAATGAAGAAGAAATACGGCTTCTTCACAAAGGTTGAACAAACACAAGGTTGTATTCTTGGGTTTCAAAAGGATTCACAAAGGTTTGTCAAGGGTATGTGAATCAAAAGATGAGTCTTGGGACTAAAAAAATATGAAGACTAGAGCAATTAGAACTCTAAAAATCATCTCTCCAAGTCTTGTAAAATAACTCCCCCGAAGTTGTTTTTTATAGGAATCCAAAATGAATTTTAAAACTTTGGGACTCTTACCAGCGTCAGGTACCTTGAACCAGTTTGGGTGTACAACGAATCGGTTCGCCCCCCGAACCGGTTTGGCCTTCGGTTCGCAAAAGTTCGTTGGTTTGGGGCTTAAAGGACTCAACATTTTTCAAGTATTTTCTTAGAATTTTCTCAATTTTCAAAGGGCCATAACTTCTTCACCGTAGCTCGGATTGATGTGTCATTTCTTCCAGTATCTTTACTGCATCGAGATCTTTGACTTTTCAGTTGATCGGACCTCCAGATGGTGGCTATAAAATTACCAAAATACCCTTGAACTTCCATATCTTGCCTTCTTTCACTGTTTTGACTTCTCTTACGTACCACTTGCATTAAGTTCCTAAAATCATGGAACGTGAAGTCATTGAGGCAGATGTGGGACACATGATGGAGATGTTGAATGCTTGATTCCTAAAATTCGGATAGAGGCCGTCGAGTGAGATCATGAAGAGACGTGCCTTTTGTAGCGGCGTACGATATATACAAATGTAAGATAACGGACATGAGAAATATGTCCTTACAGTATACCTTGGCATAATTCGGATTCTAAGGACATTGCGTTATGGAGTCCGAATAAAACTGGGCTATTCACTATCAAATCAACGTATAATTAGCTTCTTGAGAAAAATTGCAAGATTAGTAGACCTTTATTGCCTTGGTTTCGGCTTTGATATTTAAAGTGTACCAATAAAGTCAAATTATTTTACTGAATTTTGGATCACCAATCCCTTCCCAGTACTGATGTCTTATTCGCTAAGCATATTACGAATACTGATAAATGTACTTTATGCAACCAGATAGACTCGAATTTTCATTTTTCAACGGAATGTCCCGTTTTTAAGGGTATTATTAATGTGTTTGGCCTCATACCTCCTAATCAACATACACACTTCCTTCTTACTAGTGCTCTTACGCATGATCACACCCTTAACACTGGTTTTAATTCCATAAAAGATCTTTTTTGCGTTCTGGAGGCTTTGGAATATGCATAACGCTGCTATATTTACCAATAGTCCAGCTAGTTTATCACTTTCAATTCACCAAGTTAGGGAGGACTGTTATAATTATAATACTTTCAATAACACTCACAGTTGTACCAATGGGTCTAAATATGGGATGGATATTAGGTGGACTCCATCGAATAAAACTAATTTTAAACTTAACACGGACGGGTCTTCCAACACTGCCACTAAATCTGCTGGAATTGGGGGTGTCCTTCGGGACAACAAGAGTACTTTTTAGCGGGGCTATGCGAAGAATATTGGGGCTAATAATAATGCTATAGTTGAAATTTGGGCTATTAAGGAGGGTTTAAAAGTTGCTAGTAGTAAAGGTATTTGTAGTATTCACATTGAAACAGGTTCTATCACGACTTTTTATTTGTGTTGTTGGGAGCAATGTTCCAATCAACATATACAGGCGCTGCTCCGGGATTGCCTTAGGGAAGCTCGTCAGTTTTAGGAAGTCTGGATATCTTTTTGTTACAGGGAGGCCAATGGGGTGGCAGGCGTATTTGCCAAAGTTGGTAATATTAATAGATATATGAATGCAATTTTTTGTACTCCTCCTTGGTTTAACCACAAACCACTTTGGGACGATCAAGTAGGTAGGTTGGTTCGTAGGTTTATGGGTAAACCACAAGTTTGTACTCCCATAGTGATGTAATATAAAGTTTTGGTTTGTTAAAAAAAACATACAGGGATGATCTGTTAACATATTCAATAATTAACATCTTCTCAACAAATTGACACGGTTAATTCTATTTCCACTCAAAAATCCAATTGATTATGTATGATATATTGACGTATCGTGTCTGAAATTCATTCAGTATCATTTTTAATATGAAATGATATGGACACAACACATTAAAGTGTTGAACAAAATAAGTCAAAAACATAAATCAAACTAGAATTACTCAATTTATATATATTTTTTACTCAAGATACTGTAATAATATCGTATTTAGACATAATCTTCAAAAATGTGAGAAATTTTATTTTTCGTTAAAAAACTCCATTAATCTATATTTTAACTTAAGCACCTTCTTCTATATCTTGGACGAAAATGCCTTCCTTCGTTTTGAGATTATGCCATAATATGACATTATTATAGGGGATTAAGCTAAAAAAGCATTTAAAAAAATAAAATTGTAAGTTTTTTTTTTCTTTTCAAAACCATGCATTTTTAAAAAAGAAACCGTGCTTGTTTTTTAACCTTGATTATAAAAATCATAAACATTACGAAAATAATGGAAATCTAAATAAAATTTGGGTAGAGCTATTAGCGCTCCACCCTATTCTTTTCACACTCCAAAAATTTTTATAATTACAAACTTACCCTCATCTCTCTCATGGCTCCCCAAATAGAATACAAACCTCCACCTCTTTCCTAATTCAACCATTATTTTTTTTTCTACAAACATTACTAAAAATATGCATAAATGTCAACATTTGTACAAAAATATTCCAACCAAAATTTATAAAATTAACTATTTTCAAGAAGCATAAAAAACAGCAAAAGTAAAAAAAAAAACCTGAACAAATAATCCCAACAAATAAAAAAAGCGGCAAAAGTAAAAAAAAATCTCAACAAATAATCCCATTTATCAAATCTCAACAAAAAATCTCAAGCGTATAAGTTTGCAAGTAACGTGAAAAAAAACTTATAAAATTCATGGAAAAAATATGGTAAAAATATTCGTAAAAGAAAGAGAGATTTGAATCAATTGAGTCAGATCAATTTTTTTTTGGGACTTCTTTGTCTTGGTTATTTTAAAAAAATAGTTAAAAGAATTTGATTTACAAAACAAAAAACCTATTTTCCCAAAATAAAATGGGCAGAAAACAATTTTTTTGTTAAAACGACATGATTTTTTTTACTGGACACGAATACGATCCAAGTAAAAGCCACTCGACATAATTTCCTTTATCAAATGCAAACACGTCCCAATGAAAATTGGATACAACAATAAATATTTTTTTAACCTAACACGAACACAATCAAAATTAAAAACACACGACATGACACGAAATTATTTTAATTTATTTGCAAAAAAAGAAACATGACCGAATAAAAAAAAGGATTTCGTATTGTGTGGGATTTTAATTTGGTCGTGTTTCTGTTTTTTTAAAGATTTTACAACACGACCAAATTAAAATCATATTTTACTTCGATCGTGTTTGGTAAAAAAAATTGTCTTTGTATTTGGTAAAAAAAATTATTATATGTGCTTGGAAAAAAAAATCTAGTAATAGCGGTTTGTGACAAATTTATAAAAAAAAATTACTTTTCATAACTGCCCGATATAATTTAATTGTCATGTATAATACTGACGGTTTGTGGTGAATTTCCTAGAAAAAATAAATTAAAAAAATCGTTACTAAAATTTAATTTACAGAAAAAACTATTTTCCCATACTAAAATGGGTGGAAAATATTTTTTTTTGTTGAAAATCATTTTATTTTGGGAAAAACAGTTTTCGTTGGGAAATTAATTTTTTATAATAAATTCCCTAAAATAAAATGATTTTCAACAAAAAAATTCGTGGTGTCGTCTCAAGTAAAAAAATTCGTTTTTACTTAGATCGTATTTATGTCAAGTAAAAAAATGTAAGGACATTTCTCACATGTCCGAAATGTTTCATTTATTTATGTCGTACGCCGCTACATTTGGCACGTCTCCTCACGATCTCACATGACGGCCTCTATCCGAATTCCGGGAATCAAGCATGCATTATCTCCACTAATATGTCCCACATCTGCCTCAATGACTTCACGTTCCAAGATTTTAGGGACTTAATGCAAGTGGTACGAAAGGGAAGTCAAAACAGTGAAAAAAAGGCACAATAGGAGATTTCAAGGGCATTTTCGTAATTTTACATCCATAGTTCGAAGGTCTGGTCAACTAGAAAGTTGAAGTGCTCTCCGCAACGAAGATACTGAAAAAAACGGCACCTCAATCCGAGCTACGGTGAAGGAGTTATGACCTTTTGAAGATAGAGAAAATTCCTTAAAGAATGCTGTTTTTTTTGTACGCTGGATAGAATTTTAGAGTTTTAAGAACGTGGGACTCTTCATATTTTTTCCTATAAATACCAACTTCGGGGGAGTTGTTTTGCAAGACTTTAGGAGACGAATTTGAGAGTCCAAATACATCTAGTCTTCATATTTTTGAGTCCCAAGACTCATGTTTTGATTCACACATCATTGCCAAACCTTTGTGAATCCTTTTGCAACCCAAGAACACAACTTTGGTTTCTTCAACCCTTGTGGAGGAGACCGTTCTTCTTCTTCATTGTAGCCCTACTGGAAAGGGATAATTCCAGCTGCGACTACAGAATCCGATACCCGAGGGTAATTCTTAGTCAACTTGTATTTTCATTGTAATCCGATTGTAAGCCGTTTTCTTACAAATTATAGTGAAAATAAATGGTTTTGCCCCTGAGGGGATTTTTTCCTTAATTGCATGTGTTTGAATGTTCTTGCGTAGATTATCTATTTATTCAATCACATACTGCTGCATGTTTAGGGTTTGTTTGTGTTAAAAGGGTTTTATATATGGTTTGATCATTTGAACGCGAGCACACACGTTTCTCAAATTGGTATCAGAGCAGGTTACACTAATCTATCGCGTATTCCTTTTTCCGCAAAATTTTTCTAAGATATCAATTTTCTGAAAAGTTTGATTTTTGAAAAAGTGCGTGTTCAAATAGAGAAGTCATATTATAAAATGCCTGTTTTTTACGGGACAAATTATGCTTATTGGAAAGCCCGTATGAGGTCGGCTTTAAAAGCCATTGATGAACGTGTCTGGATTTTGGTTGAACGAGGGTGGACTCCTCCCACCGTGACTGTTGATAATGTGACCAACTTGAAACCTGACATTTCTTGGTCTGATGAAGAAATTAAATGGTCATCTTTTAATTCTAAGGGTCTAAGTGCTATTTCTGGGTCTGTCACACCTGATGAGTTCAAACGCATAATGACGTGTACCACGTCAAAAGAGGCATGGGATGTTTTACAACTCACCCATGAAGGAACTAATGCTGTGAAAGAGTCTAAGTTGCAAAACTTGACAACTCAATTTGAAACAATCACCATGCATGATTCTGAATGCTTTGATGAATTTTATGCTAGAATTTCTGACATTGTGAATACTAGTTTTAATCTTGGTGAACATATTCCGAATGCTAGAGTTGTTAAAAAGATTCTTCGTTCTTTGCCTAAGCGTTTTATCCCTAAAGTCACTGTGCTAAATTCTATGGGTAATTTAAATACGCTAAAATTGGAAGAAGTTGTAGGAGATTTGCAAACTTATGAAATTGATATGTTCCCTAAAAATTCTAAATCTAAAGATAAGGGAATTGCTCTTAAAGCCCAAGAGAGAAGGAGTGAGGGGTCAGCTAGAAAGAGGGTAGAGTCATCTAGAAAGAGAGAGACTGACACGTCAAATTTTGAGTGCGATTTTGACTTAGATGATTTGGCTCTTTTCGCAAAAAATTTCAAGAGGATTCTCAAATTTAAGAAAAATGGCAATTTTAAAGATAAAAAGAAATTTAAGAAAAATAAGTTTGAAAAGAAAAATGAAAAAGTTTCCAAAAATCCTTCTCTGAAAGAAAGTGAGAGATGTTTTGAGTGTGATGGTAGGGGTCATAGAGCTTTTGAGTGTGCCAATCGTCTGAATAGAGAGAAAGGGAAAGCTGTCCTTAATGCTACCCTTAGTGACGACAGTGAGGTCGAGACGGTGGATTCTGGAGATGAGTCACCGCATGAGTGTAACTTCACAGCATTCATAGCCAGCCAAGTGAGCACTCCTAGTTCTCCTCACGACGATGAGGATGATGCTTCACAGGGACACCTCGACAGTGATATCGATGTGAGTGAAGGGGAGGATGACACAAGTGAGAGCGAGAGTGATATACAACGCGCCTACGCTGAGTTATATTCTGAGTCTTTTAAAACTAAAAAGCGTAACAAAGCGTTAGTTCTTAAGATCACTTGCCTAGAGGAAGATTTAAGGAAAGCGAGAGAAAGAGAGTTCTCCACCTGCACCGCCCTGAGAGAGAGAGAATCTACCTGTGTCGAGAATGAGAATTTGTTTAGAGAGAGAGAGAGTACTCTAGAGAAAGAGAGAGGGGACTTGATCAAGCAAGTGGCTAGTCTTACGAGTCAGCTCCATTCCTCCGTGGAGACTCGGAAGAAACTTGAAGCCCTTGTTGCCCAGCTGACTCATGATCTTGAGAAAGCACGGGAAGTCAAGGTACAAATCGAGGATAGATCTGGGAAAATGGGAAAGATGCTCCTCGGCCCCGCTTTAGGTTTTGGTGATCGTCAAGGAATTGGATATGATGGTGCCTCCACGTCCCAAATTGCACCTGGACCAATTCCTGAGTTTACTACGACTCCTTATGGCCGTCATAAAAAACCAAGAAGGAGAGTTCGACCAAGAAAAGCAAACCAAGGTCCTCCTAATACTGTGCCCTTTTGCTCCCATTGCAAAAGAAATGGACACCTTAGGGATTATTGCTATAAGTTGGGTCGAACACGACGTACGTTTGCTCCACTACATCAGACTGATGAGTTTTCCAGTCTGAGAGAGCGTGTTGAGTTTCTAGCCGCCACATCTCAGAGTTTGATGGAGGAATTCCGACGGATGACCTTACCATCAATGAATGCGCCCCGCATTCCGGCTAAAACCAACAACAACAAGGGAATACAAAAAGGTACCTACTCTTGGGTTCCTAAGAAAGAGAAAAAGGCCCTTGTTGTCCATGTCGCTCTCAAAGCCCATAATACCTCGCAGTGGTATTTTGACAGTGGTTGCTCCAGACACATGACAGGTGATGTCTCATAATTTACCCATATTGAGGATTATAATGATGGGAGATTCACCTTTGGAGATGGTAGCAAATCTAGCATAGTAGGACGAGGTACAGTAGAGTTACCAGGATTTCCAAAGCTAGAGAACGTGCTGTACGTCAAAGGTTTGAAAGCAAACCTTCTCAGCATCAGCCAGCTGTGCGACGATGACTTTGCAGTAAAGTTTGACCGGGAAGCTTGTAAGGTCTACAATCAAGCCGGTAAACTTTTGATGCAAGGGGTGAGGACCGAGGATAATTGCTATGGGACTGAGCCCACATCCTCACTTATCTGCAACAGCGCCACGATCACTCCTATGGATCTGTGGCACCAACGTCTAGGTCACGTGAACGTTAGAGATCTCAATCGTTTATCTAAAAAGGACCTAGTACGTGGCTTACCATCTCTTGGAAAGTCAACTTTGACCTTTTGTGGACCCTGTCAGTTGGGAAAACAAATTCGTAGTCCTCATAGGAAGTTACATTCCATTACCACCTCTCGTGTTCTGGAGTTGATTCACATGGATCTTATGGGTCCCACTCATACTGAGAGTCTAAGTGGTAAGAGGTACATCCTCGTGATGGTAGATGATTTCTCCAGATACTCCATTGTAGGTTTTCTGAGAGAGAAATCCGATGCTGTAGATTTCTTAACGACCAAGTGCCGTGTCCTGCAAAATCAACACGGTGTCACTATTAACAGAATACGTAGTGACAACGACACTGAATTCAAGGAAGCAATGGTGGATTTGTACTGTGATAGACTTGGGATCAAACATGAGTTTTCTGCTGTGAGAACTCCTCAGCAAAATGGGATTGTTGAGAGAAAGAATAGAACGATCCAAGAGATGGCTAGATCTATGCTTCTAGGTCGTAAAGTTTCTAGGAGATTTTGGGCAGAGGCAGTGTCTACTGCATGCCACACGGTGAATAGGGTGTATCTGCGTCCACACACACTTCACACTCCTTATGAGTTGTGGACTGGCAAGAAGCCCAACCTGGCATATTTCCGTGTCTTTGGGAGTAAATGCTACATCCTACGGGATAAAGAGCAATTAGGAAAGTTCGACTCCAGAAGCGACGAGGGAATATTTCTAGGATAATCATCGAATAGCAGAGCGTACCGGGTTTTTAACCTGAAGAGCTCTAAGATTATGGAATCAATAAACGTCACCGTGCAAGATGACGAACCTCCGACGGTTATTGATCTTAACCTTCAGTGTGAGGATGAGGATTGTTCTGACAGTGATTTACCTGTTCCTCTCTCAAACTCTGTGGACCCTACTCCTGTGTTAGGGGACACACCTGCTTGGGTTCGCAAGAGTCATGACCCTTTTGACATTGTTGGTGATCCCACTCTAGGGGTCAAGACTCGTTCTCAGCTAGAGAACGTTGTTAGCCATCTTTGCTACACGTCCAAAGTCGAGCCCAAGAACCATAAAGAAGCACTCAAGGATGAACACTGGATATCTGCTATGCAGGATGAATTGCTTCAGTTTAAAAAGAATGATGTCTGGGAACATGTCCCCCGACCTAGTGAGATTAATGTGATAGGTACCCGGTGGATTTTTAAGAACAAAATGGATGAAAATGGTACCATAATCCGAAATAAGGCTAGGTTGGTCGCTCAAGGCTACACACAGATAGAGGGTGTAGACTTTGGGGAGACATTTTCTCCTGTTGCGAGGCTTGAGTCCGTCCGTCTTCTGCTCGCCATCGCATGTCATCTGCGCTTCAAGGTGTATCATATGGATGTCAAGAGTGCCTTTTTGAATGGCATTCTACAGGAGGAGGTTTATGTGGAACAACCAAAAGGGTTTGAAGACCCTCAGCACCCTGAGCACGTCTACTATCTGAGGAAAGCCTTGTATGGTTTGAAGCAAGCACCCCGTGCTTGGTACGAGAGGCTTACTTCCTATCTCTTAGCTCGTGGCTTCAAGAGAGGGGGAGTAGATATGACGTTGTTTTTCAGGAGAGATGACGGTGCTATTTTGGTTGCCCAGGTCTATGTGGACGACATAGTCTTTCGATCCACATGCTCCCAGCATGCTCACCACTTTGAGGAGGAGATGAAAAGTGAGTTTGAGATGAGCATGGTTGGTGAGCTTACATTCTTCCTTGGTCTCCAGGTTCGTCAGCTAGAGGATGGGATGTTCATCTCCCAATCCAAGTATGCTAGAGACCTAGTGAAGAAATTTAGTTTAGACTCCGCTAAGCATGCACGTAAACCTATGAGTACCACTACCGAGCTTAGTAAGGACACTTCAGGCAAGGACGTAGAGCAAACCTTATATCGGAGTATGATAGGTAGTCTCCTCTACTTGACTGTCAGTCGTCCCGACATCGCCTTTAGTGTTGGAGTCTGTGCGCGTTATCAGGCATCCCCAAAAGAGTCACATTTACTTGCTCTAAAACGTATTATTAAATACGTAAGTGGGACTCTCTCATACGGGATTTGGTATTCCTTTGATACCGATGACCGTCTGTCCGCCTACTCGGATGCCGATTGGGCTGGGGATGTAGATGGATGTAGGAGCACTTCTGGTGGGTGTTTCTATTTTGGTTATGCTCTTGTCTCCTGGCTGAGCAAGAAGCAAAATTCCATCTCTTTGTCCACTTCGGAGGCTGAGTACATAGCCTCCGGGAGTTGTTGCACACAACTCTTGTGGATGAAGCAAATGCTGGAGGATTATGGGATATCACAGGACACCATGACCATTTCCTGTGATAACACGAGCGCGATACACATATCCCGCAATCCAGTTCAGCATTCGCGCACAAAACACATCAGGATACGTGAGCACTTTATTCGTCAGTTAGTTGAAGAGAAAGTCGTATCCCTGAGTTTTGTTCCTACCGACCGTCAGTTAGCCGATATTTTCACGAAACCTTTAGATGCCCTTAGATTTGAGAGTCTTAGGAAATCTTTAGGGATTTGCACAGTTGACTGAGGGGTTGGTCTATGTCTAGAATAGGATGCTTCTTCATGTTCATATCATATGCTTCCTATTGCTAGTCTGTTTTATATGTACCATTGAGAAACGTGTGTGCTCGCGTTCAAATGATCAAACCATATATAAAACCCTTTTAACACAAAAAAACCCTAAACATGCAGCAGTATGTGATTGAATAAATAGATAATCTACGCAAGAACATTCAAGCACATGCAATTAAGGAAAAATCCCCCTCAGGGGCAAAACCATTTATATTCACTATAATTTGTAAGAAAACGGCTTACAATCGGATTACAATGAAAATACAAGTTGACTAAGAATTACCCTCGGGTATCGGATTCTGTAGTCGCGGCTGGAATTATCCCTTTCCAGTAGGGCTGCAATGAAGAAGACGAACGGTCTCCTCCACAAGGGTTGAACAAACCAAAGTTGTGTTCTTGGGTTGCAAAAGGATTCACAAAGGTTTGGCAATGATGTGTGAATCAAAACATGAGTCTTGGGACTCAAAAATATGAAAACTAGATGTATTTGGAGTCTCAAATTCGTCTCCTAAAGTCTTGCAAAACAACTCCCCCGAAGTTGGTATTTATAGGAAAAAATATGAAGAGTCCCACGTTCTTAAAACTCTAAAATTCTATCCAGCGTAAAAAAAAAACAGCATTCTTTAAGGAATTTTCTCTATCTTCAAAAGGTCATAACTCCTTCACCGTAGCTCGGATTGAGGTGCCGTTTTTTCCAGTATCTTCGTTACGGCGAGATCTTCAACTTTATAGTCGACCAGACCTCCGAAATATGGATGTGAAATTACGAAAATGCCCTTGAACTCTCCTATTATGCCTTTTTTCACTGTTTTGACTTCCCTTGCGTACCACTTGCATTAAGTCCCTAAAATCTTGGAACGTGAAGTCATTGAGGCAGATGTGGGACATATTAGTGGAGATAATGCATTCTTGATTCCCGGAATTCGGATAGAGGCCGTCATGTGAGATCGTGAGGAGACGTGCCAAATGTAGCGGCGTACGACATAAATAAATGAAACATTTCGGACATGTGAAAAATGTCCTTACAAATCTCCCCCTATGTCTATGCCAGTACATACATAAAAAATTCAAATTATCAAATATGAAATTGCCTATACAAATCTACCCTCCCATGAACCCAAAACTGGAAAAGGTACAAATGAATAGTCTTCATCGTTTGTTCTTTAATTCTTCAGGAATCTCAAAACTTTTCTCATCAGGGTGTGCAACATATAGATCTGCAATATTCATACCTACACACATGAGACAAAGCAAATACCACGTGACATATCGAGTTTGAAATGAGATAACATGGATATCAATATATGATAAAAATATAAGCAACATCTCAAAAACTCCCCCATAATTCAAACTCCCCCATAATATGATAATTCTTTCTCCCCCTTTTTATGATGTCCCCAAATGGAAAAATTAGAGAAATAAATCAAATAAGCAAGTGTGGGGTGTCACTAGGATAAAAACACACCATGAATAAACAGAAAGCAACCAAGTCAATGATAGCGTAAATGAAGTGGTGTGATCAAATTCGATAGGAAAATCAATGCATACAAACATGACATATGTGCACGATGAATATTGGATATTCCTAGCGAATGAACTCAAATGCTTCCTTTGGTGTAAAAGAGTGACAGTATAAGATATTGACTCAATCAAATCAATCAAATCAAAGCTCAAAATGATTTTCACACCAATAACATCCAAAATGATTTTATGCTTTTTCAGGACTTTCAAGGAAGTGCAAACCCGTTTAGATTCTCCAACCAAACTCCCTCAGATATTGTATTGAATAGAGGCATTCTAAATTCTCAAACTTTGGAGAATTGATGGTGAAACCTAAGTGGCCCATATTTGGCATGAATTGCTTTTTATTGCCTTTAAATTTTTTTGGGCTCTTTTAACCTCTTTGGACCTCGGATATTAAAATTCCTCCATTTTTTAGGTCCTTTTTAATGGTGGCTTTTGCGCAAAGGATAGATGATTACCTTTCGCAGCCCCTCCCCGTTATACAAAAACACACAGTCTCACCAAAACGATTTTTACATGCATTCCAATCTTGTCAAGTTTTATCGCATATTGTACATTGTATAGACATGATTGAGATGAAAACACGCAAGCCAACATGAGATAGACAAGTGCAATAATCAAATATAGTCGTGCATGTGTGCAATAAAGGATATAGGAGTCAAACATATAGGAAGATATCACTAATTACATCTCAAAGACTCCAATCAATGTAAAGCACATGGATGAAATGATGTAGCCTCTCAAATCTCTATCAAACAGTCACATGGATAAATGGAATGAAGTTGTGACTTGGCTATCTTACATGCTCATCCATAAAAGAAGCAAAATACAAAAATCTTTTTGGATTTTTTCAAAAATTTGGAAAAAAAAAAAAAGAATCTTTTTGTGCTTTTCTCAAAATTTTTCTTAAAGGAAAATCTTTTTGTATTTTTTTTTCAAAAAAAATATAAAAAGCAAAAGGAATAAAATAAAGCTGTACAACAAAGTAATGGTACATATAAAACAGACTAGCAATAGGAAGCATATGATATGAACATGAAGAAGCATCCTATTCTAGACATAGACCAACCCCTCAGTCAACTGTGCAAATCCCTAAAGATTTCCTAAGACTCTCAAATCTAAGGGCATCTAAAGGTTTCGTGAAAATATCGGCTAACTGACGGTCGGTAGGAAAAAAACTCAGGGATACGACTTTCTCTTCAACTAACTGACGAAAAAAGTGCTCACGTATCCTGATGTGTTTTGTGCGCGAATGCTGAACTGGATTGCGGGATATGTGTATCGCGCTCGTGTTATCACAGGAAATGGTCATGGTGTCCTGTGATATCCCATAATCCTCCAGCATTTGCTTCATCCATAAGAGTTGTGTGCAACAACTCCCGGCGGCTATGTACTCAGCCTCCACAGTGGACAAAGAGATGGAATTTTGCTTCTTGCTCAGCCAGGAGACAAGAGCAGAACCAAAATAGAAACACCCACCAGAAGTGCTCCTACATCCATCTACATCCCCAGCCCAATCGGCATCCGAGTAGGCGGACAGACGGTCATCGGTATCAAAGGAATACCAAATCCCGTATGAGAGAGTCCCACTTACGTATTTAATAATACGTTTTAGAGCAAGTAAATGTGACTCTTTTGGGGATGCCTGATAACGCGCACAGACTCCAACACTAAAGGCGATATCGGGACGACTGACAGTCAAGTAGAGGAGACTACCTATTATACTCCGATATAAGGTTTGCTCTACGTCCTTGCCTGAAGTGTCCTTACTAAGCTTGGTAGTGGTACTCATAGGTGTACGTGCATGCTTAGCGGAGTCTAAACCAAATTTCTTCACTAGGTCTCTAGCATACTTGGATTGGGAGATGAACATCCCATCCTCTAGCTGACGAACCTGGAGACCAAGGAAGAATGTAAGCTCACCAACCATGCTCATCTCAAACTCATATTTCATCTCCTCCTCAAAGTGGTGAGCATGCTGGGAGCATGTGGATCCAAAGACTATGTCGTCCACATAGACCTGGGCAACCAAAATAGCACCGTCATCTCTCCTGACGAACAACGTCATATCTACTCCCCCTCTCTTGAAGCCACGAGCTAAGAGATAGGAAGTAAGCCTCTCGTACCAAGCAAGGGGTGCTTGCTTCAAACCATACAAGGCTTTCTTCAGATAGTAGACGTGCTCAGGGTGCTGAGGGTCTTCAAACCCTTTTGGTTGTTCCACATAAACCTCCTCCTGTAGAATGCCATTCAAAAAGGCATTCTTGACATCCATCTGATACACCTTGAAGCGCAGATGACATGCGATGGCGAGCAGAAGACGGACGGACTCAAGCCTCGCAACAGGAGAAAATGTCTCCCCAAAGTCTACACCCTCTATCTGTGTGTAGCCTTGAGCGACCAACCTAGCCTTATTTCGGATTATGGTACCATTTTCATCCATTTTGTTCTTAAAAATCCACCGGGTACCTATCACATTAATCTCACTAGGTCGGGGGACAAGTTCCCAGACATCATTCTTTTTAAACTAAAGCAACTCATTCTGCATAACAGATATCCAGTGTTCATCCTTGAGTTCTTCTTTATGGTTCTTGGGCTCAACTTTGGACGTGTAGAAAAGATGGCTAACAACGTTCTCTAGCTGAGCACGAGTCTTGACCCCTAGAGTGGGATCACCAACAATGGCAGAAGGGTCATGACTCTTGCGAACCCAAGCAGGTGTGTCCCCTAACACAGGAGTAGGGTCCACAGAGTGTGAGAGAGGAACAGGTAAATCACTGTCAGACCAATCCTCATCCTCACACTGAAGGTTAGGATCAATAACCGTCGGAGGTTCGTCATCTTACACGGTGACGTTTATTGATTCCATAATCTTAGAGCTCTTCAGGTTAAAAACTCGGTACGCTCTGCTATTCGATGAATATCCTAGAAATATTCCCTCGTCGCTTCGGGAGTCAAACTTTCCTAATTGCTCTTTATCCCGTAGGATGTAGCATTTACTCCCAAAGACACGGAAATATGCCAGGTTGGGCTTCTTGCCAGTCCACAACTCATAAGGAGTGTGAAGTGTGTGTGGACGCAGATACACCCTATTCACCGTGTGGCATGCAGTAGACACTGCCTCTGCCCAAAATCTCCTAGAAACTTTACGACCTAGAAGCATAGATCTAGCCATCTCTTGGTTCGTTCTATTCTTTCTCTCAACAATCCCATTTTGCTGAGGAGTTCTCACAGCAGAAAACTCATGTTTGATCCCAATGCTATCACAATACAAATCAACCTTTGCTTCATTGAATTCAGTGCCGTTGTCACTACGTATTCTGTTAATAGTGACACTGTGTTGATTTTGCAGGACACGGCACTTGGTCGTTAAGAAATCTACAACATCAGATTTCTCTCTCAGAAAACCTACAATAAGGTATCTGGAGAAATCATCTACCTTCACGAGGATGTACCTCTTACCACCTAGACTCTCAGTACGAGTGGGACCCATAAGATCCATGTGAATCAACTCCAGAACACGAGAGGTGGTAATGGAATGTAACTTCCTATGAGGACTACGAATTTGTTTTCCCAACTGACAGGGTCCACAAACGGTCGAAGTTGACTTTCCAAGAGATGGTAAGCCACGTACTAGGTCCTTTTTAGATAAACGATTGAGATCTCTAACATTCACGTGACCTAGACGTTGGTGCCACAGATCCATAGGAGTGATCGTGGCGCTGTTGCAGACAAGTGAGGATGTGGGCTCAGTCCCATAGCAATTATCCTCGGTCCTCACCCCTTGCATCAAAAGTTTACTGGCTTGATTGTAGACTTTACACGCGTCCCGGTCAAACTTTACTGCAAAGTTAGTGTCGCACAACTGGCTAATGCTGAGAAGGTTTGCTTTCAAACCTTTGACGTACAAAACATTTTCTAGCTTAGGAAAACCAGGTAACTCGATAGTACCTCGTCCTATAATGCTAGACTTACTCCCATCTCCAAAGGTGACTCTGCCATCTTGATAATCCTCAAGAGTAGTTAAAAATGAGGCATCATCTGTCATGTGTCTGGAGCACCCACTATTAAAATACCACTGTGAGGTATTATGTGCTTTGAGAGCAACATGAACAACAAAGGCCTTTTTATCTTTCTTAGGCACCCAAGAAGAGATGACCTTTTGTTTGCCTTTGTTGGTTTTAGCTGGAATGTTAGAAGCATTCACTAACGGCGAAGACATCCGTCGGAATTCTTTCATCAAACTCTGAGTCGTGGCAGCTAAGAACTCAACTCGCTCTCTCAGACTAGAAAACTCATCACTATGTCGTGGTGGAGCAGTAGTACGTCGTGTCCGACCCATGCTATAGCAAGTTTCCCTAAGGTGGCCTTTTCTTTTGCAATAAGTACAAAATATCTCAGTCAAAGGCGGACCTTGGTTTGCTTTTCTTGGTCGAACTCTCCTTCGAGGTTTTTCACGGTGACCATAAGGAGTTGTAGTAAACTCAGGAACTGGTCCAGGTGCAATTTGGGACGTGGAGGCACCATCATATCCAATTCCTTGACGATCACCAAAACCTAAAGCGGGGCCAAGGAGCATCTTTCCCATCTTCCCAGATCTGTCCTCGATTTGTACCTTGACTTCCCGTGCTTTCTCAAGATCATGAGTCAGCTGGGCAACAAGGTCTTCAAGTTTCTTCCGAGTCTCCACGGAGGAATGGAGCTGACTCGTAAGACTAGCCACTTGCTTGATCAAGTCCCCTCTCTCTTTCTCTAGAGTACTCTCTCTCTCTCTAAACAAATTCTCATTCTCGACACAGGTAGATTCTCTCTCTCTCAGGGCGGTGCAGGTGGAGAACTCTCTTTCTCTCGCTTTCCTTAAATCTTCCTCTAGGCAAGTGATCTTAAGAACTAACGCTTTGTTATGCTTTTTAGTTTTAAAAGACTCAGAATATAACTCAGCGTAGGCGCGTTGTATATCACTCTCGCTCTCACTTGTGTCATCCTCCACCTCACTCACATCGATCTCACTGTCGAGGTGTCCCTGTGAAGCATCATCCTCATCGTCGTGAGGAGAACTAGGAGTGCTCACTTGGCTGGCCATGAATGCGGTGAAGTTACACTCATGCGGTGACTCATCTCCAGAATCCACCGTCTCGACCTCACTATCATCACTAAGGGTAGCATTAAGGACAGCTTTCCCTTTCTCTCTATTCAGACGATTGGCACACTCAAAATCTCTATGACCCCTACCATCACACTCAAAACATCTCTCACTTTCTTTCAGAGAAGGATTTTTGGAAACTTTTTCATTTTTCTTTTCAAACTTATTTTTCTCAAATTTCTTTTTATCTTTAAAATTGCCATTTTTCTTAAATTTGAGAATCCTCTTGAATTTTTTTGCGAAAAGATCCAAATCATCTAAGTCAAAATCGCACTCAGAATCTGACGTGTCAGTCTCTCTCTTTCTAGATGACTCTACCCTCTTTCTAGCTGACCCCTCACTCCTTCTCTCTTGGGCTTTAAGAGCAATTCCCTTATCTTTAGATTTAGCATTTTTAGGGAACATATCAATTTCATAAGTTTGCAAATCTCCTACAAGTTCTTCCAATTTTAGCATATTTAAATTACCCATAGAATTTAGCACAGTGACTTTAGGGATAAAACGCTTAGGTAAAGAACGAAGAATCTTTTTAACAACTCTAGCATTCGGAATTTGTTCACCAAGATTAAAACTAGTATTCAAAATGTCAGAAAGTCTAGCATAAAATTCATCAAAGCATTCAGAATCATGCATGGTGATTGTTTCAAATTGAGTTGTCAAGTTTTGCAACTTAGACTCTTTCACAACATTAGTTCCTTCATGGGTGAGTTGTAAAACAACCCATGCCTCTTTTGACGTGGTACACGTCATTATGCGTTTGAACTCATCAGGTGTGACAGACCCAGAAATAGCACTTAGACCCTTAGAATTAAAAGATGACCATTTAATTTCTTCATCAGACCAAGAAATGTCAGGTTTCAAGTTGGTCACATTATCAACAGTCACGGTGGGAGGAGTCCACCCTCGTTCAACCAAAATCCAGACACGTTCATCAATGGCTTTTAAAGCCGACCTCATACGGGCTTTCCAATAAGCATAATTTGTCCCGTCAAAAATAGGCATTTTATAATATGACTTTTCCATTTGAACACGCACTTTTTCAAAAAACAATTTTTTCAGAAAATTGATATCTTAGAAAAATTTTGCGGAAAAAAAAGGAATACGCGATAGATTAGCGTAACCTGCTCTGATACCAATTTGAGAAACGTGTGTGCTCGCGTTCAAATGATCAAACCATATATAAAACCCTTTTAACACAAACAAACCCTAAACATGCAGCAGTATGTGATTGAATAAATAGATAATCTACGCAAGAACATTCAAGCACATGCAATTAAGGAAAAATCCCCCTCGGGGGAAAAACCATTTATTTTCACTATAATTTGTAAGAAAACGGCTTACAATCGGATTACAATGAAAATACAAGTTGACTAAGAATTACCCTCGGGTATCGGATTCTGTAGTCGCGGCTGGAATTATCCCTTTCCAGTAGGGCTGCAATGAAGAAGAAGAACGGTCTCCTCCACAAGGGTTGAACAAACCAAAGTTGTGTTCTTGGGTTGCAAAAGGATTCACAAAGGTTTGGCAATGATGTGTGAATCAAAACATGAGTCCTGGGACTCAAAAATATGAAGACTAGATGTATTTGGACTCTCAAATTCGTCTCCTAAAGTCTTCCAAAACAACTCCCCCGAAGTTGGTATTTATAGGAAAAAATATGAAGAGTCCCACGTTCTTAAAACTCTAAAATTCTATCCAGCGTACAAAAAAAAACAGCATTCTTTAAGAAATTTTCTCTATCTTCAAAAGGTCATAACTCCTTCACCGTAGCTCGGATTGAGGT